>JANFAM010000017.1:12699166-13317500 GCA_024362665.1 Prunus padus | reverse complement strand
CTGAAATTGATATGGCAAACCCAAGTTTCAAACCAGGTTTAAAGTTTGCAACTGCCGAGATGTTTAGAAAAGCTGTGAGGATATACTCCATTAATTGTGGAAGGGAGTTGATATTTATGAATAATGACCGCAACAAAATAAGAGTAGTATGTGAAGAGGGCTGTCCTTTTGTTATCCATGCTTCAAGTGTGAGTGGTAGCACTTACCTGCAGGTGAAAACCTTTAATCCTACACATGTTTGTAGTAAGGGGAGTAAAAATATACATGCCACTTGCTAATTGGTTGGTGAAAGATATTCAGGCGATTAAGGCTCAATCCAAATTGGACTGCTTCTTCTTTTGTAGAGCAAGTTCACCAAGACTATGGTTACAGACCATCTAGAGCAATTGTGTACAGAGCAAGAGCCATGGCAGTTGACATTGTAGAGGGGTCTTACAGTAAACAATATGAAGTTTTGTGGGATTATTATCATGAGTTAAGAACCAGAAATCCTGGAAGTACAGTTATCATTAAATCTGAAATGGAAGGTGATAGGCCACGGTTTCAGAGGATTTACATATGTCTTGCAGCCTGCAAGAAGGGGTTTTTAGATGGTTGTAGGCATGTGGTTTGCTTGGATGGGTGTCATGTCAAAGGGCCTCACCCTGGGCAAGTGCTTTCTGCAATGGGAGTTGATGCAAACAACGGAATGTTTCCACTTGCGTATGCATATGTAGAGAATGAGAGCAATTCAACGTGGCTGTGGTTTTTGGAATTATTAAGTGGTGATCTGAATATTAGGAATAGTCATGGTTATGTATTTATGACTGACAAACAAAAAGGTTTAATAAATGTTGTGGATGCTCTATTCCCTCATGCAGAGCATAGACATTGTTTGAAACATTTGTATGGAAACTTCTATTTGGAACATAGAGGGCTTGCTTTGCAACATCAAATGGAGGCAATTGCTAGGGCCACAACAGTGCCATGGTTTCATGGAGAGATGACAAAGATGTTGGAATTGTCTAAACCTGCACATGATTGGCTTGCAGAGAAAGATCCTAGGCATTGGAGTAGGGCATATTTCAAGACTGATTCCAAGTGTGACATGCTTATGAACAACCTCTGTGAGGCATTCAACCGTAGCATAATGGATGCCAAAGACAAGCCTGTTTTGACTATGCTAGAAAGAATTCGGTTGTATATAATGTTGTTGATGGCTGGAAGAAGGGTTTTATGTGAGAAATGGCATGGACAAGTTGGGCCAAGAATTAGAAAAATATTAGAGAAAAACAAAGGAAAAGCTCAGTGGTGCATTCCTAAGGCTGCTGGACAGAATATGTTTGAAGTGATGCACCATAGTGGCCGCACATTTGCTGTTGATTTGAATGCCCACTCTTGTTCATGCCGTGCTTGGAATTTGAATGGAATACCATGTTTGCATGCTTGTGCTGCAATAAGTTGGTTTCATGGGAATGTAGAGGACTTTTGTGATGCAGTGTACAAGAAAGAGGCTTATTTGAGAGCCTATGAACCAATGATTATGCCTATGACTAGCCAAGATCAGTGGATGAAGATTAATTTAGCTCCATTACTCCCTCCAAAATACCACAAGCAGCCTGGTAGGCCTAAGAAGACAAGAAAACAAGCTTTTGATGAGCCTAAACAACCTGTTAATCCATATAAGCTTCCTAGGTATGGCATCCCTTTAAAATGTGGCAATTGTGGTGGAGAAGGGCATAATCGAATTGGTTGTAAGGTATGTGTCATCATCCAAAATTGCTTTACATTTAAATATATTTTATTTGGTTTCTGACTTGATGACTTTGCTTATTAGGAACCTAGAAATCCCAACATAAAGCCTACTAGGAAGAGGAATGTTGCCAAGGAAAAACTTCTAGTAAGTGCCACGGTTTCAACTATGTTTTCACCATTCAAATTCTCATATCATGCCTACCAAATTATTATTTGTTTTAGGTAAGAAGGAGAGATGGTGGAGACCAAAGTAGCGGACAACAAAGTATGCAACTAAGGCAAAGGAGACAAGCAAGTGCTTCCCAAGGGCCTTCTCAATCCGAGGCATCTGAAGTAGCCGAGGCTTCTCAATCCCAACAATCTCAACCACCGCAGGCTTCTCAATCCCAACAATCTCAACCACCGCAGGCTTCTCAATCCCAACCTTCTCAATCCCAACCATCACAAGCAGCTCATGCTTCTCAATCCCAACCATCACAAGCAGCTCATGCTTCTCAATCCCAACCATCTCAAGCAGCTCAGGCTTCTCAAACATGTGATTCATCTCAATCTGCCAAACTATCTCAAGTACAACAATGTAGGAGGATGATGAAAGATCAACAGAGGAGCCATTTTGTCAAAGATCCTTTTTTTCATCCTTAGATGTGATGATGTTCAACTTTTGCAACCTGTTTTTGAATTAGGATAAACTCTTTTTGAATGGTTTGAATGTTGTGGAATTATAGATTTTGCAATTAGTTAGTTTTATAAGACTTTAATGGTTTGATTATGGTTGCAATTGGGTTGTTGGTTTGTGGGATTATTGATGTCTGTGATGGTTGGTTTTATTAGGCTTTCATGTCTGTCAAGGTTTTTGAGTCAGGTACATGGCATGTAATTGACCATTTGATATGTAATGTGATGGTTGAAACCTGTTTTGGTGTTGTGCTTATATTCATATGACATTGAACAAAAAATGCTTATATTGATATGTTGTTTTGATGTAACCATTTCATATGACATTGAACAAAAAATGCTTATGAGTAACTTGTTTTTGTAACCTGTTTTTGGTATCCCAATAAACAACATATGGTTGTAACCTGGTTTTGGTATGATGCTTATCAATATGTCACCATTTCTAACCTCTAAACAAGTTTCCATTCATATCACTGATCAAATAAAACTCTAAACTCTAAACAAATATTACAATGAACTAATGCTTACTCATAAAACTCAAAACATATTACATTGTTTTCCCAACAAAATACATTATATTACACTAACTGAACTACTGCTACATTACATTAGCATTTGTTCTCAAATTACAGCCCATTGGACTACTGCTTCTCAATCACATTACACCCACCAAATTCATCCTAATTCATCACCATGGCAAACACCACCACCCAGGAAAGCAACATAGCAGCCCACAATATTTTTGACTTTGCTCGAATCTTTGCATTTTCCTTCTCCACCCTATCAATCTTCCTCAGCAAACCAGGTATCAAAGACTTTGAACCCTCACACATTTTTGCATCAAACCACTGAAAAAACCTACATCCTTTTTCACCACTTCCCTGTATCAACCAAGAACAATAACTGAAAATTTGATCCATTTGATCAATGACTGAATATTTCATCAATTTCATCAATGACTGAAAATTTCATCAATAAGAACTCTATCAATTTGTGATGCCCAAAACAATGACTGAAAATTTGATCTTAAACATTCTTACCTTTGACTTTGGGCAGACTAGAAATCTCCGCCCTGGGTTTGAACTGGTCCACGAAGTCTGCATCCGTGCTAACTTCCCACAATCACACCATTGGCCATGCCTTGCTTCTCGTGTTTCCATCTATTCTTCAATTCAGTGTGTATTTACAGAGAGAACAACCAGCTAAACCTCCAAAATCATGCGACCCACTTCCCCCTTTTCTCCCAAATCGTGCCACCCCTTTCACCCTTTCCCAAATCCGAACTCCACTCAAAGATTCATAAACCCTAATCTTCTCTCCAAAATCTCCCAATTTCGAACTCCACCTCAGAGTTTTATCAACATGTGATTTCTTCTCCAGATTCTCCCAAAATTCGAACCCCACCACAGATTTTGATAAGCCCTAGCCTCCTTCTCCAAATTCTCCCTTCTCACTCAAATACCCTATTTCCTCTCTTCTTTCCTCTCTTCTGAAAGTGAAAAACCCTTATTCGCAGAGGTTAAAGATTAAAACGAAGTGAGGCCCAAAGCTTGTAACGGAACGTCAAAAATACTGACGAAACGGGTAACTTGAGACCCTTTTTAAAACGTTGGGGGTATTTTGAGACGTTTGCAAACACAGGTGGTAATCGGCATGCTTAAAAAGCGCGGGCGTATGCATAATTAAGCCTTTAATTTATTCAACCATAATAAAGAAAAGGAAAAACAAATATATCAAAGGAATAATTTCTCATCTTTATAATCTATTGTATTAGTAGTACTATAATATTTTTTTATTAAACAAATTAAATTAAAATGGAGAGCCAGCAGTAACCAACAGAGAAGAAGAGGTATCTATATTCGTCTGCATCATCTACAGTCCCACACTACTCCACCGCTCACTCTCTCTCTCTCTCTCTCTCTCTCTACACTCACCACTCTCACCTTCAAACACATAAAACCCTAACAACCCACCAATCTAACCTCTGCCAAAACCAACTCAAAATCCCATCTTTTTCAAAACCCAGAAGCCAATTCCATCCATTTATCCCGACCCGAATGCCAATTTGATCGGATCCGAGCCCAAATGGGTCACCTGAACCTGCCCGCAACGAAGCGGAGCCCGAGGCAATGGCGCCTCTTGGACCTTGTCTCAGCGGCCTTCTTCGGCATAGTGATTGTCTTCTTCCTCTTGGTCTTCACTCCTTTGGGTGACTCGCTCGCTGCCTCGGGTCGCCAGGCTCTTCTCTTATCGACCAACGCCGATCCGAGGCAACGACACCGTTTAGTGACGTTGGTGGAGCTCGGGCAGCACCAGCAGCCCATTGAGGCCTGCCCCGTCGATGCCGTCGACCACATGCCGTGTGAGGACCCCAGGCGCAACAGCCAATTAAGTCGAGAGATGAATTTTTACAGAGAGAGGCATTGCCCTCTGCCTGAGGAGACCCCTCTCTGCTTGATCCCACCTCCCAAGGGCTACAAGATTCCGGTTCAGTGGCCCGACAGCTTGCACAAGGTGTGTGTGGTTTTGGCTTCATTTCAATTTGCCGTTTTGGGTTAATTGCTTATTTTGTCGTTGAATTAGCATTTGAGGCTGTTTTATGATTGAGCTTTTCGGTGAGTGTTTGAGGATCTATGAAGGAGAGGTGGTTTCTCCGAGATTAATGGTGTTGGTGGTATAGCAAGTTTAAGCATTTGATGTTTGCAATCGAGCTTGTTTGTTAAATTTTTCTATGCACGACTGTTATACTGTGAACAAGAATGCAAGCCTCAAAATATAAAGTTGTGTAGTACAAATAGAATTATTGAATAGGAGAATCTGTGCATTGTAGTTGACGAACTTTGTAATATGCTAGAAATATACAAATCTCGACATGCACCTTTTAGCTACTTGTTCAGGCAAAAAAGAAAAGAGATTGTAGTAGCTTGTTGATAAATGTTAGTACTGTACTTTTCTCCTGCTAGCAAACTCTTCATTTCTCCCTGGCTACTACAGCTACTCAAGAACCTTTGACAGCCTTGTTTTACTAATTCTTGGTTTTATGTTCTTGAATTTTGAATTTAAGATCCATATAGGATTTGATGGGCCAGAAAGAACTGGAAACAGCTAACTAAATAAGTGAAATCTAGACTGCTTATGAGGGGACTTTTCTTTTGTAATTACCGATGGCTCAAAAATGTGATTGACTTTCTAGTCCTCTTCTTGGCAAAAGTTTCACAATGAAGAGATAACTCCCTTTGTGATGTTGAGTAATCTTGTTTTAGAGTATTTGCCCAGTGTTTTGTAATCAGAGATAGAATGAGTTTCATTTGATGTTCTATATCAAAGTCATATAGCACCACCCCATAGTTCTTTTTTTTTTATGTCTTAAATTACTTTAATCTGTGTACAGATATGGCACAGCAACATGCCACACAACAAAATCGCAGACAGGAAAGGTCATCAGGGATGGATGAAACTGGAAGGCCCCCACTTCATTTTCCCTGGTGGTGGCACCATGTTTCCAGATGGAGCTATACAATATATTGAAAAACTTGGACAGTACATCCCTATCAGTGATGGCGTCCTACGAACTGCTCTCGATATGGGTTGTGGGGTAAGAGTAATGTTCCTTTTTCTTTGAGACTGTACTAGTTTTCTTTTCGAGTTTCACAAATTTTTATGCTGTACAGGTTGCCAGTTTTGGGGGGTATCTTCTATCCAAAGACATTTTGGCAATGTCATTTGCTCCAAGGGATTCACACAAGTCACAGATACAATTTGCATTGGAAAGAGGAATTCCAGCATTTGTTGCCATGCTTGGCACTCGCAGGCTTCCATTTCCTGCTTTCTCATTTGATTTGGTGCACTGCTCTCGATGTTTGATCCCTTTTACTGCCTATAGTGAGTTCTTGTCACCTGTAACCTCTCATATCATTACAGTAATTCTACCCCTGCTACTTGCTCTTATCATAAAGGAATCTGGAATTTTGCAGATGCCACATATTTCCTTGAAGTGGATCGTGTACTTCGCCCAGGAGGATACCTAGTAATCTCCGGTCCTCCTGTGCAGTGGACTAATCAAGACAAGGAATGGGCGGATCTCCAGGGTGTCGCTAGAGCATTGTGTTATGAGCTGATTGCTGTGGATGGAAATACGGCTGTCTGGAAAAAGCCTGCTGGAGATTCATGCCTTCCTAACCAAAATGAATTTGGCCTTGAATTGTGTGATGAATCAGATGACCCAAGTGATGCATGGTAATTGAATCAGAATCCATTCTTAGTTTCTTAGTTTTTCTTTTCCTTCCCCCAAATGGAACCTTTATGTTGGTATGAAGTTATTGTTTTCCATAGCTATGTCCTTTTATAAGTCTGGAAAAAATAAAAGTACAAACTCTTGCGATCTAACCATTGCAGCATGTTGGACACAAAATTTTATTATCAAAGGTCATATTCAAAGAATTTATGGAATTGGTACCAATAAACTCAATTGTTATGCAGGTATTACAATTTAAAGAAATGTATGAGTAGGACATCTTCTGTCAAGGGAGAATATGCTGTTGGGATGATTCCAAAGTGGCCAGAGAGGCTGACAAAAGCTCCTGCAAGGGCCACACTCATGAGAAATGGCATCGATGTGTTTGAGGCTGACACACGACGTTGGGCAAGAAGAGTTGCTTACTATAAGAACTCCTTAAACCTGAAGCTTGGAACTCCAGCTGTACGCAATGTCATGGACATGAATGCATTTTTTGGAGGTTTTGCTGCTGCACTAAAATCGGATGCTGTGTGGGTGATGAATGTTGTTCCTGCCCGCAAGCCCTCAACTCTTTCCGTAATCTTTGACAGAGGTCTTATTGGAGTATACCATGACTGGTGAGTGTTGTATTATTTTTCCTCCGATGTGTTCCATACATAAGTCCTTTGATGGAGCCAACCTAAGGTTTGTTCCCAGTCCAAGTCAAGTCACATTTTTATCTTCTGAAATATACCGTGTCAATCAAGGATTAAATGTGGTGTTCAATTCTCGGTTGGGAGTATGCATCTTACAGGTCCCATTGTGTATATTTTAATGCCACGCACTTAAGTATCATTGCTCCCAGTAACCATTGGGAACCAGTTGATGGCACAATAAAAAGGTTTATAGCGCAAGCTGCTGCGAAGAGTGCACTGTTTATGCTATCCTGCTCTTAAGGCTGCTTTAGTACTATATCCGCAAATCTTTCTTATATTAATATTTTTTCAGTTGGGTTACGTTTTGGAAAACAGTGAACCTGCCCCATAACACAGTTTGAATTCCCTAATCTGTAAATTAATGATCGAAGCAGTGATAATTTTATGTACAAAAGGGTGCAAAAACTTTTAATCAATATTACTGTAACTATCTTTGATGTTAGTCCCAGTCTCTTTTGTATCCATTCTTTTCCTAGATTAGAGTTCTCATTCGATCATGTTATGCAGTGGTGCTTTGGCTAAATTCTGGAATTGTGATAGTATTATGGATAGTTTTATGGAACTTCTACTGATGAGCTAATATTTTTGCTTGATGGTCTCAGGTGTGAGCCTTTCTCAACGTACCCTCGTTCTTATGATTTCATCCATGTAACCGGAATTGAATCACTCATAAAGCATCCAGGTTCCACCAAGAACAGGTACTTCTACTTAACAAAGACATCCCTGAATTCTAGTTCCTATGCTGTTTCTTGAATCCACCAATTCCTACATTCTTACAGCAGTATTAAACAGTTGCAAATGGTTCAGTGTAATCCTAAAGTGACTTTTACATATATTTGGCAAGATACTTGATGAAGTGCATGATTGTTCTTAAACAACCTATGCTCACGTCTCATGATTTTTCTGCAGCTGTAACCTTGTGGATTTGATGGTGGAGATGGATCGAATGTTGCGTCCAGAAGGAACGGTTGTGGTTAGAGACTCCCCTGAAGTAATAGAAAAAGTAGCTCGCATAGCTCATGCCGTAAGGTGGACTGCTAGCATACACGAGAAAGAACCAGAATCACACGGGAGAGAGAAAATTCTTGTTGCAATGAAAACGTTTTGGACTTTGCCTTCAGCATCCAACTGACAGCCTTTTTTCCATTATGATGTTATAATTCCCTATTCTCCATTTAATCTCTATCTGATGTGAAGGTTCATCTCCATGCATGGATGCAGTTTTTCTTATCCACCACTCCCTATTATGTAAGGAGATAATAGGGTTAGAATAGGGAGGGCGTGAAAGATGGGAAGACATGCAGCTTTTTTGTTAGATTACACCCCAAAAAAAGAAAAACCAGAAGAAAGGAAAAGAAAAAAGTAGCAATCATATGTTCAGTTTCCAAAGATAATGTATTTTGATATTATTTATTGCCCATCAATTTGATGATGCTTTGCATTATTGCATTTGTCTCCAAAACATTTTCGTTTCAAGGGGAGAAATTGGTGACGGATCGTTTGATAGATTCAGTGTTAATGCTCTGCTCACACGGTGTGCTAATGAAAATGACGTTTGCTCCCAAAGTCAAGGTGTCATCATATTCTACTGATTGTTTTATGACAAAGGGTCTGTCGGGAATTATAACCCTTATTGTGAGCAAAATGAAGGATTTTTCTGTAATGAGTGCAGAATTAAGATTTTAATTTGAGTGTTGATCAATTTAATGGATACAATCAAAAGATATTTTCTTGAAATGAGCTAAAGGGTAAAAAATGGCAATAAACAAAAAATTTCCTTTCCTTCTTTTTCTTATGACTTTTCTTGCCATCCAAACAAATGAAATTCATGCCAACAAGGGTTGGTTGAGTTGGTAATAATCGTTTTCTTCGCTATCAAGGCCTAAGTTCGAGTCTTTGTGCCGACAATCCATTTTGGTAGGTAATCTATAAAAACCAAAAAAAGGGCTAAGACCTCACTTGTAAGTCCTCAAAGAGGCTTTGGTATGTCCCGGCCCTCGGATGGGGTAGCCTCCCCTCCCCCCTAAACTTTTTTTCATAAAAAGAAAACAAATGAAATTCATTTTTCCTTCCTTCTCATGTGGGAGACATACTAGCAAGTAGATCAGTAGAAGTAGGTGCCAAACTGCCAACCGGCGTCTTAGATGTAGTTAGATAAATGCAAGTAAACGTAGGGCGCAAGCTTAGAGTTGGGCTGTTTCCTTCAGATGATAGCAACAACTGACAACACCCATGATTTTATTTCCTGCTTTTACTTTGGGGGCATCTACCCCCACAGATGGGAAAAAAATTTGGTTGGAACAGGAATAGAACTGTTTTGCTATCCCCTCCAATCACACGCTGCCACGTGTACAAATTTTTCCATGTGGCAGCGTGTGATTGGACGGGGATAGCAAAACAGTGCTATCCCCATTCCAACCAAGTTTTTCTCCACATATGGACCCCATTAAAACCAAGAAATTGCAGAAAAGACTTTTGATAATTAAGAAGAGGGTGATGCAGCTTCAATTCAAACTTAAGAGAATTCATCTTCAAACTCTCATCCAGTCAGTACTTGAACTGCTCCAATTGGGTTTCTTCAAGGCCAGGTGTGAAAGGAAGTGCATAAAATGAATGCTTGGGGAACAAGTAGAAGAGGGAGCAGTAATTTTTAGTTACAATAAGGAATAGTTTGGGTCAAAATAAAATCAATGAATTGGTTTATTTTATTTCAAAGTGATAAGCAAAGCACTTCTACATGCTATAGTTAATTGTATGTGGGTTCGTGACTGATTTCTAACTACTAATATGAAACTCACATGCATTTACGATCAGAAATCATCTACCCTCGCATAAACTACTGATTGTAACACTTCTCTTATTTAATAACTAGGATATGTGAAGACAATGATTTGCGAAAAAAAAAATTAATGTTTTAATAGCATTTGTTTGAGTTTTCTCATACATTTTCACCACTTTCACATACAAATATAGCCATTTCAATTTTCAGAAGGAAACAAAAATTGAACACTTAAAATATTGTAAAAATGATCATGGACATCACACAATTAACACTCTATAATGGACTGATTACTGGAAATCTGGCTGGGAGGCTGAACAACAAAGTTAGAGTTATGCTGTGCCTTATGTTCATATGAGGACAGGGAACCAAGAAAAATGATCAAAGGGTACATGAAATTTGTAAAGGGATTGCTTGTCAATGGTGAAATTGATTAATTGAATTAAAGAAATAAATAAAAACTCTTTATAATAATAATGGATATTAATGATCTACAGTGCAGTTGGCAGCATCAACTATTATCCCATCCTTGTTGCTTTCCTCTCACGCCTTGAAGAATTAAAGAAGGTCAAAGCTTTATTACAATGAGATTACATGCTGCAAAAGAGATCACATCACTTACCAGAAGTTGACATCGCAGTAATTATAATAAGCAAGCAAGCGCTCAGTCAAAGACTCAAATTAAAGTGATGCATGATTAAGAAGGCATCTCAACATTAATTGATCCAAACAAGTCAGAAGATGAAATGCATGCACTTTTGGATTGCTGAAAGGGAATATAGAAATAAAAGTGAAATGATTGTTCCTGGATTGGGCAGGAATATATACATATAATTATATATATATATATATATATAATATATACGTGTGTGTGTGTGTATATGGGCTATGCATGTATAGGTTTTGTCTGTCAGCAAAACATAGCATGTGCTGTGCATGCCCTTTTACACAGAGCTAAATCCATGACAAGTATAAAGATGAGAGCAACATGGCTCAACAATGAATGTGATTTTTCAACCAGGGTTTTTTTTAAACAATAAATAAATAAATATTTGAAGCAGGGTTTACATATAGATATAGAATTTAACGCTTAGACAATAAGGTCATCTCCAACCATGTTCGATCCAAGCTATTCCGCCTCAGTTTTTGGCCGGATTGATTTTATGGCCTGTTTGTTTACATGGTTGGAGAAAGTTTTCAAGCTAAAAGGCCAAATTTTGGGTCTAGCCCTAAGATTGAGATTCAAATTGTGCTGCATAGATACTGTACATGTCAACATAATAGGGTGATTAGTTTCAACCATTGAGCTGTAAATCTACTTTTTTATTAGTGCACCCTGAAAAAAGGACCCTTATTCATCTCTTGGTTTTCGAACAAGAAGATCGATTGAAAACCAACCAAGAAATAGTCAACTGCGTGTCCTTTAGTTCTGCCACATATTTTCCTGCAATCAAACAACTCAAAAATTCACAGAAAGTTCTTTTTAAAGAAAATTTGTGTCTGTAAAATACCTTTTATGATTGTTTCTCAAAAACTGGTTGGGAAAAAATATATCATGAGGGGATGTTTGGTTGGCAACATTTGTTCAAACCTTTTGCTCATTAATCCAGAATACTTATTAGTAATTTTTTTAAAGAAAGTGGTGTGTCATACACCTACTTTTTATTTTCTTTTATCAGTTATGGCAATTAAATCAATAGGAATTTGAACATGAAATTCTTTTTTTCTTTTTTTTAACGGATGTGATTATCTAACTCCCAAAATTATTATGAGCATATATTTAAACTCGCATAAATTATTATGAGGCGTAAATATCAAATAATAATTAAATTATATAATACATCATGTTTGTGGGTAAAATTACCCTAGGGTCGAGCTTCATATGGATTGGAATTCTATTCATAGATAGACTTTTACTTTGAGACTAATTAGGAAGCCTACTTCTACAAGTATTTGATTATCTCCAAGCTATTATATAAAGACAACTCTCAAACTTGAGGGGGTCCTCCGACAATAACTCAACCCTACAATATCGATATCTTATCTTGTTCATCATGATTATGAGAGTTTTGGGTGTAATTGGGATTGGGTTGTGAGGATCAAACACTTTGTACCTATGTAACTTCATCATTCAATAGTGAAAATACCAAACACTCCGTGGACATAGCCCAATTATGGGTGAACCACGTAAATCTCTTGTGTCTCTTGATTGCATGTTCTTACTCAATTTATATTTACAAGTGCAATCCCTAAGCACTAGAACTCGTTATAGGGGACAACCTGCTTGGTCATGCCAAGTTGGTTTGGAAGGATTGTCAACCTCGATCTCAAAGAGGTCATTTTCTGTTGAACCAACTTTAGGCATCAACAGTTTGGCGTCGTCTGTGGGAACGATACAAAAAGTTCTCAAATTTCTACTACTGACGAAATCAGATATCAACAATTATCCAGTGTGAAGAATGAAGAAAGGAAGCCATCATCAAAGACACATGCCATCCAACTGATTTAACACAACCATTAACTATTTCATGAAAAACCACAAGTTATTTGAAGTGCGGTGGATTAAAATGCGTGCCATTGAGGAAGGCCACAAGAGAAGAAGTATGTTTCTCTCAAAGTCTGCAACAACATGGATTTTTTGATCATCCAGTTGATCCTCTTATCCAAGTTCACCATCATGTGCAATTATAGAAATGGACTTTTGGACTTGTACTTGTTTCAATTGCTTTGCTCCAAACTTAGTCTATATGGTGCTCTTTGTCTCCAAACCCACCAATGGAATATAAAGACACATCTCCAAGCCACCACCTTACACTGAGTGCGACAAATACACAAACACAAAAATAAGAAACAACAAGCAACCACTTGCATACATATGCCAACGCCACTTTTGGTATGCTTGTACGTCTATTTTTTACAACATGAGGCATTGTTCTCACTCCTATCACGAGCCAATGTTTCAACCAAGGTGCCTCCACCGACTCCACCTCCAAAGGAAACGAAGGTCCCAACGAATGGGGAAAAAAAGAGTCTTGTTACAACAACTGATAACTTTTCCGTGAGTTTAGAAGGTTTTTGAAAGATTATCGACTTTTCAGATGCATTTTAGTGCGGGACCAATTGGAGAAGAAAGTTAAGACACTAAGGATCATTGTGTGAATTTTTCAGAACTTTTTTTATGAAGCCAATTGTTCCAGAAAATCCAGCCAAGCAGCCTAAGTTGTAATCCCGTCGAACTATGCTCATGGGAGATTGAAGATTTGAAAACTTTCTCGATTTTTCCAAGTGACTTGCGATATATGTCTAGAAAGCTAACACTACTACAAAAAACACTTTGTGCAACAAAATAAGTTTGTTGCACAAAATACAATTTTGTCGCGCAAAACCTGCGTGACGAAATTTGGTCGCGCATGATCCGTTGCACAAAGCTCGTGAAGATAGGGTTTGCGTGACCAAACCTAATCTTCGTTGCTCATAGCTACTTTGCGCGACGAATCTTAACGTCACTCAAATCTACTTTGTGCGAAGAATCTTAATGTCGCGCAAATATTTGTGCTATGAAATATTTCAAATTTTTAAATTATTGTGTTTTAAATTTTTAATTAAAATAAATTAATTTAATAGTTTGTGCCCGAAATATTTTGTCGCGCAAGGTTTTTGACTTTTTGTTTTATTATTTCTCTTATATTAAGTTTTTCAAATTTTTACTTTTTAAATTTAATTTAATTGTATGATTTTATTTTTTAATTACTTTAATCTAAATTGATATATTCTAAATAAAATTACATATGAAAAATAGTGATCAAATTATCCAATATATATATATATAATATTCAAAATGTACACACAAATTAACAAAGTACAATAATAAAATCCTAATACAAGCCTATTGTGGTGGTAGTGGCGGAGGATATGTTTCGATAGCGCCCTAATCCTCAACTTTAGCAGTCAAAGTCTTGACGATGCCCTACCAAAAAAAAAACAAATATGGTCAAATAAAAAAACATAAAATAATAACAAAAATTGGCATAATCTCCACTAAAATTGTTATATCCCAAATCCAACCCAAACTCCAATCCTCACCCTATACTCAACCCCAAACCCCGCACAAACTCAAAACTAACTCCAAAAAATTGCATATTAATGAAAAAAATTTAAAATTTGGAGAGAATACCTTTTGGCAAGATTGAGAGTGAGTGAGTGTGAGAAATATTAGAGAAGATAGTGAGAGAGTGTGAGAGAATTAGACAAGATAGTGAGAGAGAGATGAGAGAGTGAGTGAGAGTGAGAGATAGTGAAGAGAGAGATGAGAGATTAAGTGAGAGGAGTGAGTGTGAGAGAAATGGTCGGATTTGGGGAGAGGGAAAGAGAGAGGAGAGGTAAGAGTAGAGAAAGACATTGATAAAATGGTGGAGGAGTTCTTTTGGTTTTAAAAACCGTATCACTTTGCGCAACAAAATATTGGTCGGGCAAAGTCTTTAAAAAAAAATTAAAATTAAAATTCCCACTTCCCATTTTTTGTGCACTCCTAAATTTTTAGAGTTTTGCGCGATGAATTGTTGGTCATGCAAAGTTCTGCAATACGAAAATATTGGTCGAGCAAAGTCTTAAATTTTTATTTTTATTTTTTAAATTCCCGCGTCCCATTTTTTGTGCCTGCCCAAATTTTTAGAATTTTACGCAACGAATTGTTGGTCGCGCAAAGTTTTGCGAGACGGAAATATTGGTCGCGCAAAGTCTTAAAAAAAATTACCGCGTCCCACTTTTGGTGCCCGCCCAAATTTTTACAGTTTTGCGCGACGAATTGTTGGTCGCGCAAAGTTTGCGAGACGAAAAATTGGTTCGTAGCGCAATATTTATAAAAATAATTGTTATGAATAATAAAAATTATTTTATTTTATTTTATGATTTAAAATATAAGTAAGGTTTAGGTGACCAAATGTGTTTTCGTCGGGCAAAGAAAATAATAAAAACTAAAGAAATAATTTAGTATAACAATATAAATATAAAAATAAGTAAATAAGGGTTAGGCGACGAAATATTGATATTCGTTGAGCAAAGTTTTCAAAAAATAATAAAAACTTATGAAAACAACTATATCTTAAAATTTATAATGTATAATTAAATACAAAAATTAATTGGTTTGTCCGACGCATGTTTACATTATGACGTCGTGCTATTGGTTTTTGCACAACGACCCCATTGTTATATTTTTTAAAAAAAATTATTATTATAAAGTTTACTGAAAATGTGACTTTACTCCCTTCAAATTCATTTTTTTTACATAAAACCCACAATAATATATTTTTCTAACAAAAAACCCAATCCTAACTACAATAATAAATTTAAAGTTACTAATAAATATATATATACTATTCAATTTCTTAAGTGTTATACGTACAAAAATAAATAAATTTAAAGCTACTTAATAAATATATATATATATGGGTTTTTCTCTAATCCGGACGTCCGGATTTTTATAACCTGCGGACGCAATGTTTGTTCAGTTTCTTCTTTTATTATAAGCTGGCAAATATCACTAGACTGCTATACCAAGACATGCAGTCGGTGAATGGGAAGGATATATCTTAAAATCAGGTTTTGTCATGTTGTACTTTTTTGTTTCAGCAAATTCATTGATGGGTGAAAAAGAAACCTAAATCCTCAACATCTTTTCAAGTTTTGTCTTTTTGTATTTATGTGCCTTAACAAGGAGGAGTGAGTTCATGTGATGTGGGTCTAAAACAAGCTTTAGATGTAATAAGCACAACTGCAAGCTATATATCCGCACGATAACCAAAATTCGGGCTTCTGGATTAGAGAAAAACCCTATATATATACACACACCATTCAACAATCCAACCATCAAACTTGTTTGTATATACTTCGAGATCGTATACCCAAAAAATCGCAAAAAACAAACATTCAGAGATTTAGTAACAGTACAAAAAATTTCAACGGTTATAAATGAAAATTCACGACTTAATGGTTATTTTAACTCTGATTTTGATAATTTTTTACAGCTACACTCCTTTGCCCTATATGAATACAATGATTGAATTTGATCTTCAATTTAAAATATTTACACTAGTGGATACCACAAAATCTTATGTTATATTTAACGAAAGTATAAATAAACTCTTAATTGTTAGTGAATATATTGTTTTGATGGCATACACATTCTACGAAACTATTTTCAATGATCCAACCGTCAAAATTGTTTGTTTATACTTCGAGATCATATAAGCCAAAAATCGGAAAAAAATAAACATTCAGAGATCAAGTAATGGGACTAAACTTTTCGACGGTTATAAACGAAAAATCACAATTTAACGGTTATTTCAACTTCAATTTTGATGATTTTTTACAACTACACTCCTTGACCCTATATGAATACAATGAATTAATTCGATCGTCAATTTAAAATATATATTTTCTAACAAAAACCCGATCCGAACTACAATAATATATTTTTCTAACAAAAATCCGATCCGAACTAAAATAATAAATTTAAAGATACTTAATAAATATATATACCGTTCAATTTCTTAAGTGTTATGCATACAAAATAAAAAACAAAAATAAATTGGTTTAAGCTACGAAATATTTGGATTACGTCATGCAAAGATTTTAAAAAATAATTCTTTTATTTTATTTATTTTTGTAAATATTTTGCGCGACGAAACACACTTCGTCGCTCAAGATTTTGTGCAATGAAGTATAGTGTTCACTTTGAGCAATGATGTTGTGTCGTCGCGCAATAGTTTGTCGCGTAACTCAAGACTTTGTGCAACGAAGTTTAGTGTTTCATCGCGCAAAGTTACTTTGAGCGACGATGTTGTGTCATCGCGCAAAGTGACTTTGTGCGACGATGTGTGTTTCGTTGCGCAAGACTTTGAGAGACAGAGTTTTGTATTTCATCACGCAAAGTGACTTTGAGCAACGAATTGTGTTTCGTCGCGCAAAATTTGGTCGCGCAAAGGATTTTTTTACTAGTGTAAGAGATAGAGCCACAATTCTCATATTTTTCCAGAATTTTCGAAATTGTGGAACTTGCCCAAAATGTGCATGCAAATTGGCTGATGTGTTTCATAATCAAAAATAATTCTTTCCTTGTGTTCAAATGTCTACATCAACTACAACTTTGATGCAACTATAATTTGACTCCAACTACAATTTGGAGACCAATTACAACGCGACTCCAACTCCAATTAGGATACAGAGCCCTATTTCACATCCAACTCCAACTTCAATACAAAGTCTTATTTCATGTCTAATTCCAACTCCAACTCTAATTACAATTTGGACTCTCACTGCAATTTGGCTCCAAGTCCGATTAGGATGCAGAATTCTACTGCACATTCAACTTCAACCTGATTATATGTTTTTTTTTTGTAATCAAGACATCTACTCTTCATGCAATTTCAATTCAAGTGAAATTATGAGATGCAAGTTTTGTTCATCCTGTAAGGCTGTCTTGGCTCCATAATTGGGGACTTTTATTGAAGTCCCATCATTATTTTGCTATTTGGATTTGACATATTATTCTACAAGGACATTCTACAATTTCATCTAGAAGGTGACTATTCAACATTGAAATTTCTCCAGTTTTTCAGTAACCCCAAGTGGGGGCTTAGGTGGAAAAAAGGACCAACCTTGAGATTTTTCGAGCTCATATGGACGAAAGGTCCAAGCTCAATTTTTATAGAGCCTATGTGGACAAAAGGTCCTAGCTATATTTTTTATCAAACTCATATGGACGAAAGGTCCGAACTATATTTTTTACCAAGCTCATATGAACGAAAGGTTCGAGCTATATATTTTTTATCAAGCTTATATGGATGAAAGGCCTAAGCTCAATTTTGGCCAAGCTCAGATGGACGAAAGGTCCGAGCAATATGTTTTATCGAGCTTATATGGACGAAAGGTCTAAGCTCAATTTTGGCCAAGCTCAAATGGATGAAAGGTTCGAGCTATATTTTTTTATCGAGCTCATATGGATGAAAGGTCTAAGCTCAATCTTGGTCAAGCTCATATGGACGAAAGGTCCGAGCTATATTTTTTACCAAGCTCATATGGACGAAAGGTCCGAGCTATTTATTTATATATATATATAGCTCCATAGATTTGCCAAGCTCAAATGGATGAAAGGTCCGAGCTGTAATTTTTACCAAGCTCATATGGATGAAACGTTCGAGCTATATTTCTATCAAGCCTATATGGACGAAAGGTCTCATCTCAATTTTTACCTAGCTTAGATAGACAAAAAGTCCAAGCTGAAATTTTGTCGCGTTTAGGTGGATGAATGGTCCAACCTCATAAAATGTGAAGCTGCTTGTTTCAAGACTAACAAAAGGCACGATTTTCCTTATTTTTTTATTTCATGTGCTAATTATTTTGTGTTATTTATCATGAGGCAGGTCTCCGTTATTATTATATACACTTTATTCTTCTAAATTATTCTACAAAGAAATTCTACAACGGTCAAGTGGACGAAATGTCCAACCTTATAATTTTTTGAGATCAATTGGACGAAAGGTCTAACCTTACAATTGTCAAGCTCATGGAGACGAAAGGTCCAACACAGTAAGTGATCATGTTTATCGACATAATGTTGTGCACAACATCCTACATCAGAAATTCATCTACATCAGAATTCAGCTCAATCTACAACTTTGAAGCAAGTAATATTCAACTTGGCATCATCAACAAATTTTATGCAACTCCCCAAACAAGGCTCTTGTCTGGGGACTTGGGGGACTTCTATTTGTGGGTAAAATTACCCTAGGGCCGAGCTTCATATGGATTGGAATTCTATTCAAAGATGAACTTCTACTTTGAGACTAATTAGGAAACCTACTTCTACAAGAATTTGATTATCTCCAAGCTATTATATAAAGGCAACTCTCAAACTTGAGGGGGGTCCTCCAACGATAACTCAACCCTACAATATCGAGATCTTATCTTGTTCATCATGATTATGAGAGTTTTGGGTGTAATTGGGATATGGGTTGTGATGATCAAACACTTTGTACCTATGTAACTTCATCATTTAATAGTGAAAATATCAAACATCCCGTGGATGTAGCCCAATTATGGGTGAACCACATAAATTTCTTGTGTCTCTTGATTGCATGTTCTTACTCAATTTATATTTACAAGCGCAATCCCTAAGCACTAGAACTCGTTCTAGGGGACAACCCGCTTGGTCATGCCAAGTTGGTTTGGAAGGATTGTTGACCTCGATCTCAAAGAAGTCAATTTCTGTTGAACCAAATTTAAGCATCAACACATCACATAAACAATATTAATTATTAATGGTTAACACAATTCTTTTAGTCACAACAGATGATATTCATTTACTATCAACACTACTACAAAAATTGAAATAGGCGTCGGTAAAATGGCCAGACGGACAAAATAAATACCGTCGTTAAATTTCTAAACGACGATTTCAGAATATAAAAACCGCGTGGATCAGAATTAAAACACCCAAAAATTGGAAATTCATTTGGGCATTTTTAAAACATGACGCATAAAACTTTAAAAGCGTCGTCTTATTAAACATGCCATTTCGAGTAAAAAGACAACAAATAAACAACGGCGGTATGTGTAAATATACCGACGTAGTAATTATATAGACGCACGCTTTTACATATAATACCGCTTCGTTTTGAACATCCAATGAACACGACGGTAATTGTATTATTAGAGACGATCAAGTACTATTTAATACGACCGTAATTTTATAAATACCGACATGTAAAGGTAATTAACCACGTCGCTTTTTATTATTTTACGCGTATTATAAATTGGATTCTGACAGTACTTATAAATAAAAGGTGGTGGTAAACAGTTACCACGTCGTCATAATATAATATAACGACGTGGTTTTAGATAATAGGCGGTTCTATAAATTATATTGTCGTTGTAAATAATTTTAACGTAGTTTATATGAATTATACCGTCGTTTGTTATTTAAAACAAGCGACAACAAAAGTCGAAATAAACGTCGGAAGTATAACGACGACGGAAATCATAAATACCCGTCGTTGTAGGTTTCAAATTCGAAACTTTCGGTAAACGTCTCGCTTCTAATTGGAGACCAAGACAGCGACTTTTAGGTTTCCAAGTCGTAAATAAAGGCCCTTCGGTTTCCAAGTCTTAATTAAGTCACTTTTAGTTTTCCAATTCTAAATATTTCTTTAAATTGTAGTTTTTATTCCAAACGTCAGCTCAATTCTCACATTCTAATGGTTTCGAGTCATGCAAGATGTCTCTCTTTGGAACTCGGGCTATGTTTTTGGACCAAACCAATCTAAGAACTTCGGTTTGGTTCAAAACAACAACTGAGTTCCCAAAGATTAAAAATTTTGTTTCTTGTTTAACACAAATTTCTATTTCTCTGTTGTTTTGTATTTAAGACGTCGGTTTTGTAACTAGACGCAGTATAGTTTTATAACGCCTATTATTTAGAAAACCGTGTATATTTTAATTTATACACGGTTTAATTTTACTTTCCGTCGCTTATATCCAAGTTAGAGGAAATCCAAATAAGTTTATAAATGTATCTCTAACTAAAACTTGCTTCTTTTTTTTAATCTTGGTTTTGCGGTGCAAGAAGGCACACTAGCTCATACCTACACAAGAATAAATTGAAGAAATTCGGATCGAATTATAGTTTAATGAAACAAATTATTTGTATGTATAGGAATGGTAAATATTTTGTATGGATATATAGGAATGAAGATTGGTAAATATTTTGTATGTAATTATTATTGATCTTCAAGTTTTATGAAACAAATTATTCTTGAGTATATTTATTGTTCACAAAGCATTATATATGGTTGTTTTTTAGCAAGAAAAAAATCGTTAGAGAGAACCATTGGAAGCAAGAAAAAAATATAAAAATGTAAAATTACTAAATCTTTGGATATATAAACAGCGCTTCTTTCAAATAACCGTCGTGCCTTTACATTAATAGGACGACAAATCTATCACAAAACCGCTTCTTTACATATAATAGATGACATTTCTTTCATAAAATTGTCGTCCTTTATATATAATAGACGACATGTAAGGTAATTAACCACGCCGGTATTTATTATTTTACGCCAGTATTAGATGTTGGGAATTACAGTTCTTATAAATAAAAGGTGGTGGTAAATCATTACTACGGGCGTTATAATATAATATAACGACGTGGTTGTTTAGATAATACTGACGAGTTCTATTAATTATATCGATTGTAAATCATTTTCACGTCGTTTTATAGTAATTATACCGTCGTTGTTGTTTAAAACAAGCGCGACAACAAAAGTAGATATAAGCGTAAGATGACGGTAAACATAAATACCGTCGTTGTAAGTTTCAATTTCAAAACTTCGAAATGAATTTAAGACGCTTTATCTGCCAAATTGGGAACTGAAGCGGCTTTTAGGTTTCCAAGTCGAAATAAAGGCCCTTTTCGGTTTCCAAGTCTTAATAAAGTCATTTTTAGTTTTCCAATTCTATATAATTCGTTTAAATTGCTGTTTTTATTCGAACGTTCTCGTATATCTCAATTCTCACCTCTCATGCAAGAATGTCTTTCGAACTCGATTTGTTGTACACCCAACCCATCTAAGAACTTGGTTGGGTGTAAAACAAAACTGAGTTCTCAAGTAGGATTGTATATTTAGTTTCTTGTTAGCACAAATTTCTATTTCTCCGAAGTTTTTTTAGTTAAGACGTCGGTTTTTGTAAATAAGCGACGTAGTATATGTTTATAACGTCAGTATTATTTAAAAACCGTCGTGTATATTTTAATTTATACGTCGTTTTATTTTACTTGCCGTCGTCTTTAAAAACGCTGGTCTTTTGAAAAATTTGACCGCATGAAATGTAATTTTCAATTTTCCCTAAACCCTATATATATAACATTTCGCTATCTTTCTTCAACTCATATTCGACCTTAAGTTTTCTTTCTCCATCAGTTGCTCCAAGTCGAGGTACATTTCATTAAATTTGCTCATATTCTAATCTTTCATTCAGTTTCGATTTTCTGGTTTCTCAGTTATTCCCACTTTGGCTTTTTTTCTTGTTTCTTTTTTTTAATCCTGTTATATGTATCTCTAACTAAAACTTGCTTCCTTTTTTTAATCCTGTTTGCAAAGAAGGCAACGGTAACTCATACACACAAGAACAAATTGATGAAATTCGGATCGTTGTAGAGATATATAGTTTAATATTATGGATATGATATTTTGTATAGATATATAGGAATGAAGATTGATATTTTGTAATTATTATTGAATATTCAAGTTTTATGAAACAAATTATGGTTGTTTGGAGCTGAATTTATTGTTCACAAAGCATTATGGTTGTTTTTTAGCTAAAATAGTTGTAGAGAACAATTGGAAGCAAGGGAAAAAAAGGTAAAATGTAAAAATAAAACATCTTTGTATATAATAAACCTCAGTTCTTTCAAAACCAGCGTCTTTACATCAATAGCGACTATTCTATCATAATAGACGACATTTTTTCATAACAACCGTCGTATTTAAATATAATAAACGCATGTTATTTCATAATAAACATATTTCAATAATAGGCGACTGTTATTTCATAACAACCGTCGTATTTACATGTAATAGACGACTCGTTATTTCATAATAGACGGCAGTTCTTACAAAACCGTCGTCTTTAATTTATAATACACGTCATTTTTTTTTATAAAAACGTCGCCTTTAAGTTAATAGACGCTCGGTTTTTAGTAAAGTGTCGTTTTTATATAATATAGACGACGGTATTTTACCGTGCATTGGTTTTATCTGCTGTAAAGATGTCGGTTGGTCGATTCCTCGACGGTTGAGAAAGTAAATTTACGACGGTAAATTACCGTCGTCCTGTGCGATTTTTGTAGTAGTGCAAACTCGTCCTTTTTTTTTTTTCTGTTGTTATTAAAGTTTCATTGCTTGGGGTGAAAATAAAAGAAAAGAGGCAAGTGTCATATGTACATTTCTTTTGCGCTTCTGAGAGAAACACGATAATTATATTGATAAATGCAGAAAAAGGAAAGGGGAACATTCAACAATCAGAATCTAGAAAGAACCCAGCATAATCTAAGGAGATGGGCAGTGGGCACAATCTCAGCATAACCAAAGAGACCTAAGAAAGGAGCCAACTATGTTGTAGGGCAAAATCCAAAGATATCCAATGGAGTTCAATGTAATTAGTTAGAGCTGGGAGCTTTCCCCAAGACCCATATATGAAACCTCTTTAGACCAAGTCATGCTTCTCTTTTGCTACCCACAAATCAAGTCTTGATCAAATTCATTGTAAATGAATTAGTCAAATTTCCTTTGTTTTTATTGTGAAAATGAGTAATATGAAAGAGATAGAGGGGATTAAAGGATATTGTGATTACATGGCCCGTTTGTTTACATGGCTAGAGAAAGTTGTGCTGCATAGATACAGTACATGTCAACATAATAGAGTGATTAGTTTCAACCATTGAGCTGTAAATCTACTCATTAGAGCACCCTAAAAAAAGGACCCTTATTCATCTCTTAGTTTTCGAACAAGAAGATCGATTGAAAACCAACCAAGCAATAGTCAACTGCGTGTCCTTTAGTTCTGCCACATATTTTTTTGGGCAAAAAAAATAGCGGCAAAATATGCAATAATTTCGAACCGAGACCTATTTACGGATAAAGCTCTCAAAAATGGTGGCAAAGTGTGCAACCACTCCTGCCACATATTTTCCTGCAATCAAACAACTCAAAAATTCACAGAAAGTTTTTTAAAAATTTTTTTGTCTGTAAAATACCTTTTATAATTGTTTCTCAAAAACTAGTTGGGAAAATATATCATGAGGGGATGTTTGTTGGCAACATTTGTCCAAACCTTTTGCTCATTAATTCAGAATACTTATTAGTAATTTTTTTAAAGAGAGTGATGTGTCATACACCTACTTTTTATTTTCTTTTATCAGTTATGGCAATTAAATCAATAGGATTTTGAACATGAAATTCTTTTTTTTTTTTTAACGGATGTGATTATCTAACTCCCAAAATTATTATGAGCATATATTTAAACTCGCATAATTACATAAACAATATTATTAATGGTTAACACAATTCTTTTACTCACAACAGATGATATTCATTTACTATCAAACTCGTCCTCTTTTTTCCGTTGTTATTAAAGTTTCATTGCTTGGTGTGAAAATAAAAGAAAAGAGGCAAGTGTCATATATACCTCTCTATTGCGCTTCTGAGAGAAACACGATAATTGTATTGATAAATGCAGAAAAAGAAAAGGGGAACATTCAGCAATCAGAATCTAGAAAGTCCCAGCATGATCTAAGGAGATGGGCAGTGGGCACAATCTCAGCATAACCAAAGAGACCCAAGAAAGGAGCCAACTACGTTGTAGGGCAAAATCCAAAAATATCCAATGGAGTTCAATGTAATTGGTTAGAGCTGGGAGATTTCCCCAAGACCCATATATGAAACCTCTTTAGACCAAGTCATGCGTCTCTTTTGCTACCCACAAATCAAGTCTTGATCAAATTCATTGTAAATGAATTTGTCAAATTTCCTTTGTTTTTATTGTGAAAATGAGTAATATGAAAGAGATAGAGGGGATAAAAGGATATTGCGATTATATATTTTTTCTACAACAACCCTGCAAGTCTTGTTCACATGCAAGGTGCAACAACTAGGTGGAGACCTCAATTTTGTTTGTCAAATAATTATTATGGCAAGTGAGGAACAAGTCAATGAATTAATGTTTCACACAGCATTGAATTTTCAATTGGAGAAAGAAAAAAAAATTTGGTTGATAACTGCATCTTGAAATGATGCTTGTGGGATATTTTTCTCTCTTTTTCTTTCTTAATTGACTGTCAGTTGTTTGTGGATTTGAGATGCTTTTATTTTGTGGACTGTGGTGGTGGACGTAAATTTGGGTAGGAATTGGAGGAGACAGCTAGTTGCAGATGGTATATAGTAAATTATGTGACCAAACCCCATAAAGATGAGTATTCAAGGAGAAAGAGACGCACAGAGAAGACAACTGGAATTTTATTTGCCCTCCAAAAAGAAAGTGGAACTGGCATTTGAAGGGAAAGAGATGAAGAAGAACGATAGTAACTCTCTACACGAAGGTAGACAAGAAAAAAAAAAGAGAGTGAGGAAATGGAAACTTTCTTTAAACCTTGAGATTTATTATAACGTTAATCAGAAATTCTTTACATTATTAAGCACAATTAAGACTTACCACCATGGTTAGCTATGGTTTGCCGTGACTAACAAGGGTGGCGATTCGTGTTATTATTATTATTATTTTGTTACATTAGGAGGAAAGAAATCCATGGAGTTTTGAACATGCGTGTTATTTCTTTGCCAATGATTTAACATCGTGGTTAGCTTCGTGTAGAGCTAGTTAATCATAATCCGACTTTTTATAATCATGCAATGTTTGGATTCACCCACACATGAATGCATAAAACATTTAGGGTAAATTTTACTTTATTACCCGTAAGTTTCTCAAAATTCAGATTTTGTTACCTAAAGTTTTTTCCTTCTCACTTTCATATCCAAAGTTTACTTTTACTACCAATTTCATACCTCCGTCCGTGTTGCCGTCAGTATTTCCGTTAAACGCTGACGTGTCACATTTTTTTAATTTTAAATTGATTAAAATATAAATAAAATATTAAAAAATCAACTAAAAATCAAAAGGAAAAAAAAAACCCAAAAAAATTGCTATTTATTCCTTTCTTTCTCCCTCAAATCTTCAACCCAAATATGAAATGAAACCCAGTAAACCCAAAAAAATGAACAAACAAGATGAACTAAAATTTTCATCTGATTATGACATGGATTTGTAATGGTATTGTGGAGATCATACTGTAAGACACGTTTGTGTCTTAACTCACTAAGGTGGTCTAATGATCAATCTTAAAGTTGTAGAGTTTGATATGGATTAGGAGTTATGAAACGATCAGATCTGCTGCTCTAATAAGGAGTTGTGTTTTAAGTAAATAATTAGAGCTAGAAGATATCCTACTTCATTGTGGATTGGGAGACCTAAAGCTAATGCAATTCTAAGTGCTAGAGAGTTTCTTGATGGGCAAAACTCTCTAGCCAATGCATATAAATAGAGCCCCTACTCATCCGATCAAATCATCACATACAGAGCAATATACCCCATCTAGCAATAAGGAGTTCAAATCTTTTGGAATTGATACACACCGACATATGTGGCCCTTTTCCTAATCCAACTCATGATGGTTTTAGATATTTCATAACCTTTACGGATGACTATTCAAGGTTTGGCTATGTGTATCTAATAACTGAAAAATCTAGTGCCTTAGAAACCTTTAAAATATTTAAAGCAGAAGTTGAAAACCAACTCAATCTGAAAATTAAGGTGGTAAGATCAGATAGAGGTGGTGAGTTCTATGGATGTTTTGATGAGGCTAGAAACCCTGGACCCTTTGCCAAGTTTCTGCAGCAAGAAGGCATAGTTGCACAAGACACTAATCCTGGAACTCCACAACAAAATGGAGTTTCGGAGAGAAGGAATCGAACTCTTAAGGACATGGTGAGGAGTATGATGTGCTGTACAAACTTGCCTATTTTTCTATGGGGAGAAGCTCTTAAAACAGCTAATTATGTCTTAAATAGGGTACCAACCAAGAGTGTAGATCAGATACCTTATGAGCTGTGGAACAAAAGAAAACCGAGTCTTAATCACTTAAAGGTTTGGGGATGCAAAGTGAAGCCAAACTCTATAATCCTATGGAAAATAAGTTGGATTCTAAGACAACCAGTTGCTATTTCGTAGGTTATCCGAGAGAGGACCAAAGGGTATAGGTTCTATAGTCCAGGTTACACCACAAGGTTTGGTTTGTTGAAACCGGGAGAGCAGTTTTTATAGAGACCGATGGAGAAGTTACGAGAAGAAAGAGATCTTGATTTTGAAGAAGTAATAGAGACTACAGATAGAAGGAATAAGGAGGACTTCACAACCTTGCCAACTGATATTTTTCAAAGCATAACACAAGAAATGCAACCTGAACAGTCAATACCAGAAGCACTCGACACTGCAACACCACTGCACCTTGAACCCGAAAATCCAGCACAAACTCAAGAGCTGCAGCAAGCACAAGAACATGTGGAACCAAGAAGGTCACAAAGATCTAGAAGGCCTGCAATCCCAGCTGACTATGTCATATATTTGTAAGAATCCGAGCATGACATGAGTCAACAAGAGGATCCATGCACCTTTAAGCAAGCTATGGACAGTGTTAAGAATGAAGAGTGGCTTGCAGCTATGAAGGCAGAGTTGGAGTCTATGCAGAAAAATGGAGTGTGGGAATTGGTGGCATTGCCTCAAGGATGTAGGCCCATTGGTTGCAAGTGGGTGTACAAAACAAAGAGAGACTCAAGAGGTATTATAGAGAAACACAAAGCAAGATTAGTTGCTAAGGGCTTCACTCAAAGAAGAAGGGATAGATTTTATCGAAACTTTTTCTCCGTGTCCACAAAAGACTCTTTTCGAATCATTATGGCAATTGTGGCACACTTTGATCTATCACTTCATCAAATGGATGTCAAGACTGCATTCTTGAATGGAGAACTCTATGAAGAGATTTACATGAAGCAACCTGAGGGATTCATTCAAGAAGGGAGAGAAAATCTTGTCTCGCAAACTCAAGAAGTCAATCTATGGTCTAAAGCAAGCATCCAGGCAGTGGTATCTCAAGTTTGATGAAGTCATTAGATCCTATGGATTCACTGAAACACCTGTTGATGAGTGCATTTACATTAAAATCAGTGGGAGACATTTTATGTTCCTGGTTTTATATGTTGATGACATTCTTATTGCAAGTAGCAGCCTTACTATTTTACATGACACCAAAGTTTTCTTGCAAAAATCGTTTGATATGACCAATCTGGGAGAGGCTACTTATGTTCTTGGCATTGAGATCATAAGGGACATGGAGAGAGGTTTGTTAGGACTTTCACAGAGAGGGTACATAGAGAAAGTACTCAAGAGATTTAATATGGCAGATTGTGCAGGTGGGAGTGTGCCTATGACAAAAGGAGACAAACTGAGTCAAAGTCAGGCTCCACAGAATGACATTGAGAGGCAAGACATGCGAGACAAGCCTTATGCTTCTTTGGTGGGCAGCCTCATGTATGCACAAGTACGCACAAGGCCGGACATTGCTTTTCCTATTAGTGTTTTGGGGAGATTTCGGTCGAACCCTGGACAAGCACACTGGATAGCTGGAAAGAAAGTATTGAGATATTTACAAAGAACAAAGGATTACAAGTTGGTGTACAAGAGGACTCAAAGTTTAGAATTGGTTGGATATGCTGATCTTGACTTGGGAGGATGCGTGGACACGAATAAATCCACTTCAGGGTTTGTTTTCTTGTTTGGAGGAGGTGTTGTTTCTTGGAAAAGTGTCAAGCAATCTATCACCGCATCTTCTACAATGCAAGCGAGAATACATTGCTTGTTATGAAGCGAACGTAGGCTATATGGCTCGTAAATCTCATCAAGAGTCCGAGTGTGGTGGATTCGATTGAAAGGCCTATCTTGATGCGGAATGACAATATCGCAACAGTTTTCTTTACTAAGAGCAACAAGAGATCTTCAGGTAATAGGCATCTTAACTTCAAGTATTACATGGTTAGAGAGAATGTTAAGTCAGGAGAAATTGTGGTTGAACATACCGACACTCATTCCATGATAGCAGACCCTTTGAATAAAGCTTTGCCTACTACTGTTTTTCATGAACATGTCAAGAGCATGGGATTGTTACCTAGTTTAGAAATGATTGATTAGTGGGAGTTTCGCTGTTTGCTAGTTCAGTTGTTATCTAGAACAATTGGCTAAGTGGTTTGAAAGAAGGAAAAAGGGACGCAGTGGGAATTTACAGTTTTGTCGTCCGAGCTCCGATTGGGGTGCATGATACCTTTTCGGAAAGGGAACGTCGCCGCAAGTACAACTCACTGCTTTGCTGTGACCTATGGTGTTTTTTAGGCTTTTAAGGTCGTTTGCCCTTCCAAAAACGCATTTAAAGAGTTGTAGTCATGATTTCCAAATTGTTTCCAGTTTTCTTGTGCTGTGTTAGGATGTTCTTACAGACTTTAATTGCCAATTTTCTCAACTATTTAATGAAGCATTTTCAGTTTTAATATTGCTGTATAGTTGTTTTGAATTATTGGTATTAATTGTGAGTGAATCAAGTAGCTTGTTCTTATGCAGTTCTAGCTAGCAATTCAGGTACTGCAAGAACAAAATTCACGAAAGTTTTTGTTAATTGAGATCTTAGTAATCTCTTAAAGAGGGCATGTGAATGAGCATGATTTTATTAACACATTCAGTTATGTCTTGGTCATTCAAGAGCTCCAATCTTGACGGCAGCTACATGTGATTAAGAGAGCTTTGATGTGTGATTATAAAGGCCTTAAGCTATATTGCTTGATGTGTCTTGATAGTTCCATTTTATCTTTCTTAATTGATGAGCTTTGTGTAGGATAAATGATTGTTTATACTCCATAATCTTGAAGGTAATCTGTGTTAGACTCTCAAAGATCATAAGACCAAGTGGGAGAATGTAAGACACGTTTGTGTCTTAACTCACTAAGGTGGTCTAATGATCAATCTTAAAGTTGTAGAGTTTGATATGGATTAGGAGTTATGAAACGATCAGATCTACTGCTCTAATAAGGAGTTGTGTTTTAAGTAAATAATTAGAGCTAGAAGATATCCTACTTCATTGTGGATTGGGAGACCTAAAGCTAATGCAATTCTAAGTGCTAGAGAGTTTCTTGATGGGCAAAACTCTCTAGCCAATGCATATAAATAGAGCCCTGCTCATCCGATCAAATCATCACATACGAGCAATATACCCCATCTAGAAATTACTGTGAACAAGGGATCGGAGTGAGTGGAAGGTTTCTATTCAAAGTCGATTAATTCTCGGCTACACAGATCATTCCTATGGCCAATCCAGGTATGCATCAGTTTGTATTCTTTATGTATGCAGTCATTCAAGCTAACACATACATGAAGCAGATGGAGCACCTGTGAACCTTACTTTCAAAACCAGTCACAGTTGCTCTTTCCATCTCCTGCTCCTCTGAATTATCAGTACATTCAAGCTTGGCAAGCTTGCAACTGTACTCAATCTTAGAAAGCTTGTTAAACTGAATTTTATCTTCACAGTCCTCAATCTTCTCTCTAGAACATTTGTTAGTTGCTTTATGAACTCGTTGGTGGCCTCCAAGTGCCTGATGAGAGCAGAAAAGCTTCTTGCAAGTCCTGCACTTGTGTTCTCTTTTCTTCCAAGAATCAGCAAAGATTTCAGATTCAGTACCATATAACCACCCCGCATCAATATTCAAAACTCGCCCATTTCCCTATCTCCCACCCCGCATCAAAATTGAAGAACTGAAAGAGACATTTCAATCTAATAAGTAAAATAATAAAATAACATAAAATTAAAAATGAAAGTAACAGACGGATGAGAAGAGATCTGGGTTTCTGTGAAGCGATGGAGGAGAGGAAGAGACGGGAAGAGAGAGAAAAAGACGGGGGGAGAGAGAAAGAGACAGAGAGGGATAGAGAGAGGTTGGCTTTTGGGCGGGGGGTGGTTTCCCGAACTCTTCCCTCCCTTCTTTCTTTCTCTGAGACTCTCAGAGATGTTGGAATACAAAAAACACAAGAACTCGTCGACGAAGATGCTGGAAAATCTCCGGCAGCTGCAACTCTTGAAATGGCAAACCTAGATCTTGATACTTGAAGATGGTTGTTGTCGAAGAGAGAGGATGATGGGTGGGTTGATAATTTTGGGTAGCATGGGTCAAAGTTTCAAGGTCAGTGAAGGGTGGAGTAGGAGCAATGGGGATGAGGTTGCAAGTGTGGAGAGAGAGAGAGAGAGAGATGATGATGATTTTTAGTTGCTTTTTAAATATTTTATTCATATTTTAATCAATTTAAAATTAAAAAAATGTGACACGTCAGCGTTTAACGGAAGTACTGACGGCAACACAGACGGAGGTATGAAATTGGTAGTAAAAGTAAACTTTGGGTATGAAAGTGAGAAGGAAAAAACTTTGGGTAGCAAAGTCTGAATTTTGGAAAACTTACGGGTAGTAAAGTGAAATTTACCCAAACATTTAAGAACCACATAGTGCCCTAGAAGAAACCCAAAAGAGCTCTCTCTCTCTCTCTCTCTCTCTCTCTCTTAGTAAGTACCTTAGCCGAAACATTTAAGAAAAAAATTGAATCAAAAGAGTTTGTAAATTGGATTTGCTTACTCAGTTATTCCTTTTCACCCATTAAAACATTTGAAAAGATTTTCCTTCTTTGCGTTATTCATTACTTGATAGCAAGGAATAAAATATCGATGATATCGGAAATATCGGTGAGTCAAAAATACGGAAATTTCAATGGAAATATCGGGATATTATCGATATTTGGTAAATGTCGTCAATATTATCGATATTTTGGTTCATGGATATCTAAAATATCGATGATATCGGAAATATCGGTAGTCCAAAAATACGAAAATTTCATGGAAATATTGAGGATATTATGGATATTTTATTCCTTGCTTGATAGATAACTGTATTCCTTAGCTACACATCAGTTTTTAAATGCAAATGAGTGATTTTTGGTGGGAAAATTATTTTCAATGACTCAAATTAGCTGTTAATAAAGAATAATTAGATTCGACTGAATGACCTAAATAACGTCAACGCTCAACCGCATGCTCAAAACTCATGTTGTGACCAACTGTAAAGTATATTTTTCTTAGCATGAAAGCTAATTAGGCCTGTTTTAGGAACTGTGGACTGAATTGTTATTTTAGATAAGGCGAAATCTGAAATGGACTGAATTGTGAGGATAGTTTTTCCATATTTAGTATAATATTGGATTTCTTAATTGTCCAATTTAATTGTATACCATCTTTACTTCTACCAAAATTACATACCATATCAAATGAAACTATTATAATGTATTTAAGGAACTGTCATATTTACATTGTCTGAAGACGGGACAGTAAGAAAGTCAAATTCTGCATATCTACATCTTTGGTGCAAAATTCAGAGACCTCTAGCAAAGCAAGACATAAACTTTAGGCACAAAAAATATCCCAGTACCAGTACCAAGTTGAAAAACAAAAGGAGAGAGAAATAGAAAGAGTGTCATAGATCTGAACGTCCAGAAGAAAAAGGTGTGAAAAGGTTACAATTTTTTGACTGTCTTCACAGACTTTCAGAGAGAGTGAGAGAGTCAACCGCCCCTTTTTTGGAGCTTTGTATATGTAAGGCTTCGAAGAGTCCACATGGTGCGTTTTATCTTCACCTCTCTCTCTCTCTCTCTCTCTCTCTTACTGTTTCTCTCACCTGCTGTTTTTTGCCTTTCTCTGCGCAAATCTTAGAAAAAGCCCTTTCCTTTCTCTCATTTTTATATTTTTCTCGACTCTCCTCTCCTCTCAACTCTCTCAAGCCTTTTTAGAGTAGAGTCAAGCATGCAGTGAACCAGAGATATCATATCACTCACCCAAAAAACTAGGGTTTCCCTTATTTGGTTTTCCTCCGAACCAAACATCAGTCATTTAGGCCTCTTCTGGTGCTTTTAGCTGTTTAGGCGAGTTAGAGAGAGAAAACCAAGGAAGAGAGAGAGAGAGGGATAGAGAACGAAGAGCTAAGCAGCTGGAGTGCACCAAAAAAGGGTTTGCTTGCCTTCTTTCTCTTTCTTTCTCTCCAAAACAACCCCTTAAACATTTCCTTCGCTAGAGAGAGAGTTGGAGACATTTTGGTTAACTCTGAGCCGTCTGTCTCCTCTGCCTCTCTGTGCTTCTTTCTTTCTCGTACAGAAAAGAAATCATTTTTTCTGTCCAAATATTTAGATTTTTTCTTCTCACTTTGTGTGGAGAGAGCAAATTACGTGGTCATTAAGCGAAGTGGGTGTAAATTTGTAAAGAAATAGAGGAGAATCTGGTGTGTGAGGAGGAGCTAAGAAGAAGCAAGAAAAGAAAAGACTTGGGCTTTTTCTTTTTGATGAGTTTTGGGGGTTTTCTTGACAACAGTACCGGCAGTGGTGGCGGTGCAAGAATTGTGGCTGATATATCTTACAACAACACTTCAAACAGCACCCACAGCGACAATATGCCCTCCAGTGCACTTGCTCAGCCACGCCTTGTAACTCAGTCTCTCACTAAGTCCATGTTCAACTCTCCAGGACTCTCACTCGCCCTGGTAAAGCTCTCATCTTTCTCTCTCTCTCTCTCTCTCTCTCTCTCTCTCTCTCTCTCTCTCTCTCTCTCCTCTTCTCTTCTATTGTTTCATAAAGTATGGTCTTGAAACTGATCTGGGTTTTTTTTTTTTTTTTAAAATTTTACTTTGCTATCAGCAGACAAATGCGGATGGGCAAGGGGATGTGACGAGAATGGCTGAGAATTTTGAGACCAACGTTGGGAGGAGGAGCCGAGAGGAAGAGCACGAGAGCAGATCTGGGAGTGATAATATGGATGGTGGTTCTGGGGACGATCAAGATGCTGCTGATATTACCAATCCTCGTAAGAAAAAACGATACCACCGACACACCCCTCAGCAAATCCAAGAACTTGAAGCGTATGATAATAAAAATCCAATCTTTTATTTTACTGTTTTTGCATAAATTTATTAACTTTTTCAGTGTTTGGTTGTTAATTTGTATGTGTGTGTTTTTTTAATCATTTGGGTTTGGTTTTAGGCTGTTCAAGGAGTGTCCTCATCCTGATGAGAAGCAAAGATTGGAGCTCAGCAGAAGGCTTTGCTTGGAGACCAGACAAGTCAAATTCTGGTTCCAAAATCGCCGAACCCAAATGAAGGTAAATTACTCTACAGACTATTTTTTAGTTACCATTTCGCTTTCATTTTCTTTTTTCTTTTCTTTTCTTGAGGGTTGATGGACTTTTGGTCGTTTTGGGACTTATTAGACTCAACTGGAACGCCATGAAAACTCACTGCTGAGGCAAGAGAACGACAAACTTCGAGCAGAAAACATGTCGATTAGGGACGCAATGAGGAACCCAATTTGCTCAAACTGTGGTGGTCCTGCAATTATAGGAGAGATATCACTCGAAGAGCAACACCTCAGGATCGAAAATGCCCGATTGAAGGAAGAGTTGGATCGAGTTTGTGCACTCGCCGGGAAGTTTCTAGGCCGGCCCGTTTCGTGCCTGGCCACATCAATGGCTCCTCCACTGCCGAGCTCAACCTTGGAGCTCGGAGTTGGGAGCAATGGCTTTGGTGGGTTGAGCTCTGTGGCTACATCAATGCCAATGGGACCTGATTTTGGTGGTGGGATTGGGAGCGCCATGTCAGTTGTGCCTCACTCTAGGCCTAGTGTGACCGGGCTCGACCGTTCGATTGAGAGATCGATGTTTCTAGAGCTTGCCTTGGCTGCCATGGGTGAATTGGTGAAGCTGGCTCAGACAGATGAGCCTCTCTGGTTGAGGAGCTTGGAAGGTGGAAGAGAGGTTTTGAACCATGAAGAATACATGAGAAGTTTCGCTCCTTGCATTGGGTTGAAGCCAAATGGCTTTGTTACCGAGGCTTCTAGGGAGACTGGCATGGTCATTATCAACAGCTTGGCCCTTGTTGAGACTTTGATGGATTCGGTAAGAGCAAACACTTTTTATTGAAATTTGATCCCATTTGAGATTTTGTCCTTTATGTGTATTTTTGGTTTTCAATGCTTCAAATATTTTTTTGCTTATTTTATGTTCAAAATTAAATCTCATGTTGCTCGATTTCATTTTCACAGAATCGGTGGTTGGAGATGTTTCCTTGTTTGGTTGCTAGAACCTCTACCACTGATGTCATTTCTAGTGGAATGGGTGGAACTAGAAATGGTGCACTTCAACTGGTAAGTACTTGATAGTCCTAAAGAGAAATAATTTCAAAATACGTACTTGCTCATTTTAGTGTCACCTCAAGCATTTCATTTATTTTTTTTGGTAATGATCAAATTTCAGATGCATGCTGAGCTACAAGTACTTTCCCCTTTGGTTCCGGTCCGTGAGGTCAATTTCCTCCGCTTCTGCAAGCAGCACGCCGAGGGTGTGTGGGCTGTGGTCGATGTGTCTTTCGACGCCATCCGTGACACCTCCGGTGCACCTACATTTATGAATTGCAGGAGGCTCCCTTCTGGTTGTGTTGTGCAAGATATGCCTAATGGGTACTCTAAGGTAAGTTGTACCACTTTCCATATAAGTCAATCATAGCTTATTTGGTTCTTTACATATTTACAGTCACTTGTTCCACATGCATTTAACGGTTAGGAATCACCGACTTGCATATGAGCAACTGACAATAACACAACTCAGATAACAGTTGACATAAAGCTTTAATTTATTTGTTTTAATTCAAAATGCTTATCTGGAATGCATTGTCCCAGAAGGAAACCACAGCCAAGTACAGGTTCAGTTACATGGTTCATATTTGTTTGCGCTTTAACATTTATTGTGCTTTCCCAAGTGGGTGTTCTTCCCCTTTGGCCTTTAATGAGTCTGTTGAAGTAACCGCAACATTGGAGGAGCTTAGTTGAGAACATTTAAGTGAGGCAAAAACCCCAAGTCAATATCATTGAGTTTCTACTTACTTAGCATTATTTACATTCCCCAATTCACCTCTTAATTAATTTAATTAATCTAATTAAAAGAGCTCATGCATCAAAGAACTTTGTTTGTCTAGTCATTACTCACTACATCACCACACTGTCCCATTGCTTAGATTGCCCTTACCAACCCAATATTTTATGTCTCTCGAAAAATCGGAACCTTCCTCTAATCTTATCATCATGGTCTCTCCAAATCATATTCTAATCTTCAAACCCTAAACCCTAAATCCGATAGTTTATTATCAGAAGCCTCTAAAACCCAAATTTCTGTACCTTGAACACGTTAATTTCATATCTTCCATAACCCCAAACTGCCTTGTAATCTTCAACTGGGGGTCAAATTTAAGAAAACTATTCCTTTGATGTTTCTATTTCTATCTTTGATGCTTGCTGCCTTGTAATATCGAAGACCTTGTGGTCAAACTCCAAGACTGCCTAATTTTGTCCGTACATGCCTCTCTCTCTCACTCTCTAGGTCTAGGTCTAGGTCTAGGGTGTGTATATATAAATAATTGATATGGACACCGCTTCCAAATGTCGATGCCACCCTATGCTCTCCTTTAGATGTTGCGCAAATATTTAACTCTTTTTGCTCGATGGCAGTGTGATTCCATGTCTCTCATCATTATTATTATTATTAATTTTCTATTTCTTCCATTAGATTTAGAGATGTAGCCATATGTGACACGTGTCACTGGCCCCACAAAGGCTACTACAACAACTATGGATACACACCAATAACTATATTGGAAAAAATTAAATTAAATTTTGGCTAGCTGGCTTCAACCTACCTTGGCATTAACCCTATTATTGCTTTGTAATTAAATTTCCATGATTTTGCTTCTTTTGTTAGGTGGTTGCAAGTTGCTACTAGCTGAGCCTAATTAGTAATGTAATATGTTTTACTAATTAATTGTGATAACATGATGTAACATTTTGCAGGTTACATGGGTTGAGCATGCAGAGTACGATGAGAGCCAAGTCCACCAGCTCTACCGACCCTTGTTGAGTTCCGGCATGGGGTTCGGCGCGCAACGGTGGGTTGCCACCCTCCAACGCCAATGCGAGTGCCTAGCCATTCTCATGTCCTCCACCGTCCCCACCCGCGACCACACCGGTACATGATTAATCCATCATTTGAAATTACTTGATTATCCGTACCAATACAAACAATGTACGTACTTCAAATATATGTAAAATGTGTTTGTGAACTTTTTATACTAGCGATCACGGCGGGCGGGAGGAGGAGCATGCTGAAGCTGGCGCAGCGGATGACGGACAACTTCTGTGCCGGGGTGTGCGCGTCCACAGTGCACAAATGGAACAAGCTGAACGCCGGAAACGTGGACGAGGATGTCCGGGTCATGACCCGGGAGAGCCTCGACGACCCGGGCGAGCCGCCCGGGATCGTGCTCAGCGCTGCCACTTCAGTCTGGCTGCCCGTCTCCCCACAGAGGCTCTTTGATTTCCTGCGTGACGAGCGACTCAGAAGCGAGTGGGATATACTCTCCAACGGTGGGCCCATGCAGGAGATGGCCCACATCGCCAAGGGCCAGGATCCAGGCAACTGCGTCTCCCTCCTTCGCGCCAGAGTAACTGTTTCTTTCTCTGTCTCTCGTCATAATTTTTTCATTGTTTATTTGATAATGACGAATGTGTCCTTGGTGGCGGAGAAGTTTCAAATCAGTGTGTGTCGTTGTGTGGGAGGGTGAAACAGTGAATGTGGAAAGGACAAGTTTGGAATTTGGAAGTATCCATAGGGACAGTTTTGGGGTGCAGAGAGTGTAGACATTAGGGACAGTGTTTGTTTCGGTAATCGCAAAAAAGTCAAAATTCAAGGACGATTGTCAACTTCCTTAGAGTTGTTACTTTCTTACCTTTAACTTTTTCTATTTATTTTATTCATTCAATCAGAAAAGAGAAAAAAAACAAACTGGTGAGGTCAGGGGTTTGACTTTTAAAATTATGCAATGGCATGCGGTGTAAATATGAGGAAACTGAGGGTCATGTTTGCGGTGGTGCAGGCAATGAACGCAAACCAAAGCAGCATGCTGATTTTGCAAGAGACATGCATAGACGCGGCGGGAGGCCTTGTGGTGTACGCGCCTGTTGACATTCCGGCCATGCACGTCGTCATGAACGGCGGGGATTCGGCCTACGTGGCTCTCCTCCCATCTGGGTTCTCGATTGTCCCGGATGGGCCTGGCTCCGGCGGGCCCATGACCCCCAAGGGAGGCCGCCACGGGAGCAGCAACGGGGGAGGAGGCGAGGACGGCACGCATAGAGTGAGCGGGTCCCTCCTGACAATGACGTTCCAGATCCTGGTGAACAGCCTGCCCTCGGCCAAGCTGACGGTGGAGTCGGTGGAGACCGTCAACAACCTCATCTCGTGCACAGTCCAGAAGATCAAGGCCGCCTTACATTGCGAAAGCTGATCATCTGATCTGGTCCTATTGTGTGGGTCACGTGATCCAACCTCACCTTAGCTTCTTTTTTGTCTTTTTTTTGTAGACAATATTGACGTCGTGTTGTGCATGTGCATGGAGGTGGTGGTGGTGGTGGTGGTTTGTAGTTATTTTTGGTGGTTGTGTGAGTGAGCGAGACTGATAGTGGTGGTGGGGGTGGGTATGAAGAGTAATGCGGTGGGGGTGTTGAGTCAAGAACGAACCGCACGTGGAGACTTCTGTGTGTGAGAGTGTGTGGTGTTGTCTGCAGCAGCAGCAGTACGAGGCAAAGGCTGGTGGTGGTTCGGGTATTGACTCAGAGGACCCCAAAATTTGAGTAAACGAGTTTGGCTCAAGAAGCAATAACAACCGTAAATTAATTTCATTTTCTGTGTTATTTATTTATTTTGTGTTTGACTGGACAATGAGTATGGCATTGTTTTTAATGACTGAAAATTCTCTCTTGTATTTTCCAAATGCAAATGCTACCCTTCTCAATTTTTCCTTTTTTTATTTTTATATTTTTGGTATTGTGTCTGTTAATTTGCTGGAGCCAATAAACGGGAAATGGTGACACGTGTTTGAAAGCGTCATTCATCACAGGAAGAGGAAGGCTGAAGGCTGAAGGCTGAATGTGAATGAACTGTTTGTGTGATTGGATTGGAATTGGATGGGGGAATAGTTAGGCCTGTTCGGTTTGGTCTGTTGGAAGGTGGATGGTGAAGCTTTGATAGTTATGTCATATCATATGTACGACTAGGGGAACTATTAGGCTGACTGAGTTGTACAAATTTAGAGTCATTAAAATTAAAATTCACATTTGTCACATGGTATAGTCACTTATGGCATGTTTACTAATCTGTAATTGAATTAAGATGAATTGAATTAAGGAGGAGTTAAATTGAGGAGAATTAGATTCCGGATTCCTATTGAAGTTGTTTACTAAACCATATGGATTGAGAGGAGTTAGATTCCGAATTCCTATTGAAGTTGTTTACTAAACCATATGAAATTGGGGTATAAGTGGTATTAATTACTAAAGTGTCATCGTTGTTTGGTTAAAATAGATGACAAATTTGGAATTTTGAAAATTGTGTGAGGATATAATGGATAAAAAAGATAAATTTCTAATGGGTAAGTTCTCAAAGAATTCAAATACCACATTCTATCAAAGAATTGAATTCCTCCAAAATTAGAAATTCAATTCCTAATTTCGTGTGGGCCCCACTTACTTTTCAATTCCTGATGTGAAGTAAACATAGGAATCCTCCATAGGTGGAATTCAATTCCTGATTAGTAAACACATCATTAATGCATTATAATGAGTGAGTAGATATTTATTGATATTATACTCTAATTTATTAATTTGTTGTCCACTCATATTATAATACGGTAATCGTGTTCTGATATTACACAATAATCTTTCAACACGTGTTGTGACAGGCAATTTAATGGCATGACTAAAATTGGAGCTTTTTTTACAAAAAGGGGCAATTAACTAAAACATTATATTTATGTTATTGGGATTGTGTTGTTGGAAACAAGTTATGGATGTGGATATAAGCGAGTGGCAATTAACTAATTATAATCTCACATCTAAAAAGTACCATAACTGGCTATAAGTTATAAGCGAGTGGCTTACTACGTACTAATTACACGAGGCCTTTTAAGTTAAAATCTCATATTTAAATACGTTCATTGGACCTTGTTTTACTCAATGTATTAGATATGAGTAAATAAATTAAGAACAATATCGGTGCTGATATGAACTTCTGCAATTTTTTTCAAAAATGTGCTCGTTTTGCAATTCGATCATGCAAAAGTGCCATACACGTTAGGACACATTCACAAGAAACTCCTAGGCAGGCATTACTTGGCAGCTAGCTAGCCAGATGTGGACAAGGCAATAAAGTCAACAAAACAAAAGGCTATCCAAAAGGAAGAAATGGCGTTTGGCCCTCATGGTCAATTTGTCCATTGCTCATGGCTTTTAGCTTTGGACATTGCTTTTCTGATCTTGTCCTATTTCTCCGAAGACTTCTTTTGCAATACGAACTCTCCTCAACAGCAGACTGCAGTTCATTCATGATCATTTACATGTATATATGTATGCTGTTGCGTTATATATACACGTCATCCCCTCCCTCTCCCAACGCATCACATGCAGTGTGGGTCCCATTGAGGATGGGCTATGTCAATCTTCCACAGTGAAGTCCCCAATGCATTATTTGTGCCCATGAGGGAGGGGCCATGACATATGCCATGGATCGCTGTGTGGGAGGGGACCAGTTACCATATAGTAAATCCCCACAGAAGACGTCACCTAAAAGAACAACAGTGGAAAGCGACTTTTACTGTGTCAAAAGTTACCATTTACCATATCCCATGAAAATCTCTGCACAAGTTTGGTAAATGGAAATTACTTCGAGTGAAAAATAGGTTTACTGTTGTCATCATTTGGTTTTTTCTTTTTCACACTGCAAATGTTCTAAACTTCTCTAAATTCATATGGAGAGGGATCAAACTCGGGTGTAAGGAGATAGACACACAACCTTGACCAGTTCGCCAAACTCACATCTTATGCTGATTTTATTTATGCTTCCAGATAATAAACTTGTGTGGCGTCTTGTTTAAAACATTCCTCATTTCCATAATTTCCAAACATCGAAATAGGAATGTTTCTATGGATTTCTTTCCATCCAAGTCCCATTATGCGAAATAAGCATAGTTCGCATGTCATGTACCTACATACCCTAGGTTGTATGTATAAGGCTGGCAACCTTAATAAATTTCCAACTCAAAAGTGTTAGGGTGGGGTGCTATATATAGTTGCCTTTTCTCTCATGGAAACATGTTATGTTTTCAGATATACGCAATTTTCCTTAGCTGCTCATTTACCCTAATTAGAGTACGCAGGCCAACTCACACTGATGACATTGATTGCCTATAATATACAAATGCACTCCACTCCATCATTGGCGCCGCATCAGATGGGGCTGGCCGTTGCCAATACTCAACCAATCATATAGGCATGTATTCCATACGGTTCATATTCAACGATTTAACAAATCGATGTCCATGAAATATAAACTCAGACGTCATAATCTCTTTCAATAAATTAGAGACTAAATGTTTATTAAATCAAATGATCATTGACAAAGTGGTCCTTCTCGAAAAAACGTGGCAGAGTGAGAATTTTTAGGATCATCCTGCGTGCATACGTAATTATAATTTCAAAATCTTCGTGCCGTGTGTGTAGTCTTTGTTGAAATTGCATGTAACATTTAAGGCATAGTTTGACATACGGATGATAATGATACAAGAAAACCCTTTTTCCTAATCCTCTTCAGCTTTCAATGAACAAGGGAGAGGTTGGTGTGTTGAGGGAGCTCTTAGACATCAATATGAGCATAGAGGATGGGATATTCTGCAATTTTGAAGCACACCAAACTTTGGTGCATTGAATATGTAGGACCATTTGCCAGCCAAGGTCTTTGAGTTCAATTAATTCTCTTAGAAATAAAAGGCCACCCTTTTCTTTATAATACTGCAAGTAATTAGGCATGCAAATGTAGGCTGCCGCAGACGCTATAGCGACTAGGAATATATATTTTCAAAAGCATTGAAGCTTCCAATGATCATCATCAGTCTCTCAAAGTCTCGAGTCTCAAATTTCAACAGAGAACTTTACAGAATCAATATACCCTAATTAAATTGCATGGAAACAAGAGGAGGTCAGGGATGACGTTTTGATGTTACTTTGGGTTGTGTTTTTGGGTTCATGTGCCAAACATTGAATTATTATTTTCTGGGTTCTGAAGCACTGGCATGCATGTCATGCACGCTTCGTAGGGTCACTGTTTTACTGTTTACTTAAACCGGAAAAGAAAAGACTTGTAATTAGGGATTTGTAGCTTAAGTTATTAAGAGTATTTATATTTACATCCGAAGTGCTAGGTTCGATTACTCTCCCCTCCGCTTGTATAAGAAAAGAAAAGAAATGGAGCTTCCTTTGTTCGTTGGCACAACATGTGAGCATGGGCTCTGGGGAAAAGCAAAAGCAAAAGCAAAAACAAAAAATCCTTTGAAGCCCATTAGAGCGACTCCAGCGGTATAGACTGGGCAGGGGGATGGGTCCCATGGGCCTGAGGCCAAAATGCATTTCCAGCGGCAATAGTTTGCCCGGGCAAGCTGTGAGCCCAAGAGGCCGAATCTTGCGCGAACTCTCTTAGCCAGTGACGTCGGCGACGTAAAAAATATTTAAAAATCTGAAAAAATCCAAAAATTCAGAAATATTTTTTAATACATACCTATCAATTTTATTATTATTAATTTCATACATACAACTAAAATTAATCCCATGTAAAAAAAATAAAATAAAAATAAAAGTGAATAGTAGTAGCGCTGCAACGGGTGGAAGTGCACATTACTATTTGCAGGGCGACCACTATTCACGTGAATAGTAGCCCCTAGCTCCCCACCCCTCCCCCTTGCCATGGCAACCCCTAACGGGTGAAGTTGCTCTTAGCCATGTCTTGTGAACAAGGCTCATGATCTGGTAGGTATGATGAGTACATGCACACCCCAAAATTTGATAACCAAACCAAACAACTTACAAAGAAAAATCATCGAGCTTTCCAATTTTGAGACTTGAAAATAAACAATGGCTAGCTACTTCTGAGCTTTATCATGATGGAGGCTGGCCCATCCCATCTGTTTCGTTTTTACAAGCAATAATGAGGAAGCGGAAATCCACTACAAGACTTTGAATGGGATATTTTTACAAGAATTAAAGATAAGCGAAATTTTTTTTTGCAATGCACCATAAACTTAGGGTCATCATTTGGCCAGCGAGCCCATAGGTTGATGGGAGCCCGTCCAACTCATAGATGAAAAGTCTAGCCTATTCCATTATGGGTGGCCCGGCCCATCATTTAGTGTGCTAGGCCTGGGCTAGGGTGTCTAAGTCCAGCCCGGCCCGTAGTTTTTTTTTAATGTGCCCCTCAACTTTCTTTTAATTTGGTTATAAACTCTGCTAATCTTGTGAAACACGCAAATTTACCTCTAATCATAAAATTTATTGTTATTAAATCATAAACAATTAAAAACACTAACTCGTGTAGCCGTATGAACAACACAAAAGTCTTCTCCCTTTTGCAAGCCCTTGATCACTCTCTCTAAATGGGGTTTGAGTACTTTGTGTGTAACTACTTGCAAAGGCAGGGACCCTTGTTTTTATACTTAGTTGGTGTAACCCTAAGTGAATTCTTCCCATCAACAAATTCAATTAGGACTCTACTTCATCACCAAGCAAACTAGATAATTCATATCAGTTATAATATGGAATTATGACTCTTTATCTCAATAAGATTACTTATCACATACCAAAAGAGCAGCTGGATATATCTCATTTAATTTCAATGTATGTGTTATAGTTTCAACCTAATTGCTCACGTGTGTAGTCTTAATAAGGCTTAAATTCTCCCACTATGACAACACACACCACCAAAATGAGCTCATCCTTCGAAACTACAACCAAACATTCTTGATCAGCCAAGAGATTAAAGAAACAAAGTCCTAATGTCAGGCATCTGTCAAATAGAAACATATGTGTAGAACCATAGAAACATTTGCTCAAATCATTCAAGCAAGCTTCCAAGATTACATACACAAAGTTCCTTTTCACATGAAGCTCCCACAAGATATGAACGAAACAATGTATCATGTGCACCAAATATGTGAACTGTAAGCACATCAACACATTAGGTCCTCTTTATGCTTCTAAACCAAAGCCTTTAATAGTTGCATAACTTGTCTTAGTAATCAAATACTTTAGATTACCATAAACTGAAATAGATAAGAAACTTAACTGTAAAACTACACCAAATTAATGGAAAACTGAAGCAATTATAAGCAGCAATGAACTTTAAGCAGTTAAGCAAACTGTAAACCACTACTCAATGCATATCTACGGATAAAACATAATTACTAAAACTGAATGCTCCCAATTTTTTTTAAAAAAGATCATATAAACTACAATACCTTATGTAAACATCATTCAATGATAAACTGATAAAACTTTATGCATAAAATATGATGATAGCAACTGTAATACCACTGATTGCATCCTTCATTCACAAACAAACTTTAAAGCAATTAACAAAAAATATTAAATCCTCTTTAACAGCTTTCAAATTCTCTATTGTTTCAATGTTGAAACCTTGAAGAGAAAATCATGAATCAATACAATTAGCCAAATATTATGACTGGTTGCCAAAATCAAAATTTCTTTATCACGCAAATCCTTTAAGCAAACCAGAAATAATCTTTATGACATAAGAAGACTGTAAGTTATATTTAAAATATAACAGATAAAAACAAATATGAAACTAAGCTCCCACTAATTTTCCATAGTATACAATTCATAGCATTATAGTTTTTCCTTCTTTTACCTTTTCTCTTACAAGCATTAAAAATCATGTCTAAAAACTTAGTGACAATCACAACCTTAGCATATCTATATTAACTTTAGTTCTTATTACCTTCAAGTTCCTTTATGAAAATATAAATTCTCGTCTACACCAAGCACAAAACCTGTGATCTTAATGATGTCAATGCTGAAAAAAAATACTAAAGCCAAAATAACTAAAAAACTGCAATTATCCTTAGGCTATGGCTCAACTTGAATTCCTTAATTGACGCATGCACTTTATTTAAATATCAACTGAATAATTGGACAACCAAGGCAAATTATTGTAAAACTTTTTGAAACATAGCAGAGTAAAACTTCATGAGCTTACAAAAGAAGGTAGTGAGTGTGATGCCCAAAAAATAGTACATCACTTCTCCCACTTGGGCAAAACATTCACTACTTTACTACTATCAAAAAGTACACCAAAACTTTATGATAGTCACATAACCTTGAAACATAATAATTAGTATACTTTGATAAGGTAATATCATACCACTTTTAAGATATACTACTTTAAATAACTCACAATACCATAGGTGCACCAAAAACAAATACATAACATGTCAAAAAAGATCCCATCAATGACATTCCCTTACTTGAAAAATTATCACAATATCTTTATTAGCATGATTAACCCCAAATTATATAGAATCAAAATAGAGACATAAAAATTCACATAACAAAAATATATAGTCATTTTATGTCCATTTAATGGTCTAAAATGACTTACAAAATTAACTTATAAAACCTGTCAGCACATACTTTTTCCTGAACATGGGTTACTTAAAAATATTCCATAAATAAAATTCATATCCTATAACCACGAATGTGCAGTCTATAAGAAGACACATATACGTTTAATATACCAAAATTTCAGGTCATTTGAAGATCTTTAGACGAGTCATTCATTAATCTTTACTTGTAGTACCAAAACTGTCAGGAAAATTTCTGTGCATATGTATCAACTTTATAGAACTACCAAAAATTCAATTCTCAACGTATTTTGGTGAAATCAGTGCCTAAAGAAATCTTAGAAAGTCTACTTTATCACATAATTTTATCATGAACTGATTCGAAGTAAAACAACATCAAAACAGACATCATAGCATGAGAGTTCAAAACTGAAAACTGAACAAAGATAAAATTTATGAAAACTAACATGTACCTTAAGCAATTTTGATATCCATATGTGTCCAAACTATATGCACTATATACCACTGAAAACTAATCCAAATAAGTTAGTGGTCTTTAATATAAACACAATAAGATGTCCTTAAAAAAACTACAGCGGAATTAAATGAAGATAGACAAAAGACATGATAAACCGTAACATGATACACTCAATTTGTCATATAAAAGCTCAAATTTACTTTAGATTATCATTCCAAATAGAGGTGTTAAACGGGACGGGCCGGCCCAGCACGGCACGAGCCCAGCCCGTTTAAATGAGGCACGTCACGGCACGAGCACAAATATTAAATGGGCTGGGCCGGCACGACACGAAAGCATGGGTCGGGCTGGGATCAAAAAATGAGGTCCAATGAACTGGGCCGGCCCATGGCCCGACATTGGCCGGGCTTGGCCCGAGCCCGCTTCAAGCACGACACGAGCCCAAGCCCGCTTCAAGCACAGCCCAAGCCCGGCCCACTTAACTTTTTTTTTTCTTCTCAAAAGTCAAAATTCAATAATTTGACATCTAATGTCATTGTTTATATGGTTTTTTATTTATTTATAATCATAAACATATATTTGATGTATTTCATTTTAGGGAAATTACTTGGGCCCTTAATTAATTAAACATATCAACTACAAATTAATTAAACAACATTGGAGTTGATATCTAATCAGTACATATGACATATACGCTTCTCTTATAATCAAAGCAAGACATTTCTTCACATATAAAATAATAAGTTGTTTAAAGATGAATAGTTGAACTAGACTTTGTGGAGTTGAACACTTTTTGCCCTCCGCCATTTCATATTGTTTGGATGTTTGATTGATTAATGTTTTCAAATAGTTCATCATTTCTTCCCTCTAATTATATTTTTAATGTTTAGAATTTGAATTATCTAGTGGAAAAAAAATCAAGTGAAAAAAATTCAAATTAAATGGGTTGGTTCTTGGGCCCGAGTATGGCACGAGCATGAGCACGGGAACAGCATGAGCCTGGCCCGGCCCGTTTCAATGTGGACATGGGTTTTGGGCTGGGCCGGGATCAATGATTTTACTAAATGGGATGGCACGGCCTGATAAATTAAATGGGCCGGCCCGGCACGGCATGAAAATATTAAAAGCACGAGTTTAAATGGGACGGGCCGGCCCGGCACGGCCCGTTTGACACCTCTAATTCCAAACAACTTTATTCCCAAAACTGTATGCATGCTATATTCTCACCTTTGGGGAGAATACAACTCCGTTCATAAAAACTATATCACAAGACTAATGCACAATGAATATATGTCTTATCTTGTGCCATTATGAATTGAACCATACTAGTCCTCATTGAGAGAAAAAATTTCATAATGCAATCTTGATCATTGAGCCTTGAATAATTAAGATGTTGTAATCGAAGAACTGCTTTGACATTTCAATCGATACAAAATCTTTCCTTAAAACATGAATTAAAAAAACTTTAGTTAAATATGCAGGGAAATTTAAATATGACGCGATCATCCAAGACTTTCTTTCCTTTATTGACGAGATAATCTTTCTTTATAATATGACATGAAAACTCATGATACTATAAATTTTGTAACAAGTGCTTTTGCTATATCACCAAAGCAAACTATATGCCACTTTATAATTTATTAGAATCAATCCAGTCCATTGATATATCGCAATCTAATTAATAACCATAACTATTTAGAAGACATGTGTTAGCATGTGTCAAAGCTTGTAATTCAATATATGCATAACAAAATTCATATGTATAAAGCATGCCAACATTTCAAGACATACACATGCAATTAGAAAAGGCAAAACCAATTTTATTCTTGATATTGAATTACTCTAATTTACCGTGCATAATATTGAATGAGCAACAGATCTTGAGGTGCATAGGCATTTAGAACTGTCAACATAGAATATGCAAGAGTAGACATCTTTATCCCCTTAACTATAAGCCCATTAAATTCTCCTTTGTTAGAGAATTCAATGTGCATATCTTAATCATAAAACTAGTATACAAAACATACAAACTGACTTTCATGAAAATTTTTACACCTTTGAGTGATAAAAATCTCAATAGTTTTTATGACTTGTGCACCATTCTATGCCATTACTAATCAAAACATCTAGAACAATTCTTTCTTTGGAATGAATTGTGCCACATGTCTCAATTATAATGCAATCTCTAATCGATTTTCTTTGATCATTTAAGGTGTTACAATGAATAAAATGACTTTGGCAATTTGTAAACATTGTAATACCCTCTTTTTGAACTCTATCGATTGAGCTATAATATGCAACAATTGATTAGTACAACAATGTTAAGATCTTGGAACTTGAAATCTTAAATAACATGAGTGATAATCAAAATTCCATAATATACTAATGCAATCCTTTAATATATATTCTACGCAACAAAATATGATGAGATACATGTATATTTTCCTTAGAACTGTCTAAATTCACTTTTCTCTCTTAATAGCTCAACTCCAACATAAGATATTGTCAAAACTTTACAAGCTCCTGCATGATATATTAGAATTCTAAAGAAAATTTCTCTTAGTTAAAGGCTTGATAGGAATTATACCATTATGATAATATGCTACACTAAATGACATGAAAGTATATAGTCAAACTCCATAAGGATATTGAAAACAAAGTGGCAACAAAGATTTTCGCCTTTTTAAAAATTAAAAAAGGATTCAAAAGAAATTCTTAATCAACGATTAGATTCACTTCATATATTTTTATTAAAATATGAATTTCAAGAATCTAATGCATCAAAAACTGTAATTGACCAAACCAGCTTGAAAACTTGATGCCCAAATCTTTGAAAACTTAAAAACATGTTAGCAAAACTTGATGCCCGAAAGAACTTTATTTGCTTGTTTTGGCACATCATTCTTTAGCATCTCTTTGTTCAAGTCAAACTGTAAAAAGCCGCACAAGTAACGAATACAAGCAACTCAAGAATACACATGTTCCCACAGGTCCCTTACACGTCCAATCTTTTTATTTATTTTAATTATACTTATTATTTGTGATAAAATCTGATCCTTATTGATTTATTCCCAACATGTCCTTATTAATTGGCACAACTCCTTGGACCCGTGTTCTCCCCTCATACCAATTAAGTAGAACTTGATGCATTCAACTTGGATTAAAACGTCATTCTTTATTTCATCAAACCTGTAAGCATGAAAACTGAAACAAGAACCAAGAAGAATGCCATGATTTCTAATTGTTAATTTTAGAGTTTTACCAAATAGGTCTTTAGTTGTGTTATGACTGGCTCTGATACTACATGTTAGACTTAAATCATAAACAACTAAAAACACTAACCCGTGTAGCCGTATGAACAACACAAAAGTCTTCTCCCTTTTACAAGCCCTTGATTTGAGTACTTTATGTGTGTAACTACTTGCAAAGGCAGGGACCCTTGTTTTTATACTTAGTTAGTGTAACCCTAAGTGAATTCTTTCCGTCAACAAATTCAATTAGGACTCTACTTCATCACCAAGCAAACTGGATAATTCATATCAGTTATAATATGGAATTAGGACTCCTTATCTCAATAAGATTCCTTATCACATACCAAAAGAGCAGCTGGATATATCTCATTTAATCTCAATGTATGTGTTATAGTTTCAACTTAATTGCTCACGTGTGTAGTCCTAATAAGGCTTACATTTATCGCATTTTATACCTGAATAAATTTGGGCGTAGTGACTCTACAATTCCTTTGCCAATAACTGGACGACAATATGAGGACTAGCCATGAAGGTGCATCCCAAAATCAAACTGGACCTATTACGTGTTTTCTTTCCACATAAAAGAATGGGCAATGCCCAAGGCAACATTAACATAAAAATAGACCCATAAGAAAAACCAAAAAATAGCCCGATCCGAACAAAGGTCAGGAGGCACAATAAGACCCAGAAGCCTAAGCCCACAACCCAACCCAACTCAGAACAGGCACACTCCTACTTGGTGATATCATATAATCGCTGCCTCCTCGGTGTGTCGAATGGATGCCAGTACTCCACTACAAGTTGAGTTTTCTATTATCATATTTTTGGGAACATTGTTTTGTTTTGTTTTTTTAAATTACAACTTGAAATCCAGTGTGTCGATGGTGGGTTATATAGAAATACTACAAGTTGGGTTTCGGTTGAGAAGTTACCCACCATGATCACATTTTGGTCGAGGGTAGGCACGCCTAAGTTCAACAAGATTTGAATTTTTAAGTCGAGTTTAAAACTCAAATTTATGCATAACCCAAACCCAATGAAAATGTAAATGTAAATGTAGTAAATTAATAAGTAATGTGTGTGAGATTTGTAACTCAAATAATTAAGAGCGTTTATTCATGTATCTGAGGTCTTATGTTCGATTTTTACAACCTCAATATCACTTATATATAAATAAATAAAAATTAATGCATTTGTCCACTACGTCATAGTCTAGTGGTATTTCGGGTCATGATGTTATAATCAATATAATGATATCTTTAGTCATTGTAGAAATTTAGAAAAACTAAAGTTACGCTATGTTTGCGAAAAATGTTGAGTAATTTTAACAACTCAAACTCAAATTAAAGTTAAGTTAAACCCTTAAAAACCGATCATGACGAGTTTTGATCAAGACTAAACTAAGTAATTTCTTAAACGAGATCCCGCAACGCATGATTTGCACACTTGCTTTTCGGGAAGCTAATTAACTTGCGAATTAGCTTTCTAAACTTGGAGGAATATAGGATTTGATGATAAAAACTAATTTAGTTCAATCAAGTGCTCATTCATCATTACACCAACAAACGTCCCTTCCAATGACCATCATTGTTGTCCACAACATCGTCACTCCCTTTCATGAATTGGTTTGCAACAAAAACTACACAATTCCAATGCCTCTAATTTTTGCCCATTGGTTTTAAGGCAATGCCTGTATTTGTCAACAACAAAAAAACCAATTCACAACACCCATTATCCACTTGTCATTTCCCGAAAACAAAATTATATATACATTTTTTATTTTTGTCTGATGGAGTTTTTAGATTTAACAGCTATATATATATATTTGTTGGAATAGATGCTTTATTAAAAATAATAAGCATCATCAGAGTATACAAATATAGCACTGAAAACAGCTAATATTATACAAAACCTAAAAATAAGAGAGAAACAAATGCGTGATCTTTAAGGAAAATGCTAATAACTTTCTCTCTAACATTCTCTTTATGACATGTGTCAATTTCTACACTTAAAACAATGTCATTAATACATTAGACAACTTTTATGTCAAAAACTCCATTTTTTTAAGTGTAGAAAATGACACATGTCATGAAAAGAAAGAAGAAAGTCCAAAAAAGCATATTAGAGAGAAGATTGCTCGCATTTCTCGATCTTTAAAAAAGATTTAACAGCTATATTTTTGGTCAGAAATTTTAACATTAAAGAAAATATAGACCGATTAACACGGATTTCATGGCCAGCACAATTAATTAAGTCCCAATCAAATAAAATTCAAAGCCCTAAAAACTTGACCACAAAAACAAACCGTCCAATGACCAGTCAAAAAGCACACCGACCGAACATTCCGACCCGGGGATATTTTTGTAAATCCACATTTCCTCTTTACCAGGAAAATCCGCAAATGCTCACCGTTGGATCCCCCATCATATCCCCGTCAACGCCCGGAGTTTCACGTTTGACCGAGGTACAATAAAGAAATGGTATGAGGCTGGAATGAATGATTTTCTTCGGTCCAAGTTTGACCGGAGAATCCAAAAAAAAAAAAGAAAAAGAGAAAAAGAGAAAGAGAGAAAGAAAAAAACAGCTAAAGGACAGAGATAAATTATAGAGAGAGAAAATTACAATACAATTTTAGTGAGAGAAAACCTGAAAAATCTTAAAGAGAGAGCGGGGAGAGAGAGAGAGAAAGGGAGGCTGTGGTTTTTCTTCGTTCTTTTCCTTTGATTCTTTTGGGGCTCGGTGGTTTCTGGTTTTGAATCAAAGGGAGAGAGGGAAACAGAGAGACGAGGAGGAGAGAGAAAGTTTGGCATTCTTTCTCTCTCTTCTGTGATTTTTCTGGGAGGAATTTAGGGTTTGGTTGAATCAAAAAGAAGAAACGAAGATGAATATGATGCGAAGGCTCAAAAGCATTGCCTCGGGTCGGACCTCTATTTCATCGGAGCCTGTAAGTGTGATTTATATTTCTATTTGTTCATTTTATGTTGGCTTAGAGCGTTAGAGCTTGTTTAGCAAGCTCAGAAAATGGATCAAAATAAAGCAAAAAGTCATATGTCGTGATTTATGGCGCTTTGGGTTTCTGATATTTGAAATTCCAGAAGCTCGCATCTGGATATTCAAAATACAGTTGATGATTTTTTTTGTTTACTTTTATGATTTGGGTTTATATGGTAGATATTTAAATATATAATTATATTCTTTTGGGGTACCTGTATATATTCATTTTTGTTTCTATTTCAGACAGAGATGTTCGATTTTCTTCCACTAGCAAATCTTGGCATTTTGATGATTATTCTCCCCTATTTTCTGTGCATATTAGAAAAAGTTCGGTTTTTCGTGTATGGATTTGAAGGACCATATGGTTTTATTAGATTAGTATGTATGTATTATTCCATTTTTCAATTATGGATTTTCAATCGTATCTACATATCTGTTCTGAGCCGAAATAGGATTTTAATTGTTGTGCTGTTACGTTTTATGCGTGGGTAGCTGATCAATGTTGCCCAAGACTAAGTTATTCCTACTTTTGATTGGTCAAGTATTTTCATGATGCATTGCAATTGCAATTACTTGTGAGCAAAGGAAGTTTTATGTCACCACAGATAATGATAAGTTAGTTTACGTAACAAGAGCATCCTTTGTTGGGATTTCTGATACATCAAATGACTGTTTTTGGTTTTTTTATGGTTTACATGCAATGCCAAGTTTGTGTGTGAATGTTAAATATGTGTTTGTGTGTATAAAATTACGAGAATATGTGCTACTAGCTCATGACTGGCGTGGTTGTTTACAGCAATGAGTTAAAATGCCATTTTAGATCTGTATGTTTGGGTTTCTTTTAATAGGAGATAAGGAAGGCTATGTGGGTTCTTTTTGGCTTCGTTTAAGATATTTTGCACAACCTTTTAATTTGTTGATCTTTTATAGCTAAGTTTCCTTTTTTTCTTTTTCTTTTTCCAGGGAGTTGATTCTAATACAAAGAGAGCAAAGGTCGACCAAGAAACTGAGAAGAAGGCTAATAAACAGTCAAATACTGTTGAGGAAAGTGCCACCAGTCTAGAGCAGCATACGGCTCCAACATCACTGGAAACTGTTGCAAGCACGTCTGATGTATCTTCAATAGCTAAGACAGAGGCCAAAGAAGAAAAGTCAAGTTATGATCAGCTTCCTAAAGAAATGAATGAAATGAAAATTAGAGATGAGAAGGCCAACTACCATGATGAAAAGGTAACTTTTGTTGTTAATTCTTTTCATGTAAAATTTTTTCCTTCAGATATACACATATATTGTCACTTTACTATCTTTTAAATGTAAAAAAGCAAAGTCTGAACAAGCAAAAATCAGTTACCGAGTAAATGGTTGTATATTTTCCCTGCGCAGGATATGGAAGAAACTGTTATAAATGGTAATGGAACAGAAACTGGTCATATAATTGCAACAACAGTAGGAGGCCGGAATGGACAACCTAAACAGGTGATTTCATTTATCTGCTTTGTGCTTTTGCATTTCTGAAGCCGTCTCTTAATCTCACTGTCTTGAATACTTAAATAATACCAAACTAGAAAGTCTTTATGTTCAATGATTTAAACTTCTCTGTGCATGATCTCCTTTGGTTAAACTTCTCTGCTTTGTGCTTTTGCATTTCTGAAGCCGTCTCTTAATCTCACTGTCTTGAATACTTAAATAATACCAAACTAGAAAGTCTTTATGTTCAATGATTTTAAACTTCTCTGTGCATGATCTCCTTTTCCGCTGGAGCCTTTGGTTGATTTACACTCTATACTTACATGATGTATTATATTTGAGATTAAATGTTTTAATCAACTTTCTTATTTGGTTACAGACAATTTCTTATATGGCAGAGCGTGTAGTTGGCACTGGTTCATTTGGAGTTGTCTTTCAGGTACATGAGATTATTTGGATTTGATCACTATTTAGGTTTTGTTGGTTCCTTTTCCACTGAGACAGATTTCGACGTCAAATTTTTTCCCTTGCTCACTGTACTCCATGCTGCAGGCTAAATGTCTGGAAACAAGTGACGCAGTTGCAATAAAAAAGGTGCTGCAGGATAAAAGATATAAAAATAGGGAACTTCAAATTATGCGTTTACTTGACCATCCTAACGTTGTCCAGTTGAAGCATTGTTTCTTTTCAACTACTGACAAAGACGAGCTGTACCTTAACCTTGTCCTCGAGTATATATCTGAAACTGTTTACCGAGTTTCAAAGCATTATATCAGGATGAACCAGCATATTCCCATTATTTATGTGCAATTGTATACATACCAGGTGATTTTGGAATCCTGCTGCTGATTTTTTATTTCCTGCCTTTACTTTAGTGGTTTGTCTTTTACAATGCCTATTCTGGATAATAAATTCTATTGTTTTATCTTTTGTAGATTTGTCGCGCATTAAATTACTTACACCATGTTATTGGTGTGTGTCATCGTGACATTAAGCCACAAAATTTGCTGGTAAGATTTTCTTTTAATTTTTATCAGTTTGATTTTAGTGTTGATCATGTATGAACCAGAATAATTTTTCTCATTCACAGCAGTCTGACTTTATTTATATAGATAAAATTGACAACAATTATATTGGGGTTCAACTACCCACTCCATTTGGAGGCAAAACCAAGACCTTTTATTTAACAAAAGGGACGGATACCACCACACATTAAGGGTGGTGGTTGGCTTTGCATATGATATGAGCACTAAGTTTTGATAGATTCAATTATTTAAATAAAGACTAAAGCCTGCATGTCAGCCCTTTGATATGTTTACTATGTTTTGCGTTCAGATTGATCTGGGATTGTATCTTTTATCATCATACTGAGGTTGAGGTTGTGATGTATATTGCAGGTGAATCCACACACGCATCAGCTAAAGATATGTGATTTTGGGAGTGCAAAGATGTTGGTATGTTTCGTAGTCTGAATCTGGAGGTCACGGTGCTTTGATGATATCTTGGAATTGATGAAGGTCTTGGAACTTATGAATTCTGTTATTTTCTCATTTTTAGGTGCCAGGTGAATCCAACATATCATACATTTGTTCACGATATTATAGGGCTCCAGAACTTATATTTGGGGCTACAGAATATACCACTGCAATTGATATGTGGTCTGTTGGTTGTGTATTTGCTGAGCTTCTTCTTGGACAGGTATGTGTATAGCATGTCAGATTTCTATCTGACTTGTAGGAATTTTGGTTTGTTTAAATAAATAAATAAAACTAAATCGGAAAAAATACCACACCAAAAAAAAAGCGCTTTACCAAAAGGTTTGCTTGTGTCGGCGGTTGGGCATGATCTTTTATATTTTATATTTTATTTATTTATTTATTATTTTACAGCTTGGAGAATGTGCACCTTGTTGTCTGCTTTCATATTATTTTCTTTTCTTATTTATATTTTCTAGTAACTCATGGCTATTTTTGATATCATTGCAGCCGCTGTTTCCTGGGGAGAGTGGTGTTGATCAGCTGGTTGAGATTATAAAGGTACGGTAGATGTACCCACTTTTTGCTTGTTATGGTGATACTTTTGCTATTTTGTATTCTGATTTTCTCTTTTGCTATTTTGTATTCTGATTTTCTCTTTTGGGTATCATACTAGATTCTTGGGACACCAACCAGAGAAGAAATAAAATGCATGAATCCGAATTACACTGAGTTTAAGTTCCCTCAGATCAAAGCTCACCCATGGCACAAGGTCTGTTCAATATTTTAATTTTTGAGTATTTACGATCAGCTCTTCATCAATTGGATTATCGGATCTATATTTGTGTCAGCAGAAAATCTTAATGTGCTTGTAATCTTCAGATATTTCACAAGCGAATGCCACCTGAAGCAGTGGATCTTGTGTCAAGGCTGCTCCAGTACTCACCAAATCTACGCTGCACTGCTGTAAGAAAATAAAATTGCTCTTGATAAATTTTTTGGAACTTGTGAATGGTTAAAGTTTAATACTAAATTGTTTCCTGGTTTGTAGTTGGAGGCATGTGCTCACCCCTTCTTTGATGATTTGAGAGACCCAAATGTAAGCTTGCCCAATGGACGAGCATTACCTCCTTTGTTCGATTTCACGGCTCAAGGTAAGATTTATTTTGCACAATTCTACGGCCTTGTTTTTATTTACTTTTTTCTTTGTTAATTATTGTGTTAATCTTGATGTCAAACGCCGTGCAGAATTGGCTGGCGCTTCCACTGAACTCCGACATCGGCTAATCCCTGAGCATGCTAGGAATTAATTATTGAAACTGAGGGGGTCACAAATGTACACGATGTAAATGCAGTTTTGATTGCTTGGATGCTCACATGAGCCATGCTGCCTTGCACCCAAAGGGTCTGCTGTCTCTTGATCCTTTCAGATCAGTCATGGCAGAACTATGCACCGGAGATAAGTTTCTGGCACGCTGTTCGTACAAATGGATCTTGCGGGTGGAATTTTCAGGTGGGGGTGGAGTGGGACTGCTTGGCACAGAGATTCCAAGATTAAAATTTTTACGATGTAATGTTGTATGCCTTGACTGAAAGATGAGTTCTTCTTACGTATATGTTAATCATGTTGTCATATATAGTGTTCTATGAAGATTGTGGAGACTAACTTAAATGGGATCATTTAGATAAAATTAGGTTCTCATTGTATACTGTTCCCACTATTTACAGAGAAATTCAAATATTCGAGTTGATTCCCCAATTTCTTCTTTCATCTTTTGCTTTCTCTCTTTTAGTGAAATAACAGGCAATCCTGTACATTTGAATGATGTGTTCGGTTTTCCGTACCACTGATTGAATCCAGACAATAATTTTGTCTAATTTGGGATGAATTTCGACCAAAGTTAACATTATTGTGGTCGAATTGAATCTACCATGACAATCAAGAATGCGTTCATTGTCAAAACTGGGCTGAAATAATACAGATATTTTTGTGCCAGATTACCTCTATATATTATGGGTCATAGAATTTAGAGTGAAACAAATAAATATTTTTCGTCCCCTCCCTGAGTGCACCACAAAAATAGAGATCAACAAAGGCTATCTGCAGCTCTGCAGCTGGGCCGCAACTGATTTTCTGGGCATTTACCTTCACAGCCTGTTCTTCCAAAATAGCCTGATCTTGCTAGGATGGTCACATTGAGGTTCTTTAAGCTTTGAGATTAGCAGCTGCCAGTCACTTTCAAGGTACTCGAATTTTGAATTGAACTCCAACAACCACTGCCACGTAAACACAACTAATGATGTAAGAGGTTTCTAAGGAGGCTCAAATCTCAGATAGACAGAGAACTACAAAAAGGTTTTTGAATTTGAAAATGTTAAGAACTCTGCTTTCTGGATGGAATATTACATGCAACAAACAATATATTTCTGCATGTTCATAGTCTTACTAGAATCTCTGATCCTGTATTTTCAAGAATTCTGCACTCAAGGTGTAGTGATTCAGAATCCTGATGAGCTGATTTGATGGAGGTGGAAAATGGTTTGCATTATCTAAGACAAGTGGATGAGGAAGAGATCTCTATGTAGTGTTCGAATTCTCATACACGACTGACGAATATAATTCCCTATAGTATGCAAGCCACATTTGTAGATGCAGAAGTAAGGTGCTTAAAGAAAACACATCACATAAGAGTATGAGATGGGAAAGTTCATATATTACCAATTAAGTTAATGTTTACTTGACTGTCATAGGTTTGGGGCCTATTGCTTATCCGGGTTTCAGCAGCTTCAAGTTTCATCTGCATCAAACATCTAAGTTTTAGGTTTCTCATCCAGACCTACATAATCCAAAGATATCAAAGAAGGGAAAGAAAAAGAGAGACGGAGTTGATGGTCTCAACCTTTGAAGTGCTGCACCTTGACGACCTTCAAGAAGAGCACGACAAACCAGCCATTTGATGTTAACTAACGAACCTTCTACCAATAGTCGTCACAAGAACAGTTCCCTTCTTTGAAATGATGAAAACAGTTTGAATCCCTTAGTATAATATGCCGGAGAAAAACCTTTGATATGTATTTCATTGCATTATGGCAATCTCCACAAACCCGGAGATTCTTAAAAATTCGGATTGGTGCCCCTGGTGGTGTGGTGAGGAGCCCAAAAGCAACTGCCAACTTCTCACTGTGATACGCTAGGCCAAGCTCCTTACCCTCTTTATCCATGTCATGAAGTGCGAAATTCATATCTGCTACGTATCCAGCTTCCTTGATCAACATCCTGATCTCATCGATTTTGGAATATATTTCAGCTGTCCTTGAATGGCTTCTATCTTCAGACATAAATGTATGCACTTGGCTGTTCATCTCAATCCAGCTGCATCCAGGCTCCTTAAGAATTCCCTTTGATTTCATCAATCTTCTGATTCTTGCAGCATCTTCCCATCTAGCAGCTGCAGAATACATGTTAGATAACTGAACATAAGGCACAGCATTTAAAGGCTCCATTTTAAATAGGTTTGTTGCTGCCCTCTCTCCCAGTTCTATGTTCCCATGAACTCTGCATGCAGCAAGTAGTGCCTTCCATACAGTTCCATCTGGTTCCACAACCATTTGATTAACCAATGCCTCAGCCTCCTTAAGCTTCCCTGAGCGCCCCAAGAGGTCAATCATACATGCATAGTGCTCAGGACCTGGTTGTATTCCATAAACCCTATTCATCGATTCGAAGTAGTATTGACCTTTTTCCAGAAGACCAGCATGGCTACAAGCAAATAATAGGCCAATAAAAGTAATGAAGTCTGGTTGTGTGCCAGTCACAATCATTTGATTGTAAAATTTTAGAGACTCCTTTCCTCTACCGTTCTGGGCATAACCAACTATTAAAGCTGTCCAAGTAATCACATTTTGAACTTGCATAGAGTCAAAAACTCTATTGGCGTCTTCTATGCACCCACATTTTGCATACATAGTCACAAATGAATTATCTACTGATAAGGATGCTTGAAGGCCGGACTTAATAAAGTTCGCATGAATTTGCTGGCCAAACTCCAAAACTGTCAGCTCTGCACAGGCACTCAAGATGCTGGCAATTACGAATTGGTCTGGATAGATCCCTGCTGTTCTCATCTCACAGAACAATCTAAGTGCTTTTTCATGAGAGCCATTATGTGCATAGCCGGTGACCAGGGAGGTCCATGAGATCACATCCTTGTCTGACATATGCTTAAACACCTCAAGTGCGCAATCTATATTTCCCTGTTTAGCATACATATCAACAAGAGCGTTGCCCACAAGTTGATAAACCTCAAATCCAGTCTTCACAATCAGGCAATGAATCGACATTGCATTTTTCATGTCCTTCAGTGCAGCAAGGGAGTTTAGAGCAGATGGATAAGTAAAATGATCAATCTTCAGTTCTCTCGAGCGCATTTCTTTAAACAAGGACAAGGCTTCTTCTGTAAACCCTTGCCTTACACACCCAACAATCATGGAGTTCCAAGAAACGACATCGTCAACCTCCATGCTTTTTAGTGCCTTCTTTGCACTATTATGATCTCCACATTTTACATACATATCAACCAATGCACTTTGGACAAACACATTTGCCCCAAAACCACTCTGAACAATGCATCCATGCACCTGAGCCCCGAAACTATTTGCCAAAATTGAGGCAGAAGCCGTCAATATGCTAGGGAATGTAAACTGATTGGATTCAATCCCTTCAGCTCGCATGTCCCGAAAACACGTCATTGCCTTAAAGCCATCACCATTTTGAGAGTACCCTGTAAGCATAACAGTCCACAGCACGTGATTTTTTCTATCTTGCAGAGTCTCAAAGAGATATTCAGCTTCCGAAATGCGCTTGCACTTTGCATACATGTCAACGAGACCGGTGACGACAAAAGGATTAGTGTCAAACTGGGTCTTTATCACATACCCATGAACAAGTTCACCTCTTTGGAGCAAAACCAATGTTGAACACAACCTTAGGACACTGCCCAACGTGTACTGGCTCGGCCTGTGCCCCTCAACCTGCATTTGCCAAAACAATGCAAAAGCTTCACTTTCACACTCATTTCGACAATACCCAGATATGAGTGACGACCAGGTGATGGAGGTTTTACTTCGGGTCGCATCAAAGAGTTGTTTAGCTTCGGTTAGCCTTCCAGAATTGGCATAAGCAGCTATCATGGTGTTCCAAGAAAACTCATCCCTGCTCGGCATTTTATCGAACAGCTGGCGGGCCTCATCGAGTCGACCAGACTTAGACAAATCATTCAGGAGTAAATTCGACTGGAACTTAGACTGGGTTGAATCCGCAATGCTGTGGATGAAATGGGCTAATTCTCTGTGCTTTAATTGACGAGCCTTATGTGAAAAATTCAAAACTCTTGAATTTAATCTGTTCATAACCAGTTTTAAGTTCTCAATGCTTGTGCTTGTTAATTACAGAGATCATGAAGCTTCCAAATTTCAGAAATACAGCAGAGCTCAAGACCATCCCAAGTGACAAATTGTAGGAAGAAATGTTATTTAAATTCTATAAGCATCTCATAAATCCCTACTATTATAAAGCCAGGCCAAAAAACAGTTCGAAAACATTTTGGACAAAAACATGGTATTAATATTATCATAAAAACTTTTAAAAAAAGTAAAATTAGAATATTAAATTATGGCAAAGAAAGATAGTCCCATCGTGGGACAACTTCCTCCAACTCCATCAATCCCATAACCTCCTCCATAACCTTCTCTTAGTAGTTTTCTTTGGTCCCATCCTCTCTATATTACAAAATTATATGATGGTGTTCATTTTCTTCAAAAATATCCATAATATTCCGATATTTCCATTGAAATTTTCGTATTTTTGAATTTAGATATTTTTGATCTGATGGATATTTTAGAGCTCAATGACCAAAATATCGATAATATTAATGACGTGGACTGAAATATTGATAATATCCCGATATTTCCATTGAAATTTCCGTATTTTTGAATTTAGATATTTAGATATCATTGATATTTTATTCCTTGGTAAGGATCATAATCTCTCTCAATTTTATTTAGGCCCTTGATTATAGTTTTTTTTTTAATCACCTTTGATTTTAGTTTGCTGCAAGAAACTGTAGATGCAAATCTCTGTTTGGCTTCCAAGAAGATGAAGGAAAAGAATCAAAATAGTTAAAAGGTTAAGTCCAATTGCATTGTTGTTCTTTCTTTAGAAATTATAACATGTGAAAGGGCTTATATATTGCGATTCAAAGCCTAGCTTGCTCATTTTGTTTGTTTTCTTCTATTGTTTCGTAGGATTTTTGGAGGAGATTGAAGGGCATCATCATGCACGTTGTTCAGGAGCATATGAAGTCCTACTGAAAGTAAAATTAGAATATTAAATTCTGGCAAAGAAAGAGAGTCCCATGGTGGGATAACTTCCTCCAACTCCATCAATCCCATAACCTCCTCCATAACTCCAATATCCTCTCTGAGTAGTTTTCTTTTGCCCCATCCTCTCTATATTACAAAATTATATGGTGGTGTTCATTTTCTTCAAGTTAAGGGTAAGGATCATAACCTCTCTCCATTTTATTTAGGCCTTTGATTATAGTATTTTTTTTAATCGCCTTTGGTTTTAGTTTGCTGCAGGGAACTGTAGATGCAAATATCAGTTTTGCTTCCGAGAAGATGAAGGAAAAGAATCAAAATAGTTAAAAGGTTCAGTCCAATTGCATTGTTGTTCTTTCTTTAGAAATTATAACATGTGAAAGGGCTTATATGTTGTGATTCAAAACCTAGCTTGCTTATTTTGTTTGTTTTAAGTAGTGGTGGGCTCGGTCTGAGTTGGTTCGATTTTGGGTTCAACCCGGACACCGAACCATAGAATTTGATTTGGCTATTTTGAAAACTAGAATCAAATCATAATTGATGAAAACCGACCATTTCAATTAACCGGACTTGGTGGGTTGGTTTGATTTGGTTTCAGTTTTTGGCTTTCTTAGAGAGAGAGAGAGAGAGAGAGAGAGAGAGAGAGAGAGAGAGAGAGAGAGAGAAGAAATAAAAGCGAGGGAGAGATGGAGAGATGGAGAGGAGAAGAAGAAAAAAGAGGGAGAGATGGAGAAGAAGAAGAGAAAAAGAAGAGAGAGAGAAGAAGGAAAAAAAGAGTGAAACGGGGAGAGGGAGTGAAGACAGACGTAAGAAGAAGGAGAAAAAAATAGAGAGAGAGGGGTTGTTGGAGACAAGACAGACGAAGAGATGGAGAGAGAAAAAAAGAAAAAAAAAAAGAGAGAAGAAGACAAGATGCATGTGTGTGTTGGGAGTTTAAAAAAATTCAAGTAGGCATGTGTGTTGGCATGCCCAACAACAAAAGCTAGTTTTTATTATTTTTACTTCTTTAAACTATGTATTATATATATATATATATATATATATATATATATATATATATATTTCTTATAATAATATTATATATAATTTTTTTAATACCATCGGTTTGGTTTAGTTAAACCGGTGATTTTGAATATTGCAAACCGTACACCGAACCATATACTTCGGTTTGGTTTGGATTCAAAACCGATGACAAAAAAAAAATTGAAAAAAAAACCAAACCAACCCAAACCATCGGTTTGGTTTGGGCGGTTTGACCGAGTTACTGGTATGAATGCCCAGCCCTAGTTTTAAGTCCTACTGCTTGCTACATATAATTAATTTACAAACATTTATGCCATTGCCATTAGAAAGAAAAAGAAACATTCATGTAGATTTTCTTTCCTTAATTTAAGAATTCACATATTTGTTTTTGTTCATTAAGAATTTACAGATATGTTTTTTTTTCATTTTTCTGTTCAGTTTTCTTTGTTCATTTAATATTTTACTTTTGCCAAGGCAGCAATTAATGTGTAATTTAACCATAAATTTGTCATACTACATAACATTAGAATCTTAACCCTTTTGCAGATGATGCACAACCTTTAAGTGGCGCGTAGCGCAAATAAAGACCTCTCATTGGCGCGGAGCGCGTGTAGAGAGGCTAGTACTTTAGTATAGGAGGCCTATTTAAAAGAATGGATGAATATTGATCTGATTTGGCCCAAGAAAACTTAATCTGGGCCCATTTAATGCTATTGCTATATAGTTGTAGACATAGAAATTTCGGCAAATTAAATTCCTCGAAGAAAGAAAATAATTGGGGTTTGGTGGACTAAATTGTGGGCCCCATAATTCGTCCACGTGGCGTACGACTCATCATAATTGGATTAGTTGTCGAGGGTGACACATGTCGACATCCGACGGAGTGCATCAAACGGTTCAAATTGGAGACAAAATTAAAGAAAAGAATCTTCTGCGATTGACTTTGATTCAAATTAAATATTAATCAAGTCAATCAATTTGGTTAAATTGCCAAATTATCATAATTGATTTTAAATCAAATCAGAAATCAATCCCACAAATCAAGGGATTCAGATTGGGGATTCCAAACCAAGACCCAATTCTTGGCCTATAAATACTAGGCTCTCATTTAGAAGAAAGGACCCGAGGAGAAAAAAAGGCATACACACTTTGGAAAACCAGAAAGCTCTCTGCCAAAAGCAACACCTAAACTCTCAAGTTCTTTATCAAGCTCTTGGAGAATCACCAAGCATAACAAACACGTGCCGATTCCTTCACCCCCAAAGCCGAAGATTTTCCACCACGTGACATTACTCGTGGTCCTGACGTATCCGAGATCAAGCCATGACGGCTCTCGAAGAAGTCTCAAATTCCTATTCAAGATCAAGTGCTTCGCACCTTTGAATCGTACACACCATTGGAGATCGAATCAGAGGAAATTCTTTTATTTTTGTAAAAGAATACCCACAGAGATTGTAACCTACACACTTGATAAATCAATACAATATTATTTTGTACACGTGTTCTTGTTTCATTTGTCCCAGGAAATTCGTGTTTACAATAGTTCATACCAAATTTCCAATTTTATGAAATTCTCATGCCAAACTGTATTTTTGGAAGAAAAAAAAAGGTCAAAGGTTTTGTTTTTCTTATAAGAAAAATAGGGCTTTTAAAGGAATGAAAGGTTATAAAGGACCCATTTGTGTAGTAGTTTGAAGTATTTACTTCTTCAAACAAGGTCATGGATTTGAGTTTTAGCATCCGTGTAGTGTGTGTGAGTTTAATATACTATTACCTCTATTAATAAGAAAGACCCTTAAAAAAAAAGGAAATGCTATTATTATTATTTTTAACTCAGTAAAGTAAATTTGTCACGACTCGTTTCACACCTTTACTCTGAAGAAGAAAAAGTAGTTATTATGATTTTTAAATAATTAAATAAATAAATAATCTTTTGCCGTGTTTTAACTCAGAAAAGTAAATTTATAAGAAAATGAAAATGGAATTTTTTGTATTTTTAATTTTTTTTTATAAAGAAACAGTGCAAATGGGAACTGATAATAGTGCCAGTGAGATGAAAACATCTGGCGGGAACTTTGCAGCGGACACGTGGCGGGAGCCCAGCAGATGGAGCCAGAAGGGGCGCGGGTGGGTGTTGTACAATGTACGTCATCTTATCCCAACAAGCTTTCAGCTTTCAAAAGCATTCGGAAATTTTCTACCGACAGTTACATCATCCTCCACTCTCATTTCACCCAATCCTCCACAATCACTAGTGTTTCCACTTCCAACATAAAACCATGTTCCCAACCGCACCTTTCTTTCTATTCTATGAGTTTATCAACCAAAAAGAGAAACTAATCAGAATCGAATCCTGTATCTAACCTAATTATGACATATTTTTCATATGAATTTCTCATTTGAGTTCACCTCAATCACTTAAAATATAAGATCAATTCAGTGATAACGGGACATAAAGGTAATTAGAAACTCGAATATCGAATATACCAAGCTTGAATTATTATTAACTAACTTTTAGTCTGACGATATTTCTCTTTTTAATATTGTAAGAGGTTTGTTAATTAGGAAAAGTTTGAACGATTTGATTGGAGGGAGATAGGACTACAATTCTATCCTCGTGTCAGGCAAGTTTTTCTCCAACCATAGACACATGAGTTAATATTAAGGTCCAACCTTAACTTATTGTTTGTAATGATGAGCATTAGTCCTAATTTCTTTGTTTCCCCAAAATAACAGTGTATACAATTTTATTTACCAGAAAAAAACATTGGTTGGGAATCTGAATTCAATTTCAAATACACAAAGCCAAACAATTAGAAGCACAATTGCAATTTCCCATGTGAAAAGTGAGAAATTTGAATCAAACCATGAAGTACAGAAACTCTTTCTTCTGGTGAAAATGAAGTTCACAGACTTCAAATTCAAAATACCAAGATAAAAACAAAAGCAGTTTTTAGTCCCAAACCAAACTCCCCATCAAATCACTCTGAAAAATTCCAAACCCAAATTCAGAAAGCTCTCCTCACTCTACACTAGCTCACCTTTCAAATCTTCTCTCTCTCCTCAAATGTTTCAATTTAAACTTTCAAAATTTTCTATTCTTCCCCCAATTTCATTTCCAAAAACCCAATTTTAGCTCCAGAATGCTTCATCTTCAACCTTCAAATCTCTGTTTCAAGTGAATCACTGCAACCCACATAAATTCCACTCTGATCATTCAAAAATCACAAACCCAAAACCCAAAACCCAAAACCCGATACAACCCGATTCCCAGAAAATCAAACCCAATTCAAAAGGATTTTCTAGTAGGCCATGGACACTTCACCACTCCTTGGCTACTCAATGGCCGATGACCTCCTCCGAAGCAGGCGGCTCGTGCGCCATACTCCGCCACCATTGCGCGGCGCGACTCGGCTCCTTCGACGCGCCAGCGGGCGCCGAATGAGGCTTCGTGAGCCCTCGTTTCGGGTCCGAGAGAACGCGGCGGAGGAGTTGGAAGAGCGCCAGAGCTACTGGGCTTACTCGAAGCCCGTCATAGTTCTGGACCTGCTGTGGAACTTGGCTTTTGTGTGTGTTGGGTTCACTGTGATGGGGTTGAGCATGGAGGAGAAGCCTGTGGTGCCTTTGAGGATTTGGATTGTTGGGTATATTTTGCAGTGTGTTGTTCATGTTGGGTGTGTGGTTGTGGAGTATTGGAGGAGACGTGAGGTGGGTTTTGGTGAGGGAGGTTGGGGAAGTGGTGGGAGTGGCAGTTTGGGGTCTGGGAGTAATGTTGAAGATTATGGGAGTGAGCAGGGTATGGCTGATGATGAGACAAGGTAGAGTTTCTTGCTTTTGTTTTTAGGCTCCTTGTGCAATTATGCATATTATTCTCCATTGTTTTTAGACCTTAGGAATATAAATTCATAAATGTTAATAGTATAAATGTGTGGATATTGATTTAAATGTTGCAATTCTGGAAAAAGGAAATCTTGCATGTATATTCAATTGGTTTGTAAGTATGTGTTTATGTTTAGTTTGCGTATATGTTATATAGAATGGTGGATGTGAATATTTTTGTCTGTGGTTCTAGTTAAGGTGACATAAAAAACATGGTTTCTAAAGCTCAGGGTAATTGTAAGCGTTTTTTGTATTCTGGAATCAGTATGCTGTTCATCCATTGTTGCACATTTGTCAAGCTTTGAACTTTTTATTTCTTGGTGCAATTCTTTTCCGTTTTTAGATATGTAAAAATGAGCAGGACAGACCTACTATTATTTAAGTTCTGTCCGTTTGTGGTTAATTTGAAGTGGGATGAATCTAGATGGTGATGTTTAATGGAAATGGGGTCTGATTGCATGAACGCCCACATGGGATTTTACCCTTTTTTCACATCATATTAGTAATGCAAAATTTAAAATGCAATAAGTTGGTTAATGTTAGTTATGGTTGCCATTTGTTGTGGATGTGATTATCTTTACATGGTGCTAATCTTTGTGTGGCCGTATGCCATGAAAGTACATATAACTCGCTCTTTTTTTACTGCAACAGTGTCACAAAGCATCTGGAGTCAGCCAATACCATGTTTTCATTTATTTGGTGGGTCATTGGATTCTACTGGGTGACTGATGGTGGCCAGACTTTGCTATGTGATTCACCTCATCTATACTGGTTAGGATTGAATAGAGTTTACTCTTAAGCGGTTTCTTCTGAGTGATTGACTTGAATGTGTGTGTGTGTGTTTTAACTACTTACGTGTGGTTCTATTTTGCAGGCTTTGTGTTACATTTCTAGCTTTTGATATGCTCTTCGTCGTTATATGTGTTGCTGTTGCATGTCTTGTTGGAATTGCAGTCTGCTGCTGTCTGCCATGCATAATTGCAATCTTATATGCCGTAACAGATCAGGTAGACAACCATAAGGAATGTATGCAATTTTTAGTGTTATTTGTAGAAAGAGTTAACTTGATATAGCATATTTAGGAATAATAGGAAGTTAATAATCTCTTGATACGTGCACATGAAGCTCAAATTATGGCAATATATGAATAAGAAACCGTGATAAGTGGCAATAGGCTAAATTTTCTTTGATTGAAAAGAAACATGAAAACACCATGACTGAGTTACTTGTTACTGACATTGTTGGCTTAAAGATTATGCCAAAGCTCTAGATTTATACGTGCCACCGTAATTCAGGGTGGCCCATTCCATGTGACAGTTGCGATTGAAGAATCGATCTTTTCCATTCACTATACAAACGGAGAGGATCCATACGAATTGAGAGGATCCTTTACCTTGCATGACGTAGTAGGTTATGGAAGGGGAAAAGAATGAAAGAATTCTTTGGCTTCTTGATTTAATTTGGTTATCTTGCACTTATGAAATAATCCCTTTCTACTCAATCATATATGTCAATATATGACTTACCTGACTTCATATCACTTCTGCATGAAAACAGGAGGGGGCAACAGAGGAAGAAATTGATAGATTACCAAAGTTCAAATTTCGCAGGATAGGTAATTTTGAGAAACTTAACGGTGAGGTCCAAGCTTCTGAAGGATTAATGACCGAATGTAACACTCATGCACCAACTGAGCATGTTATTTCCCAGGATGATGCAGTAAGTTTCCCTGTGCCTTTCAATATGGTCCTATCCCTTTCCTAGCTGCTTTATACTTGTATGATGTTATGTATTTTTGGCAGCTCAAGTACCATAGCTTGTCCAGTAATCTTATTCTTGGTGCCATAGCTTTTGATCTTTTGATTTTTGTCAGCACTCCTTCCCTTACAACCCCCTTTCGTTTTCCAAGTTCTTTTATGAAAACCAAGGTCTGATATGAATCCTATGATTAGGTGGTTTGGATTTCTTAGATTTCCCAATATTCATACCATTTGAAAGTCTTGGGATGAAACCGTACAATCTTTTGTCTGTATATCTAGTATGTGTGCAAGTGATGGTTTTGCAATACATCACTGCAAAGAAGCCTACTAACACACTGCCCGTATCATATGAATTTTTTTTGATAAAATGCAGGAATGTTGCATCTGTCTTTCTGTCTACGACAATGAAGCAGAGTTACGCGAACTTCCTTGCCATCATCATTTTCACTGCAGCTGCATAGACAAATGGTTATACCTCAATGCTACCTGCCCTCTGTGCAAGTTCAACATTTTAAAGCCTAGTAACCAAATAGGTACCCGCGTAGTGTAGAAGGGATCAAATTTCTCTCTGATCATGTCATGCTGTTCATCAGCAAATGAAAATCTTCAGTGGTGCTGCAAGTGCATATCCATTTTAATATTTTTCTTTTCATTCGGTGTTAATATATCTGTTACCATATATATATATGTATATGTATATGCTAATGTCAACCAACTTGTAATGCTGAAAAGCAAAATATAGTAGATGGTTACAAATTACAATGGTCATTATGTGAAGGATTGAGATTCTTGGCGACCAATTTCAAGTTTTCATCTGGTACCAGGCAGAAAATCAAATGGTTTAGCTGAATGGGTAAAATTTGTAGGAGACATAAATTTTGACAAAGAGTTACTAGCAGCAGTCGCCAATGTGGGACAGCCATCCCGCCATGTGGAGGAAAAAACTTTTTTGCAGTGGGATAAGACTGTAGTCCTATTCCCCTCCAATCAAAGCTCGTCATGTGGACAATTTTATTGAAAAAGAGAGAGACAACACACATGGTGAGCTTTGATTGGAGGGGGATAGGACCTATCCCGGTGCAAGAAAGTTTTTCTCCATGTGGAGGCAAAATGTCAGTAAATATTGGGTTTAAAAACAATATAGGCATACTATGAGTCAACCCGCACCATGTGTTCGGATGAGGATTGTTTGAGATGCCCTAGACTTTAACACGAACTGCGATAGCTCCTAGTATTTTGTTTATGCTCTCGGATTCTGATTGGGATTTGCACCGAAATCGTCATTTCCTATCCTCTCATAATCCATATAAAGCCCAAAGTAATATTTATGCTTTTAAATAGTTATATCTTATTAATGTCAAATTTTCTCTTGTTGATTCATAAGGAAAAAAAATTATAAATGAACTTGCATGCTAATTAGTAACTATCTGACATCAATAGTTACAATTCTCACATCAACCTCTCACTAACATAGCATGCTAATTAGTACCTATCTCAACCAACCTAATTTACTAGTTTCTAATCTATACAGGAAGAGCAGTTTCTTGCTCCTGGTACTCCTTAGCTTTGTATATATATATATATATTTTTATTAGGAAGATAGAGTGAAATTCGAATTTGAGACATCTTTTCATAACTTATAATAATTTGAGATAAATAAAAACTATACTTTCACAGATGAAATTATTATCTTAATAGTCTAATGATTGATAGGTCATAGAACTTGGTCTGCCTTGATTGGTGATGTGCCTATGGTGAGCAAGCTCTGTGGGCTGGTTAGAGCCGGCGGGAGGAGATGATAGTTTTCCATGTAGCTCTGGGTTTTCTACTAGGTTAGGTAAAACATCTTTTTCACATAATTGAAAAGAGATTCAAAGTTCGACTATTTTTTTATTAAAAAAGAAGAAATTACATGATACATGTGCAGAATAAATATAATAAACATAAACAATTCATCATTTATTCGGCTAACTAAAATTTAGTCTTGTCGATGAATGTCAATTCATCGACAATACAAAGATTAGTATGAATGTCATTCGACAGATGATATAAAGATTTGTTAAGCAAGAGAATAACACCAAAAATCAAATCAGGTAATTTAACAATGAATAAAATTGTTGCATAAAATTTCATGAACATTAAATTTTGTAGTTAGACAAAGTTGACTCCAATATTTACGGAAAAAAATTTGTGATTTGTGACAAATAAACCAATCTTTTAATTTCTTCTCTTCTTTCTTTATCTTCAATAATTTTTCGGATACGCCCCGTACCAAACCGGAATTCCAGTCGCCAAGCCGCCGCACCCAAAGCTGCTATCTCCCACGGGAAATCCCATGTTCGAATGAGACGACGTCGTAGCACACGCTTTCAACTCCGGCACCTTCATCCTCACCGAAATATTCACAATCCCGTTCCTCTCTCCCCTGTGGTCTCTCAGTCTGTAACTCAAAAAATGCAGGTAGCCCTGCGGCACAAACCCGCCCACGAAATCCGACACTGGAATCTTTGCCGTTCCGATGGTCCTGACCCCGTAAGAAGTCTTGCATTGAATCTCCACCGTCAAGGACCTCGCCTGCAATGGCAAGTCGAGCACAAGCTTCTCGTTCCACTTGGGGTAAGCGCCGCCTTCGGTGTCCATGTCCGTGGTGCGAAACTGGCTGTCATTTTCGGCGCGGACGGTCGCAGAGGCGTTTTTCTTGATGGGTTTTCGATCTAATTGCAAGTTCTCGGCCGATACGACCGTGATTTCTAGCTTCCGGGACGTTGCTGCCATGGTTATGAGTGCACGTTAGGTGTTTGATGAATTGCTTCTGTTAATGGTTATTGTGATGAGAAATGGGGTGGTGGGGGAATGCTTTAATAAGGTGTTTGGAGGAAGGTTGTGAGGAAAGGATTGTGAAACAGGGAAGTGGTTTCTGAGTTTCTTAAAATTCCAAATTTTGACTCAAACAAAGGAGAAAAACTCAAGTGCACGTCAAGTCAGCAAACCTAATCAGTATCCCAACCCAATCAAATGTCACCACCTGTCAAGCATTTTGATTTCTCCTTTCCTACTCCCTTCCGTTCTCACCCCTCAAATGCTCCTCCTTCTTCGTTTTTTCCTTTGTTTTTTTGGTCTGAACTTTCAATCCTCCCCATCCCCCATGATTGACCTCCCTTTAATCCTCGCTTGCAATCCACAATTTCTTTTTCTGGTTTGAACTTTCAGTCTTCTGCTCCCTTTTAAATCTCAATTCTTTAAGACTCTCTTCCAAATTACAAGGCTCAAATAATTGAGAATGAGGATAGCCACGAAAATGGAACCAAGCAAAAACTTGGATCATTACCCATCAAAACAAAAAAACAAAACCTAAAAAACCCATTAGATGAGGAAGAGAACTATTGTTTGGGGGAAGGATTCGTGAATTAAAAAAGGTCGGGTTTGACAGAAGCCTTTTATGTTTCTTTGATTTTTTTGGTCCAGAGCTCGGGTTTTATTTTGGGGATTACAAGAAACTTGGGTTTTTACAACCCAAATTTGTCTTCCGTAACATTTTCACAAATTTTATATAAAGATTTTTAAGAGAGTATTTGGAGGAGATGAATGGGAGATGAGTTGATAAGGTAGAAGAGAGAGAGAGAGAAGCTGGATTGAAGGTTTATACTGGAAAAAAAAAAGGTTGGTTGAGGAGAACCGAATGGAAAAGGAAGGTGAATCATGGGGTGGGGAGGATTGAAGTTTTTCAGACATGAACTGAAAAAAAGAAGATAAAGGAGCATTTCAGGGGAGATAGAGCAGAAGGGAAGAGGAAAGGAAAAGTCAAAATGCGTGACAAGTGGCAACATTTGATTGGGTTGAGATACTGAGGATTTGGATGAGGATTTACAAGTTTGAGATCACTTAGAAGTAGACTTTAACATGAACTCCTACTACTCCTAGTATTTTGACCTCTCGGATTGGGATTTTTACATATAAATACAGTCGACAATTTGTTTTCAGTCTCTGCTCTGCCCTCAGATTTTTGACTTCTCCTTCAGAACAGAACAGATATATATCATCAGGCTCTCGCAAATCGCCCAGCACCCAATCCATCTCAAGGTATTTACATTTATCTCGATTCTCGGTCAAAAGGAAAAATAGATTATATATGTGACTTTGATTAAATATGAATAAAGGATCAAATGGGTTGAATTGGTTACTTTGAATGACTTAAAACTGTTCTGTTTATAGTTTGAAGCCCATATGCATATATCATATACTTATGAATGCGCTGCACACAAACCTGTTTCGCTGCTCAGTTCCATGATCAGGCTCATGTTTATAATTTTGACAAATTTTGATTTCTACGTTTATATCTTAATATAAATATAGATAAACATAATATACTTAGGGTTAAACTATAAATAGGTCTGCATGTCAAACATGTTTATATAAAAATAGGAAAAACTCCCTAAACCCTAAATGTATTACATATACAGTCCATTATAATTACTTTTATTCTTCTAATTTTAGGCACACAGGTTCAACATCAGCGAGGTCCTCCCCAACAAAACCTGTTTGATGGCTCAATGGTCGAATCTTCCTCACGATCTTCTTGTGTCCATTGCCAAACTTCTGCTTTTCTTGGAGGATTTTACTGCTTTTGGTGCAGTTTGTAGATCATGGAAATTGGCCGCGATCAAGGAAAACTTTACTAGAACGTCACATCAAGTTCCATTGCTTATGCTTCCAGAGGGGGAGGGCACCACCATCCGAGAGTTTTACAACCTGAAAAAAGGCAAGATTCACAAACTTAATCTGCCAGCATCAGCTAAGGAAAAGCTGTGTTATTCTTCCCTAGGATGGCTAATGACTCAGTCCGACAAGGATTCGAAAGTTAATCTATTGCATCCTTTAAATCATGCCCATGTTGAGCTTCCGGATCTTGAGATATTTAAACAATCTCATCCTTTTCATCTACTAAGAAATTTATCAAAAGTGTTCGGCAATTTCATCGTAAGGAAATTCGTCTTATCATCAAGCCCTTCTTTGACATCAGATTACATTGTCATGATTCATAGCTGGGGCAAAATTGCATTTTGGAGACCAGGATACCAGGAATGGACCATATTGGATGATGCTGTGGATGGATTGGGAATAACATGTCATAGGCATTTTGATATAAATTATCATAAGGGACAATTTTATGCCGTGAACTCTTCTGGGAATGTCTTTGTTTGTGAGATGGAAGAACCTAAGAAAGCAAAGATGAGGCTTGTTGTTTCAAGAAGGATACCAATCGCACTTATAGGTGTTGCTATTATTGAGAAGCAATACTTGGTGGAATCAGCAGGGACCTTATTGGTAGTTTCAAGTTTTTTCAAAGAAACCACCCGGTTTAGGGTTTTTGAGGTGCCATTTAGTAATGGGAATTGGTGGGATTCGGAGGTAAAGAACTTGGGGAACAGAAGTTTATTCCTAGGTTATAATTCTTCCTTCTCTGTTGAAGCATCAGACTACTCTGGATGTAAGGCTAATTGCATATACTTCACGAATCGTGTCCTAGAATGGGGTCGTCATGAAGAAGAGCGCATAGACATGGGTATTTTTAATATGGAAGATGGAAATATCGAGCCACTCTTAGGAAAATCCCCCAATTTTCCAACTCCACATTTGTGGGTTGAACCGAGTTTCTAAATCACCAACTCTATTTTGTTCTTTTTGTTTGCCAAATCATGTCTTCGTTTAAATGAATTAACTTTCAAGTTATTGACAGTACGGTATAGATATGTTGGTTGAGCTCTTCCGCATTAACTCAATGTGGGCAGAGTTGGAAACCCTCAAACATCCAATGAATATTTGTGTAAACCCCCTCCCCCAATCGTTTATATTAACAAAAAAAAATAACTTTCAAGTTATTTGGCCAGTAAAACTAGAAACATGTTTTTGTGAACCGTGTATCATGTATCATTGCTGTAAGATATAACTATTTAAAAGCATAAACAAAAAATAATGTTACTTTGGGCTTTAGGATATTTGTGCGAAAGAGTTATTTATATGGATTATGATAGGTAGGGGAATTGCAAGAAAAATTTGGTAGGAGAGGTCAGATGGTCATATTTCAATGACTACAGTTTCCCTAAATTTCGGCTAATTGGTTTTATATATTTTACTAGGGAAAACGTGAAGTTGCGACCACAATTTTCGTGGTTAAAATATACTATCACATCACATTAGGAGGAATGCGTACGTTGGTTTTCTCAAACCTCTTTGTTACAAGTATTGCATACTTTTCCTTTTGATGAATCTATTTTGACTTTAACGTAATGCCACATTGTAATAAGTGTGTTGTTTAAGCATTAAAAAAGAAAGAAAAAGAACATGGTCTTCCTTGATTGGTGATGTGCCGTCGGTAGGAGATGATAGTTTTCCATGTAGCTCTGGTTTTTCAACTAGGTTAGGTAAAACATTTTTTTCACATAATTGAAAGAGATTTAAAATTTGAATATTTTTTTTATTAAAAAAAAAAGAAATTACATGATATATGTGTAGAATAAATGTGGTAAATATAAATAATTCTTCATCCGGCTAACTAAATTTTAGTCTTGCCGATGAATGTCAATTCACCGACAATACAAAAATTAATATGAATGTCATTCGACCGATAATATAAAGATTGGGTAAGCACGAGTATAACACCAGAAATCAAATCAGGTAATGTAACAATGAATAAAATTGTTGCATAAAATTTCATGAACATTGTGAGTTTGTAGTTAGACAAAGTTTACTCCAATATTTGCGGACAAAATTTTGTGATTTGTGACAAATAAACCAATCTTTCTCTTCTCTTCTTTCTTTATCTTCAATAATTTTTCGGATACACCCCGTACCAAACAGGAATTCCAGTCGCCAAGCCACGGCCGCCAAAGCTGCTATCTCCCACGGGAAATCCCATGTTCGAATGAGACGACGTCGTAGCACACGTTTTCAACTCCGGCACCTTCATCCTCACCGAAATATTCACAATCCCGTTCCTCTCTCCCCTGTGGTTTCTCAGTCTGTAACTCAAAAAATGCAGATAGCCCTCCGGCACAAACCCGCCCACGAAATCCGACACCGGAATCTTTGCCGTTCCGATCGTCCTGACCCCGTAAGAAGTCTTGCATTGAATCTCCACCGTCAAGGACCTCGCCTGCAATGGCAAGTCGAGCACAAGCTTCTCGTTCCACTTGGGGTAGGCGCCGCCTTCGGTGTCCATGTCCGTGGTGCGAAACTGGCTGTCATTTTCGGCACAGACGGTCGCAGAGACGTTTTTCTTGATGGGTTTTCGGTCTAATTGCAAGTTCTCGGCTGATATGACCGTGATTTCTAGCTTCCGGGACGTTGCTGCCATGGTTATGAGTGCACGTTAGGTGTTTGATGAATTGCTTCTGTTAATGGTTATTGTGATGAGAAATGGGGTGGTGGGGGAATGCTTTAATAAGGTGTTTGGAGGAAGGTTGTGAGGAAAGGATTGTGAAACAGGGACGTGGTTTCTGAGTTTCTTAAAATTCCAAATTTTGACTCAAACAAAGGAGAAAAACTCACGTGTACGTCAAGTCAGCAAACCTAATCAGTATACCAACCCAATCAAATGCCGCCATCTATCAAGCATTTTGAGTTCTCCTTTCCTATTCCCTTCCGTTCTCTCCCCTGAAATGCTCCTCCTTCTTTGTTTTTTCCTTTGTTTTTTTGGTCTGAACCTTCAACCCTCCCCACCCCCATGATTGACCTCCCTTAAATCCTCGCTTGCAACCCACATTTCTTTTTCTGGTTTGAACTATCAGTCTTCTGCTCCCTTTTAAATCTCAATTCTTTAAGACTCTCTTCCAAATTACAAGGCTCAAATAATTGAGAATGAGGATAGCCACGAAAATGAAACCAAGCAAAAACTTAGATCATTACCCATCAAAACAAAACAAAACAAAAAACGTAAAAAAACCCATTAGATGAGGGAGAGAACTATTGTTTTGGGGGAAGGATTATGTGAATTAAAAAAAAGTTGGGTTTGACAGAATCCTTTTATTTTTCTTTGATTTTTTTGGTCCACAGCTCGGGTTTTATTTTGGGGATTACAAGAAACTTGGGTTTTTACAACCCAAAACAGATTGGGATACTGATGTGGTTTGCTGACCTGACAAAGTTTTCTCCAAATGAGGATGCGCCTAATTCTTTTTTTTGTTGTTGTTGAGTATTTTATTCCCGGAAGGAACACACATTACATATTGTTTTCAACCAACACATCACTGATGATATCGGGAGGGTCCCCATACCAAGTGGTAAGGTCAATTAAGAATAAAGAGAATTGAACTAAACGATGGACGGCAACATTGGTCTCACGAAACACAAAACATAAAGAACAAGTGCATAACCGTAAAAATAAAGATCTGCAGTCTTGAATAAAAAATCCTACGTTGGATCTGTTCTCACCAGATCGTTGAACAGCCAAAATCAGCTCCCTTGCATCTCCTTCCAGAATAATGGAGTTAGTTGATAAAGTTTGACGCGCCCAATTCTTTAGTGAATAGGTTACAAAATTGAAGATGAGTCGACCTTTGGGCTTTTAATAGGCTGTGAGGATTTGGTAGTGTGTTGGGAAAATTGTTGTAATGCTGAAAAACAAAATATAGTAGATGGTTACAATGGTCATTATGTGAAGGATTGAGATTCTTGGCGACCAATTTCAAGTATCATCTGGTATTAGGCATAAAATCAATTGATTTAACTGAGTTGGATAATATTTTCACGAGGCATAAATCTTGATAAAGAGTTGTATTAGCTGCAGTCGGCCATGTGGGACATAATGATTGACTTGCATTTAGGTTGACTTGCATTTACGTGGGACAGCCAGTCGGCCATGTGGCGGCTTGATGCTGAACCATTTGTGCTTCTAGGAACGCTCTCTCCCTCTTTTTAATTAAGTCAAATGTGGTCTGCCTTATTCGACCGTTGTGGCGGCGGTTTCAACGACCATAACCCCACAGTTTCCCCAAATTTCACGTTATTCGTTTTATATATTTTATTCGGGGTAAAGTGAAGAAGTGCAAGCAAAACTTTCATCGTTAAAATATGCAATCGCAGTTGGAATGCATGTTGGTTTTCTCAAACCTCATTGTTTAATGTTGTTTAAGCTTTAGAGACTTTCAAGGTAAGACGGCAGGAGATTTGTATTGACTGGTTTACCAGAGTGTTTCGTCGTGTCTAATACAATAGTTCTTTATTTATTTATTTGGAAGGGATGCATAATTCAAATTTGACACATCTTTTAATAACATTATACGGAGATAAGTAATGAAATTATTATATAATATTATTCTTGATTATTATCTTAATAGTCTAACGATTGATTGGTCATAGAACATGGTCTTGCTTGATTAATGGTGTGCCCATGGTGAGCAAGCTCTGTGGGCTGGTTTAAGGCTGCGGGAGAAGATGATATTGTTCCGTGTAGCTCTAGGTTTCCACATATGATAGTAAAAAAACTTGTGTGTAACGGGGGTTATTTCCAGCCAATCACAGGTTGTCACCTGAAAAAGCCACAAATGGTATAACGTGATTGACCTAGATGGCGAAACAATGTTATTCTTGTTTCACGAAGTGTAGATTGTTTAAGCGCATGTAGAACATAAAAAATCAGGGCATGCGACAATGAATTAAATTGCTGCATAAATTTTCATGAACATTATGAGTTTGTAGTTCGACAAAGTTTACTCCAATATTTACGCACAAAAAGTTTGGTGATTTGTGACAAATAAACCAACTAATCAAACCCTTTTTCTTCAATAATTTTTCTTATACGTCCCGTACCAAACGGGAACTCCAGTCGCCACGCCACCGCCGCCAAAGCTGCTATCTCCCACGGGAAATCCCATGCTCGAATGAGACGACGTCGTAGCACACGCTTTCAACTCTTGCATCTGCATCCTCACCGAAATATTAATAATTCCGTTTCTCTCTCCCCTGTTATCTCTCAGTCTGTAACTCAAAAAATGCTCGTAGCCCTCAGGCTCAAACCCGCCCACGAAATCCGACACCGGAATCTTTGCCGTTCCGATGGTCCTGACCCCGTAAGAAGTCTTGCATTGAATTTCCACCGTCAAGGACCTAGCCTGCAATGGCAAGTCGAGCACAAGCTTCTCGTTCCACTTGGGGTAGGCGCCGCCTTCGGTGTCCATGTCCGTGGTGCGAAACTGGCTGTCCTTTTCGACGCGGACGGTAGCAGAGGCGTTTTTCTTGATGGGTTTTCGGTCTAATTGCAAGTTCTCGGCTGATATGACCGTGATTTCTAGCTTCCGGGACGTTGTTGCCATGGTTCTGAAAAGTGCACGTCACGTGTTTGATGAATTGCTTGTATTAACGGTTATTGTGATGAGAAATAGGGTGGTGGGGGAATGCTTTTATAAGGGTATCTGGATTCTGGAGGGAGGTTGTGAGGAAAGCAGTGTGAAACAGGGACGTGGTTTCCGATTTAATTTTTGTTCCAAATTTGGACTCAAACAAAGACGCGCCGAATTCTTTGGTGAGCTGGTTACCAACTTGTTGGTGAGTGGACCTTTGGGCTTTTACTGGGCTGTTAGGATTTGAGTGTCTGGAAACTTCAATGCAACGGATATATTTCTCTCTCTTTTATCATGTGACTTATTTGCAAGGAAATTTTCCTGCGACAGGAATGTATTCATATTTGCGTCAATTATTCGCTTTCAAATCCTATCATTTCGTGCCTTATTTGCAAAAAACCTTCCCAGCAACAGGAATATATCTGTATTTACGTGAGGGTAAAGTGCAGTTTTGCCTCTGAACTATAAGGCAATTCGAACTTACCCCCTTGAATTATTTCGTCTGCCGATTTAGTCCCTCAACTCGTAATAAATAGTCAATTTCCCCCTTACCGTTAAGTTTATCTAATTGCATCAATTTTTCTGTTAATAACAAGGGCAAATTTGTAATTCTAACTTAAAATTCATAAAAATATTGTAAACAATTAACTTTTAGAAGAAAAAAAAATCTTTGGGGGAGAAGAAATCGGTGGGGGTGGGGGTTATGTGGGGAGAATAATTTTTTTTTTTCTTCTGAAAGTTAATTATTTACAATATTTTAATGAATTTCAAGTTAAAATTACAAATTTGCCCTTGTTATTAATAGAAAAGTTGATGGAATTAGATAAATTTAACGGTAAGGGGGAAATTGACTATATATTACTAGTTGAGGGACTAAATCGGCAAACGAAATAATTCAGGGGAGTGAGTTCGAATTGCCTAATAGTTCAGGGGGCAAAATGGCTAAAAATCCTTTACGTGACTTATTTACTCTAAAACTCTTATCGACATTCAAACTTCTAAAATTAAATAAGTGAGATAAATCACGCAAGTCACAGGAAATTAGAAAACAATGAGTATTTTTTTGGACGAAAGAAAACAGAGAGTGGGGATATATCTATAGGGACGATTCCCTCCACATGCCTAAACTTCTTCGCAACGGCTATATATGTCTACTCTCTGTTTCTCTGTCATAACGTGACTTGTATGATTTATTAGGTGATGATTTGGTGGAGGAGAAATTGCAAACTTGCAACTGCGGAGAATATTCAATTCTGGCGTGTGGCGTGGTTGTAGAATTTTCTCAAGTCATGCTTTGGAATTGGAATCCCAGATTTTGTTAAGAAACGATACCAAGAGGGTCTTTGTGGGAATTTATTTTATTATATAGTTGAAAAGTAATAAGTTGTTTCTTTCATTTCTAGACATTGAATGGAAATTGTCACCAAATGGCATTGAAGCTTCTATGATTAAATTAATCTGCAGGCTCTTAATTGTGTATTTTAAGTGAAATGATAATCGTGTTATACTAAAAAATATGATATACCTTCTCTTATCAAAGACATTAAAATATATACGATTCACACTATTCGTTGGTTTGGACATGTGGTTATTGACTCGGAAAATATAAAAGTTCTAACATTCTATTTAATCTAATCCCTTAATGAATGAGGAAAATTGTGTGAGTCTACACAAATAACAAAAATATATGAATTATTCATCTTATACATTTTTAAAAAATAAAAATAATAGTTTAAATTACAAGATTTGGGGTTCAAAGATCACTAGTTTGCATTAAGGTCGTTTTCCACTGGACTAGACCCATTCGGCCTCTTATACAATCTTTAAATAGCTTAGTTTTATGAAGATTTAATTTCTTTTATCATTCTAAAATTAAACCTCCAACACGCTAAAATAAATTTAAATATCAAATTCATGCGATTTAAATGGTAAGGATCTAAAATTTAAGGAATTCTTTTCTAGCCGAGTTTAATGGATATCATTAATGAAATTTACGCAAGTATCATGCCATTCATATATGGTGTGTCTGGATGCAGGGGAAAAAAGATAGAAGTCTGTAAATTTAGCATGAAAAAAAAACTTAAAATTTGACAGAGCCCCATTCAACCTTTACTCATACAATAGTTAAACAATTCTTTATTGAGAAGCTAATCAATTACAACACAACCTACAATACAATGGTACAGCTTATAAGCTGTTGATTTCCAGCTAATAGCCTAACTTACTAACTAATCATCCACAATTGGTGGCGCTAACCACAATTAAGGAATTGCCAATTTGTCAACTCAGCATATCAACTAGTCAATGCCACCTCATACCAAAATATGAGGGCGCGAGGGGGCAAAAATTCATTAAGAGGCCTCTCGCACATAAAGTTCTCAAGACTCGTACTATTATTTACACTTAAAAAAAGTCATTATGTACTACTCATTTTTCAGAAATACATAAGATATGAGTGCATTATGACCTTTTAAGAGTGTCAATAGCAGCTTCTTGCATAATAAAAATAATATTTCATGCACCCTACTATCATTACATTCAGCTATGATTGAAACTATAGGTGAAGAGGTTTTTTCTTTGTATATTTTGATTTTTGAAGTGTTCCTCACTAACGTTAATTATCAGTTGTTAAGGGAACTAAACTAAATTATATCTAAAAGTTTTGGTGTCATTGTAAAAATTCCAAGATTGGAATGGCACCACCAACCATGTTGCCAATGAATCACCACCACCTTGCCACAACCCTAGTCACAACCACTACCATTCTTGCCCCCATCGTCATCATATTTAGAGTATTCCACATTCAAGGGTGAAAGTTTTGCCTTAATATTTATTTATTTTTTTATAATCTTATTGGCAATTGACTTTGAGTTGGATGCTCACAATCTAATATACCACCATCACTATCACCACCAAAACCGCCCATAATACTTTTTCCAACAATCTTCCATCATCACTACCACCCCTTATCTAACTTACATACACTACAACAATCACCTTTTTTGTTAAGCTTAATTACACCAATGCCTCCTGAAACTTCGGTTAAATCCCATTTTGCCTTATGAAACTCAAAATTGCCCACTTTCAACCCTTAACCGAGGTTTCGTGACCCACTTTGCCCCTGCCATCAACTCCATCCAAAAGTCTGTTAACTTTGATAACGTGGCAGGGGTGTTTTTATAATTTCGTACACATGGATCATTATCCACTAATTGAGTGGATGATGTGGCAAATGAAGCCCACCTCCACATAGATAAAAATATAATTAAATATTCTAAAATATTAAAATAAATAATAATAAAAACCGACCAGCCCCCACCCACTCCCTAGCCTCTCCCAATCCTCCCACTCATATCACACCCACGCCCCTCATCCTCAGCCGCACCAATCCTCACCCACCCACCCCCATCCCTTCTCCTTCGAGCACCAATAATCACCCACCCACCCACCCCGTAATATCCCGTTCCTAAATAAATACTAAATTATTAAATCATTCAAATAAAAGACAATTTTATCCTGAGGGTAATTTAGTGAGTTTAGAATTGACTTTTGTTCGGGAAAGAATTTGGGGAATTGAGCCGTGCTGTTGCGTCAGGCTTGTAAATACGAGTTCGTGGGTATGCGGAATGCTCAATTCCGAGTTGTAACGAGAGAAAAGTCTAAAAACGGAAGTTTACAAAAAAAAATCCAACGTGCTACAGTTCCGCTACAGTACCCGGATCAGATTTTAATTCTCTAATTTTTCTCTCTCTCCCTCTCACGATATCTCTTCTCTCTCTCTCTATCTCTCTCTCTCTCTCCTTCAACCTCCATAACCAGGCCGCCCGTTTGCCACCAAATCCAGCCACCCCAAGCCCCCAAATTACATCCAAACTTCCTCTTTCTTCATCCTCTACCTAGCCCACTGAGTTTTAAGGGTCGAATTTGAGCGATTTGAGGCCTAGAAAGGAGGGAAGTTTTGGCTGGTTTTCTCATCCATTTTCCGGCTATTCTGGAGACCAATTCTGACGAGTGAGGTATAGTTTTTCTTCCTCTCAATGTGTTCTATCCGTTTATGTAGGTAGTTTGGATCAATTTCATAGTTTGGAAGTTTTGATTTGAACACCCAAAAGCTCCGACGGGTTTGGGCGTGTTCGACTTGTTTCCAGCCAATTTTTGGTCAAGGTCCAAGAGTTAAAAATACTCCATTGAAGGTGCTTAACAAATTGGCTTAGGTATTAGCAGGATATTTTGAGATTTTCCAGTCATCAGAATTTACTCAATGCACCCACCGTCGGCGGGGTGCCACTTGCGTATTTTTGACTTAGAATTATCCTTTTGTCGTTCTGAGCATGACGGTATGCTCAGATTAGGTAATGTTATCGTTTGAGTATAAAACCAATTTTTACATATTAGACGCTATGTAGGTTCGATACGTTCGGACAGTCGGATCTTGATAAAACTCATAGGATATGTTAATGGGATTATTGTGAACCTATAGGGAAATTGGGGCAAGTGTAAAATAAATATAGTGATTAGAATTTTGACTCGACCTTTTATTGGAATTCTCATTAGTTCTTAGAAGCTTGTAAATCCAGGGAACTACAAAGGGGTCAAATATTGAGAAGTTTCCTCTCCCACATGACATTATCAAAATGTTTTGAATGTGTTCATATTCTGTGTCTGTCTCTTGTCTATATATTTTGTTATGCATGTTTTGGACGGTCTAATAAGGAGCTCTTATAATTTGAGAAACAATGTTAAAGTGTTGAAACATAAACTTTAGTTGCTAGTAATATGTTAAATATTAATAGAATCTGGTCTCAAATTCATAGCTTTGTTCCTTGGTTTTTATTTTTTTTGGATTTATTCTCCACCAAATAGAATGGTGAAGTTCACAAGAAATAGACAAGATTTTGTTTCTCATTCTTGTATATTATATGTAATCTTATATGATTGGTGCTTATAAAAGAAAAGAAAAGTTATTGATGTTTACTGCTGTGCTGGCTGAGTAATGATTTAGGCTTATTGAAGGGACTTTTGATGTTGAACAATTTACACTGATTATGTCTTCTCTAACGTAAATTTCAATGGGGCCAATAAGCTTGCTAAGTTTCTTCAAACAGAAAGGCTTTAATTTTTGTAACAATTAAAAATGACTTTAATATGCTACAAAATGTCACCTAAGTTGCCACCCCGCCAAAACGTCTCCGAAACAAATAAAAAGCTAGGTCATCTCGATATATAAATTTGGGTCCTTGATGCATTAGTTTAAACAAATACCTTGAATTTGGAAAGCCTCTTAAGTTATTTGCAACTTGAAGTGCGAACTTTTGGTTACTTATTAAAAATCATGTTTTATTTGCCACTAATTAAGGAAACTTGACTTTCTTCTGTGGCTTTGGTATTGAACTTGAAAAAGTAGTGCATCAATATCAAAAATTATTTATGGAATTGGTTTTACGGAAAAAGAATTAAAGTAGGCAGTGTCGGCTTCGTTGAGGCTGTAAAGTAGTTGTAATAGTGAATGGACTTTTAATTGATAAATAGTTTCTTGTCTTACTAAATTGATTAAATATTATGGAGGAATTTATTGTCAATTTTATTTCCAAGTAGGATGTATTTATATCTTATTATTATTTAGTTATTTTTTAAAAATGAATTTAAGTGTTCTTGATTAGTCGAAAAGACTTGAGAAATGACGTGAGTGGACATTTGTTTTATAAATGAATTTTATGCAGTAAAAGTTTTATTAAATGACCATGAATGAATTATTTATGGTTTTTTCTTTCCAAGCATACAGTTTGAATTCAAATACTTTTATAAAATTATGTTTATTGTTAAATGTGAATTGCTTAGAAAGTGGAAAAGGAAATGGTAACAGGATTTAAGGGAATAGTTGAGAAACATTATTATAATTTTTCCAGGAAAGGTTTTTAAACCACCATAGGTACCCAGAATAGTTGCCTTCGGAATTAAAATGTTGCTTTCGGATAAAAATATGTCTATGGACATTTTGTTGCCTTCGGTTGAGTCTGCGCGTGTATGACATATGCCCCACTAGTCCTAGGGATATTCGGATTGTGTGGAGCGAGTAATGCGGCCCAAGTTGACGTATGTGCCCTGAGTTCTGCGAGGAATGCGGCTCAAGTTGACGTGTGTGCCCTGAGTTTTGCGAGGAATGCAGCTTGGGCGACTTTGTGTTCCCAAGTTCTGCGAGGAGGTATCACACATGCGGCCACATGTGTGGTACTTGGAATTGACGATACATTGTGGAAAATGATGGATTGTGTTTTCGGGCTGACCATGTGTCCCCCGAGTTTTGCGAGGATAAGCGTTCTCGGGCTGACCACGTGTTCCCCGAGTTCAGTAAGGATGTAATAGTTGACAGGATATTGTTCGCCACCTTGCTCATGTTTTCTACACAAGGTTGGCTAGGATCCCTAGCCACCTGCCCGATTTATCTACACAGGTGGTTAGCCAGTTTCCCCCTTCCCGGTTGCCTTCAAAATTAATGATATACCCCTTGATGGGTGACATCAGGAGATGTTTTATGCGGACGGTTACAGGTATGACTTAAAGGTATAAATGGTTGGTTAAATATGTATTTGAAAGGGTAATGGTAACCTATTTATAGTTTGAAGAGTTTGATATAAGAAAAACGAATAAGAATATGAATTCATGTACTGTATGGTTTGAACTTAGTTTTCTTAAATAAGAACTACGTGTGGCTTGATCCCTTAGTAAGGGTATGTAGGCAACCTAGATTAATCTAGGTGCAGCTATGGAAAAAATGTTCCAGGACTTGGTTTTGGAGTTAAATTTGGAATCTAGTTAACATTTCTGTTGAGTTCAATTTAAACTTATGGACGGGCCCAAGGCCCAATTGATATTGAGTTGAGACTTGTTTTGCTCTGTTTGAGTTCGGTTTGTTTGTAAGACTGGAGGCCATTTGTAATAAATGCTTTTGATTGTGTGAGAATAACTTGTGCATGCTGATGTTTGGGGATACTAAATTGTATTATTTACAGGTATATTAAAATGAGAAATGTTCGTTTTCAAGGAGACTATGCCGGTTTTCCAACATAAGTCACAAACCCCTAAGTGGATTTACGGTGAAATTAGGGCAAAAGGGCAGTTTGGTCATTTGTGCCCGGCACCTGACAGGTGTTGGACACGCACAGGGTTCGACGCGGATTCCAAAGTGGAATTTGGGTCGGGTCCTGTCACACTCATCTAAGGAACAACGTGAGATTTGACCATAGTTTCAGGGGGTATTAGTGCAATTAAGTCTTTTTGTTATGCAAACTCCGCTATCACTATTTTATAAATTGATGTATCCAAATAAGAAAGTATACATTTTATATTTAGGGGTTGTTTGATAACTGTTGGGGCTCAAAACTAAAAGGGAAAGTAATGAGACCAACTTACAAGTTATATGGATGATCGAGGGATTGGATCTTCCTTCGATAACGACTTCCCTTCGGCAGGCTGAACAGGATCCATGCTAAGAAATAGGAGAAAGCAACACGTAAAACCTCTGGGCACCGGTGTGGTACCAGCCAAAGGCCCTTCAATGCTAAAGTTAGCTGAAGGAGAGTAGAGCAAGCTATTGACAATGCAAGGGCATAAATGTCAAGTAGAAAGTCTTACCTTGTATTTGGGGTGAGGGGCTCCATTTATAGGGAGTTCTGGGTGTTCCATGGCTGTTGAGTTTCGATGTGGGACTCGTGGGAATAGCCTGGGAGGCTGCCACGTGTCCCAGCAAATATACATGGAAGGAACCGGAGAAATCCCTGAGAGATGCCCTCTAGGACGTTCGCTCGGTAGGTGGTGCTGAGAGAACCTGCCTGATCGTTGGGAGCCTTAGTGACTGGACCGACTAGTGAGCAATCGGCCTCGGTGGTGGTTGGGCTTAACCTGTCGATTGCCGGACTGGGCTTTGTCGGTGCGGGCAACTGGGCCGTGCTATCCTTATGACTGGTCGTGGGTGCCGACAGTACCTACCGTTTGTAAGGCTTAGCTTGCTAGTGTGGGCCTTTCTTGGTGTGAGGTCCTTTTCACGTGTCATGGCATGACAAGCCGGTCAGATATGGTACAAAAAATAACCATTTCATTTTCAATTTTCAGTTGTCATTTTCACTTTTTTTGAAAATTGAAAACTAAAAACATGTTTGGTAACCGATTTCGTTTTCATTTTTCAAAAAAGTGAAATATACTTTTCAAAATCACCCTTATTATTGAAAACAACTTCAAAATGTTTTCAGTTTTTAGTTTTCGTTTTCATTTTTTTTTGCGCTCCTATTTTATTCATTAATTTTATATCACGACACATGAAATGCACTTTTGTTATCAAAATTTGGTATTTGGGACCTCACTTGGTCGCTCGATTCTTGCGTTTGGCCATGGACCCAATCCAAGACTCTGGAACTCCATCTCCAAAATTCACCAAAAAAAAAAATCCTAATTCCAAAAAATTCCCCGAAAAGTACTACGAATTCTTTGTAACATATATTTTCATTCTATGATCTCAAATTCACAATTGGATCCCAAAAACTTCCATTTCCAAGTTTCACATAAATCTGAAAACTAAAAACTAAAAATTGAAAATTGAAAAAAGTTACCAAACATCGTGTGTTCAATTGAAAATTGAAAATTAATTACTAAACAAATTTTCACTTTTCAATTTTTGAAAAATGAAAAATAAAAATAAAAAATGAAAATGAAAATTATTATCGAACGGGCCCTTAAATTTTGTTAATTTATTCAGTTAACTACATAAGAAACTGTACAAGTTCCGTAATTTTAGGCGAATACATACTTACAGGATTTTCTATTAAAAAAAAGGGAAAAAGGAAAGGAGAGTCCCGATCCAATTTCCCTCTTGGCTTTTCTCATTTTATAATATGTTCCAAAAAGTGAGTCAGAGCCCTTTTGCATGTTCATTATTCATCTCCCTCTGCTCTCTTTAGAAGAAGGTTTGAAGCACAAAGCTATTTTTAATACTAGTATTAATGCAGGCGGCAGGAAAAGGTTTAAAAAAGAGAGTTAATAATAAGCCTGTGGCAACGTCTTTTCTTTGTGGGTTTGGCACCCGTGAATGTCCAATATCGTTTCTTGTGCGCTTTTAGACACGAAGCAATTGTAGTTGTAGTCGTTGGGTGGACAAACTCTGGATGACCAGGTCAACTTTGGATAATTTCCTTGAGCTTTTTGGGTTACATCACATACAATTTCATTGAGCTTTTGGCCATGGCTTACAAGTTACAATTGCATTGTGTCGTCAGCTTGATTGCGTAATCGCATTTAAGAATTATCTTCCTAATTCTTAATTCATAGGGTCATAATATAAGAGAGAAACTGTTTCCCTCTTTTCGGCCGGATAGGCCGACGGAAGGAACTTTTGGTCCTTCTTCTTTTTTGAGTGCGGGGCGTGCCACCACCAAGCCACGAACTTGGGCTTGGATGGAATGTGAGTAGACGGATAATGTGCGCTTCGACTTCGATCAAGTGATTGCTCGGCCAAGCAAGGAACCTCCTCTCGGCCTAGGTTCTTTCACTTCCTCGGGCTCGAGGATGGTTGAGCTTTGTATGTGTTTCCCTCTTTTCGGCCGGGTAGGCCGATTGAAGGATTTTTTGGTCCTTCTTCTTTTTTGAGTGCGGGGCGTGCCACCACCAAGCCTCGAATTTAGGCTTGAATGGAATGTGAGTGGATGTTGCGTCCGAAGTCTGACTTTAATCAAACGATTGTTCGGCCGAGCAAGGAACCTCCTCACGACCTAGGTTCTTTCACTACCTCGGGGTCAAGGCTTTATGTGAGCAACCAAATAATGTGGAGTGGGTGGAGATGAAGATTGTAGATGAAACGTGATGAAATGAAGAACAAGTGCGTAAAGTAAAGGTGCTTGAATTTAAATATAATTGAAAAGACAAGTGCGTAAAGTAAATAATTGAAAAGACAAGTGCGTAAAATAAAGAATGTAAAGACGAGTGCGTAAAGTAAAGTAATTGAAAAATGAGCACGTAATGTAAATTGCATAAATTAAATAATTGAAATGCGCGTAAAGTAAAGGGCAGAAAGTAAACTAGATTACGAAGAACAATAAAGATGACATGAATTTAAATTACTGTAATTAAAATAGAATTGAAAAACAAGAACAAGAACGTAAAGCATAATTGAAATATACGGAAACTAGAGCGGAAAAAATAAGAACTAGGCTATGGCTACATTATGCTACTCCTATGATAGAAATTGAAGAGAATGTAAAATGACAAGTTGTGTGTTGTGTCGGGGGTCCTTTCTCTCTTCCAAAAGCTTGGTATTTATAGGGGCTTCGGTGCGTCTCAATTTGGTATGTCATCAATTGGCCTTCAAATCCTCCATCAGTTTTATTCCTTCATTGGCATTGACCTTGGCTGATTCCACCCACCATCATGATTGCTCCATAATATCTTCAATTTCTTGTCTCATGCATATGATTTAATGGAAACAATAACATTTTATTTGATTTTCCTTCCGTATTGAGCTCTCCCACAATAACTTTGGTTGATCATCAAATTGACCTAATTTCCATATTTGAATTGTAACATATGAGAAAATCCTCCTACGGATTCTCTCTCTCCTTATTTAAACCTGGTCTGATTTTATGCATTCGGCCACTTCTAGTCATTCGGCCGTATCTATACTTTCGGCCGCATATAGGCTCTCGACCACTTTCTTGCTCTTAGCAGATTTACATATTCGGCCATATGTAGATTTTCGGCCAAGTGTAGATTTTGGGCTTGTAGCCAACCTTATTGACTAGGCCCACTAGAATATGGCTTGGGCCCAAATAATGATTTGGGACCATTGTATCATAACTTGGGCTCACTATTAATTTAATTTCGGATCTTGGGCTAACCCGTGAGATTTCAACCAGGTCCAAACAAGATGGATGTTTTTGTGATTTTTAGATTTTTTGGTAAAAATAGTGCAATTAAACTAAATGTGCGTTTAAACGTAAAGACAAGAATTGAAGTGCTATAAAGTAAATCAAAGCGATACATGAACAAGAACAGAATAAGAACAATAAGAACGATAAAGTAAATTAAACTTGAATTTAAACTTAATAAAAACTTCAATAACAATAAAAAGTAAAGCGATTGAAATAAACTTGAATTGAAATGACAATGAAATGAAATTGCAAGAATTTAAATGACGAGATAAAGTAAATTGCAAGAATTTAAACTTACACTAAGGAAAGGAAGAACAAGCTATGCTAGGTGCTTGAAAAGTAAAATCCTAAGTCTAGGAAAAGAAAAGTGAGAGACGAAAGATAAGTTTGTTTGTCTGATGTTGTGTGTCATGTCCCTTCGTTTGGTGAGGTTTATATAGGGGCATCCGTCAGCCCATGGGCTGGCCATTGAATGGCCAAATGTCAACTCTTTTAAAATCCTTTCCTTTTGAAGCCCCCCAATTCCGTGGATCACGTCGGCGGAGATATTCTGATTGCTTGATTCTCTCTTGTTTTGGACAATTCTGAATCACCATCAATATCCTTGATTTCTTTCCTTGTAAGACATCCGTCACGTGCATGTTGACCTCCGAAAATCTTGGGCACGAATCCGTGGCTTGGGCTTCGCCTCCAAGCTCCTTGAAATGATATGGGATTGACCCTTACGACCTTTGAAATCCTTGAGCTCCAAAATTAGTCCGCCGAGAAAATCTTTATTTGATTTTCATATATATATATGAACATAGTTGCTCCACTAGCTCAACAACAACCCAACTTTGAACAAGTTTTGCGGCCGATATCAAATCCCATCCGCCCAAAATTCATACCCGGTCACCCAACTTCGCATCATGAGTTAGTGTGTGGCCCGAATTTTCTCAAGCATGTCAACACAAGCCCCACTTTTATATATGTATATATAAAATAAAGACCTCCAAAGTACTCGTTTCCTCCAGCCAACCTTTCATATTTGTTTATATATATACATATATATAAACGTAACTGACTAAATCCAATTCCCCAGAGGCTTCAAACCTTCAGCCAAATTTTATATTCGTTAATATATATATATATATATATATATATATATATATATATATATATATATATATTAAACAACCAAAATCCAATGGCCCTGTTGCTCAGCCGCATTTCACTTGCCCAGCCACAATCCTATATAACCATTTATATACGTATATATATATGTAATGATAAGAATTTCAGCCCACAAGATCTCCAGCCGCATCAAATTCATAGCTTTCGACCACATCTCTTTCAAAAAATCTGGGCACGGGCAAGCTTTAATTCCGGCCGCATTTCTCAACTCTTATTTGCTCACTTATATATATTAAATAATGACTACAACTAAGACCCAGTTGCAACTTTAAGTTGGCCAAAACACTTTCAGTCTAAAAACTTCCAGCCCACTTTTCTATTTGCTTTGGCTGCCTCCTAGCCTACTCAGATCCGGCCACTCCAGTCTTCCAAAGATATCCGGCCGCACTTGGTTACCTTTGAATAATTGATATACTCTTAATTTAATAAAGACATATGGCCATAGGGCCTCTCAAGGTCAGACCCGCGCAACTCCACATCATGACTTCTCTTCATACTTCAATACATATGTACCGCCACTTTACATTTATATATATATAAATAACAACCCAAGTGGCCAAAGCCTCAAATCCTTCAAACTCTAAGACCCCGGCTGCAAACCTCTCTAAAATACCCGGCCTGTCAAGCTTTCCTTAAAATTCGGCCGCATTTCTCCAGGCCGTCTTTTGCGAGCCCGGCCATATTTTCTGCTAAAAAACCTGGCCGCCTATCTGCTCTAAGAACCCCAACCGCAAACCATTGGGCAGCCCTCCAAATCTTCGGTCGCGAGGTCTAGGCATCGGCCGCAGACTTCAGCCATCGGCCGCAGACTTCAGCCATCAAAACCCGGCCGCATTTCTCCTCGACCCCGGGCCGCTCCAGCTCCAATTCTAGGCCGAGATTTCCTAGCCTTGAGCTTCAGCCCCGATTCTCACAAGGCTCAAAATCTGCCCGAGCTCGGTGAATTCTCACCACGCTCAAACAGAAACTTATTTGCAACGAGATATATACTATTTTTCTCTATTTATTTCTTCTTACGTGAGATTGAGAGAAAAAAGGTAAACACCTGTGTTACACTACAATGACTAAACTTGCAAGTTCTTTTCCTACGAAGCCAATCGATTATTAAATTTTTCCCTAATCAGCTAGGGAAAATGTCAATATGACTAAGGGTTCATTTAGGAGTGCTTTTGGAGTAGTGAAAATCTCTTCTAAATGAGTAAAATCGCTTCTAAATGAGTAAAATCGCTTATGTCTTTTGAAAATGGTGTTTGGCAAAAATTATAAAAGCGGTTTGGGTGAGATTTAGAAGCACTCGGAGTAGTACTTCTTCTTAAAAGCGTTGCATGACAAAAACACGGGAAGCACTTGGCTCCCTTTAATAAAACTTTTAAAATGCCAAAATACCCTTTCTCTTTTATTTTTGCTGTCTTTTTCTCTTCTATTATAACTAAAACACTATCGCACGCCAAAACCCCAATAGACACCAAAACACCCATAGAAACCCTTAAGCTTCCATCCATCTCTCACATGACTTTTCTCAATATTGAAGATATTTGATCATCGTTTCTTGATTTTTTTGTGTGAAGAAGACTACTGTGATTGATAGATGCATCTGAGATGCAATGTGTGTATTATGACCTTTTTTGAGTACCATAAGGGGTGGGCGCGGTCCGGTTCGGTTTCAAGCTCACATCGGAATTGGTACTATTCATCCGGTCAAATTGAAGTTGACTTGGAAAAATATTAATTATAAAATTAAAAATATAGCATTAGATTTTACAAAATATGTAAAAAATATGATTTAGATAGCAAACCTTCGGCTAAACTTTAAGAATTAAAAAATATAGCATTGTTGACTTTTGGTCAACCGATTTTTTTCTTTCGGTCCGGTTTGGTCCGGTCCGAATGCCCACGGTCCATAACAGTTTCCTTGCATAATAAAAAAAACATTTAATGCACCCCACTATCATTACACTCAGCTATAAGGAGTGTCCCGGTCCAATTTCCCTATTGGTTTTTCCCATTTTCCATTATAATCTTCCAAAAAGTTTGTCGTTCAGAGCCCTTTTGCATGTCACGTTCATCATTCATCGGCCCTTTGCTCTCTTTAGAAAAAGGTTTGAAGCACAAAGCTAGTTTTTACTAGTAATATTAATGTAGGCAGGCAGGAAAAGGTTGGAAAAATAGTTAATAATAAGCCTGTGGCAACCTTTTCTTTGTGGGTTTGACACCTGTGAATGTTGGCTTTTCTTGTGTGCTTTTACACACCACACAAGTGTAGTTGTAGTCGTTGAGTGGACCAACTCTTGATGAGATGACCATGTCAACTTTGGATAATTTCCTTGAGCTTTTTGGGTATGTCACATACACTTTCCTTGAGCTTTTGGTCATAGCTTACAAATTACAATTGCATTGTGTCGTCAGCTTGATTGCGTAACATCTTATACCTACATCTACATCCTTTAGAATGCAATGTCTATATAAGCAGAGAAACTTACATGTAACGGAATTTATATTTCTTCTCTCTATTTCTCTTTTCACGTATCTTGTTTTTCTTATTATAACAGGAGAGAGAGAAAATAGTATACACCAAGATTACACTTCATGCAAGTTGTTTGTTGTTTTCCTACGTAAGGTATCATCACCTCATGAAGGGAATTGGTGTTAAGAATATTTATTATTCTATTATTATGTTTATGTTTATGTTTATCTGGTTAAGTTGTGGAAGTCCTATTCTTTAGGGACTTGGCTGTTTAGTTGCTAGTTAATAGGAGAGGCCAAGTTGTTATGGAGTCATGGTTAGTAGTTGAATGTCATGGTTTAGTCATGCAGTAGTTGTTCCTATTATTTAGCTTAGTTGCTTTGTTAGTTTGCTATTTAAGTTGTAATCAATATTCAAGTTTAATGTGAAGAGAAGTTCGAATTCTACAAATACTTTCTTGGCTCTTCATCTGTTTCCTTATTATTCGACCATTGGTTGTTAAATTCTGTGTGACGACCCAGAATTGCCTTAGACCTACTCTTGGTGGAATGGTGAATGATCAAGTGTTCTCAGCCATTGATGACATAAGTGATGACTAGGTCATTCGTGGCAAGTAGTCCTACAATTAAAAGACAATTTGATGACCTATGTAATGTCTTTCACATGGTATGGTTATGGTATGCACAATACGACCCTAGTGCTTCTTCAAACTTTCTTCTACAGTCTCTGTCTATAGCAATTGTTGATTTCGTCTTGGAAGCATCTTTGGAAGGCACCTGTGCACGACGATGTTAACATTTGTTTGGGCTTGTTTTCAACCCCTCGCAAGTAATGCAGGTATTGGGCCAATGTATGGCTTGGGCTCGTGGCTCTGGGAAAATATTAAGGTCCCGGACCAGTTTAAATGGCTCTAATTGGTTTCTTACACAGAAACAAGGACTCAATTCACCAAAACCAATTCCAAGTCCAAAAATCCACATAAACCAAAAATTACACACTACCCAACATGGAAAATCAATAATTTTATAATGAGGGTCTTATCTAAAGCTTTTAAACGAGTCATATTTTCTTAACCGTTGAATCAAATTGGTTAGTTTGATCAAACGGTTAAAAAATATGACTTCATCTGAGGGGCTTGGATAAGGAGCTCACTATAGAATGACTCCATGGAAAAGAGATACCTTTAAGCTTTGCCCTCTCACGAGTAAGAGTGAGAGCTTGGGTTTGGCCAAAAAACAACTCTTTATTGGTGAAGCTCTCTAATTTAGAAATATCCACCTTTACGTGATTAATCTTAAAAGACCCAGTATGACAATTGACTACAAGCAAAAGGTCAGCCTTTTCCAGGAGTTGGTTCGTGTCCCTAGTGATTGAGCTTGTAAAGACAAAGAATTGTTATTGGAGAAAGTAAATAAGCGAATCTGATCCCAACTGCTGCCACGTATGGATACCATCATCAACCAAATAGCAAAATCCACCACTTCTTGGACATATATGCAGACGCAATCATACAAGAAGGAATGGAAGTAAACTGGGAAAAACAAAGTCTCAGATAGCCACCAAATCAAATTAACACAATTCAAATTAACTAAACCAAACTAGAAACCTGAGCAATTAGAAAAACAATAAAAATAAAACTAAAGAGCCCTGAATCGCAGGACATTTTCAAGAATACCAGTCTGTAAAATCCAGCTTCAAACCCCTCCAGGATACAGAAATACATGAAGAATGCCTCAATGTTTCAAATTTGCAACATCCCATCTTTGAATCCCTGGTGAAAAAAAAAGAAGATCAAAATCAAAATTTTAACAAAAAAAAAAGAAAGAAGAGAAAAGAATAATTGAGGTTGGTCACTTGGTTTTTTTTTGGGTTCTTGTATAGGATCTGAAAAAATCGATTAAACTAAGCCAGCCGCAAAGAATTATCAAATGGAGACTTATTGGCATTATACAATTGTTGTCTAGATGAATGCAATTGTATTGTGCATAAAGATATTGAAAACAAAGGAGAAGTGCAACCAACACTAGAAAATTAATTGCAGAGAATTGGGAGAGATGTGGGCGGCCAACTACAGGAATAAAGAATGCTAGTAGGAAACTAACGGCAAGGTGGGATATTTGTTTAATCAAAACCTGGCAGCTGCAATTGAGTTGCTCTCCTTCATTCTCTATAAATAGAGAGGTCCTCCGCAGTCTACAAACACACCAAGCCTCACATTCTCTTGAGCTCTCTCCTTCCTCCTCTCTAATTTAGTTTTTGTTATTTTTATGGGGAACTAAATCCTAGCTAAGACTAGGGAGAAAACTTTTAATATGAGTGTATAATTTTTATTAGTTTGATTTGAACTTGAGCTTAATGTAAATGATTTTTATTATGGTTGTTCAAATAAAATTGGTAGTTTTTCTCTTTAATCAATTGATGAGTGTTTTCAATCTATTCATAGGTTCAATCAAGTTTTTCCTATAATTTGGTAAAAACATTCATGCTTTTGAATGAGGAGTGAACTATTAGAATAAGTAAATATTATTTTTTGATAGTTTGTCGTCAAATAGTACATGTTATGCTTAAAATATTTTTATCAAGGAAATTAAAAAGATTTTTTAAATGTTTGAACAACTATATTAGGAATCATATTTTATGGATCAAATTAATATGAATTGCATGCTTATGTTAAAAGTGGAACCCCAATGCCTTAGTGTTTTAAATCATTGCATTTTTCTTAACAAAAATCTTATCCAAATTTATCTATTTTCATATTCAATCTTTGACAAACTTGTGCTCCTTCTTTCTTCTCCCTGTGGATTCGACACTCAACTTCTGAGTTATACTGCTTACGACACCTGCATTTGGGTTTGAGCAAGCAGTCCTAAACCCAAAGATCGGAAAGTGATAGGCTGCAAGTGGGTGTTTAGGAAGAAGGAAGGGATACATGAGAAAGAGCCAACTAGATTTAAAGCTCGTCTAGTGGCCAAGCGGCACCTACAAAAGGAAGGAAATGATTATGATGAAATCTTTTCCACGATTGTAAAGCATACTTTTATACGATTGTTCCTCTCCATAGTAGCACAATGGGACATGGAGGTGGAGCAAATGCATGTGAGGACGACTTTCCTCCATAGAGACTTAGAGGAAGAAATCTACATGAGTCAACCTCTAGGGTTCATTGAAGCAAGTAAGGGAAATCTGATTTGTAGATTGAAGAATTCATTGTATGGGCTCAAGCAATCTCCAAGACAGTGGTACAAGCGCTTCGACACTTATTATTGTGTGTGCTCTTATGTGTTCAAGGATGGGAAGATCATCCTGTTGCTACTTTATGTGGATGATATGCTGATTGCGTGTCAAGACATGTCAAAGGTTCAAGAGTTGAAGATTCTAGTTGGGAAGGACTTTGACATGAAGGATCTTGGTTCCGCACAAAAGATCCTAGGCATGGAGATAAGGAGAGATTGAGATAAGCCCGTGTCTACTCCTTTGGAGGAGCATTTTAAATTAAATGCTAAAGAGAGTCCTTCTTGTGATAAGGAGAAGGATGAGATGAGTGAAGTCTCGTATGCAAGCGCAATAGGGTGTCTCATGTACGCAATGGTTTGCACACGCCCCGACTTGGCTCAAGCTGTGAGCGTGGTTTCAAGATACATGGCAAATCCAGGCAAACAACATTAGAATGCAGTGAAGTGGATTTTCAGGTATTTGAAGGGTACCAAGAAGCTTGAGATTTTGTTTGAAAGACAACAAAGAAAGGGATATGTGTCTAGTTATGTGGATTCGCATTATGCGGGAGACTCGGACAAAAGGAGATCCACCATGGGGTAAGATTTCCCTTGTCGTGGAGGACTGATTAGTTGGAGAGTGGTGCTACAATCAGTTACTGCCTTGTCTACTACCGAAGCGGAGTATATGACGCTAACAGAGGCTTCTAAGGAAGCATTATGGTTGCAAAGATTGGTACAAGAGTTTGGGCCATATTTGGGGAGACTTGGAAGGAGTGGTCTAGTTATAAAGGAAAAAGATTGATCAAATGCAAAAATATGACTTGGAGCAAAATTCTAGCTGGAGGCAGCTGCAGCAGCAGATAGTGTAGTAGCATCAAGACGAAAATGGAAATGGTGTTGGTGTTTGGGTAATGAAAATGAAATTGGAAATGGTGTTTGGTAACCTAAAAATGCCTATTGTTCAAACATTGGTGTTTGGAGCTTTTTTAATGAAAATGCCTAAAAATGCTTATAATGAAAATGGAAATGGTGCTGCTGCATATGGATGATGCAAGCTGCTGCATATTTGATTGGTCAATACTCATATTTGATTGGTAATTGATTGGTCAATACACATATTTGATTGGTCAATACTCACGATAATCTATACTTATCATCCATGCTCATTGCTCACAAGTTCACAACAACAAGGTCCTCCACCAAACTTGTGAACTTGTGAGCTGCTGCATATGTGCTTGTCCACGGTCCTTGTTGTTGTGAACTTGTGAGCAATGAGCATGGATGATAAGTATAGATTATCGTGAGTATTGACCAATCAAATATGTGTATTTGATTATAAGATGATGGAGACTAGCAATTCTTCATCAAACTGAGGTCCGCCGAGAAGAGTTTTGTATGGGGATGATGCAAGCTGCTGCATATTTGATTGGTCAATACTCATATGTGCTTGTCCAGAGTCATATTTGTTGTGAACTTGTGAGCAATGAGCATGGATGATAAGTATAAATTATCGTGAGTATTGACCAATCAAATATGTGTATTGGATTATAAGTTGATGGAGACTAGCAATTCTTCATCAAACTGAGGTCCACCGAGGAGAGTTTTGCATAAGATGATGGAGACTAGCAATTCAAGTAGGATAAGAGATATTTGTATTTTTTTTAAAGGCCCATATATCTGGCCAAAATTGCGGATTCAGATGAAGAATTTATTTGGATTAACTCATCAAAATAATGGCCAAATACAATCTGTACCTTCCAAACCACAGACGCACAATTGAAAGAATACTAAAGTCCTCTTAATTGAGGCATATAAAAGAACTCATTCGAGCCAATACCCCCTCGGAGTACAATGGTTTGATTACAGGTCTAGAAAAAGCGCAAATCCACCGGACTACATCACATACACCAGGTCTATTGGGCTGGTCTTATCCCCAATAGTGGCATGCCTACGCAAAATAAACAGTTTCGGACCAAAAGAAGCAGTTCCCAGGGGCTCAGCCTGCCCTAGCCCGCATCTCTTTTCCAGTGTGATCCAATTGTCAATTTTGTCCAAAATATTGAATAGTCCTCTAGCGATCCAGAGACCCATCATCCATTGCAAACGGGGCATTTGTTATCGAACACATAACTTCTCAAACGAGAGAAAACTTGCAACAACAGTAACATTATTCATTTTAATATTAAAAAAAAGGAGTAACACTTTCTGCCCTAAAATCGGGAACTTCCCTTAATCTTGCAATTTCTCTTCACTATTCGTAGACAAGTATATATTATATGGTCTCTTCTTCTCCTTCCATGCTATTTCGGACGTATGGGTATTGAGGATTCTGCCATGCGGGTCGGGTAGCATAATCCATTATTATGGACGGCTTGTCCTGGGCACGAGGCCATTGCGATGCCGTCCGATGTTCGATTAAACTCACGGGCATGAGACCATCGTGAATGTTGTCCCGGTGTCCATTAAATGATCCCCTGTTGGATTGTTTCCCCTGGTACTTGATTGGTATTGAGATTATATTATACCTATACGCATGTGTTAGTACCTTCGTATTCTTATTTCTTTTAGTGAGGATCTCTCCTTACTTGTCGTGCTTGCGAGCACGAGATTGTGAGTTGGGGAAGTTGGGGAAACTTTACACTTACTTTGACTTGATAATTGATTGGATTTAAGATCGGTTATGTTTTGCTTGTTGGATTGTGGATCCGGGTTTGATATATTTATATATATGTATATAAATGTCTATATTGCTGTCGAGTGGGGTTTTCTCGACGTATACGAATTATTCGGCATTTAAAGGTTTGTTTTACTTTATGAGAATTTTATTCCATCTTTATGCTTTACTTTAACAAAGCCCGTTTGTTTATGTTTTATAAACCCGCTTGGGTTGATTTGAGAGGTTATACATCGGGAAAAGAAAAAGGGTATTTTATTCGGAAAAAGGTTTGAGCTGGATTGCTCTCATGTAATTTGAGATAATATGATTTCTAAATCAATCACGCATATAAGGATTTCATATGCATGGTTTGCATGGTTTTAAAAGGTGGGGTTAGTATATTGTTTTAAGTATGCAAAACTTTGTTTTTGTCCACTCACACTCTTTCTCTGTTTTGCGCCCTGCACCGTAGTTGCGTCGACACCGTTCGGTCGTGCGCTCCTCTTCTCGAGCCTTGGTGAAGGGTAGGATCTGTTGTCCTTGAGAACCCTAAACTTTGTATTCTGTTATTCTATTCCGCTGCTGAATTCCTAAACTCTTAGATTGCTCTGTATTACACCGTAAGGGTTAAACCGTGACGAGGCCTGGTAGTTTATCCGTAGCATCTTTGGTGCTTGGGTTAGTTGTTTCGTTGCTTGTTTGAGCAGGTTTTAACTTTGGGGAATGTTCACTTTGTAGGGGAGACTCTGTCCGATTTTCGGCGTAAGTCTCGGCCCTTTGTTTGTTGTTTTGTCGGGAAGAGGGTAATCGCTTAGTTTGTGGGCCTCGACATGGGTTGGTGTTGGGCCCATCAACAGTGGTCCGGCTCGGGTTCCGGGTGGAATTTAGGTTAGGTCTGTCATGCCAGGAAGCCTACTTGACCCTAGAACCTCCCGAACGTCTCACGTGCACTTTAAACCCCGGGATTTAGGATTTGAATTTAAATTCAATTGCGGTTGACTTTTGTTGACTTATTCCTCGTATTCCGTAATAGGTACTCGTGCTCGAGGTTCACGGCAGTGTGACCCTCTCGTGGTCAAGTAGCGTGGGATTACTTGTGAGTGGACATTGTTTTGAATCGGCATTATTTTAAAGATTGAAAACTATGCATATGAATTTAATTATTTGAATTATGAATTTTATATGTGGTTAAATATTGAATTTCATATATATGATTTATTTGGAATATTAAGGTTATATTTAATTGTTTATAAATATGTTGGGCTCCGATTTACTTATTCAGATATGGTTGGTTATTTTTGATTATATATTTTCGAGTCGAGTGTTGGACGTTACCAACGTCCGGGTATTCTTGTGTTCAGGTTTTGGGTATGGTTTGGAGTACCCTGGAATTTAGGGTATGTCAAGGTTATGTGTTTTAGTTGGAGTGCTATTAGCACCACTTTATGTACCTCCCCGGTTACTTGGTTACGTAAAGGATAAAGGATAACGGAACCCGGTTCACCCTTGGCGGGTGTTACCGTAGGCCTTTGCCGGGCGATCTGCGCGCGTAGGACTTTATTCAGCCGCACACTATTGAGGTAATTTCTTACGTGCGTGTCTGGGAGTTAGTCCCCATTTGGGACGGCTTATTCCCTGGCCACGTGGTTGTAAAGGTATTTTTCTCCATGTGGTCAGTCAACAATCCCCGTGTTGGATTGTTTCCCTGGTACAAAATGGTATAGTAGTCTCTTTACGTATGGGTATGTATATATATATATATATATATATATTTTATTATTATTAGTTCTTTTATTCTTTTGGGTAAGGACTCTTTCTTGCTTGTCGGTTTATGACATGCGTCGAAAGAGAGAATTCTTAGCATTGGAAAGAGGTCAAGTCTATTATGGAATAATATTGGTTTTATGTTGAAATTATACGGATTCTTGGATTTCAATCGCTTATGTATATAAATGTTTTAATTGCATGTTTCTGACATCATTTTGAAACGGTGGGGATAGTATGTTGATTTCGATTATGTTAAAACTTTGTTTTTGTCCACTCACAATCTTCTGTTTTGCGCCCCCCAGGCAGTAGTTCAATCTGAGCCGAGTACCCGAGCCAAGACTTGCATTCCCGAGCCCTGTACTTCTGTAGGGCACTTCTATCTGTATTGCTTTCAGTTAAACTTATACTTTGGTTGTAAAACTAAAGAGAATTCGTAGATTGCTCTGTTATCGCCCGTTTAGGGTTGAATTCAAGGCCGGAGGCCTAGTGTGTAAACTGTGTGCTTTTGCATTGTGCGTGCTGCAGTTGGTGTTTGTTTCTGTTGTTTTTAACAGGGTGAAGGATTTTTGGTAAAGTCCCTTTTTCAGAGGAGACTCTGCCGGATTTTCGGCAGAAGTCCCAACCATCTTTTCCGTGTTTTGGGGGAAAGATGGTAGGTTAATTAGTGAGCGGGCCCGACATGGGTTAAATGTCGGAAATACCACAGGGTCCGGCACGGGTCCCGAGGGGGATCCGGATCGGGTCCTGTCACTCTCCTTGCGCTAACACGTGTCATATTTGTTATATTTTAATCATTTTTTGTTGTAAAATCATTTAAAATATTTTTAAAATGGGAAAATACCAAAAAAAAAAAAATGTATGTATTTCTCAGCACCAATACTGTGTATCCCATGGTTTGAATATTTCCGACAAGAAATATGTCCTCTCAATAATGCCATTATATTTTTAGGAAAAAGGTGTCGTCGTTACATTCTTGAAAAAGTTGGAAGGTCAATTTCCCATTGTAGAATAAGTAAAAATTATAATCAATACTATGCTGTTAGAGAAACTTTATGTTAATGACTAATGATTGTTATCCAATTAAATTATATAATCTTACATGTTAAAAGTTCCAAGGCTCATTAAAAATATCCCTCATTGGCTATCATATCATTTATTTTAGAAATAAAAGACCAACAAAATTGAAAATTGAAAATTGAAAACTCATCATTGTCGTATTATGTATATATAAAAATAAAAAAATTGATTAATAATAACCAATCACTAAAACAATATCCAAAAGCTCGAAATTTATTCATGGAAAGAACCCACTTTCACCTTGAGGAGAAAACTAATGCAATTTATATACCGGCTGTTTGCTAATTAAGTATGGTAGGTGTCGCTAAATATAACTATTATGTCCATATCCAAATCAAGATTGTTGTTGTCAACTAACCATATCATTGTCAACTAATCATATCCAAATCTAAGAGTATTGTTGTTAATATGATGATTATTATTATGATCACATGACATTTACTTTCTAATTATTAACAAAGGGCTTCAAATTTTGGCTATTTCTTCTCCAATAAAATCACCTTAGTTCATGTTTCATCCTTTATATGTTATTACACATATTGCATATCCTTGAATGAAAGCATATATATATATATATATATATATATATATATATATTAAGATGCTACATTTGATCAAACACATTAGAATGAGAATCATTGGATAAAAGAAATAAGAGTGTGTGTGATAGGATTTTTATTTGTCTATGAACAAAGTTGAATTTTTATTATTGTTTTGTATTTTTATAATTCGTGTCACTAAGATTATTTGGATTATAATAATACAGCACACCGTACAACATATAAATTCTTTCCTTACTATCTCCATTGTCAAACTTGATGTTTTGGTTGTAGTTCATTGAGACCTTACACGTGGATGGCTTCAATATTACTTTACTAACACATAATTTTTATATTCAATGGAATTGTTGGATAAAACAACAAGTGATGCCATGCATTTTTATTATTTCACTCTTTCTACAGTGAAGGAAGAAAGAGAAAAAACAAACCAAAAAAGCAGACATCCCACATAGGCTACATAAAAAAGACAAAAAGCAAGTTTATATATATTTTATTTAACATGGTTATATAAAAAAGGACAAAAGGCATGTTTATATATATATATATATATATATATATAATTTATTTCTCTTTTGGGTTGATTGAATGTATACGAATAGTAGGCTAATTTTGTTATTTATTAATTTCTCTTTTGGGTTGATGTTTATGTATATGAAAACTTAAAATGAGAATTAATTTCCACACCCAAAAAAAAAAGTGAGAATGTAATTAACTGAAAAACCAATATAAATTACAACAAAATTACAATAAACAGAAAAAGTTGTTCCATGTTTTTCTTCCACTAATCTCACTTATATTTTTCTCTATTACTCCACCAATAACTAGTATGTGAATGTTTTCTATAAATAAAAACAAATATTTTAGTAAAATATAAAATTATTAGGTATGACCAAAATCAGGACAAATAATAGAATCATCCAAAGTTTCAAAAAGTAGTTAGTAAAATATTAGATTTGTACATGTCAAATATTTGTTTATTTGTGGTTATGTTAAATTTCAATTTTAAGTAATCATGGTAACATCTTGATTACCATAATGGCTCGGCTTCCACATACGTAATGTCATATGTCAAATATTTATTTATTTGTGGTTATGTTAAATTTCAATTTTAAGTAACCATGATAACATCTTGATTACCATAATGGCTCGGCTTCCATATACGTAATGTCATATGTCGATTTAACCTTCAGTATCATTATTGCTAATTTTCAACATTACTTTACTAAAACATAATTTTTATATTCAATCGAATTGTTTGATAAAACAACACGTGCCGTGCATTTGCATTCTTTCCAGTTCAGTTTTCCACATACGTAAAGTCATATGTCGATTTAACCTTCAGTATCATTATCGCTAATTTTCAACAAATAAAAAAACCTCCAAAGATTCGACATGAACAGATTACAAGAGTGTCACAAACGCTTGTCGTACATTCAAAACCAACGCAAACAGGTACTACTTAAACTCAGCGTTCATTCATTAAATCAAACTCCTTCCAATAAGTATCACTAGCTACGTCAAAAAATATCACTAGCTACTCAAAAAAAACACCAATACGTATCATTTGCTACTCAAACGGAAATCACTAGCTACTCAAACTCTGTCCGTGCATTAAATCAAACTCCTGAAAATAAGTATCACTAGATACTCCAAAAGGTATCACTAGATACTCAACAACAACGCCAATAGGTATCACTAGATACTCAAACTCAGGGTCAGTGCATTAAATCAAACTCCTTCATAAATGCCTCTGTCATACTTGGCTGAGTACCTTCCCTGTTCTATGTCCTCTGAGTGGGCTGCATATTCTCAGCAACTAGAGCACCAATTTCTGCTTCAAGAGATGAAGAGCTGCAACATCGAAACAAAAATGCATAAACAATGACAAATCGTTAAAAGGAAATATCTTCAACTAAAATATACGATATATTTGCTTACGGGATCGCAAGTCTTGGACATCTTCTTCTATCATGATCACTGCGTATCACTAGCTACTCAAACGGAAACATGTATCACTACCTACTCAAACTCTGTCCGTGCATTAAATCAAACTCATGCCAATAGGTATCACTACCTACTCAAAAAGGTATCACTAGATACTCAAAAAAGACGGCAATAGATATCACTAGATACTCAAACTTAGGGTCCGTGCATTAAATCAAACTTCACTAAATGCCCCTATCTACTTGGCTAAATACCTTCACTGTTATGCGCCCTCCGAGTGGGCTGCATATTCTCAAAGAATCGGAGCACCAATGTCTACATCAGAGATGAAGAGCTGCAACATCGAAACAAAAATGCATAAACAATGACAAATCGTTAAAAGGAAATATCTTCAACTAAAATATACGATATATGTTAACTCGCAAGTGCACGGGCCATTGGATAGTATAGCTTGTGTAAGTACGAGGTCGATCCCACGAGGATTGATGATAGATTGATTCAATTTGATTCCCTGCACAAAACAGAAATCCAAAAGAAAATAAATAAAACAAGAAAGAAAGAAAAGAAATTAACTCAAGCAAATTAGTTACCAAGTTCAATTTAGATTCACAGATTGATTCTAGCTAAAGTATGATTAAGCCATGGTGTCTGGTCCTAACCTTGTATTCCTAATTCCCTAATTAGATCCTTCTTGTCGAACCTAAATTAAGCATTAGAAATCCATTAAGCATAGAAGAATGTTTTAAACAACCAAGCATGTATCTAATCCATGTTGTCGAATGTCCATACATACTCTTCCTATTCATAATTCAATTTGAATTAATGCATGGTGTCTACTCTTAATTCAAACCAAGATAGCTAACATACAAGTTTTAATGGTGATCAATCATTCAAACAAGCATATTAACTTATAAGCATAATGAATAAGAACAAGAACTATAATTGAAACTTGAAAACTAATTAAACTTGAAAACTTAAGAAAAGAAATTACATTACAATGGAAAATAAATTACAACTAAGAAAAACTTAAAGGAAACAATTGAGAACTAAAAAGAAAACTAAGAGAATTTGAGGGAGAGAAGGGAGAGGAGCTCTAGAGAGATGTTTGTCCTCAATGTTTAAAAATTAGGCACAAGCAATGTCATAACAAAAATGAAAGGTATTAAAACAAATAAAATCACAAAACAAAATAAAATAATTACAAAATAAAAATTGCAAAACAACAGGACAAATATAAAAATAAAAATAAAACGAAACAAGAAGCCCTAAACACACAAACTTACGCAAATTGAAACCCAAAAACTTTGAAGCCCAAAGCCCACAATTTTGAAACCCAAACCATCGTTAAACCCGACCCACAAAGAAATCCAAGCCCACACATTTATTTTTTTTTTAATTTTTTAATTTTTTAATTTTTAATTTTTTAATTTTTTATTTTTACGTGGGAAGTGGATTTTGAAACGGGGGTCCATATGTCGTCTCGAGCAACGAAGCAAGAGCCACGTGTCGATGCATAGAGGCGCCGCAGAGCTTTTGCGCTTTTCCAAGCGGAAATTACGGGCGTCATAGAAAGGCGCGAAGACTTTGTTGAACGCGTTCGTTCAGAAAGGGTACGTCGCGACAAAAATTTTGGCGCCGTTGCCGGGGATTGACGGCATAGTTTGGTTCTATTTTCTTTCCCTACTTATTGTGCTTTTGTATTTCCTTTTTCAATTCAGTTTTTATTCCTAATTATTTGAATTCTGTTTCAAGTTTTCTCGTATTTGTTTTAGCAATATAAGATAGCTCAATAAAAAGAGAGAGAAGGAAACTTTAATCATAAGGATAAAAAGTATGGAGTAGTGGGAGGAGTAGCTACCTCCAAATGCATCCATGCTCGACCTAATCGCTTCAAGGGGGAGTATCCAATCCTTTCTCTTTTACTTGTATTGTTTTTATTTTAGTAATTTTAATTTTCTGTTTCTTTTTTTTAATTAAAAAAAAAATTAAAAAGATTTTTCATATGAGCTAACTTTTGGTAACTCCAGTAAGCAACCTTCGTCTATGCAGTGTCTAGGAGTTCTTTAGGCGACACCTTCGGTGTCTAAGAAGTTTGGGTTTTAAGCGGGACCATTGTGACCCCTCCAACCTTCCGGAACCCTGGTTTGTGTTTTACGAGGCCCTTAACTGGTCATCCTAGAGTTGCTTGTATACTTGTGTGTTCTTAAAATAATTATTTTTTTTTACAATAACGGTTTAGTTTAAATAAAAATTTAGTTTGGGTATTGTATTCATGCTTAAATAATAATTACAAAAATATAAAAATATAAAATAAAAAAAATTGCAATTTGAAACTTCTTTGTTTTCTTTTCTGTTTAGTTGTTTTATAGTCTGTGATTTTTTATTATTTTAATTTTTATGTGGTGTGGTTAGTTAGTTTGTTTCTGTGTGTTAAAAAATTAAAAAAATTTACTCTAAATAAAGTCGCATCACTAAAAACTTAAAAAACACAAAAACAAAAAAACAAAAATAACAAAAAAAAAATTTGCATAAAATACAAATAAATAAAACTTCATCTTCTTCATCATCTTCTTCTTCTTCTTCTTCTTCATCTTCATCTTCATCTTCATCTTCACAAAGATCAAGGCATCATCATGGCACGCCTGCATTCCAAAATTGGAAACTTTAGTTTAGCCGTCTGACGTCATCTTTTGGGTCTTCACGCACAGCCTCTTGGGGCCCATCACTTGAGCTCCCAAATATCGCACTTATGGCTGCACTCTTGGCTTGAGCACCACTTGTCTCGTGCTCGGCTGCTTGCGCTACCCGGTCGCCCAATAGACTCCAGCCGTGCGCATGTCTTTGGCGTACAAATCTACCATCGATGATAGCTGTTTATTCTCCGCCCGCAAACCTTCTAGCCGACGTCGATTAAACTCCACCATCCTTGTCCTCTCCTTTTTCAAGTCCCTTATAATGCCTTGACAATCCTCAACCACATTCTCGCGATGCCGCCAATCGAGCCTTTACTAGCTCCAACTCACGGGATTTCGCAATTAGGCGATAACCCACAGCTTGCGATAGTGGTCGTGCTTTGTGCGGCCAAAGGCCATGGCATCACTAACGATTCGATTGTCACACTTTGCGCCGAGCACTCGTGCATCTCTGGGAGTCACTAAACTCCTTGCGACTCCAAGGGCAACTTCGTTGTCCATGAGTATTGTGTCATTCATCGTCACGGGCCCTCTTGTCGAGCCAAAATAGGGCATCCACGTTGGTGCTGCTCCTTGACTCGACGTCCGAATTGGTTGAGCTAGGTTAAGATCGAGCGAAAATGGGAAAGGAGACGACATTTTCTTTCTCGCTTTCTTTTCTTTTTCTCTCTTCTCTCTTCTTTTTTTCTTTTCTTTTCTCTCTTCTTCTTTCCTTTCTCTCTTCCGTGTGGCTGTAATTTTTGTTTTTCTCCCTTAGTTTCCTTTTATAGACTTCAAACCCTAGCACCACTCGAGCTTCACAGCCTTCCGGCTTTCCCCGTCCCCAAAATAATTGTCGCGACGCACTTTTCGAACGAACGCGTTCAACAAAGTCTTCGCGCCTTTCTATGACGCCCGTAATTTCCGCTTGGAAAAGCGCAAAGCTCTGCGGCGCCTCTATGCATCGACACGTGGCTCTTGCTTCGTTGCTCGAGACGACATATGGACCCCGTTTGAGAATCCACTTCCCACGTAAAAATAAAAATTAAAAAATTAAAAATTAAAAAAATAAATGTGTGGGCTTGATTTCTTTGTGGGTCGGGTTTAACGATGGTTTGGGTTTCAAAATTGTGGGCTTTGGGCTTCAAAGTTTTTTGGGTTTCAATTTGCGTAAGTTTGTGTGTTTAGGGCTTACTGCTTCGTTTTATTTTTATTTTTTATATTTGTCTGGTTGTTTTGCAATTTTTATTTTGTAATTATTTTATTTTGTTTTGTGATTTTATTTGTTTTAATACCTTTCATTTTTTGTTATGACATTGCTTGTGCCTAATTTTTAAACATTGAGGACAATGTTCATTTCTAAGTTTGGGGTATTAGAGTTTAGTAAGTAAATTTGATTTTTCTTTAATTTTTTTAAAAAAATTTAAATTCTTTTTTGGCGACACGCTTTGAGCTAACTTGACTCCAAAATGCATTAAATGAGTCCCAAACTTATTACACTGAAACAAACACAAAATAGATTAAAAGCACAAGTTTAACTCAAAAACATAACCAAATCATAAGTTAGAAGGGTACAAAATGATATGTAATTATGCACCGATCAATATATTTGCTTATGGGATCGCAAGTCTTAGACCCAGTGCATCGACGTTTATGTCATCCCGCTGGCTTCTCATGTTGTCCTTTAACTATTTTTGGACGGCCTTTTGATTTTACTCGATTTGGATCTTTCATTCTCACTTGGGCGTAACTAGTCCCCCTTTTATTGGCTTCTTCAACATGAGCTCTTGATGACGCCAAGCAAATCAACTTCCCACGAATGTTGTCAAATGTTTTTGCAACAAGTCAGAACCTTCATCATACAACAATGCCGAATCAATCAAATCGACTGCAACTTTGCACAATGTCGGTCTCTTAACCAAAATACAATCATTAACGCTATCTTTAACTTCTTTAACATCCTAATAAAAAACTACACCAGACTTAGCATTTTTCATCTTACATTCTACTAAATTATCCTGATGTTAGACGAGATGTGACAATAGCACTAGAAGTCTAAGGGAAAAAAGGAGGCAAAAACATCAACCATGTACAGACAATTTAATTTAATAAGTATGAGGTCTATTCAGAAGAGGGATCCAGCAATTTAAATTGGCATATATTGCTCGACCAATACACATGCCATTATTAAATGATGAGCACTTTCTTTTGAGGTGCACAATGCACTTGTAATATATTCTCCATGGTTAGAGAGGAGAACAAGCACCACTTAAATTCCAATGGCATATGTTCAATGGTCAATGCCTTTATAACGAAGGAACTGATGGAAAGAATTTTGAGAATTGAGATGCACTTGTGATTTGGACCCAATCTAAGGACAAAGGCATTGTTATACTAAACATTTAAATATTTCTATAATGCCACAAATAACAAAGCTTTATCGCATTAAATGATGTGCAAAATTTCAGTCAAAAAAATTGCCTAACTAATGAAGAAGTAGTTTGGAGATGGGAAATGGAGGGTTTCAACAATTTCATAGGATACATATGTCTCAAGGTTTGACTGGTTTACAAACTTGTAGACCCCGAAGACTCCAACAATCATTAACCTACAGAAGGGAGACATGTAGGAATGACGAATGCCAAAACTGGTGATGACAAAGGAAAAATATAGCAACATCGAACCTACAGAGAGATAAAGAAACGAATGTCATATATGAGATGATGAGAGAATCATTAAGAATACAACAGGTTAGGCTCCTTCATAAATACCATAATTTATATGGCAAAACACAAGTGCCCGTCTTGCAAGGGTGGCATCCGAACAAGTGACTACAATAAAACAGACGGTAATCCCGAAAAGAAATCCCAAATATGGTATTATGTACAAAAGGGAAATCAGATCAAGAAAAGAAATATCGCTTGTTTTTGCTATTACCTGAACCGACACATTTAACCAAAAAAGCAAAGGACAACCAGGTGTCTCCAATCATCTTCATACTTATCCTTAATTCCAGATTTCAACTACACCTTTCCCTTTTATGAAGATAGTGACATAGATATTGCATCGCCTTCCGCACTAGAAACATTCGCATTCGCAGCAATATACGTATTATGTCCAATACAAAACTTAATATATAATATATATATATATATATCTAACAATTTAACTTTCCAATTAACAGCACAATAAAAAACACACATTCAAAGTGGCAACCATTTAGATTTTAAGAGGAATTATTTCTGTTTTTCCTTTTCAATTTCAGGAATTCTGCATTTAATTAACAAAGTATTTACTCTCGAGAATACAATTCCTTCACAGGTAACTAATTACCTCCCCAAATCTCAGCTTGTTTTGTGGAGGATTGAGTTGAAACAAAAGATACGAGTTGAATATACGGGAAAAACATATGCCCAGAAAATCAAAGCCCTAAAATCCTAAACAAAAATTAAACATTAAGGAATGCAATAGAAAATGCAAAACATAATATCAAAGTTTGAAAATATATTACCCTCTCAAATAGATCTTGATTTTTGAATTGTGAGGGGGAGAGAGAGAGAGAGAGAGAGAGAGGACTACGGGAAGGGAGATGAAGCAGAGAAACTAAGAGAGCAAGACAAAGATGGAGTTCAAGAGGAGGGAAACTGACAAGGCAGAGAAATAGAAGATAGAGAGGAATAAAAGGGTTTACTTGTCACAGTGACGACCAAGAGATTCTAGTGAAGATCGAACCTGGGTAAGTGACGAGAGGAAGAGCGATCGTGACCGCAGCTTATGAGATTTTTGGTTTTGAGATTTTCAACAAATTAAAACAAGTTTTTGGGCATTTGGGTTGTCAGATTTGGGGGTTTGTAGTTAAAATTTAAAAATGAATTAAATGGCGGAAGGAAGGAAAAAAAAAAGGCGCGATAGCACAAGTGGTAAGGAGAAGCTGCAGCATACCCAGTTCTAGTGTGAGCTTGTTTTTTCTTTCTAGCCGTTGAGATTACTTAAAAGGCTGAGATGAAGCCGCAAGAAGAGGTTTGCAAAAAGAAGTTCCCACCTGAGCCGCTGGCTTTTCTTTTTTGCATGTGTTAGCCAATAATTAAATGGGCCTTTTGGCGCGGTTGCCTCTCAACATTGATGGGTCGTTTGGGCTTGTTTAAATAGAATGGAATTGTGCTATTATTTGGGCCTTTAGGGAATATTCACTTTGTAAAATTGTAAGTTTCTTGAGATTAACTATAGTATATAATTCTTTTAAATAAATAAAAAAACTATTACCAAGAAACAAATAAATCATTCGATACCACAAGAAAAAAAAAGTAACAAAGGAAAAACAAAACACACCCTGTTGTTTTTATTGCGACAAAGAGGAATTTTCATTACATAAACATGGGGAAATTACAGAAAATTGCACAGCAAATACACCGCTAAAATAAGGAGGGTTCAAGCCAGATTTAGAAATACATAACAATAAACTATAATATTTTTCATCTTTTTCTTCTTAAAATAAATAATTAATTCGGTATAAGTCTAATTGTTATGACAGAATATGGGTGCAATCCACACACTTGTTGTTAGTAATTCAAGTCCTCTGACTTTTGTGCCATGTAGGATTACTTACCTTTTTTTAATTTCTTGATTTTTTAAATTTATGTTGTGCTTCCAATTTTGCCCCTAAGATATGAATCAAGTAACCTCAAAACAGCAAAATCGCAAAAATAACGTCAAACAATCCTCAAACGCCAAGAAGAGAAAGAATCGCAAAAATCATATCTTCCACAATCAATTATGGTCATGTCAAGCCAATTTACGCAGATTTCATGCTTCTTAATTGCTGAGGGTTTTGGGTTTCAATTTAGGGTTGAATTTCGTCTTCGTCAGTTGTAGCCGGTGGAATTTGCCGTCGTTTGGGATTCTCACCTTGCTTCTCCATCAATTGCAGTGCCTGCGTTTCAGGTATGTTGTATATTTACCTAGGGTTTAGGTGGAAACCTTTTACCATAACGAAACCTGCTTCATGAACGAATTTCTATATGTAATTGCTTGCTCTTCTTGTAACGAATTTCTTTTTCTTTTCGTTTTCTGATTGCAAACCCAACTGTACCTTTGACGATAACTAAAATTGCTTCCTCAACGAATTTCTATTTGTAACTACTGCTTCCTGAACAAATTTCTTTTTCTTTTCCTACTATAGCCCCCATTTTGCAACATAGTTGATATATTGCAGATTGAGTTTGAAAGTTTTCTTACTAACGAGTTTATAGTTGCAGTCAAATTATAGCACCTACTTACTAACGAGTTTTCTTACTAATACTTGTTTTCTTAGTAACGAGTTTTCTTACTAATATATGTTTTCTTAGTAACGAGTTTTCTTAGTTTTCACATAACGATTCTAACAAAAATTGATCCACATTTTATGGTGGTTTTGTGGACATAATTCAATAAATATAGTTGGGGTCCTCTACCTATACCATAGGAAAAAGATGAAGAAACCAGTTCATCTTTGTTTTCTGTTCCTTTTATACCACACAACGAATTTCTTGTTGTAAATAGGAACAATTTTTTTGCTATTTTAGTTAATTTTGTGGCAAATTGAAATTGTATGTCAAGTTAATTGGATGTTGTTTGCTTTCTTAATTTTTTTGTCGTTTTCTGATTGAGATTAACAGTTGTCTTTTAACAATTTTGTAATAGTCAACACAGAGTAAACATAATTTGTTCTTCTAAATTTTGAAGAAAAGAGAAGCTGCAATCATGATATAGCTTGAGTGGTTGGCCTAATGTTTGAGTTCTTATTTGTTGTTTAAATCAAATATATGAACACGAACGGCTGTGCAGAAAAAAAATACCAAACAGTGTTTTTGGGTGAGACAGAAGGGTCTGTTCTTTCCTTCTGAAGTCCTAGGAAAACTTGGAAGACACAAGAAATGGAATGTACTTATGTTCCTGTATATAGCAAGTTCTATTAGGTTTCTGATTTCCTGCGTGCTCTTTGTTATTAGACGACTAACTATCATTGTCATACATGTAGTGAATGTACTTATGTTCCTGTATATAGCAAGTTTCTATTAGGTTTCTGATTTCCTGCGTGCTCTTTGTTATTAGACGACAAACTATCATTGTCATACAGGTAGTGAATTACTTATTAGTGGGTGGATTAAAAACCTTGAGACTCGGGGTTTAGTAGCATTGCCTTTGCTGGATGATATTTATTGAGATTGAGAGTTTACTTCATAATTGATATATGACATAATTTCATTCACAGAACGATTCTAATAGAATTTCGTCCCTGTTTTATTGTTGTCAATAGGAACAATTTTTGTTATTTTTTGTTCTGGCAAATTGAAATTTGTATGCTGGTTTATTTGGATGTTGTTTGCTTTGTTAATTGCATATCTTCATTTGCAGGTTCTTTATGGCTAGGAAGGAGTATCGCTCCCTCGAATACAGGTCGGACTTGTTGAAGTTTCATTGCGTAATGGAACGAATTAGAGAGAATGTGAGGGAGCCACATATTAATCTAATGCGGAGAACACCTTCTGAGAAGCTAATACCATGCATTGTGTTAAGTACATGTGTCATAGGTACACTGTCGGAGGTTACCTGTAGGCTAGGTTCTAAGTGAGGTTACTTGTTACCTGTGCCATTAAAGTTACACAAAGTTGCTATGAAAATTTTGGTGTAGACAAAAGTATATTTGATCAAGAAGAAACATTAATACCGCAAAAACAAACAGAAAAGTAGGTAGTGATTCATTTGAGAATTCAGCTGGTTAAATATCAACTATAAACATTGTCTTAGTGTTGATATGAATGTAGATGTGATTGTTAATGCATGCATAATTTGACTACTTTATAATTTGACTACTATCATTTTAATTGGAAGAAACTACTGAATTAGGCGATGCAATCTTCTAAGCTCCTCCTTCAATTCAATGACATGTCACTATAATAATATAGCGTAAATGTTTTAATTTTTGAAGGCTTAGACACTATGGATTCAAGATAAACCATTGGACACTTGTTTTGGGTTTGCAACCTATCGTATAGGTAAGCTCCTGTCGTACAGGTAATTGCCGACACTGTACCTATATCATAGGTATGTGCCAAACACTATACCTATATCACAGGTATGTGCCAAACACTGTACCTATAGGTGAAATATGAACTGTACCTACAACACCTAGCGTATAGGTAACCTCCTGTCGTATAGGTAATACCAGACAGTGTACCTATATCAGAGGTACTTATGACAGATTAATGCATAACCTTTATGACAAAAAGTTGCAAACACTTCATTATATGCTCTTACCGATGAAGCTTATGACAGAAACTAAACATGTTACATACTAAAAACTCTTTTGGGAGGCAAACTGCATACAGCTTCATAGAGATCAAGTAAGTATTATGGAACTAGCACTTAATAATTGGTTGTGGGTGACAAACAGAGAACGACAACTAAAACAGAGAACGACAATCCCACCAAAAGTGTAAGGTACCTGTGCCATAGGTACACACTCAAGAGGTCACCTGTCGGTTACCCATACGTGAAGTGCAATATCAAGTTACAACGTGAAGTGCAATAGTGGATCACAAGGAACCCACAAATATTCCTATTCAGGAACCAAAAATCAGTGGAAATTGTGCACAAGTTACAACGTGAAGTGCAATTGTGGATCATAAGGAACCCACAAATATTCCCATTCAGGAACCAAAAATCAGTGGAAATTGCCATAGACGGAGCATGACTTTTGGGATTTTTGCAATTTGGGTAAGGAGATATACGATTTGGATCTGCCTCCTCTTCTACTTTCCGTTTCTACATAATGGTAGGGTTGTAAATATAATATATTATGTGGCCATTCTATTTGCTTATGTGGATACACATTTGAGCTTGTGGACTGGAATGAAGAGGTAACAAACCGAGTCCCGCATTCAAAATACATGTCCGGAATTGGACCCATAATGAAGAGCCCCTAAAATAAACCATAATATTCTAATCACCGTGCATCCAAATCCAATTGTTATTCTCCATTTTTTATTTAATATATAGCGGGACCCACAATTGCTGCTTAGAGTGGCAATAGTGTCGTTGGCCTCCTCACGCGGCGGCTGCAAAACAGAGAAAGGAGTTGAGGCACAAGAGGCACCAGTTTGGGGGTGAAAAGCAGCAAGAAGCACAAAAGGAGAGGCAGCCAGGGCCAGTAGGAGGGTGGAGACAAGAGAAGGCTCAAGAGTGAAGCCGGTGAGAGTGAGCCAGACGCCATTGACCAACTGCGAGGGCGCACTACGCCTGCATGGGGAGTGACCCTGAAGAGCAGCTCGAGGCTGAAGGCCAAGGAATAAGCAATGGCGCTACACAGCATAAGCAACATGAGTATAAGGTTGGTGATGTTGGTCTGGAAATCGTACTTGGACTAGCGTCATGGTTGTGGGAATGGTGAAGCTCAAAGTGCCATGGTGGATCATAAATGTGGAAACTGCTGCGGGCATGGTTTGTTGTGGTGGAAAGTAATTGATCAACAACTGCAGCTGCTGATGATTCAGGAAAATATTATTAGTATTACTCTGAAAATGGTTGATTGCCATGTTTGGGAAGGCTTGGCAAGAGTGGTCTATTTATAAAGGAACAAGATTTTTTTTATTTTTTTTATAACAAAATAATGAAAGAGAATCAAAATATCAAAAACTCGGTATAAGTCCAATTCCTTGGAAAATATAACTATGAGAGAGAATGAAAATATAAGGAAAAACATTGACTATGAGGAGAGAATGAAAATATCACTATGAGAGAGAATGAAAACTATGCACTAAGAGAGAGAATGAAAACTATGACACTAGGAGAGAGAATGAAAACTATGACACTAAGAGCATCTCCAGTAGACTCCCTATCTAATTTGGCTAAAAAGAAAGAAAATCCTCCTTCCAACAAACTCCCTACTTGGCTCTCTATTTTGAAGAACCAAGAGAGAATGAAAACTATGACACTAGGAGAGAGAATGAAAACTATGACACTAGGAGAATGAAAACTATGACATTAGGAGGGAGAATGAAAATTGTGACACTAGGAGGGAGATTGAAAACTATGATACTAAGAGAGAGAATGAAAACTATGACACTAGGAGAGGGAATGAAAACTATGACACTAGGAGAGGGAATGAAAACTATGACACTAGGAGAGAGAGAATGAAAACTATGACACTAAGAGCATCTCGAGCAGACTCCCTATCCTCTCATCTCTATCTACTTTGGCTAAAAAGAAGGAAAATCCTTCTCCCTACTTGGCTCTCTATTTTGGAGAACCAACTTTTGGCTCTCTACATCTAGCAAGGAGGAGAGAGAAATGGAGGCTCGCCAAATTGAAGAGAAAGAGAAAGAGAGAGAGAAAAAGGGAGAGAGAGAAAAGAAAACATTTGGGAGGTTGATGAGATTGGGTTTCTAATTTTCTTTTTAATATAGTTGATTTGCAAGAGAAATTGGGAGAAAGAGAAAGAGAAAATAATAATAAAATATTTCAGACTAGCCAAAATATAGAACATTGTTGGAGGAAACACCTTTCAAGTGGTTTGCTATAATAGCTTTCTAGCTATTTTAGCTAAAATTTGGAGACTCTCATGGAGATGTTCTAAGAGAGAGAATGAAAACTATGACACTAGGAGAGAGAATGAAAACTATGACACCATGGGAGAGAATGAGAACTATGACACCATGGGAGAGAATGAGAACTATGACACTAAGAGAGATAATGAAAATATAAGGAAAAACATTGACTATGAGGAGAGAGAATGAAAACTATGACACTATGAGAGAGAATGAAAATATCAAGAAAAACACTAACTATGAGGAGAGAGAATGAAAACTAGAGACGTGGAAGTACCATTCGTAGACTGGAAAGTAAAGGAAAAAGATTGACTGGAGGCAGCTCCAGAAGCAAATATTGTAGTAGGATCAAGATCGTTGGACAGTATGGATCGCACTCACGCCACTGGATAAATGGTGTAGATCTATGTGGAGTGATTGGGGAGGATGAAAACCAGTGATTCCCAAGTCTCTCATAGATAGATACTATTTGTACAAAAATTTGCACCTTTTGGCCAAAATCTTTATTCTAGCCAAAATACATGTGTTTGGGCCTAAAATCTAAACACCAGCCCATTTGACTATTTTGGCTCTAGTTGCCAAAAGTTGAAAGAAAGACCAGATCATCTCAGAAGATAAAGTAAGCCAAAATAGCTTTCACAAGGTTCCAAGTTGCATATTCTTGGAACTTGAGGTCTGATCACTCAAAGAAGCAGAAAGGTGAAAACAGAAAAATCACTTCCCATAGCCATAAAAAATTCCGGAAAACATGCTGAAGTTTTTCTGCAACACACATATGGTTCCATCAGCAAGATATTATCTCACAAGTTACAAGAAATGGACAGAAGGCATTCACCACAATTAACTCATGATATTTTGCTGCTACCTGCTACTCTCTTAAGTTGCTTGAACTAAGATATTTCCCAAGATATTTAGGAACCGCCATACAAGTTTCCTATAAATACAAAGGGATGTGAACAACATCCAACACCCAACACCCAACCAACAAAACAAATACAAAAGAAACAATCAGTCTCACCGATCATTCTAGCCTTCAATGTATAACGCTAACAAAGGTGCCAAGGACCTCCAAAGCTATCTTTGAGATTCTATTTAGAATTCCCAGCCACTCATAACTCAATCTGATTATAGCTCTGCCAATTTCAATATTGGTATCGATTTCCAGCTAATATTTATTAGTTGAAGGTGCTGAAGTGCAGTCGGTCCAGTCAGTGCAGTCCAGTCCAAAGGCAGCAGTGCAGTCCAAAGGCAATGCAGTCCAATCCAAGTCTGACCTAATAAAAAATCATCTCCGCAATGGCGTTTCGTGCAAAATTCAAAGTCCAATGTTACGATGTCTTTCCGCACTTGGCAGTTCCTTTCATTTATCGTATTTCAAACAGCTTCTCCTTGAACTCGTTTGTTTTTATTTTCAAACACTTGTATTTTTGCTTTACTTCCCAGTTTTATTTAGATAAATTATAAAGTCCTCACCCGTCTGAGGCATAAAAAGAACTTACTTGGGAGATATTTCTCACCCAAATGCACAATCGCTTGATTTTTATTAAATGACTTGGGGCACAAGTTATTTAATTCTCAAGTCTATTAGAATTTTAAATTACTAGCAGTGGCACGCTCGACACTAAAGAAAGTTAACTTGGTAGACCACTAATGGTTTTTCAAGCTAATGTGGAACTTTACCCTGCCATCACAGGTACTCACAACAAAAAGGGGTGAACAGATACATATTCCCATAGACATACATGTAAACACTACACAATAGCAAATTAAATGCTGAATAGATATAAGGTGAATGCAGGGACAAAAGTGCACAAAGATTTTAGGTATATAGACATACATGTAACAGAAAGACACATTAGGTTAAATGCTGAATAGATATAAATGAGAAAAAGAAAATTAGCGAATGGAACTTGTTATAGAAAGTGACAGCAGCTCGTACTAACTAAAATTTCATCTATACTTTAGACAGAAGCCAGCAGAAAAAAGTGCTACTTTTGCTAATGGCAAAGCTCATGTTTGGAAAGTCACATTAAGGTGATTAAGCCATACTTGATGCCAGGATTAGAATTACCAAAGCCGAAAATGCTTGTGCAATCTTATCCACAAAGCATTGGATTGTCTGTGTTCAGTTGAATACTGTTTATGAGCCACTCTGCCCCGTGCACAAAGGTTTTAATCTTTGAATACAGGGACAAAAGTGCAAATATTATCAGCTGAGAATATTTACACAAAATCAGCAATGGTACATATAGATAGCCAGGTTATGTAAAACCAAAAAAATATCACAAGGTTGTGAATAATCTTATTTCACCAATTTTGGACAAATGCTCATTTCCTAATTAAGTAGGAAAGTGTATTTACATATAAGAATTTACCTGCATGTGAATATTTATTACCTTCAAAGGCGCTATAGATATCAGGATCAGTAAGGGACCTGAACAAGGGCGGGCAGTGCGATCGCCCTGACCCATTGTCCTTGGGGGCCCAATTTTTTTTCCCTTTTAATATATCTATTTTTTAGGGGAAATATATGTATCATATGTTACTGATATTACACAGGAAAAGCAAATAAAAGCAGTCCACCTCGATGTGGGTCTTTGTCTTTCATGCAACCATGGAAGCTTCGGATATCACACACCATAGAGACAAAACGTGGAGGAAAAGCGTACATATTCTCTCTTCTTTTTTTTTTTTTCCTAAAAACTGAATTTTCATTTAATATTTTTAAAAAAAAATTATTTAGATAACTTTGGGTTTCTTAAGATAATTGTGAAACTCTAATTCTTAGGATTTTGAGTTTTCATTAGAATCATGAATGTAATAGCCTTAGCCTTAGATTTTAATTTTTTTATATAAAAGTTTGAATTGATATCATTTATTTATCTTGAATTATATGTTTTTATTTAACTTGAACATGTGTGAAAATATAGATAAAAATTGTGACACAATTTGAAGGGGCTTAATTCTTTACTTTCTCCATGGGCGTCAAAAACTCAAAGCCGTCCTTGTATCTATGAGAGACTTGGGAGTCACTAGGACACACAAGGGGACCCACAATCTATGAGAGACTTCGGAATATGGGAAAGATTTTCTTTTGCCACCACGTTAACCATAGATGTATGCTCACCATAATTCTTAAAGAATAACATATGTCCTATTATTAACCTTGGTTAACTTTTATCGGAGAGTTAAAGAAAAAATTTATAAAGGGCCCACAACACACATCCCAATTCTCTCCCATTTTTTCTCCCTTTCCACCTTCATTTTCTCTCCTCTTCCCTTTTCTCTCCCTCACTCTGTATCTCTCGCTGCCAATCTTAAACAAACATATCTTTCTTCCATCACCCAAATCAAGCCAAGATCTGAAGACTGATTTACTGGTCTTGTGTATTTCCTTTTCAAAATAATCGGTAGAATCGAATTCTAAACTATTTGGCTGGTTAGTCATCTTCATATGAACAAATCTAGCCAATCGAAAAAGAAGAAATTAAACAAATTTTGAAGTTGCAACGAAAGCGTACTGTTTTTTTTTCTCTTTCAATTTTCACAGCTTACAACCTTTTTATTTATTTGGGCGGGATTGAATATTCTACACTGGAGAAAAAAAGGAAAACTTGAAGTTTGCTTCGTGATTGAGACATTAAAAAAAAACAAAAGATTGGGTTTCTTTGAAAACTGAGCAGTGCTACAGATTCTTAATCAGGTAGCGAAAATAAAATGAACCATTTAAGAAAACTGAGCAGTGCTACAGATTTTGAACATAATATATTATATGTTTGTAAAGATCAAGTGGCAAGAACACACTGCAACCAGAAGCCTTTCGACAGACGACATAGTATGAACGCAATGCTACTTAGACCACTGCAACCAGAAGCCTTTCGACAGACGACAAAGTTATATGACTGTCAGTCGAACTTTCGAATTGTCGCCAAGTATTTCAATGAAACAAGATGTTGCTCTCAGATTTCCCAGTAGAGATACATAAAAGGAAAGCATGGAATTTCAAATACCAACATCCCCAAACCAGTAAGAGCTAAACCCATATAAGAAAAATGAAAAATACCAACAACCCAGATCACTGAAAACATCAAATGCCAAAAAAATTACAGCTTTACACTCCAAATTTTGCACAATCAGAAACTAAACCAGCAGAAAGACACAAACAAATAATAAGAGACGCAGAGATGGAAAGAAAGTTATGTTTGTTTAAGAGTGGCTGCTGCAAAGAGTGTGAGAGAGCGAGAGATACAGAGTGAGGGAGAGTTGCGGGGAAGAAGAGAGAGGAAGGGAGGGGGAATGGAGAAAAAAAGGGGAGAGAGAATGGGGATGTGTGTTGTGGGCCCTTTATAAAAATTTTCTTTAATTCTCCCATAAAAATTAATCAAGTTTAATAATAAGACATATGTCATCTTTTAAGAATGGTGATGAGCATACTATGTCGTCTATAAGAGACAGTGTATTCTATGAGAGACTTGAGAGCTACTCAGAGGACTAATTCACGGGTTTTCATCCTCCCCAATCACTCCACATAGATCTACACCATTTATCCGGTGGCGTGAGTGCGATCCATACTGTCCAACGATCTTGATCCTACTACACTATTTGCTGGTGCAGCTGCATCCAGTTAAATGTGGCTTCGCTAGGATTTTGCTCGAAAGTCAATCTTGGTATATTGGTGGGTCTACAGCCAAATGAAAATCCTAGCAATCACTGGTCAGTTGCAGAAATCGTAATTTTGTAGGGCCGCCATGGGTTACAAGTATGGGTTGATCGTAATTTTGTATAGCTGCGCTATGACGTTGACCAAAAAAATAAATAGAAACCTCCTCAAATTTAGGAGCTCCTAGAGATCTCCATATTTTAGGAGGTGGATAGGGAGCATAGTTAGAATTGTATTTTTCTAATTCCTCCATAACATTTGTCTAAGGAGGTGATTTAGGAAGCCCATTTGTGGATGCTCTAAGTGCTAGAAAAATAAAATTTTTAGAATATAATTAAAAACCAACGAAAGGGGGTAACGAGTTAGTAAAAGTTAGAGAGAGAAAAATACAAAAAGAGGAGGGGTTGAGAGTTGAGAGTTGTAGAGGGTTACGCTTCTTAGGAAATTGTAACAAAGAACCAAGGTGATCCTGTGTGTCGAATACAGGGCTATCGTGAAGGTGGACAACCGGGGTAATGAAGATCCCAAGTGATCTCGTGACTTTGGGTCAATGTTGATCAAAATCTTCAATGGAGGTAGGATGAAATTAATTAATTTTTTTATAGTAATGTTGATTGTAACAAAAATCTTATGTAGTTTAGTGATTGTGATGTATTATAAGTTTGAGTAAATGAAAAAGAATTTCATTGGGTATGCATGTTGAAATTATGTGGTATGAAGGACCTGGTTGTTAGATTTGGATGAGCGACGGTGAGAGTACAGCTTGTGGTGGTAAACATGACCACCTAGTTCTGAATTGAATGATAGTTTTTTTGTGTGTAAAGATTGTGAACCAGGTCCCAACAAATTCATTATAGGCATATGAATAAAAGTGCATTTTTCATAGGGCAGACAGTGAAATTGGTTGTTATTGTGTGCATTTGGCACCGTTGTGTACAATTGTGCACTTGGCACCATTGTGTACAATTGTAAACATGACCACCTAGTTCTGAATTGAATGATAGTTTTTGTGTGTAAAGATTGTGAACTAGGTCCCAACAAATCCATTATAGGCATATGAATAGAAGTGCATTTTTAATAGGGCATACAGTGAAATTGGTTGTTGTTGTGTGCATTTGGCACCGTTGTGTACAATTGTGCACTTGGCACCATTGTGTACAATGCTAAAATATGAATATGGTTTGAATACTTTAGGTTAAGTTGTATTCTTCTCCATAAGGATGTATATATAGGAATTTATATAAGGGCTTTACAAGGAAATAGATATAGTAATCAATTAGGATAGTATCTCCTAATTATACAATGATTTGTCAACTATATAAAATAAGGAAAGTAAATCCCTTAATTAATCAAGGAAATAAATCTCCTTAATTAATTAGGAGACTCACGTTAACACTCCTCCTCAAGTTGGAGCATATATGTCACCAATGCCCAACTTGGTAAGTGAGTCATAAAATACTCTTCCACAAACAGCTTTTGTTAAAACATCTGCCAGTTGATCTTTTGATTTTACGAACGGTAGGTGGATGATATTTTTCTCTATTTTTCCTTGATGAAATGTCTATCCACCTCAACATGTTTGGTTCGATCATGTTGAACTGGATTATGAGCAATATCAATAGCTGACTTGTTGTCACAATGCAACTTCATCGGCTTTTCAAGTTTGAAGCCCAATTCTGTCAAGAGTCTTCTAATCCACAATAATTCACAAACTCCTTGAGCCATTCATCTATACTCTACTTCTGCACTAGATCGAGAAACCACATTTGGTTTTTTACTCCGCCAAGTGACTAGGTTTCCTCCCATGAATGTAAAGTAACCAGAAGTAGAGCGTCTATCTGTAATGGACCCAGCCCAATCAGCATATGTATATCCAACAACTTCAAGATCTCCATTTTTTGAGAACATTAATCCTTTTCCACTAGCGACCGGTCGTTTTGAAGCAGATTCTCCATGTTCAATGAACTAAGGGGGGCGACTGGTTGTTTTGAAGCAAAGTTGCCTCATGGGGAAAAAATCGAGAATTTGGGGAGTGTTTGATTCTCGATTCTCCTCATGTGCTACTGAAAAATATACGTCGTGTTCATGGAACACAACATCCATGGAGGTATAGACCTTCTGACTAGGAGGATGATAACATCGGTATCCTTTCTGATGAGGTGCATAGCCAATGAAAACACACTTTTCAGCTCAAAGATCCAATTTGCTTCGTTGGTGATCATGTAAGTGGACAAATACAACACAGCCGAAAATCTGGGGTTCTAGGTTTTGGGTGGGAGGTGTCTGGATGTGGTGGTGAAGTGACAGGACCCAACCCGGATTCCACCTCGGAACCCACGCCGGACCCTGCTGTTTAACAGACATAAACCCATGTCGGGCCCACATACTAAACAGAAACCCTCTTCCCGAAATGAATGAAAAAGGAGCCGAGACTTTTGTCCAAAATCGGGCAGTCTCCCTTGAAAAATGGACAATCCCAAAAATTTCAACCTGATAGAATATAACATAAATGTATACACCAATTATCAGTATGCATACAAATACAACATAGGTCTCCGGCCTTCAAATCTAACCCTAATGGGCGATACAGAGCATATATGAGAGTACTCGAATTTAAAGCAACAGAATTCAAAGTTAAAGATAAGGGACTAAAGTCCTACAATCACGTCGAAGCTCGAGAAGAGGAGCGCTCGGCCAGATAGTACGGAAGCAACGACTACGGCCTGGTAGGGCACAAAACAAGGTTGTGAGTGGACAAAAACAAAATTTTCATAATTCAAACCAACGTAATAACCCCACTGTTTCAAAAACGATGCTGAAATCATGCAGTTCAAATAATTTATATACATAATCATTTAAATTCCAATAATCGCAACATTACAACATAATAATCATATCATAGTACTATTTCCCATTCTGTCCCATTCTCAGATAATCACATAACTGTAGACATTGCAAGCGAGGAAAGATCCCCACTAAAAGAAATACGAATACGAAAGTACTAATACATACATATAAGTATAATAGGACCTCAACGCCCAAAAACAAGTACCGAGAAACAATCCAACGGGGATCGTTTGACTAGACACTAGGACAGTTGATCGGTGCATAATTACATATCATTTTGTACCCTTCTAACTTATGATTTGGTTATGTTTTTGAGTTAAACTTGTGCTTTTAATCTATTTTGTGTTTGTTTCAGTGTAATAAGTTTGGGACTCATTTAATGCATTTTGGAGTCAAGTTAGCTCAAAACGGTGTCTGCAGATCAGTCAACTTCACGGATTGGACTCTACTTTCTCAAGAAGAACCAGATAATGAGCCATACGTCATTGGAAATATACGGAAGTCTATTTTCTGGATCATTTTACGGTTCATGATTCCGAGTCCTCTAGAGGAAGTTATACAAGTTTTGGCAGCTTAAGGTCAAAATCGGCAGGATCTGCGTTACTGGGCCAAAAATAACTTTTGAAGGCGTTCCCGAATTTGCCTTGAGTTGGGCTGCATATGCTTGGAAAGATAAGACAAAGAGCTTCAAGATCCATATTTTTGCAGATTTGTTAGAGTGAAGGAACAAGCCCAAATCGAGCCCACAAGCTGACTGCAATGCATTGTCATGCATGAGCTAATCATTTTAGTGGTGAATTGAGTGGTGTAAGTTGGTGAAGTGAGTGTGATTAATAAACTCAATTGTATAATCAGATTTATACTTCCTCTAGGCCTATAAATAGTGAGTTCTCCAAACATGTAAACACACCCCAAGGGGGGGAGCTCTCAAACATCTCTCTAGAGCTCCTCTCCCTTCTCTCCCTCAAATTCTCTTAGTTTTCCTTTTTAGTTCTCAATTGTTGTAACAAAAATTCTTTTGCTAAATTTTCCTTTAAGTTTTTCTTAGTTGTAATTTATTTTTCATTGTAATGTAATTTCTTTTCTTAAGTTTTCAAGTTTAATTAGTTTTCAAGTTTCAATTATAGTTCTTGTTCTTATTCATTATGCTTATAAGTTAATATGCTTGTTTGAATGATTGATCACCATTAAAACTTGTATGTTAGCTATCTTGGTTTGAATTAAGAGTAGACACCATGCATTAATTCAAATTGAACTATGAATAGGAAGAGTATGTATGGACATTCGACAACATGGATTAGATACATGCTTGGTTGTTTAAAACATTCTTCTATGCTTAATGGATTTCTAATGCTTAATTTAGGTTCGACAAGAAGGATCTAATTAGGGAATTAGGAATACAAGGTTAGGACCAGACACCATGGCTTAATCATACTTTAGCTAGAATCAATCTGTGAATCTAAATTGAACTTGGTAACTAATTTGCTTGAGTTAATTTCTTTTCTTTCTTTCTTGTTTTATTTATTTTCTTTTGGATTTCTGTTTTGTGCAGGGAATCAAATTGAATCAATCTATCATCAATCCTCGTGGGATCGACCTCGTACTTACACAAGCTATACTATCCAATGGCCCGTGCACTTGCGAGTTAACAAAATTTTGGCGCCGTTGCCGGGGATTGACGGCATAGTTTGGTTCTATTTTCTTTCCCTACTTGTTTTGCTTTCCTTTTTCCTTTTCATTTCAGTTTTTATTTCCTAATCCTTTTAATTCCATTTCAAGTTCTATGTTTGTTTTAGCAATATGAGATAGCTCAATAAAAAGGGAGAGAAGGAAACTTCAATCATAAGAATAGGAAGTATGGAGTAGTGGGAGGAGTAGCTACCTTCAAATGCATCCATGCTCGACCTAATCGCTTCAAGGGGAAGTACTCCAATCCTTTCTCTTTTACTTGTATTATTATTTTAATTTTTTGTTTCTTTTATAATTTAAAAAAAACAAAATTCAAAAAGATTTTTCATATGAGCTGACTCTTGGTAACTCCAGTGAGCGTCTCCGTCAATGCAGTGTCTAGGAGTTCTTTAGGCGACACCTTCGGTGTCTAAGAAGTTTGGGTTTTAAGCGGGACCATTGTGACCCCTCCAACCTTCCGGAACCCCCCGGTCGTATTTTCTCGAGGCCCTTAACTCGGTCATCCTAGAGTTGCTTGTATAATTGTGTGTTCTTAAAATAAATTATTTTTTTACAATAATGGTTTAGTTTAAATAAAAATTTAAGTTTGGGTATTGTATTCTTGCTTAAATAATAATTACAAAAATTAAAAATTAAAAAATTAAAATTGCATTTTGGAACTTCTTAGTTTTCTGTTAGTCTCTGTTTTTATTTTTGTATTTTTTTAATTATTTTAATTTTTATGTGGTGTGGTTAGTTAGTTTGTTTCTGTGTGTTAAAAATTTAAAAAAAAATTTACTCTAAATAAAGTCGCATCATTAAAAACTTAAAAAAAAACAAAAAAATAAAACAAAAAAACAAAAAACAAAAACAAAAAAAATGCATAAAATACAATTAAATAAAACTTCATCTTCTTCATCATCATCTTCTTCTTCTTCTTCATCTTCTTCTTCTTCTTCATCTTCACAAGATCAAAGATCATCATGGCACACTTCCGATTCCAAAATTGGAAACTTAGCCGCCTGGACGTCATCTTTTGGGTCTTCACGCACACCTCTTGGGGCCCATCACTTGAGCTCCCAAAGATCGCACTTATGGCTGCACTCTTGGCTTGAGCACCACTTGTCTCGTGCTCTGGTTGCTTGAGCTTACCCGTCGCCCAATAGACTCCGACTTTGTGCGCATGTCTTTGGCGTACAAATCTACCATCGATGATAGCTGTTTATTCTCCGCCCGCAAACCTTCTAGTGACGTCGATTAAACTCCACCATCCTTGTCCTCTCCTTTTTCAAGTCCCTTATAATGCCTTGACAATCCTCAACCACATTCTCGCGATGCCGCCAATCGAGCCTTTACTAGCTCCAACTCACGGGATTTCGCAATTAGGCGATAACCCACGATTGCGATAGTGGTCGTGCTTTGTGCGGCTAGTGCCATGGCATCACTCACGATTCGATTGTCACACCTTGCGCCGAGCACTCGTGCATCTCCGGGAGTCACTAAACTCCTTGCGACTCCAAGGGCAACTTCGTTGTCCATGAGTATTGTGTCATTCAGCATCACGGGCCCTCGTCTTGAGCCAAAATAGGGCATCCACACCGGTGTCGCTCCTTGACTCGACGTCCGAATTGGTTGAGCCAGGTTAAGATCAAGCGAAAATGGGAAAGGAGACGACATTTTCTTTCCGCTTTCTTTTTCTCTTTTCTTTCTTCTTTTTTTCTTTTCTTTCCTCTCTCTTTTCTTCTTTCTTTTCTCTCTTCTCGCGTAGGTTGTTTTTTTGTTTCCCCTCTCCTTCCAAAGATATAGACGCAGCTTTTGACAAACCCTAGCAATTCTGGCTTTCCCCGTCCCCAAAAGAATTTGTCGCCACATGCCTTTTACGAGTGGACGCGTTCACTAAGTCGTCGCGCCCTTCCATGAATCCGTAAATTTCGCTTCGCGGCTTGTCTTGTCTTCTCGCTTGCCGAACGTGACTTACCAAGAGTCGAGTCATCGTGGCCCACGTTCTTCTCGTAAATCCTGCCCATTTCGTTGCAAGTCGTTTCCTCTTTAAAAAATTTTTAATTAAATTAAATTAAATTTTATTTATTTATTTATTTTATAAAGATAATAAAAATAAAAATAAAAATTTAAACGTGTGGGCTTCGGAATTCATTGTGGGTCGGGTTTCACCGTGGTTTGGGTTTCGAAATTGTGGGCTTTGGGCTTCAAATTTTTTGGGTTTCAGTTTGCGTAAGCTGGTGTGTTTAGGGCTTATTGTTTCGTTTTATTTTATTTTTTTATTTTTATTTATTTTAATTTTTTTTTTATTTGTTTGGTTGTTTTGCATTTTTTTTTATTTTGTTTTGTATTCTAATTATTGTATTTTGTGATATTTATTTGCTTTAATACCTTTCATTTTTTTGTTATGACATTGCTTGTGCCTAATTTTTAAACATTGAGGACAATGTTCATTTCTAAGTTTGGGGGTATTAGAGTTTAGCAAGAAAATTTGGTTTTTCTTAAAATAAAATTTAAAAAAAAAAAAAAATTTGTTTTTGTTTTTTGTTTTATTTTAGTCTTGCTTTGTTTTTATTTTGAGTCACTTTCCGAACACATATGATGAGATTGTGATAAATGTTTGCATGATTTAAATGAAAATTGGATTTCTTTTTATTTAAAAAAAAAATTTAAAAAAAAAAATAAAATTAAAACTTTTGGCATCGTTCTAGCATGATATGTTCGAAACCTTCTTTACACTTGCCATTTGTTTCATAATTTTCCAATTAAAGGATTTGCATGATCCAAAGAATTGTATCAAGCATAAATTAAACTTGTATAACCATATAATGTGAGCTTTTGAGCCTTGTGCTTCATTTCATGAGTGTTATACACATACTCTTATTTTCTTGTCATCTAAGTTGTTGTTTGATCTCATTATTCATTGATTTGGTTGAACACTTAAAAGTCATTCATTCATATTCAATTTAATTACATGACATTTAAGAAATGATATTAAGGCCTTCTTTGGATCGTTTGTGCCTTTCAAGCTAACCTTATGTATGCTTAAGCATGATTTTTCCATTGTTAACCATTTTGAGCCTACATGTAAACCTTTTCTTTCATTTAACCAATTATATTTCCTCGCCTTAGCCTGAAAAATAAGTATTTACCTTTTCTAAGGAACTCATGAGCTTTAATTATGATGTGTTTTTCATACTAAGTTTGGAAAGGGGTATTATATATTGAAAATAAAAAAATAAAAAAAAATCACCCAATTGGTGGAAGAAAAGAGAATGTTGTGATTGTGGTTGATTGAAAATTCATTTTTGGGTTTCTTTATTGGCCTCAAAATAAATTGGTGGTTGTTCAATTAAAAGAAAGGAGTGTGAATTCTTATAAATGGAGGTATAAGGAGTTTTCAAAAACAAAAAAAATAAAAAATAAAAATCCTCATTGTGATGATTCGAAGTCTTGGAAAAAATTGTTTTATGCTCTTACATTATGAGTTCTTTGGACTTTGTGTTATCCATACCTTTCATTTCTCACTCACCTTACACCCTTGGCCCCATTACAACCTATGATAAAGACCTAAATTGATCTTAAATGTCATGTGATTGAATTGCATCCATTTTCCTACTTTTAAGTGTTTAGCATCCTTCTTGAGATCATATAATGCAAGTTCTTCATCTTTCTATTGTGAGTTAATTCCCTTATGGTTTAACTCTAATCTCATGTTTATAACTGAGTGATGCATTGTAGCCCTCTTCTGAGTGATTCATTTGTGAGAGGACAACTTTGGTGAGATTTGAAGTTGAATTTGTGCTTTGTATGATTTTTGAAATTGTGTGAAAACTAAGATTGGAGAATTTGTTGCATTTGGCTATCACACTACTACACTTTGAGCATATTATGTTTTGAACTTTGCCACTTTGTGAATAATGTCTAAAAAAGAGCTTTTATTGTTAAAACTTTTGAGTCATGTGCATGAGTCATTTCTCTTGAGAAAATGTTCGGAAATATTGTTTTGTATTTTTGTTGTATTTGTTTTTGTTTTGTTTTTGTTTTCTAACTACTTTGTTTTGTAGAGTCGATAAAACGTTTGTGGGTATCGTATCTGTTAAACCCTCAGGAGACACAACTCCTCCTACTAGGGATGCCTAGAGGTTTAAAGGCTTGTTGCATATGCTCAATGCAATCGAGTTACTGCGAAAGTGGTCTAATAAATTTATTTATTTATTTATTTTTATCTTTGTTTTCCTTTTGTTTTGCTCGAGGACTAGCAAAATATAGGTTTGGGGTATTTGATCGGTGCATAATTACATATCATTTTGTACCCTTCTAACTTATGATTTGGTTATGTTTTTGAGTTAAACTTGTGCTTTTAATCTATTTTGTGTTTGTTTCAGTGTAATAAGTTTGGGACTCATTTAATGCATTTTGGAGTCAAGTTAGCTCAAAACGGTGTCTGCAGATCAGTCAACTTCACGGATTGGACTCTACTTGCTCAAGAAGAACCAGATAATGAGCCATACGTCATTGGAAAGATACGGAAGTCTATTTTCTGGATCATTTTACGGTTCATGATTCCGAGTCCTCTAGAGGAAGTTATACAAGTTTTGGCAGCTTAAGGTCAAAATCGGCAGGATCTGCGTTACTGGGCCAAAAATAACTTTTGAAGGCGTTCCCAAATTTGCCTTGAGTTGGGCTGCATATGCTTGGAAAGATAAGACAAAGAGCTTCAAGATCCATATTTTTGCAGATTTGTTAGAGTGAAGGAACAAGCCCAAATCGAGCCCACAAGCTGACTGCAATGCATTGTCATGCATGAGCTAATCATGCACTTGCGAGTTAACAACAATGCCATAGTGGCCCCATGCCCTGGGTTGAGCCACCCAAAAGGGACTAAGCTCGCCAGCACATATGGCAGGAACCTCAATACCAATACGTCTGTGACAAGTCCTACGAGCGCAGACTGCCTAATCAAGAGCCTACAGTCACACCTAATTAAGGAATGCACCGGGTATCCGACGTATTCAAACCAGTAATATCGTAATCATAACCAAGAACCGGGCCAGGTGCATAAAGTGGTGCCGATAGCACTCCAATCAATCGCATATTCGTTCATATTTCAATTTTCCATACACACGCATGTACCCAACCCCAAAACAACAGACAACCGGACATATATACGTCCAACAATCCAATAATCATCATATATACTCAAAATAAGGACATCACCGTCCCAAACATACATTTTCATAGTTAAAATAGTCACAAGCATCAAATGACAATATATCATTCCATAATCAAGTAAAATGTCATAATCACCGAAAATCCATCTTAAAAACCGTATTCAAATCTCAAATCAAGAAACGTCAAATCATATGCATGGTTGTTTATTCATTGAAAGATATGCGTATTCAAAACAAAGTCCACTCACAGATAGTCCCAAGCAGCTTGACCCTGAGAGGGTTCCGCCCAAGGATCACGAGGTGCCTGAGTACCTAATCCAAGAATACGAGTACCAAATTAATAACTGAACTTTGAACGACAACCTTAAAGTCAAACCCTAACTAATCCTGACTCAAAGTGTGCGTACGCTCGTACGAAGAATTCTAAGGTCAACGACCTCAGGAGACGCACGGTCAACCCTTGGTCAAACTTTTTCCGAATAGGTCAACCCTGGCCCATGGGGCCCACTACCACCAAACTTAGATTCGAAAGTTCCTATAGGCTCAACACGGCTTACAGAACATGTCCTAAAGGTTTGGTCTCGATCGAACGATCGAATCGCTCATGATCGGACGGTTACGGTTTACCTAACCCTAGGGTTTATGATTTCAGAGTATCCGGGACTCCAAATCATGATCCGTCAATTCCTACACGATCCTAGAAATATGGGGAACAACATACTAAGGATTGGAACCGATCTGATTGTCCGAACACATCAAACCCGGATAACGTCGAATAGACGTAAATCCGTTCGACTGTCATACGAACTCCAAATTGGAATCCGAGCATACCTACGCTCTCGGGATGACGTAAGGATAATTTAGGAATATAAAACAACTCTGCTACAATACCCAAGTGCCACCACACGCGCCGGCAACGCATGGGTGTCCAAAGCGATTCCGGGTGATCGGGTTTTCGTCGAAACAACGCACAAGACCCATACCAAAATGGACAGGGCAACCTGGGGATTCGATTGGGCATGAAAACTGGCCAAGAACCGACCACTAACTGGCTGAAAATTAGATTCAAAATCCGGCCAATTTCTAGGTTTTAGATCCGAAAACAAAACGGCTAACCCCAATCGAAACCCACCCCATAAACAACTAGAGCGTGCCAAGAGGACTTGAAAATACACCTTGATCGACGAATGAGGTGGCCGGAGACAGTGGCGCAAAGCCGTGAAAATCCGGTAGTTTTGTAGTCGACACGATCGTAGGAATTCGAAGTTTTCGACGGCGAAAACGGTGGAACGTGACCGGCTCCTCACGCTGGTTCGAATGAGACCAACCTCGAGACCTCGCCTTGGCTTGTGGAGCGAAATCGAAGAGAGAGAAAGGAGAGGTCGCAGGGGAAGAGAGAAAAATCGAAGAGAGAGAGAGAGAGAGAGAGAGAGAGAGAGAGAGAGAGAGAGAGAGAGAGAGAGAGAGAGAGAGAGAGAGAGAGAGAGAGAGAAACCACGAGTTCGATTGGCCAGCGTGGTTTTATTGAATTTTTAATAAATTTTGAAATGAAGCTTATGTCCTCCTTACGATCTAACGCTCGGATCGAAGCGTGCCGCCCGATCCAACGGAGTTGTTTCGACTAGACGGACGCAATGGCCCAACTCGTTTCGCCAAATTCTCTTCCGTAAGTAAAGTTGACCAAGATGCCCCTTAATATTATTTTAATTATTTAATTCTAATTTTATTAATTTAATTCCTTTTTAATTACTCAATTTAACTTAATTAATTTAGGTACGGGCGTTACATGAAGTGTTTGAAGTGGTGTTTGGAAATTTAGGATATTGGAAGGAATTCGATTTGATAATGTATCTTTGTAGAGACGACGGCTTCTCCCCAAAAAGGTCGAGGCATATTGGCACCAAAGAGAGAGGCACGAACTATTTCCAATAAATGTATGTTCTTTCTTTCAGCAACTCCATTTTGTTGGGGAGTGTAGGGGCATGAGCGTTGATGTATGATGCCATAATCTTGTAAGAACTTGTTAAGATCATGGTTGAGAAATTCTCCGTCATTGTCAGAACGGAGAACTTGGATTTGGGCCTGAAACTGTGTTTCCACCATTTTATGGAACTGTTGAAACCTTGAAATGACTTCCCCTTTGGTTTTGAGAAGGGAAACCCAAGTCATGCGTGTGCAATCATCTATAAACGTGACAAACCATCGAGCTCCTGCCGGAGTGGTAATTTTAGCAGGTCTCCAAACATCGAATGAGCAAGAGAAAATGGAACCAAACTCTTATTTGAACTTAATGGAAATGGGACAGGATGGCTCTTAGCCAATTTACACATATCACTTTGGAAGCTGGAAACATCAACACTGGAAAATAATGATGGAAACTTCTTAAGATAACCGAATGAGGCATGCCCAAGACGTTTATGCCATAACCAAACTTTGTCTCTCTCCTCCTTAGAACGAGTTCCACTTGTTGTGAAAGCTTGACCAACCTTGGTCTCACTATCCAAAGGCCCAGTCCAAGTAGTAAAGTTTGCCTCGCCGAATACCACAACCAATTGTCTTTCCCGTGAGGATGTCCTGAAAAACACAATGATTCGGTCAAAATGTTACAGTACAATTCAAGGCCGTAGTAATTTGGGCAACAAACAAGAGATTATGGTGTAAGGATAGAACAATTAACACAGAATCCAATTTGAAGGAGTCGAGAGAGAGAGAGAGAGAGAGAGAGAGAGAGAGAGAGAGTGAGTGAGTGAGTGAGCCCTCCTAATCACGGGAAGGGGGTACCATTAGCATTAGACATCACCAATTGAGGAGACGGTGTATGAGTGGCAATTTGTCCAGGATCAAATGTCATATGATCTGTGGCTCGGTGTCAATGATCCATGCGTGCTTTTTTGAGCACGTATGAAAAACAGAACCTTTGGTGGTGATGATAGAAGCACGAGTCTGGGTAGCCGGGTCAGCAGGATTGACCGCATGCTTCGGTGAGTCTGCAAGGAGGGAGAGAATCATAGGGGGTCCTGACATCGCAGCGGAAGTAAGAGTTGATTTGAGAATTTGAGGAATTTGATTTGAGAACTTTGATGTAAGGATTTGATAAGAGGATTTGATTTGAGAGGTGTAAGATTTGTATTTGAGGAATTTGATTTGAGAGGTATGTGTATAAGATTTGAGGGTATGTGTTTAGGGATTTTGATAAGAGGATTTGAGGAATTTAGATTTGAGGGACTTGGATTTGAGGAATTTGATTTAGGGTTTTGGGATTTGAATATGAGCAATTTGATATGAGAATTTAGAAACAACAGAGGATCGATTGCTCTGATACCATGCTAAAATATGAATATGATTTGAGTACTTTAGGTTAAATTGTATTCTTCTCCACAAGGAGGTATATATAGGAATTTACATGATGACTTTACAAGGAAATAGATACAGTAATCAATTAGGATAGTATCTCATCATTATACAATGATTTGTCAACTATATAAAATAAGGAAAGTAAATCCCTTAATTAATCAAGGAAATAAATCTTCTTGATTAATTAGGAGACTCACGTTAACATACAATTGGTACATTGGTGTTGAATTGGGAAGTGTGGGTACCAATACTGTGTTAATGCATGTTGAGGTGGTGCAATTGCATTTTAAATCACAAGACGTGGGTCGTATATGTTAAAATGATATTTATGAGCATAATGTGTGTTTGGGCCTAAAACAGATACACGCCAAAGCCCAAAATGAAAGCCCACACTATTCAAACAGGATCAGGAGAATCAGAAATTACCAGCTAATTGGTAATTAAAGTTCGGAAACATGCTGTTTAAGAAAAGAAGATGGGCCTAAATAAAACATCAAGAAACAGAGGCATATACTGATGGGCCATAGAGTCACTAAGAAAATAAAATTGAAAAGCCCAGCCCAGCACCGCCTCAGGTGGACAACGGCTACGCAAGTTCCAAAAAGCAGAAGTTTGGAGCCTGAAAATTCGCCCTTCAGAAAGCTGCAAAGAAGAAAAACAGACCTTCCAGAGATATTTTACACAGATCAGAAACTTCTTCACCAAACAAAGGTCTTATCAAGCTGAAATACAGGTTCACAAGTTTCAAAAAGGAAGGAGAACATTCAAAAGAAAAGAACTGAAGCTCATTAATAATACAAGTTACAAGGAGAAGGTCATGGTTGAAAGCTTGATATTTCTTAAAAGGTCAAAATCACCTTTTCAGCAAGAAAGCACGTCCCAAAAATAGATATTTTCTGGAGATATTTTTAGGAAACAAAAATCCTATAAATACAAAAGGATGAAGAGAGTAAAAGGGGCAATAAAAAAAATCAAAAGGACACAAGCAAACTTTTAGTCAAAACCGACAAAACAATCAAAGATCACTTCATATAAACAACTCCAAAAATCCTTAAGAGAAATTCTTAGAGGATCTACAAGGAAAATAGCCAGAACTCACTTCCGTGCTATTCAAACAGGCAGAATTCAGGTTATTCATTATATGAAAACCTCAACAAATTTCCCAAACATCCTCAAAATCTTCAGGAATCTCCCGAAGACTTCCTTCCTTGAAATTATTCAATCCGAAACAGGAGTAACTCTTGGAGCAGAATCATCCAGAACTCATGTCTTTGCAGCCAAAACTGCGATGTAATAGCCATAACAGATAGTTCTAAAGCAAATTAAGCCCAGGAATATCCAGATTGAAGAAATTCGGATTAAACACCGACAATCTAGACCAGTCGATCAGGAAGCAATCCTTCAGAACAGCCAGCACATAAGCGGTTTGTAGTTCTGCCTATGTGCTCAGTCTCTCCAAAGCTCAAGTTGATGAAAGCTCTGCCAATTTCAGCATTGGTATCGATTTCCAACTAATATTTATTAGTTGAAGGTGCGGTTGCATAAGTTCCATGGCAAAAAGAATTCAATTCAGGCAACTCTGCTTGAGTTTTGTCGCTCTTATATGTATAAAAGTGATATTTGTTAAGATTTCTTACGTATGCTAAGAAAAATTGTGAAGTCCTCACCAGTCTAAGGCATAGAAAAGAACTTACTTGGGAGATATTCCTTACCCAAATTCACAATTGTTTGTTTTTTATAAATAACTTGGGGCGCAAGTTATCTCATTTTAAGTCTGTTATAATTAATAAATTACTAACAGTGGCATGCTCGACACTAAAGAAATTTAACTTGATAGACCACTAATGGTTTTTCAAGCTAATGTGGAATTTTAACCTGCCATCACAGGTACTAAAGCAAAAGGGGTGAACAATGTGTTAGTATGGTATATAATTATATGATGTCAACAAAGTCGGTTAACGGTGAAATTCATACTTGTGCAGAAGGAATTTCGGAATTTCTCTTTGTGAGGGTGGGTGGGTGTGCGGCGAGATTTGGAAGAGGAGTAAGCTATTTTATAAGGGAAAAACAAACTATGAATGAAGCCCAGAGAAAACACCCAACTTCAATGTTTACACATTACAACCGTAGTAGTTAAGGGTGATTGACCTCAGACCATATTTGGGGTTGAAACCCACCCCTGGCATCAGAGTAACAAATGGGGCCCTAAAAACACCCAACTTCCAAAAAAGAAAAAATGGGGCCTCAGAACTGAGAGAGATAGGGTTTGAACTTTGATACAGTCATATATACTTGTCCTAGCCTCCTTGGTGGTGTGAATTTTTATTTTTATTTTTATTATTTTTTACGAAATGGTGGTGTGAAATTTGAGTGCTGATATGTTGAAAAAGCAAATATGGTCCAACTTTAAGGCCTTCTATTCCTACAAAGCTTGGCGTTTACTTTTGCGACCAAGGACTGCGCATATCTTTTCCTATTTAAATTCCAAATTACTATATAATTATTATTTTACCCAATTTAATTGCTTTTCTTCGTTGACATTTACTCGATATGATCATCATGCATGATGGTGTCATTAACATATACTCGACATGATCATCATGATAGAGGACTGAATAATATCTGCACTGCATATATCAAGGATGCATCATGCATCAGGAGTAGTTGAAACCCCCAATGAGAATTGTTTGAAAATCTTGTGTGTAAATAACAGACTTGTATGCCTATATCTCAAGTTGCATTGATTTGCTAAGTAATCCATGTAATTGCATTAGGAGATATGCCCCTGCCTGCCTTACACTAGTTAATAAGCCACACAACAAGTATATGCTTAACATGGCACACAAAGGGGTGTGGGCTGGGGACATCCATGCCTTGGTGGAAATACATACTTGGAATTGCTCAAGTATCATGACTTGTGAAATCCTTACTTGGCATTGATTGATTGAATGTTTAGAAGAGGAATTTTTCAAAGGTAAAATTTTGCTCAGAGGCTCTTGTTGAGAAATGGTTGGTCATTGGCAAAGAATATATCCAGAAGATAGATTAATGCAAAAGATGAAGATTTTTTGGATTTTGTCCTTGTGCATGTGGAAGAAAATACACTTAGCAGTGCTTTCAAGGCTTCTAAGCCAACGAAGATATTCAAACTTCCATTTTGGAGTGAAGATAAGTTGCCTAACAAATAACATCTTTCTCTTTCCTCTTAAGTGGTTTATTTATCAAATTCAATTCGTAACTTTTCTTTGGCAAAGAAGGAAAAGGGGACTTTATGGTTAATTTGGCAACGAAAGAAAAAGGGGACTTTATGGTTAATTTTGGAATCTAGAGAAAATTAATATTGATCATGATATGACTACCAGCACCACATCTCTGATCATTTAAATTAATAAAGGCAGAAGAAGAATGTAAACAATGAACTTGTGCTGGGGGCATCTTTGCTTCTCGGTGGTTGTGACGAAAATGGCTTCTAATTGTTACAAATTCCATTGAATAGAGAACCAAGAGAACCGCATGTGATGCAGTGTGCATTGTGATAATATGAATTTATCCGTCTGAGAAAAAAAAATTGCCAATTTTTGGAGCTTGCTTCGGCGTGATTTATCAAGACCAGACGAAGATGCTAGCGCAATGCCTTGAACTGACAATGGAACAATGCTATATCGCTTTGTCCATTTCCCCTTGGGCCTAAATCTTGCCACCGCCAGAATTCAGCGGCTTGTGTTTCAGGCACAATGATCATGGCTGCCTCAGTAATCCACTTAATGTGCAGGTCCAACTTTTCCTTTGTGCTAATACCCCAGTGATTATTGCAAATGAATTGCACGATTTGGTATGAGCTGATCCTATAAATATAGGACATCTACGTTCTTGATTGATATTGATGACATGAGTTTGAAACCATTTAAGCTGGATGCATGCGTCTATCATTCTGACTCTTTATCTTACCACTTTTTATGGTCAGCAACAAGCCAATAGCGACGCTATTAGCATTTGAGATATAAAAACTAATGATTCTGGACTTATGGCTCATGAGCTTATGATATGTCCATCACGATTCTACAAAGGCTAATGTTTTAATTTTGGTGAGCCATGACCATAGAGGTGCGATACAATCACAGGTGCCAAGGTATTTTACTTGAAGCTTCTTGCAGTTGGGAGTTGAGAAACAGTGTTATATATGGATCTATAAATTGCGTGAATTTTAATCTGGTCATATAGTCAATAGCTAGATGCTACTAAGCATATGTATTGATCCATCCATTGGCCAAGCTTTAGAATGCATATGAACTAAAACCTATTTTCGTTGATGAAATAAAATTATTCTTGGATGGTTAGAATTTGTTGGTAGCTTGCTATAAATCATTGTATGAAAAGTCAGTTGGCACCTCTTGACGACGCATATGTTTAATAGCCTTTTATATGATGGGTACAATACATAATTTTTGCTTTTGTATGTTTTTATTCTTGACTTCCATAATTTCTTTAACATATTTCTTTAGAGGATACGAACTTTTGTCATCTTACCAGTCATCTTACCCAGACAATAAAAAGCAAAGAAGAGATTTGTTTCTCTGCCATTATTGATTCAGCAAAAAGTTTTGTTCTCTCTTGTTCCCGCGTGCACTTTATATCTATTCAGCATTTATTTAAGGATTTTTAGTCATTTTGCCCCTAAACTATTAGGCAATTCGAACTTACCCCATAAATTATTTCGTCTGCCGATTTAGTCCCTCAACTCATAATAAATAGTCAATTTCACCCTTACTGTTAAGTTTATCAAATTTCATCAATTTTTTTGTTAATAACAAGGATAAATTTGTAATTTTAACTTAAAATCCATAAAAATATTGTAAATAATTAACCTTTAGGACAAAAAAAATTTATTCTCCCCTCAGAACCCCCATCCCCACCGATTTTTTGTGGGGAGAATAATTTTTTTTTTTTCTAAAAGTTAATTATTTGCAATATTTGTATGTATTTTAAGTTAAAATTACAAATTCGTCCTTGTTATTAATAGAAAAATGGATGAAATTAGAAACTTAACGGTAAGGGTGAAATTGACTATTTATTATGAGTTGAGGGACTAAATCGGCAGACGAAATAATTTAGGAGAGTAAGTTCGAATTGCTTAATAGTTCAGGGGGAAACGGCACTTTACCCTTTATTTAATTTGCTAACGGGTGTGGTGGTGTTTACATGAATGGGGAATGTGTATCTATCCATGAGAGACTTGGGAGTCACTGGGACACACAAGGGGACCCACAAGCGCACGGGGTCTTATGTATCGATGAGAGACTTGGGATTCGTTCAAAAAAATGAGAGACTTGGGAATATATGTATCTATGAGAGACTTGGGAGCTACTCAGAGGACTAATTCACTGGTTTTCATCCTCCCCAATCACTACACATAGATCTACACCATTTATCCGGTGGCGTGACTACGATCCATACTGTCCAACGGTCTTGATCCTACTACACTATCTGCTGGTGCAACTGCCTCCGGTAAAATGTGGCTTCGCTAGAATTTTGCTCGAAAGACAATCTTGGTACATGGGTGGGTCTACAGCCAAAACAAAATCCTGGTAATCACTGATCAATAGACTTGGCATTTGTGTCGTTTTGGCAGTGTTCGTGTTTGTGTCAACTCTTTTTTTTTTAACGGGTTAACACCACACGACACGATAAAAAAACAAGTTAGAAATGTCAAATACAAACACTTCACATTACAATTAGCGAATCACACGATAAGAAAAATATACTATATTTTTTTAATGAATTTTTAAATCTTAAAATAAAAGAGTTTTCTATTTAAACTCCACACTTCTCTTTGTTCATCCCAATACTTAAATCATTAAACTGTTTTCGTCATTTCTGTTATCATCTTTCTCAAATTCCATACCTAAAATCGAACACCCCATGTCTCTTCCTTTTAGAAAATACAAATTCAACACACCAACACAGACAATCAAACCCACTCAAACCACAACCACCATTGTCAAACACCGCCAGATAGACCGTCAAACACCGTCGCTCGGAACCACAACCACACGCAGAGCTTGAACTGCAACCATCAACCAATCAAAATCACCACCGCCTTATCGAATTGGATTGACATCACCGCCACTCAATTGAATCCAACGGAATCTCTACACAATTGAATTGAACCACCATCGTTGAACAACTAATTGCTGAATCAATTTTCAGTCCAATAAAAGGAAAAAAGTTTAAAATAAAAATAAAAGTATGAAAAACTCGGAGAAAAGAGCTGGGAAGTGACAGGACCCGACTCAAATTCCACTTTGGAATCCGTGTCGAACCCTGTGCATGTCCAATACATGTCAGGTGCCGGGCACACTTAACCAAACTACCCTTTTCGCCCTAAACCACCTTAAAGCCACTTAAGGGTTTACGACTTCTGCCGGAAAACCGGCAGAATCTCCCCTGAAAAACAGACATTTCCCAAATTAAAATACCTGTAAAAACACAGTTTAATAATCTCCAAACTTTAGCATGCATGAATCAAATCCACACACACATCAAAGACAGCTAAATAGAATGGCCTCTGGCCTTACAACCAACTCGGACAACCACATTAACAACAATTCTCACTATCTTAATTTATCCAATGCAATTCCTAGCCAACCATTCAGCTACATTAGTTTCGGTAGTTATTCTCTTAACAAGCACATCAACAATAATAACATCATTACATAAAGAAATCTAATAAGTAGAGTTCATCACCAAACAAGCCTCATATCTCAAATATCAATCGGGCCTTGGGCCGCACATCGGTTCATATTGAATTCAACTAACATGTGAAATAGATTCTAAATCCAAGCCCATAACCAAATTCTACTATATCCTTTCTTGTGGCTGCACCTATATTTATCTAGGTTGCCTACGTACCCTTGTGGAGGGATCAAGCCACACGTAGTTTTATATTATGAATCTATTTTTCAATTAATCTACCAAACACATTTTTGAATTTTGAAAATGCAAATTCGTTCTCTCGTTTTCATTTTATGAAAACATTCTCATAAAACATTCTCCGAAAACATTACCATACGGGCCTTTATTGCCTTGTGGAGGCAAGCTCATGTGGTTGAAGACCGTAGTTGTGACTAAAAGTCAATACATAGTTGAAGACTATACAATCGAAGGCCAAACTCAAACTCGTTATTGAAGATCATATTCATGGTTGAAGACCCTACTCATGGCTGAAGGCCGAATTCATAATATTCATGGTTGAAAACAATACTTGTGATCGAAGATCATATAACATGTATATAAATAAGGGATTTGGGGACTTGGAGTCCAAGGGTTCAGTGCCTATAAAAGGCCAACTAATCCCCCAACATAAGGGGGAGGAGAGGTATGAGATTATTTTAACTCTATTGCAATATTCCTGAACGAACATTGACTTGAGCGTCGGAGTGTTTTCTTGTAGGTACCCCTCTCATCCCTCATTGATAGCAAGCTGAAGATGGTGTCTAGCTTCTCAACATGGAATACAAGACTACTTGTTAGAGGACCCAAAATTTCATGCTCCTACACTTATAAAGTAAAGAATCCCAATATTCTTACATTAGGTTCTCTTTTAGTTTAGTTATGTTAATGTACATGTTAAAAAGAAGAATAAGTTTATTTTATCATATGCTGAAGATAGATGTGCTATTCAGTTAATGAAACCCGTACTCTTCTCGTCTCCAGACACCCACCAAATAAAAATGAAGTAAAAAAAATTAACACAATGCAAAGCAAACACTAAACAAAACACCCTTTTTTCGTAATTGCGACAAAGAGGAATTTTCATTACATAAACATGGGGAAATTACAGAAAATTGCACAATAAAATAAGGAGGGTTCTAGCTAGATTGCTGCTAGAGTGGCAATAGTGCCGTTGGCCTCCTCACGCGGCTGCTCTGAAACAGAGAAAGGAGTTGAGGCACAAGAGGCACCAGTTCGGGGATGAAAAGCAGCAGGGTGAGCAGCAACAAGCACAAAAGGAGAGGCAGCCAGGGCCAGTAGGAGGGTGGAGACAAGAGAAGGTGTTGTGCGGAAGCGTCAACCAAGTGCGGTGAGTGAAAATCTAACAACAACTAGCAAGAGATAAATGGACCAAAAACAACACCAACAAGAACACCAAGATTTATACTGGTTCGGCAATGCCTACATCCAGTTTGGAGACGACGGAGTATTCCACTATAATCAATGAGAACATACAAATAGTGTTTATCACTCAATTTCCCAAAGACCCAAATACACCCAAGTCACACCCTCACAACAATTGAAAAGAGAAAACCAAAGAACAACTTGAGAGAATTCTTCCTCTCTTTGGCAAAGTGCCCTTCTTGCTATTTTTCCTCTCTTCCTACACTTGGTGGTGATGCTTCAAATGAGAACCATTTGCTCCCAATTTATAGCCAAAGATCAAGAGTGTGAATGCAATCCCAAGCTATTCAAATGGTGGCTACCAAACTAGTCAATGGTGTGCTACCATTTACTCACATGGGCAACTACAATTGTTGGCTACCAAACTTCAACCATGGTGTGCTACCAACCTCAACAATGGTGTGCCAACATTTATCACATGGGCAACTACATTTGAGCCAATTTTCAACAATCTCCACCTTGGATCAAATGTAGCAAACTCTCATAGTAATACTCCCAATGGTCGTCTCCCAATCCCCCAAGGGGCAATCATCAAACTTTACAAATTCCAGTCAAGTCTAAGCAATGCTTAAACTTGAGCAACGAAACTGGCTTCGTCAACATATCAAATTGCTTGTACCACTGTCTTGGAGACTGCTTCAAGCCATACAATGATTTTTGCAATTTGCAAACCCAATTTTCTTTCCCTGCAACACTAAAACCTTCTGGCTGAGACATATAGATCTCTTCCTCCAAATCACCATGTAAGAATGCCGTCTTGACATCAAGTTGGGCGAACTCAAGGTCAAACTGCTCAACCAAAGCCAACAAAATACAAATGGAAGAATGTTTTACTACAAGAGAAAATACCTCATTGTAGTCAATGCCTTCCTTCCGAGCATAGCCTTTAGCTATCAATCGGCTTTGAATCTTACATTGCTTTTTCCCAATGATTCCATCTTCTTGGCATATACCCATTTGCACCCAATTGGTTTCTTCCCCTTTGGTAATTGAACCAGCTTCCAAGTCTCATTTTTATGAAGAGATTTCATCTCCTCATCCATAGATTTCTTCCACTCCACGCTTTGAACTTCCTGACTTCTTTGAAAGTGGATGGAATGTCATCTTCAATGACTGGAAGTGCATATGCCACAATATCAGTAAATCGAGCAGGCTTTCGAATTTCTCTTCTCGATCTCCTGGTTGCAATGGAATCTTGTTGCTGTGGAGGCTCTTGGGTAAATACCTCCTCTTCATCATCCTCGTCCTCATCATCGAATCAACTATAGGACTAGTGTACGTAACATCGGACCTTCTTTGGAACAATTGGAGCCTTCAATAACTCCACCGCTTTGAACTTCTCATGGTCTTGGTCGCTTCACCTTCATGCTTGTTACGATTAACCATAGCAGCCTCATCAAAAGTCACATCTCTGCTTACAACAAATTTCTTCTCATCTGGACACCATAGTTGGTATCCCTTCATGCCAGTGCTAAAGCCAACAAATAGAGCTTTCTTTGCTCTTGGATCCAACTTTCTTTCCCCGACATGGTAGTAAGCGGGACAACCAAATATGTGTAAATACTTGTAATCGGTACAAGGTTTACCGGACCATACCTCCATGGGCGTTTTGCCCTCGTTCGCAGCAGCAGGCAACCGATTAATAAGATGGCTTGCATAAGTAATAGCCTCAGCCCAAAACGCCTTGCCTAAACCGGCATTAGACAACATACACCGAACTTTCTCAAGCAAGGTACGGTTCATGCGCTCTGCCACCCCATTCATTGCGGTGTCTCCCTAACCGTGAAGTGCCTCACAATACCCTCATCTTGACACACTTTCAAGAAAGGATCAGACTTGTATTCTCCACCATTGTCGACTGAGAGTCTTGATCTTTCGACCGCTTTGCGTTTCAATCATCTTTTTCCACTTCAGGAATATCTTCAAGACTTCATCTTTACGCTTCATGGTGTACACCCATACTCTTCTAGAGAAGTCATCAACAAAGGAGACAAAATAATGGCTACCTCCCCAAGATGCATTCTTGGAAGGTCCCCAAACATCGGTGTGAACATAATCTAGAGTGCCTTTAGTGTGATGAATTGCGGTGCCAAATTTCACTCTAGTTTGCTTACCCAAAGACACAGTGTTCACGAATTCCAATTTGCATGCTTTCGCACCTTTCAATAAGCCTTGCTTCACCAATCCTTGCAACGCTTTTTCACCGGCATGCCCAAGACGCATATGCCATAACCTCGTAGTGTCCGAGCTATCTGCGTCGGCAGCCAGTGATGTTGCTCCACCAATAATTGTACTCCCGCAAGAAATACAAATTATTTCGTCTTGTACCTTTCATCACCACCAATGCCCCGTACACGCCTTTAAGAACTCCACCCTCCATGGTGATCTTGAGACCCTTGGATTCCAAAGCCCCCAATGAGATAAGATTCTTCTTCATATCCGGTACATACCGAACATCGCTCAATTCTCTGATTGTTCCATCATGCATCTTCAAACAGATTTTGCCTATCCCTTGTGTTTTGCGGGCATTATTGTTGCCCATCAAAACAACTCCACCATCCAGCTTCTCGAAGCTAGAAAACCATTCCCGAATGGGACACATATGATAGGTGCAACCTGAATCCAAAATCCACTCATTTGAGTGACCATCAATGAGATGAACTAGCCAAAGCAAACTCGAAATCATCATCTCCAGATTTTGCAACATTTGCTTGAACCCGCTTTCTCCTTCTCTTTGTTCTTCAATTTGGGGCAGTCTTTCTTCCAATGACCCTTTTGGCGACAAAAGGCACATTCATCTTTAGCAGGAAACTTTCCTCGTGACTTTGAACGAGATTTTCCCCGCTTCCCATATTTTCTCTCTTCTGTTCGACCCCTAGCAACGAGTGCCTCGGTGTGTGAATTTTGAGTCTTCTGTTCCTTCTTTCGACACTTATGATTCACCAATGCTGCAGACACTTCATCCAGTTTCACCTCGGATTTTCCATACAACAAAGTAGTTGTCAAATGATCATAATCATCGGGCAATGAATTTAACAAACATAGTGCCTTGTCCTCGTCAGGAATTTTCACATCAAGGTTTGCTAAATCAGCAAGTATTTTACTATAATCATTGAGGTGTTCATGCATAGAAATACTGAACGATATTGAAATCGGAAGAGTCGCTTCTTCAAGAAGAGCCGATTTTCTGCACTCTTGGTCATGTACTTCTCCTCCAATTTCCTCCATAACTCCTTTGCAGAAGTTTCCTTCATATACGGGTATTTCAACTCCTTATCAAGGAATGATCGAATAGAGCCACAAGCATGAAGATTAAGTCTCTTCCATCGCTTATCATCAATTTCTTCTGGTTTATTCTCCGTAACAATATCCAACTCTTGTTGATACAACACATCCATAACTTCACATTGCCACATACCAAAATTATTAGAGCCATTGAATTTATCAACCTCTAACTTCGTAGTAGCAATTGGATGTCTATTGGATGAAGGTGCCGACGAAGACGATGCCAACTCCTTCTCCACGTCTTTATCTCCAGCCATCTACTCGGTACTGTAGCAGCTCACTGTTCACTGACTGTAGCACCGACACTGTAGCACAGTACTATTCATGGCACTGTAGCTCAACAGATTTTCTCTCCCCCGAACAACCCCAGTCGAAAATTGGAGCTCTGATACCAATGGTTGTGCGGAAGCGTCAACCAAGTGCGGTGAGTGAAAATCTAACAACAACTAGCAGGAGATAAATGGACCAAAAACAACACCAACAAGAACACCAAGATTTATACTGGTTCGACAATGCCTACATCCAGTTTGGAGACGACGGAGTATTCCACTATAATCAATGAGAACATACAAATAGTGTTTATCACTCAATTTCCCAAAGACCCAAATACACCCAAGTCACACCCTCACAACAATTGAAAAGAGAAAACCAAAGATACAAAGCAAAGAACAACTTGAGAGAATTCTTCCTCTCTTTGGCAAAGTGCCCTTCCTGCTATTTTTCCTCTCTTCCTACACTTGGTGGTGATGCTTCAAATGAGAACCATTTGCTCCCAATTTATAGCCAAAGATCAAGAGTGTGAATGCAATCCCAAGCTATTCAAATGGTGGCTACCAAACTAGTCAATGGTGTGCTACCATTTACTCACATGGGCAACTACAATTGTTGGCTACCAAACTTCAACCATGGTGTGCTACCAACCTCAACAATGGTGTGCCAACATTTATCACATGGGCAACTACATTTGAGCCAATTTTCAACAGAAGGCTCAAGAGTGAAGCGAGTGAGAGCGAGCCAGACGCAATAGACCAATTGCGAGGGAGCACTACGTCAGCATGGGGAGTGTCCCTGAGGAGCAGCTCGAGGCTGAAGGCCAAGGAATAAGTAATGGCGCTGCACAGCAAAAGCAGCATGAGTATATGGTTGGTGTGGAAGAGATGTTGGTCTGGAAATCGTACCTGGACTAGCGTCATGGTTGTGGGAATGGCGAAGCTAAAAATGCCATGGTGGATGATAAATGCGGAAGCTGCTGCGGGCATGGTTTGTTGTGATGGAAAGTAGTTAATCAACAACTGCAGGTGCTGATGATTCACAAAAATATTATTAGTATTACTCTGAAAATGGTTTATTGCCAATATCATGTTTGGGAGAAATTTTTATATATTTGAGAGAAATTTGGGAGAAATTCGTATATGTTTGGGAGAAACTTGTATATGTTTGGGGAGGCTTGGAAGGAGTGGGTCTATTTATAAAGGAAAAAGATCAAATACAAAAATATGACTTCAAGCAAAATTCTAGTTGGAGACAGCTGCTGCAGATAGTTGAATACGACGTCGTTGTCTAAGGCGCCAACACATTTCGTCATGTATTTTTTATTATATGAAAACACGTGCATGTATTTTTTATTTTATGAAAACACGTGTACGAGAGACTGACTACTTTCACCACCGACACATTTCAGCAAACCTATTAAATTATAACAACAAAAGTGGAGACAACAGAAGGCTCAATATTGAAGCGAGTGCGAATGAGCCAGACGCAACGGACCAAGTGAGAACGAACGAACCAGCATGGGGAGTCGTCTATTTATATGTATCACAAAATATGACTTAACAGGAGTGCAGATGGTGCACGCTGAAATAAAGGATCAAGACGGTTGGACAGTATGGATCGCACTCACGCCCCTGGATAAACGGTGTAGATCTTCGTAAGTAGAGTGATCGGGGAGGATGAAAACCAGTGAATTAATCCCACTAGTCGGCCAGTGGGTGTTTACCTCAGTAGAATACCAAACATGCCCCTAACTTTGTTTTTGGGAGCTGAGTTGAAAACGACGTCGTTGTCTAAGGCGCCAACACATAAGACCCACTGCAAACTTTTCCACGTTATCTGATATTTGAAAACAGAAAAAAGGGTACTCTGCTCTCAGAGCTGAACAGCAATGGCTTCGCCTTTGCCTTCGTCCCTTCCTGGTCTCTCACTCATCTCCAAACCTTCACCACCTCAACACCACCGCCTTCTGCTAGCTCCGACCCGACCCGAACTTTCCAGGTTCGAATGCCGGGCCGGGCAGACCGGGTTCTTCACCCGACTCGGAAGGCTTATCAAGGAGAAGGCCAAGAGCGACGTAGAGAAGCTCTTCTCGGGATTCTCCAAGACTCGGGATAATCTCGCCGTCATCGACGAGCTCTTGCTCTACTGGAATCTCGCTGACACTGTTCGAGTCCTTGATGAACTCGAAGAGGTTTTCTTCTCTCCCTGTTTGTTTCTCGAGAAAATAACAAGCTTTGGTGGAAAATCTGATTATTTCTGTTGTTTTCGGTTTCAGGCTCTGCTGGTATCGGATTTTGGTCCAAAAATCACAATTAAGATTGTGGAAAGTTTGAGGGAGGACATAGTAGCTGGGAAGCTGAAATCTGGAAGCGAAATAAAGGTAATGGTAACAATTGAAAAGCCTTTTATGTTCGTAGCAACATAGGCAGCATTTGAACCTTAGTTTTTATGAATTTTTACAATTTTAGGCTCCCGAAATTACCCAACTTTTGGAGATTTGCCGTATATCGCCGTATCTGTATCCGTATCCGTATCCGTGCTTCTTAAATTGACAAGCCCTTATGTTCATAGCAACATTGGCAGCATTTGAAACTTAAAAAAAAAGAAAAGAAATTTTATGATTTTAGGCTCCAAAAATTACCCAACTTAGCCCCATACTACATAGTTAGGTAAATAAAATTAACTTAAGTGGAGGGTCCTGAATTTTCTGAGCAATCAAATGGAGTGCGTGTTAGTTTATATGTGTGCTTGAAATGTAATGTGGTGGTATCTGAATTGGGTTGTTTGTAGGAAGCATTGAAGAAGAGTGTGTTGGATTTGTTAACTACAAAAGGGAGCAAAACTGAACTTCAACTTGGATACAGGTGCTGAGTACTGACCTTTTCTGAGTTTTAGAATTTTTGTCAATTTCTTTTTGATGTTATGTTCAATGTAGGAGTTTTTGTTGTGTTATCAGGAAACTGGCTGTGGTTATGATTGTCGGCGTTAATGGAGGTGGGAAGACAACATCTCTTGGTAAGAATGGAACTCATTTTGTATCATGCGCTAAGAGACATTTTGATATACAACCCATTTAATCTTACAGCATTAATTTTCGGGGGAATTTTACTGGAAATGTTCCAAACTTAAGTTTAAGGGAATTTTAAGCCAAACTTTATAGTGACATTTCCATTATATAAATCCAGCATTATAGAGTATTTTGTTTCTTTAATAAACTTTTTAACTATATTCATGCTGTGGTATAATGATTAAGGACACTTAAGTCTGATGATGATCTGATAAACTATCCTCATGCAGGAAAGCTGGCTTACAGATTGAAGAAGGAAGGGGTGAAGGTGAGAATTTGTCATCGCTTCATTGCCCTAACAGCACTGAATTGGTTTGAAGCATATGAGAAAAACTGGTTACATCCAAGAAAAGCGTACCTATTTCAATGGCTTTTCTGGTCTAAAAATTGCCTCGGGTTTGAAATTGTGGCAGGTATTGATGGCAGCAGGGGATACATTTCGAGCAGCTGCCTGTGACCAGCTGGAGATATGGGCTGAGAGGACGGGGTGTGAGATTGTTGTGGCTGAAAAGAGAACGCTAAAGCAGCATCAGGTAGAGAACTTGAACGGAAGAGATGGATGATCTTATATTTGCTTTTCCTTTCTATTTTTGTTTTGTCTATAAGAATTTAGTTGACATGGTATAACTACTGACATATAGTCATAAAGTGCTTTCTGAACAGTTATTTCTCATGTGACACCTCTGGACATAAGTTTGTTGGAAAACCTTTCAGGCTTAGCTGCTCATGTAAGTTTGTGAGTTTAGCTGATTAATTTGCAGTGGGACCTTTTGTTTATAAATTTTAGGTTAATTTGCAGGCTTAGCTCCTCTGGACACTAATTACAGCTTGATGGAAGAGTTGATTGCATGTAAGGAAGCTGTGAGCAAAGTCATTCCTGGCGCTCCTAATGTAAGCTGTTGGACACTTCTTGTCATCTTTCTATCATCAAATTCGACAATCGAGGCATGTGAATGCATACTTCCCATTGAAAAGAATAATTCGGAGTAGACTATGTTCTTTGATAATGTATGTACCCAGTATATTCTTTGTCACCATGAATTGCATGCCTCTAAGTTTCAATTAGTATGTCATGCTCTCAAACCTTTCAGTTAGTGGTGATATTTGACTGCATGCTTTATGAAAGAATCATATCGCTAGAGTGTAGAAAGTTAGGGGACTTATGCGCATGATACGTGCCACATGCTTTGCTGTTATTTTCTCATGTATCTTCTTTAATTTTTATGCATTAAAGCCATACTGCCATATTTCAAATACTCCATTTTATGCTATTTGTGACACGATGGCCCCTGGTCCTTTCAATTCTTTGACTTGTAAATCAGTCTATTCATGCCTGCCACTACCATATATGATCATTGAAGATTGCAAAGAGTAGCTTAAAATGTTTAGGTGTCTCTCTCTTTGACCATGTGAGGTGAGATATTTAGTAACTCTTTCAAATTCTTATGAGTCTTGTGAGACCATATTTCTATATGTGCCTGATATATTTCTTTTAGATATATGCAGGAGATCCTACAAGTTCTTGATGGAACCACAGGTTTAAACATGCTTCCGCAAGCAAGAGAATTCAATGAGGTAATGTTCTTATCCTCCACTTTCTGGATTATTATGCTTTTGTCAGAACTTAAGATTATTGAATCTATGGTTAAATACCTTTTTCGTCATTGGGTTTTTAACGAAAATTCAGTTTGGTCATTGAGAAATTTTTCTAGCCAAATTAGTCACCGTGTTTCTCAAACTTTATAATTTATAGACATTTCGTTATCTTCTTCCCAATATTTCCCCCAATTTGTTAAGCCCTAATAGCACAATATACCATAACTTGTTGAGTTAGAGGAAGAAGACTGAAGATGCTTTTCTAAAAAAAATAAAAATAAAAACTGCACTTAACTGAAGATAACAAAATGTCTATAAATTGTAAACATTGGAAAGCACGGTGACCAATTTGGCTAAATTTTTTATTTAGTGACCAAATTGATTTTTCACGTAAAACCCAGTGACCAAAAATGTTTTGTGCAATTTTTTCTCTACAATAAATGTTCGAGTGTGCTGATTATTTACATTATAAACATCGTGACAGATTGTTGGGATAACTGGTTTGGTATTGACAAAACTTGATGGTTCTGCTAGAGGCGGCTGTGTGGTAGGTTCCAAGTGTTCTATCCCATATCATTTTCAATTTATTCATGAATTGATATATTGGCATAGCTTCTGCTGTTTCAAGACTTAATTCTCAAATCTTTTTTTTTTCTTTCAAATAATTCACTGATCCCAAGATTGTATCTTATTTCAGGTCAGTGTGGTAAATGAACTTGGCATCCCTGTAAAGTTTGTGGGTGTTGGTGAAGGCGTAAAAGACCTCCAACCCTTTGATGCAGAGGCCTTTGTTAATGCCATATTTTCGTAACCCTAAAGGATGGTGAGTGTCACATCAATTGACTATGTTCTTCTGATCCCAGATGTTAGTGATTTTTATCAGACGTTTTTCTCTTTCCTGTAGAGAATTACATAATCCCCTAAATCTTTGTGAGCTGGCGGCGGGTCCTTGTCCAGCCAATGTCAGCAACCATTTGATCTGATTGGGGAAAATGAGTTTAGGATGAAGCTTCCCACGTCGAATCCCACATTCAGTCTTCAGATGATCAAGACTTTGACCTGCTCAACGGCAATTTTACTTTCCGGTATCATTTTGCTGCTGTCGGATGAAACTTGACTGGAACTGTAACAAAGTTGTGAAGCCTTAAGCTGCAAGGCGGTTGCTGCTGTATAGGATTGAAGCGTGGTTCTAACCCTTCATACCTCACTGGGTACCTCATTTCCTATCTTCTACGGGCGCCTCTTTTGTCTCCTCTTTCTTGTCATTTCAAACGAACAATAAGCAAAAGCCTTGGAAACATTAAACTTTTTGCCAACTAATAACTTACTCTCAATCAGATAATGAAACTGCAAAACTGCTGTGTTATGCTGGAAGGCACATTGCAGTCAACTCTCTCAGATTGCAGTAATCCCATCAACAGTGTCGCGCTGCGGGTTGAATTCTATCGAGATGCACACGCCCTTCATACCTTCCCCAAATTTCTGTAAAACAAAAAAAATTTCTAAACAGTAACTCCCAGTACTCTCATAGGTACATATAGACATACATGTAAACAGAAAGACACACATTAGCAAATTAAATGCTGAATAGATATAAAGGAGAAGAAAAGAAATTTAGCAAAGGTCATAGAATGACAAATACATGTCGAATGGAACTTGTTATAGAAAGTAACAGAAAATTTGTGCCAACTAAGATTTCATCTATACTTTAGACCAACAGAAAAAGTGCTACTTTTGCTAACGGCAAAGCTCATGTTTGGAAAGTCACATTAAGGTGATTAAGCCATACTTGATGCCAGGATTAGAATTACCAAAGCCAAAAATGCTTGTAAAATCCTACCCACAAAGCATAGGACTGTCTTTGTTCAGTTGAATACTGTTTATGAGTGAGCCACTCAGCCTCGTGCACAAAGATTTTAATCTTTGAATGCAGGGACAAAAGTGCAAATATTATCAGCTGAGAATATTTACTGAAAATCAGCAATGGTACATATATAGATAGCCAGCTTATGTGAAACTAAATAAGATATCACAAGCATTACAATTCAAAGATTCACTTTGTAACTTTGTAAAATTGTAAGTTTCTTGAGATTAACTATAGTCTATAATTCTTTATAAAAAAAAACTAGTCTATAATGACATTACCAAGAAACAAATAAATCATTCGATACCACAAGAAGAAAAAAAAGTAACAAAGGAAAAACAAAACACACCCTGTTTTCTTTTTATTGCGACAGGAATTTTCATTACATAAACATGGGGAAATTACAGAAAATTCCACAGAAATACCCCATATTTTTGTTCAAAAGTGAAGCGATTGCAGCTTAGAGTGGCAATAGTGTCGTTGGCCTCCTCAGGCGGCGGCGGCTGTGAAACAGAGAAAGGAGTTGAGGCACAAGAGGCACCAGTTTGGGGGAGAAAAGCAGCAGGGTGAGCAGCAAGAAGCACAAAAGCAGAGGCAGCCAGGGCCAGGAGGAGGGTGGAGACAAGAGAAGGCTCAAGAGTGACGTGAGTGAGAGCGAGCCAGACGCAATGGACCAGTTGTGAGGGCGCACTACGTTAGCATGGGGAGTGCCCCTGAGGAGCAGCTCGAGGCTTAAGGCCAAGGAATAGGTAATGGTGCTACACAGCATAAGCAGCATGAGTATAGGGTTGGTGTGGAAGAGATGCTGGTCTGGAAATTGTACCTGGACCAGCGTCATGGTTGTGGGAATGGTGAAGCTAAAAATGCCATGGTGGATGATAAATGTGGAAGCTGCTGCGGGCAAGGTTTGTTGTGGTGGAAAGTAGTAGATCAATAACAGCAGTTGCTGATGATTCACGGAAAATATTGTTAGTATTACTCCGAAAATGGTTCATTGCCATTTTCAGAATGTTTCCTATGAGCCTCTACTGCTGATGATTATTAGGCTTAATAATCATCTTTGAGTCGCCCTAGTCATCTATGAGGTGGAAGGGACTTGGAAGGAGTCATCCTTGACTCTCAAGGAGCCAGCTGTCATGTTTGGGAGAAAACCAATGAATTAATCCCATTCGTAGCTTTTCACTTTCAGTTCGATTTTTCTTAGAATCTATGAGGAATGAAAGAGTGGTGTAGACTAGGAGGAGTGAATGGCGTACATGTCGAATCTATAAAAAAGAAGAATACAAATTTAGCAAAGGTCCTTGAATGACAAATACATGTCGAATGGAACTGGTTATAGAAAGTGACAGCAAACTTAATCTATACCTCAGACAGAAGCCAACAGAAAAATTTCAAGGTGATTAAGCCGTACTTGATGCCAGGATTAGAATTACCAAAGCCGAAAATGCTTGTAAAATCTTATCCACAAAGCATAGGACTGTCTAGGTCCCCCAAGCTTCTTGGAGACATCTCTTACAACAGGATAAGAAATTGAGTGATCTGGTGTATAAGCATATACTCATTGGAATGAAAAGTCACAACCAAATAAGGAGAACATTTACTCTCAATATATCTGTGAAGCTCAACCAAATATCTCCAGGAAACAAAACATATCCCGGATCATTTTCCAGAATGAAGTTCAACCAAACGTCTGCTAGGTTGATGGAAGATTCAAAATAACTCAAGACGTCAGGACATTGGTGCTGACCGCTGATGGCAACCGAGTTTTCATTTTTCTATGACATCTTCAAAGTAATGCATCAGAGTATAATATACCACTCTGAGTTTGAATTTCAATATGATATTAAGTGTGCCCATATTTCTCTGATGGAATGTTTTGCCCAGTTTCAAAAATCCATGCACCAGGAGGAAAGCACAAAAAGTTGGGATTGCAGCTATAAAGGCTCATATATATATATATATATATATATATATATATATATATATATATATATATATATATATATATATATATATATATTTACAGAAATTCTCTTATGCGGACATCCGGACGTTATTATCGTGCGGACGCCATGTATTTTGTACTACCCTTCCTGTTTTCCTGCCTGTTTATAATGGCATCCGCACGTTCTGCGAGTTAATACATCCGGATAAGAGAATAACTGATATATATATTTGATGATAAAAGTAAAAGAGGTACTATGAGGAATACTCATATATGGCAAAGGATCCCTGAAGTGTTCAAATCTGAGGCCTGAAAATGGCTTCATACTGCAGGCAGGGTACTATACATCTAAGCATTATGAATTGTACCAGCTCAGCTTCAAAGTATACACTCGTAAAACGATGAGTTTCAAAGTATCTAAAAATTGCAAGCAATTGTGTCACACTGGTAAAGTTTTCAAGGTTATAAAAGGGGTATGACTACATGTCATGCGCAATCAGCAAATAAACGATTAAAAAGGAGAAATTGCTCCAGTTTAACAGTGCCCCCAACTTATTCTACCAACAGAACAACAGAATTGTAATACTTTTTCCACTGAAATCTTCTAAAATTGCTTTTTTCTTTTTCCCTAAGATCAATACTTGCAGTAGTTTTTTCAATTGGAAGCTTCTAGAAATTATAACCTACATGTTCTATCACAAGCTTGACAGACTCACTTATGACATTTATCAGTCGGCACCTTCTACAGTGCACCATGCACATGGATGCGCCTTTTGTCTGTAATAGAGCATGTGCAACGCACATGCTATTTGAGTTATAAACAAACTGAAACATAACCTGCTACAGCAGGTAAAGGTTAAGGCTTCCAAGTTTCCTTTTACAGGTTTAAGGATCCCTTTTATAAATTTATGGAACTCCTATGTCCATAACAATATAACGGAAGTCCTATATGTTGTAAACCCCCCGTGTTTACAAGCGGAAGGACCAAATTTATTCCACCAAGGTCCATGCTTACCTTATTCTTATACAAGGGTTCGTTATTGTTGTAAATTACGGTATTACGAGATTAAGGATGACTTTTACCATGTAATGGAACATGAATGTCCATCTTTGTATAATACCAATCCTTAATGTTGTAACTACCACCTTGTTTACAAGGATAATGACTCTATTTACTCTACTAAGGTTCATTCTTACCTTAACATTGTATTGGTGGTCATTTCCTTTGTAAAATATGCTTTTACAAGTTTAAGGATCATTTTATACATTTATGGAACCCTTTTGTCCATAACAATATAAACAAAGTCCTATATGTTGTAAACCCCCCGTGTTTACAAGCGCAAGGACCAAATTTATTCCACCAAGGTTCATGCTTACCCTATTCTTATACAAGGGTTCCTTGTAGTTGTAAATTATGGTATTACGAGATTAAGGATTGCTTTTACAATGTAATGGAACCAGTATGTCCATTTTAGTATAATATGAATCCTTAATGTTGTAACCACCACCTTGTTTACAAGAATAATGACTCAATTTACTCCTCCAAGGTTCATTCTTACCTTAACATTGTATTGGGGGTAATTTTTCTTTGTACTAGATGTCCTTATCTTTGTAAATTACGATATTACAATTGAGTGGATGGATTTTACAATCTTATGGAACATAAATGTCCAAAACAAAGTAATACGAGACCTTAATATTGTAAACATTTGTGTTTACATGTATAAGGACCCAATTTATTTTCCTAATGTCCCTAGTTACCTTAATATTGTACTAGATGTCTTTATCTTTGTAAATTACGATATTACAAGATTAAGGATGAATTTTACAATCTTATGGAACATAACTGTCCAAAACAGTAATACGAGACCTTAATATTGTAAACATTTGTGTTTACACGTATAAGGACCCAATTTACTTTCCTAATGTCCCTAGTTACCTTAATATTGTACTAGATGTCTTTATCTTTGTAAATTACGATATTACAAGATTAAGGATGAATTTTCCAATCTTATGGAATATAACTGTCCAAAACAGAGTAATACGAGACCTTAATATTGTAAACATTTGTGTTTACACGTGTGATTACCCAATTTACTTTCCTAATGTCCCTAGTTACCTTAATATTGTACTAGATGTCTTTATCTTTGTAAATTACGATATTACAAGATTGATGATGAATTTTACAATCTCATAGAACATAACTGTCCAAAGCAGAGTAATACGATACCTTAATATTGTAAACATTTGTGTTTATACGTATAAGTACCCAATTTACTTTCCTAATGTCCCTAGTTACCTTAATATTGTACTAGATATCTTTATCTTTGTAAATTACGATATTTCAAGATTAAGGTTGAATTTTACAATCTTATGGAACATAAATGTCTAAAACAGAGTAATATGAGAGCTTAATATTGTAAACATTTGTGTTTACATGTATAAGGACCCAATTTACTTTCCTAATGTCCCTAGTTACCTTAATATTGTATTAGATGTCTTTATCCTTGTAAATTACGATATTACAAGATGAAGGATGAATTCTGAGTCTCATGGAACATAAGCTGTCCAAAATAGAGTAATATGAGACCTTAATATTGTAAACATTTGTGTTTACACGTATAAGGACCCAATTTACTTTCCTAATGTCCCTAGTTACCTTAATATTGTACTAGATGTCTTTATCTTTGTAAATTAGGACATTACAAGATTAAGGATGAATTTTATAATCTTATGGAACATAACTGTCCAAAACAGAGTATACGAGACATTAATATTGTAAACATTTGTATTTACATGTATAAGGACCCAATTTACTTTCCTAATGTCCCTAGTTACCTTAATATTGTACTAGATGTAACATCCGTGACCTAAATTTTAATTAAATTAAATTAATTTAATTAATTATGTGAAATTACGGTTTTGCCCCTGAGGTTAGAGTCGTAAAGGTCACATTTTTATCCGTTTGGAATTTCGCGAAACAGACCGCGCCATTGCAACGGGCTCGTCAACGAGTCCGTAGTCGGTGGCACGTCCCGATCCGAGGTCCAACTCAAAAAGGGCATTTTGGGTATTTGAATTTTGAGAAAACCCTAAACCTATCCAACTGACGCTGCACACGCGTCGACACCCAGCCCGCTCCCTCTCTCTCTCTTCTCTCTCTCTCCTCCCCGACGCGGCGCCTTCAACCCTTCGCAGAACCGTCCAGGTCACTACTGGACCGAGACCAGGTCCCAAAAGATCCGGCGTGAGCTCCGGTCCTAACCCACCCAAGTTCCCGGCCGGTAGCCTCGAATTCGCAGGAAAAATCGACTGGTTCAAGCCGGTTTTTCACGTCTTCGTTCGGTGGCTCCGCAACCGACTCCGCGATCCAGGTATGTTTCTTCACCTCCTCAACCTGCCTAAGCCGATCGCAACCTTGGTTTTGATCGATTTCAACCCTAGGACGTTCGATCCCAAACCCGATTTGGCCGGATTTCAAACTGAAATTCCGGCCAGTTGCCGGCCTTTGGAGGCGTCGACCCGGTAGGATAAAATGCTCAGGGGGTGGAGGGGAACCTATAGCCTAGGCAGTGAGGGGCGGTGATGAGTTTTTCCGGTGATGTAATCGCTCTACACACCCACACGCGGGCGGCGCGTGTGGCGGCGCGTGGGCACCGTAGTGGTGCCACATTGTGTTACGATGCGCTCCTCGTGTTGTCCCAAGCGCGTCGGTGTTTTCGGATTTCAATTGGACGTCGTTCGGATGTCGAGCAATGTATGCGCCTATTGCGCGTAACCCGGGTTCGACGTGTTCAAACCGTCGGATCAAACCCAAACTCAGCTACGTAGTTTGCCGTATTTCTAGGACCGTATAGAAACTGACGGATCGAAAATTGGAGTCCCGGATACTCCAATCCATTAACCCTAGGGTTAGGTTAGTTATTAACCGTCCGATCGTGCGATCGTGAGCAATCCGACCGTTCGATCGTGACCAAACTTTCAGGATAGGTTCTGTAAGTTGTGTAGAACCCGTAGGAACTTTCGGATCCAAGATCAGAGTCCGTGAACCCCGCGGGCCCCGGTTGACTAGATCGGGCAGTTTGACCGCACGGTTGACTTTTAGTCTTCCGAGGTGGTTTGACCTGCCAAGAAGTCTACTTGACTCTAGAACCTCCCTGAACGACTCACGTACACTTAAAACCCCGGGAATTAGGATTTGAATTTAAATTCAATTGCGGTTGACTTTTGTTGACTTATTCCTCGTATTCCGTAATAGGTACTTAGGCTCGAGGTTCACAGCAGGCAGGACCCTCTCAGGGTCAAGCAGCGTGGGATTACTTGTGAGTGGACATTGTTTTGAATCGGCATTATTTTTAAAGATTGAAAAACTATGCATATGAATTTATTCAATTGAATTATGGATTTTATGTGAGTTAAATATTGAATTTCTTATATATTGTTTATTTGCAATATTAAGGTTATATTTAATTGTTTATAAATATGTTGGATTTCGATTTACTTATTCGGATATGGTTGGTTATTTTATGATTATAAGTATATATTTTTGTGTCGAATGTTGGACGTTACCAACGTCCGGGTGTTCTTGTGTTAGGGTTTTGGGAACAGTTTGAATACCCTGGGATTTAGGGTATGTCAGGGAATATGTGTTTGGGTTGGAGTGCTATTAGCACCACTTTATGTACCTCCCCGGATACTTGGTTACAGAAAGGATAAAGGATAACGGAACCCGGTTCACCCTTGGCGGGGTGTTACTGTAGGCCCTTGCCGGGCAGTCTGCGCACGTAGGACTTTATTCAGCCGCACACTATTGAGGTATTTTCTTCTGTGCGTGTCTGGGAGTTAGTCCCCATTTGGGACGGCTTATTCCCTGGCCACGTGGTTGTGAAGGTATTTTTCTCCATGTGGTCAGTCAACAATCCCCGTGTTGGATTGTTTCCCCGGTACAAAATGGTATAATAGTCTCTTTACGTATGGGTATCTACATATATTTATATATATTTAGTTATACTATATTATTTATTCTAGTTCTCTTATTCTTTTGGGTAAGGACTCTTCCTCGCTTGTCGGGATTATGACACGCGTCGGAAGAGAGGATTCTTAGTATTGGGAAAAGGTCAAGTCTATTATGGGATATTATGGTATTATGTTGAAATTATACGGATTCTTGAATTTCAATCACTTATGTATATAAATGATTTAATTGCATGTTTCTGACATCGTTTTGATACGGTGGGGTTAGTATGTTGATTTCAATTGATGAAACTTTGTTTTTGTCCACTCACAATTTTCTGTTTTGCGCCCCCCAGGCAGTAGTTCGATCTGAGCCGAGTACCCGAGCCAAGACTTGCATTTCCGAGCCCTGTACTTCTGTAGGGCACTTCTATCTGTATTGCTTTCAGCTGAACCTATACTTTGGTTGTAAAACTAAAGAGAATTCTTAGATTGCTCTGTTATCGCCCGTTTAGGGTTGAATTCAAGGCCGGAGGCCTAGTGTGTAAACTGTGTGCTTTTGCATTGTGCGTGCTGCAGTTGGTGTTTGTTTCTGTTGTTTTTAACAGGGTGAAGGATTTTTGGTAAAGTCCCTATTTCAGAGGAGACTCTGCCGGATTTTCGGCAGAAGTCCCAGCCATCTTTTTCGTGTTTTGGGGGAAAGTTGGTAGGTTAATTAGTGAGCGGGCCCGACATGGGTTAAATGTCGGAAACACCACAGGGTCCGGCACGGGTCCCGAGGGGGATCCGGGTCGGGTCCTGTCACTAGATGTCTTTATCTTTGTAAATTACAATATGATAATATTAAGGATGAATTTTACCATCTTATGGAACATAACTGTCCAAAACAGAGTAATAAGAGACCTTAATATTGTAAACATTTGTGTTTACAATTATAAAGACCCAATTTACTTTCCTAATGTCCATAGTTACCATAATATTGTACTAGATGTCTTTATCTTTGTTAATAACGATATTACATGATTAAGGATGGGTTTTACAATTTTAACACAGCTATCCAAAACAGAGTAATATGAGACCTTAATATTGTAAACATCCGTGTTTACAAGTATAAGGACCCAATTTACCTTCCGAATGTTCCACTTTACCTTAATATTGTATTAGATCTCCTTATGTTTGTAAATTACGATATTACACGATTAAGGATTGATTTTATAATATAATGGAACACAAATGTCCAACAGTGTAATACAGTCTGTCCTATTGTAAATCCTTTTGTTTGCAAGGATAAGGACCTAATTTACTTCTCTAATGTCCCACCTTCACTTTATAAATTTATTTATTTTAATTTAAATACTTGTTTACAACATATTTACACAGGACAAAAATCGCATTTTTTTTATTAAAAAAAAACTTATTCACTTTGGGGTTACAAAACTATTTGGAATGGGAAGTGAAATCCTGTGGAAAACGAAGGCAAAAGTGAAGAAAATAGGCATGCATGATGTTTGCAATTTCGAACTTACTGTTTGTCAATTGCATTATTCTTTTTCAATTTCCAACTCATTGTTTGTCACTTGCATTATTTCCTTTTCCTCTTAGGCGAGCCAATCTATCGCTGCCCTTTCCACGTAGGCGCCTAGGCACGCGGCTATACCCTTTAAGTAGCATAATATGTATTTATCTTTTTTAATTACTTTGATTAATAGTTATGTTTTAGTTATTGTTTACTTATTGAATATTAAAGGAAAAAAAGAAAAGAAAAATTGAATTACTATTTATTAAGTGATATAATTCATGAAGTTCATTAAAATATTTAATACTAATTATTCACTAAATACATAGTAATTAAAATATAATTACTAATTTAACAAATTAAATTACACAAATATATTATTTAACTACTAAAATTAAAATTTTAAAAAATTAATTAACCTAAACATCCTAAGTTTATTTTTTATTTTTTATAAAAGACTTCTCCCTCATCCGCATGTGTCTCTAGCCCTAATCCTCCTGTCAATTTAGGAATCATCCTACTCCATTTCCATTGTATGACTAATTGGACAATATTAGGTTTTGAAATTTATTATAATATTTATTACTTAAATGTAATTGAATATTAAGTTTCAATCAGATTTACTGATATAGTTTCATTATATTTTATTATTTATAATTGTTGTTCTCAAAAGACTTATTCATCATCTCTTCAAGGCTTACACCTCATCTTTGCGGGACCAAAGTTACCTAGCATCTACGCATCGCCTTTCAAAACTTTGGTATTATTTAAATTCTAAAGGTAATTGGTTATCTAAACTTTTTTTTTTTTGCTTTTACTATTTTAAATATTGCCCCTCCATTGAAGAATTCTTGAATCCGCCACTGCGGGTATATATATATTAAATATGTATATATATATGTATATATATATACACATATATTACATATATAATATAATAATAATAATATAATATATGCATCTTATACATTTCAGGTAGATACGCCCCACGAGTCTCGGGGACGCCTGAACCGTGTGGAGCGAGGATGCGTTTCAGGTAGACTTGGTGTCCCCCAATTCAGCGAGGATACGTGTGTTTGGGCCCAAAATCTATACGTCAAGCCCAAGAGAAAATGCAAAATAAGTACATAGGTTATTCACCAAAATAAGGAATAACCATGTATTTAGGAAAAAACCATTAAGGTAAAAATTAATTGCCACTAAATGGCGATTAATTGAAATAAAGCAGGGTTCAGAAATTGGGCCGGGCCATCTTCAAAAGAGAAACCCATGTTAGGCCAAAACAAAAGCCCAAGGCCCAAATGACAAAAACAGGCTCAGAATTAAGCAGGACAAGTTGATTACGCAAGTTCCAAAACTGACTTTGGAAACTGACTGAGTAAAACTGATGATTCACAGGGATATTTTCACAAACAGAGAGCCTTCTTCTTGGACAAGCGAAAGTCTCATCAAAACCAGAAAGTTTTTCAAAACCAAGTTTCAAAAAGTAGGTCGATTTGAGATTATTTTCCCTGGACAAAAGAAGAAAGGATGTTTCTTAGAGAACAAGTTCCGAGGAAGAAAAGAAGTTCCCATTTCACAGATAAAGTTGATAGCAACTACTTCTTATCTGAGGCCAATTATTTCCTTTTTAAAACTAGAATATCTTGGGGATATTTTAGGGGTATTCGTTAAACATCTATATAAAAGGAAATAAAAACCAAAGACAAAAAGGACAATCATCCAATCAACAAAAAAACAAACTCTCAGTCAAAACTGAACAGAAAGATCTCTTGATCCCACAGACTCAAAACAAAGAAAGCTGTTGAAAAAGCCAGAGATACAGATTCTGTATTACTTTACAAAGCCCAAACAAGCAGAACTCAGTTCATATCATCATATGAAAACCTCAACAAAATCTTCAAAAGCTTTTATAGCCTTCAAAGCATTCCACAGAGCCACCCTTAAGGCAATCCAGTCCAGAACAGGAGGTATCTTCCGAGAAAGCCAGCCAGAACTCAGGTTTCTGCCGTTATAGACGTAGCCTAATAGCCAGAACAGGCGAATGCAAAGCAGATTCAACTCGAATGCTACCAAGACTTTGGAAGAAACAGGGTAATTACTTCATTTCAGGTCAATCTAGGTGAAGGTAGTCCGTCTGCAACAGCCTGCAATGCACGCAGACTCTCGCTCCGCCGCATACTTAGCCTCCCTACGGCTCAAATTGATGAAAAGCTCTGCCAATCACCAGCGTTGGTATCGATTCCCAGCTAACTTCCGTTAGTTGAAATTGTTGCTACATGAATCCTCAAGATCAAGCGGCTATGCACGAAATTTGTTATTTTTATGTAAGAATATTTTGCTAGAATTTCCCAATTTATTAGTCAGAAAATTATGAAGTCCTCACCTGTTTGAGGCATAGAAAAGAACTTACTTGGGAGATATTCCTCACCCAAATGCACAATCGTTTGATTCTTATTAAATGACTTGGGGCGCAAGTTATTTCATTCTTTAAGTCTGTTAGGGGTTTGTTAACTTGCTAACAGTGGCACGCTCGACACACATAGAAAGTTGATTTGTTGACCAGCCATGGTCTTTGAATTAATGGGGAACTTTGCCCTGCCATCACAGGTACTAAACAAAAAGGGGTGAACAACGTGTTCGGGCTGATCACCAGTTCCTGCGAGGACGCGGCTCTAGTTGACTATGTGTCTCCTCAGGCCGACTACGTATTCCCTGAGAGTTGTGAGGATACGCACCTCAGGCCGATTTCGTAATCCTTGAATGTTGCGAGGATGTAACTGGTAAATGATATGTGGAATTGATGGTACAATAATGGAATTGACGGATGGATACTTGGATTTGACGGTTCACAGTATGGGGGTACGCCTAGGTGGAGAGAATTTAAGTTTTGGAATGTTTTTAAATTTAAATTGAGAATTTTACTTGGGTATTTTATGAACAAAGATTTTAATATTTGTTATCTTGATATTATAAGACAAGAAGTGAATGTTTACAAGTTTTAAGGGTTTTACAAGTCCATTATCATTTTCTTAAACGATAAGGTTGTTTACCAGTAAGAGAGAGAAATATATGTATAAATATTTCAGTTAAGTTGTTGATACATACTTATTTATAATTTCTTTTTCTTTTATTGTTATTGTCATTTGTACGTTTATTTCTATTTCTATTATTATGATCTTATATATTAATAATATACAGATCGATCCATGAATTTGAGGGAGTTTAGTGTATAGCTTATTTATTTATGAAGTTTATGCATGTTCCAAGAATTGGGAAACTAAAAGTATTGTTTTAGAGTGGTGAATATGGTTGAGTACATCATGTACACTACTACAAAAAAGTTAATAGACAACGGTTTTTAGCCGTTGTAGAAAGTCTTGGAAAACCGTTGAGGTTAGCAGTGTCGTCGTTTATACCTATTTATGACAACGGTCAAAAACCGTTGTAATATGTCACTTTCAACAACGGTTTTTTAAAAAAACCGTTGTTAATTCTCATATATAAAACATATATATAAGAGTAACCGTTGTAATATGACACTTTCAACAACGGTTTTAAGTAAAAACCGTTGTTGTTTATCACATTTTACAACGGTTTTAAGTAAAAACCGTTGTGGTTTATCATCTTCCACAACGGTTGTTACCTAAAACCGTTGTTATTTAATACCTTCCACAACGGTTGTTACCTAAAACCGTTGTTGTTTAATACCTTCTACAACGGTTGTTACTTAAAACCGTTGTAATTATCCCCTTCCACAACGGTTATTTTCTAAAACCATTGTGAAAACTAGTATTCGATTGTTTATAAACTAGTATTAGATTGTTTATAAAACTATGAAAAACCACTATTAAAAATAGCATTAGATAACAATGTTTTGGTACACTTACAAAATTCAAGTAATCATTCACTATGAAAATTAATGGAAATCAACACTAATACTTTATACCACAATATCAATTTACAATTAGAATTTAATGCATGTACACTACAACAATAATCAAAATAAAAAAATTGTGTTTATCTTGTTCCACAACATTATCGCTCTACATAATGGTCACAAAACTTGCTCACTCATCTTTGACTTCATCCACTCATGTTTGACTTCATCCATCTGCTCGTGTGTTGGGAATCCCTTTACAACTGAAACAAGAGTGCAAAAAGATATCATATGCCTACCCTAATTTCTTAAGAAGAAAATGAAAACAAAGATATGAGGCATAGAGCTCCATACTATAACAGATACTCATTAGGAAATAATATGTTTGAGCTAAAATGTCTTGAATGAATAAACAACAATTCATTACCGAGGATGATATTATACCTCGGGTAGAAGTCCAGTTGTCTTACTCGATGGCAAACGAGGAGCCAATCCTTCACAGGATCTTTCCACGCTTGTGAAACATATATTGTACTCCTGTAAAATTAACCAAACCAATACACACGAAGTTAACTAAAAGAAGCATATCTTGGATTTGTACATCCTATCTTGTGAACATTGACTAGGGCAAATAAAATAAAAAGTGGAGATACCAAAGGAACAACACCAGACAGAGATCTAAAGCTAGCGGTGTAAGTGATTATGAGAGGATCATTTTAAGTGCATGCTTAACAATTTTACAAGGATCGTAGTAATGTGAGTCATTCAAACAACTGGTGGGCAAACTTTTTACATGGATTAGATTGGAAGAAACAAGATTCCATACCTAAAAATCAGTCCTTTGAACCATCAAATCTTTGGATGATATGGTTTTAAATTAGAAAAGTATATTGAAAAAAACTTTTACATGGATTTGTTAGGAGAGTTGCTACTTTTTCTGGAGTGAACAAAGAAAAGGACTGAAAGAGAACTAGATATGTGAGTAAAACTTACTTGCTTTCAATGCTTAAAACATCGATCCGACTTTAGAGTTCTTAGTGTCCTCTTTAGTGAATCCCATCGGAAATATGCCTCCATCAAGCTTACGGATAACAAAAAATGGCTCAAAGATACCAGGTCTTGTCCATTCTAACGCCAACATGGGAGTGTCAATATGAAGTTCCAAAAAGTACAGATATAAGGATGTTGGAACGTAGTTGTAATTTGCTTTGGCACGAATAGAAGCATGTGAGATTTTATGATTTCAAACTTTGTTCACTATAGAAGTCCGAAAACATGGATAAAATTTATAAACATCAGTCAACATAGAAATTTTCACTCTATGACGTTCTTGGTGAGAATGGGCAGCACAGATAGTAAACATGTAAGGTAACAATTCTGGTTGGATAATGCAGGCATTTCCAATATTAGAGGAAAAGGCAACACAATGAGTTGTGTGAGCTTGTGTATATACATAGATATACCGTACATGCACTTACCAACTATTGCAACATCACAGTCCCGTCATGATACTTTTCCTTCAAAAACTGGATTACTTCCAAAGCCTTTGCCCTTTCCTCAATATTGGAATTTGCTCCATTGAATCGAAAGATCTTGTTCTTAGTGTCAGGATGAACACATCGTCATGATTCGATGAAGAACGCGAGAAAGGAACCTACACAATTAAAATGCAAAGGTGAAATTCCCTTTAACCACCAAAGAGAATTACATCGAAGAAACTTAATTGACCTCTAAACTCTCATGTAAGTATAACAGGATACCTGCTTCATTCTAACAACTCGTTTTCCTTTGCGACATACAATCAAGTTTCAAATTCTTCTTCCTCAACCTTTGTAAATCTAGTTTCAAATTCTAACAACTCGTTTTCCTTGGCCTGTCTGTTTCCCATTCCTCATCTTCCCTTCCCCCTCCCCCTCCCCTCTCCCCCTCCTTCCCCTTTCTTAAGGTGGAACACACAAAAAAGGAAAATGATATCAGTTTTTGTAGAGAGCGATAATGTGCACCATATTTGAGTGCCGAGATTTCTTAGAGTACAAAGATCCACCATACTTTTATTAAACCCCAAAGCAAAAGCTGATATCATAATTATCACTTGAGTAAATTGGGAGAACAACAAAAATGCTATTCAATCATGATATCAACTTATTGTTCACCCCAAGACAAATTGAACTTGTGCATTTCCCAAAAGAAAAATGTTACGCTTACAAATTCAGTTTTTATTTCAGCAGTCTTGCAAGGAAAAAGAAACATAAATAGGGCGTTGAAAATAATTAAAGAGTGAAAATTTGAAGACAAACCTGCAAGTCTATATAAGAATCCCCATATAGAATTTTCCAGGTACAGATTTTGGCAAAGGAACTTGCTTTGGAAGTTCTCAATTCGCCAAATTTCAATCCTCTATTATATGTTAAGTTTGAGAACCTCAAATAACATGTTTAAGATATTTAAAAGTACATACGCCAAAAGCGACACCAAGTACAACCACCTACTCTAACTTTTTGTCTATAAGAACAATACCTTGACTCAACTATATGGGATCGCCTACATGAAACCTGGCCTCAATTCCATTATATCCTAGGCCATATTTCATTTTTAAGTTACTTTCACTTTTCTGTCGTGGAAGTAAAATAGTAAGATGTTTGTTCCTCTTATTTGTTATAGTGTTTAGAAAGAACTGTCTACCAAACTCCATTTTCTTGAGTCACCATCTATCATAAAAGGATACACTCTTTGACCTGCTCCCTGAAACGCTGGATCCAAAGCTTTTGCAGAGCTAGACATTGCCTGAAATCCTTTGTAAGAATGTTGCTTTCAAGAAAGGCAGAATTTCTTTGAATCCTATGTATCCAGAAATTCCAAAAGAGTTAACTGCAGGAACAAAAAACAAAAAAGTATGAACAAAAATGAACAAAAGGTGATCGTGAACATTCTTTGAAGTGCAAATGAAAGGCACTGAGGACAAATATCAGCATTGAGACTCAAAGCAGAACTTCAATGGAGACACTTCAATAAATCTCAGCTCTATGAGAATATCAGATGTTTAAATTGGCAACACTTGCCACATCTCACCTCACTATATATCTCCATAAAGCTAAACGAATGACTTGTTTTCGTATACAAAAAACTTCACATCAGACTGGCACAAGTGCTTGCTAGAAGAGATATATATCAACAGATATAAACATGCATAAGTGAAGTCATGCATGAGAATGAAGGTCAAGTGCTGCACTGTATCAATAGTTACAGAAAGGAAAAAGAAACAACAACAAAAAGCAGCGCTAAAAACGATTCTTGAACAAACCTTGGACTTGTGATAGCAGATAATAGATGCAGAGACAATTTCAATAATATAGCAGAAGAAGGAAATTGACCTCTACAAATCTCAATCCTTCTTTGTTAATCTGCAAATAAAGAAAGAAACAGAGCACTTGAGGAAAGAAAAAAAAATCAAAACAAGCTTGCAAAATCAATCTCAATAAAATAAGTTTTCTCAACACAGCACTTGGGTTCTTCATTGTTAGTATACTAAAACAAATTAAAATCAAATACCTATATTACATACTTATTTCTCTGGAGCATCACCTATGCAGCAAGGTATCTCTTTGGCCTCTTCTTATTCATCTTATTCCATCTCCCCAAACCCTAAATCCTCAATAAAAACCCACCAAAACCCCTCTCCCCCTCCTCCTTGTCGTCCCACATCTCAACCACTGACGATAATGATGAAAACAATAAAACCCAGAAGCCCAGTTTCGATTTCCTCAAGCTCACTGTAATCTCAACCTCTCTCCCCAAAATCCCAGCCAGCGTATCAGCCATTAAAGAGAAAAAGTGAGTGCCCAAGAAGTCCAATCTATAATCAGGTACTTCAAAACACAAATTAAACCCAAACGAAAACAAAAGGAAATAAAATAACATAAAAAATACAAAATATATTCTTTTTCACGTACTGGCTCGATGGTTGATGGTGGTGGTAGCTTGGTCGTTGGAATAACTCCAAACACAGATAAAAAGAAAAATCAAAATACAAAACTAATAGATAAAAGCCTAAACCTTTGTACCCAGTGGGGGGAGATCATCGCATGGAGGCGAGGGTATGGCTTCGGTGGTGTTTGTACGGAAAGAGTTGTGAGCGTGGACGTTGATCTGTGGGTGCTTGAGTCTATTGTTGGATGGCATCGCGAGGCTGATTTTGGGTGGAGACCTGGTGCTGGTCATTTTTAAGCCAACACCCAAATGGTTAGATTAGTACCCAAATCAGTAACCCTAAATTTTCCTAACCTTTGTTGATTGAAGTAGAAGGAGGGAGGAGAGAGAAGGATACGGAGAGAGAGAGAGAAAGAGAGAGAGAGTCTCTGGCTGTGGCGAAGGCAAGGCGAAGAGGGGAGTGATGGTGAGACAAAAAAGGGTAGAGCTTGAGAGTCGTGGGAAGAACAAGAGAGAGAAGAGAGATAAGAGAGATAGGAGAGAATGAGAACCATCGGGCCTATAGAAAAATATTAAGTTCTTGTTCACTCGGTGTTTTTTTGAAGCTTCAATCACAACGGTTGCAACTTGGAACCGTTATAGAAAGTTGTGAAATAAAATCAGAAAACCACATACACTAAACCACAACGCTTAAAAACCCCTTTTAATAACGGTTATGTAATAACCGTTGTAGAAGAAACAACTACAACGGTTTTGGAGCCAACCGTTGTGTATTAAGCGTTGTCTTTTTCAATATTTGTAGTAGTGGTACATGAGACTTGGTGTGATTTGTAAAGCACATGGCAATATGATAAATGAATGAGATATTCAAATACATTATAAAAGAAAAAGAACTATGTGTGGCTTGATCCCTCGTTAAGGGTACGTAGGCAACCTAGGGTTCTAGGTGCAGCCACAAGGACCAGTAATTAAAAGGTAGTCCGGTTAAGTTATTTTGAAATCTAATATTGTTCTGTGAATCTTCGGAGGAATTGGATTGAATGTTATTAACAGACTGATTTATTCGATTTGTTGAGGCCGGAGGCTAGAATGAATGATGCTTGACTTCTTGAATATTGACCGCTTGCAAAACCCCAGTGTTGGTATCGCCTAGCAGTATAGCTCGGAAGTCCGAGTGTCGTATCCACAGAGAGCAAGTGTAAAGAAAATAACAGAGTTGAAAAATAACTAGTATGAAAGAGAAGTATATTTCAATAGGATTTAATTTAAAAGAAAATTTAATTGATTAAAACACTAAGGTATTGGGGTTCAACCTTCAACATAAACATGCAACTTTATTAATTTGATCCATTTAACAATATTTTCCATTGTAGTTCTTCAAGATTTTAAAGCTCTTTTAATTTCCTTTAGAAGTACTTTAAGCATAACTTGTACCATTGGCAACAAACTATCAAAAATAATCTTCATCAAAATTTTATTAATCTAGTAATTTTCTCCTCTTTTAAAAGTATGAAAGTTTTTACTACACTATGGGAAAAACATGATTGAACCCATGCAATAGATTATTAAACATCCATCAATTAATTAAAAAGAAAAGAACAAATTCCATTTGAACAAAAAACACAATTTCATATTAAAGTTTAAGTTTGGATCAAACTAAATAAAAATTACACACTTATATTAAAAGCATTCCCCCTAACCTTAGTTAGGGAGTTAGTTCCCCATAAAAACTAAAAACATTATTTGAAACTTTAAAACTAGAGGAATGGAGGAAGGAGAGATCTTGAAAAGATTGCAAGTTCTCGGTGTAGTTTTTTTAAGCTGAGGGACTTCTCAATTTATAGGAAAAGAGAGGCAGCCCCTATTGGTTGAACTTTTTGTATTCCTTGCCAGCTTTCTCTTCAAATTGCAGCCAGACGTATTCCATTTCTTCTTTACTTCTTCACTGCATGCTGGCCACTTTAATCATCATTCATGTCGAGTAGGAGAACAATAGCAACCCAAATCATCTTTCAATTCTTCTTTTCCTCTCATTGGTTGCATAAGGATTTAATATTATTTCCTTATTTCAATTTGCATGCCAAGTTGCCTAGCTTTCTTTCAAGCTTTACGTGGATGACTTCTTTATTTGCATTGGCTTCATCATTTGGCTTATTTTATATTCATTTCTACCCCACATGAATGATGATTCTTGAATTCCTTCTTAGCTTTACATGCATGCATGGTTCCTTTGTGATTTGTTGACATCTTTCAACATTCCATCCTTTTACCTAAGACAAACACAAATAATATAAATTCACTTACAATAATAAATAAATAAACTAACAAAAGTGATTTAGAATTAATAATTGTACATATTTTAGCTCTTATCACACCCCCAACTAGCTTATTGCTAGTCTCTAGCAATCAAAGCGATTCAAAAGAAATGAACACTTAAACTAAAAATAAAAACAAGAAACAAAGATAACAATTTATTTAAGCCACTTTCGCATGGATCTCGATTGCATTTAGCATATGCAACAAGCCTTTAAACCCCTAGGTTGTCCTAGTGGACGAGTATAGTCTCGTGAGAGTTTTCAGTGATGATACTCACAAACATCAAAAAGAATAACAAAACGATAAAATTATGGATTTTCAACTCATGGACAATTTTTAAAAGAACAAACACACCCAAAATTAATCTCATATTTAGAGTCACAGTCACTCATAACCATTTAGTAACTTTTCATTTGTTTCCTTTGGTGTAAAGTGAATCAACACAAATGAGAGACAAAAAGTCAATTTTAATAACACTAACCTGATTATTTCAAGTATAGTCAAATTTCATTGTAAATAACTAACCAAGGCTTTTCTAAAAAATTATTATTATTATTTTTAAGTTAACAAATTGCCAGAATTTAAAGAAACAATTCCACTCCCCCAACTTGAATGAAACATTGTCCTCAATGTGAGCATGTAGAATATATGAAAGAGAGACGATATGTGAAAAACAGAAGTAAAAGGGAAAAAGGACTTGGAACAGAAGTTACGAAAGGCAAAAATAGTATCCAACATGGTTCCTGCAACTTGTTAATATCCAAAAATAATGAAAATAATAATAATAATAATAATAATAAATAATAATAATAAAACTAAAACAAAACTAAAAAAATGGAAACTAATACTAGATTAAAAATAATCGGCAACATTCAATCATGATAAACAGGATTTTCCAAGTGAATGGTTTCATCCTGAAAAACAAAATTCTCCAAGAATGGTTTAAGACGTTGACCGTTAACTTTAAAAATTACCATTCTTTGGATCTTCAATCTCCACAGCTCCAAAGGGAAAAACTCTTGTAACCACAAATGGACCTGTCCATCCTGGAACGAAGTTTACCAGAAAAATATGTAATCTTGAATTATATAAGAGAACTTTCTGTGACGGTTCAAAGTTTTTCCTCAAAATTTTTCTGTCATGAAAAACCTTCAATTTCTCTTTATAAATTCTCGAATTTTCATAAGCATCATTCCTGATTTTTGCCAACTCATTTAACTGAAGCTTCCTAGGTGAACTTGCATCATTTAAACCAAAATTAAACATTTTAATAGCCCAGTATGCCTTATGTTCAAGTTCAACCGATAAGTGACAGGCCTTATCATAGACAAGCCTATATGGTGACATCCCAATGGGAGATTTGTATGCTGTACGGTAGGCCCATAAAGCATTAGTTAATCGCAACGACCAATCCTTACGGTTAGGGCTTACAGTTTTTTCTAAAATTTGTTTTATTTCCCTATTAGCAAGTTCAACCTGACCACTTGTTTGTGGGTGATAAGGGGTAGCAATTTTATGAGTTACACCATATTTTTTTATTAAAGATTCAAAAGGTCTATTGCAAAAATGTTTTCCCTCATCACTTATAATGGCTCGAGGTGTTCCAAATCTTGAAAAAATATTTTCTTTTAAAAACCGCAAAACAGTTTTATGATCATTATGTCTACAAGGAACAGCCTCTACCCATTTGGAAACATAATCAACACCCACCAAGATATAAAGATATCCAAAAGAAACAGGAAATGGACCCATAAAATCAATGCCCCAACAATCAAATATTTCAATTACCAAAATTGGGTTTAAAGGCATCATGTTTCTACGGGTAATTGCCCCTAACTTTTGACAACGTTCACAGGTTCGACAAAAAGCATTAGTGTTTTTGAAAAGAGTAGGCCAATAAAATCCACACTGCAAAATTTTTGCAGCAGTTTTCTTTACAGAAAAATGACCACCACATGCTTCATTATGACAAAAAGAAATTACTGCATGGATTTCATTATCAGGCACACATCTCCTAATGATTTGATCAGGGCAATATTTAAATAGATAAGGATCATCCCAAAAGAAATATCGAACCTCAGCCATAAACTTTCTCTTGTCTTGAGCAGGCCAATCAATTGGAATTTTACCTGTGGCAAGAAAATTAACAATATTAGCAAACCAAGGTAATTCTGAAATAGCAAAGAGCTGCTCGTCTGGAAAAGAATCATTAATTGGTAATGTTTCAAGAGAATCATCAAATATAAGTCGTGATAAATGATCTGCTACAACATTCTCTACTCCCTTTTGTCTTTGATTGTGATATCAAATTCTTGGAGTAGCAGGATCCACCTAATCAATCGAGCCTTGGCATCCTTCTTCGTGAAAAGATACTTTAAAGGTGCATGGTCAGTATAGATAACAATAGGTGATCCAACCAAATAAGCACGAAATTTATCCAACGCAAATACCACAAAGCGCTTCTTTTTCAGTTGTAGAATAATTCATCCGAGCATTATTCAAGGTTACGCTTGCATAATAAATGACATGTGGCTTCTTATCCCTTCTTTGCCCCAACACACGGCTCCAATTGCATAATCACTAGCATCACACATACTTTCAAAAGGTAAAGTCGATCGGGTGGTTGCATAATTGGAGCAGATGTGAGCATTTCAATTAATTTTTAAAAGCCTTTTGACAAGAGTCGACCACTCAAATTTATTATCTTTTAATAGGAGATTACACAAGGGTCTAGATATTGCACTAAAATTCTGAATAAATCTCCTATAAAACCCGCATGACCTAAAAATGATCGACATCTTTACGCTTTTGGAATTGTGACAGACCCGACCCAATTCCACCGGAACCCGAGCCGGACCTTGTTGATGGGCCCAACACCAACCCATGTCGGGCCCACAAACTAAACAGTTACCCTCTTCCCGACAACAACATACAAGGGGCCGAGACTTCTGCCGAAAATCGGACAGAGCCTCCCCTACAATATGAACATTCCCCAAAGTTAAAACCTGCTCAAACAAGCAACAGAAATAAATATCCCAAGCACCAGCATGCTACAGATAAACTACCCAGGCCTCTGGCCAACAATTTAACCCTTACAGGTAATACAGAGCAATCTAAGAGTTTAAGAATTCAACAAATGGAATAGAATCACAGAATATGAGTTTAGGGTTCAAGGACGACAGATCCTACCCTTCACCAAAGCTCGAGAAGAGGAGCGCACGGCTGAACGGTGTCGACGCAACTACGGTCCGAGGGGGGCGAAATGTAAAGAGTGTGAGTGGACAAAAACACGCTTTTGCATACTTAAAACAATATACTAACCCCACCTTTTAAAACCATGCAAACCATGCATATGAAATCCTTTAAATACGTGATTGATTTAGAAATCATATTATCTCAAATTACATGAGAGCGATCCAGTTCAAAACCTTCTTTCCGAATAAAACACCTTTTTTCTTTTCCCGAGGCATAACCTCTCAAATCAACCCAAGTAGGTTTATAAAACATAAACAAACGATCTTTGTTAATGTAAAGCATAAAGATGGAATAACATTCTCATAACGTAAAACAAACCTTTAAATGCCGAATAACTCGTATACGTCAAGAAAACCCAACTCGACGACAATATAGACATTTATTGTAGTTCAAAGCATTTATATACATATATATAAATATATCAAACCCGGATTCACAAACCAACAAGTGAAACATAACCAAGATCGAAATCCAATCAATTATCAAGTCAAAGTAAGTGTAAAGTTTCCCCAACTTCCCAACTCACAATAATGTGCTCGCAAGCACGACAAGTAAGGAGAGATCCTCACTAAAAGAAATAAGAATACGAAGGTACTAACACACGCATATAGGTATAATATAATCTAAATACCAATCAAGTACCAGGGAAACAATCCAACAGGGGATCATTTAACTGGACACCGAGACAACATTGCCGATGTGACTCGTGCTCAGGATTTAATCGACACCGGTCGACATCACAATGGCCTCGTGCCCAGGGGACAAGCCGTCCCAATTGGACTAAGCTACCCGCCCGCACGGCAGTCCTCAATACCTATACGTCCGAAATAAGTCTTGCGCGTGCCGGCCTGTATGGCGTAATCCTCAATACCCATACGTCCGAAATAAGTCATGCGTGTACCCAACCCGTATGGCGTAATCCTCAATACCCATACGTCCGAAATAAGTCCTGCGCGTGCGGCACTGTATGGCGTAATCCTCAATACCCATACGTCCGAAATAAGTCATGGGTGTACCCGCTGTATGGCGTAATCCTCAATACCCATACGTCCGAAATAAGTCCTGCGCGTGCACTGTATGGCGTAATCCTCAATACCCATACGTGTCACATCCGGCCGGCTCGACCACTTCCCAGGCTCAACTCCGCCATAGCACGATATTGTCCGCTTTGGGCCCCCTCTGCAGCCCTCACGGTTTTGTTTACGGGAACTCACGAGCAACTTCCCGATGGAGTCACCCATCCCGGGATTGCTCTAAGCCACAACTCGCTTAACCCGGAGTTCCCACAACTCCGGCCAGTGAGCTCCCAAAAGGCCTCGTGCTATTTGGAGGCGGGCATGTACATATAAGGCTTACAGGATCCCCACCTGGGCGATGTGGGATCTTACAATCCACCCCTTAGGGGCCCGACGTCCTCGTCGGCACACTTCCGGCCAGGGAGTGGCTCACGATACCAAATTGTCACATCGGCCGGGCTCGACCACTTCCGGGCTCAACTCCGCCATAGCACGATATTGTCCGCTTTGGGCCCCTCCTCTCAGCCCTCACGGTTTTGTTTAGGAACTCACGAGCAACTTCCCAGTGAGGTCACCCATCCTGGGATTGCTCTAAGCCACAACTCGCTTAACTTCGGAGTTCCCATAACTCCGAAGCTGAGCTCCCAAAAGGCCTCGTGCTATTTGGAGGCGGGCATGTACATATAAGGCTTACAGGATCCCCACCCTGGGCGATGTGGGATCTTACAATACGTCCGAAATAAGTCATGCGTGTACCCGACCTGTATGGTAGAATCCTCAATACCTATACGTCCGAAATAAGTCCTGCGCGTGCGGCACTGTATGGCGTAATCCTCAATAGCCATACGTCCGAAATAAGTCATGCGCTTGAGACTACCCCGTTAAGGGTCTCTGACTACACCTCGTTAAGGTATGTACCGGATCGAACCGTATCCAAGTAACCGTATCATATCAATCGCCACGCGATCATCATCATCGAGAATAGGGGAGGTACATTACAAAGTGCTATCGAACCTTGCTACACCGCCTACACCATTCGACTCAGACCACCGAGGGGAGTCTAGAACCGGTGGGAGTCGCCACAAAACCGGCCGGCAACCACCTCAAAACCCGACGTGAAACACGGCCAAACCCTAGGTTTCTAGATCCGGTACCAAAACCACCTAATGCCGTCGCGCTTGCCCAGAAACAGAAAGAGGAGGTGGAGGAGAGTCTTACCTGAGTGAAGCCGCCGTCCAATTCGACCGGAGGAGTCGCCGGAATCGATGGAGTTTTGGCCGAGATTTCCAGAGCTTGCCACCAACTCCAGCCGACGTTTCAGTCCACGAAACCACATGGGTTTTGACCGCACGGAGGAGACGAGTCGATCGGTGGTGGTCTCGAGCCTTGCTGTGCCGGGATGAGAGAGAATCGAAGAGAGAGACGAGCGGTCGTGAGAGGTACCGGAGAGGAGAGAGAAAGTGAGGAGAGAGAGAGAGAGAGAGAAAAACCGGGTTCTGATTGGGTGAGGGGTATTTATCAAATTTCAAAATGACCAAAATGTCCTCCGAAAGATCCGGAGCTCGTATCGAAACGTTCCGCCCGTCAACGGACTCGTTTCGACGAGCCGGACGCAATGGCGCAACTCGTTTCGCCAAATTCCGTCCCGAAAATTAAATGACCTCTAATAGCCCTTAATTATTAAATTCCAAAATAATTCTAATTAAATCCTTTTTAATTCCTTTTAATTTCCCAAATTAACTAACTCACTTAATTTATTTATTTTCTTTAAATTTTTGGGTCAGGGTCGTCACAAATTGGCAAATTCGAAATGAATTCAATTTTAGCTTTATCAACTTCAATTCCATTAGAAGAAACAATATGACCAAGTACGATTCCAGAAGAGACCATAAAATGACATTTCTCCCAATTTAAAACAAGGTTTTTCTCCTGACATCGAACCAATACTTTTTCCAAATTACTCAAGCAATCATCAAAAGAATCACCAAAAATAGAAATATCATCCATGAAAACTTCAAGAAATCTCTCCACCATATCACTAAAAATACTAAGCATGCATCTTTGAAAAGTAGCAGAGCATTACATAATCCAAATGGCATTCTACGGAAAGCAAAAGTACCAAAGGGACATGTAAAAGTAGTTTTTTCTTGATCTTCAATGGCAATTTCAATTTGATAATAACCTAAGTATCCATCTAAAAAGCAATAAAATTCATGACCAGCTACCCTTTCTAAGATTTGATCAATAAAAGGTAAAGGAAATGGTCTTTTCTAGTTTCAGAATTTAGCTTCCTATAATCAATGCACATGCGCCAACTAGAAATAACTTTAGTAGGTATCAATTCATTTTTATCATTTTTAACCACAGTTATGCCAGATTTCTTAGGAACAACTTGAGTAGGACTTACCCATTTACTATCAGAGATGGAGTAAATAATACCTGAATCCAATAATTTTAGTACCTCGATTTAACAACTTCTTTCATGGTTGGGTTTAACCTACGTTGTGCCTCTCTAGATGTTTTAGCATCATCCTCTAAAAATATTTTATGGGTACAAACAAGAGGACTAATTCCCTTAATATCCGCAAGAGTCCATCCAATGGCTGATTTATGAGTATTCAACACATTAAGTAACTTACCTTCCTGCAATGAGTCAAGTTCAGAAGATATTACCACTGGGAAAGTGTTGTTGGACCCCAAAAATGCATGTTTAAGCCCGTCGGGTAAAGGCTTCAATTCTAGCGTAGGAACCTCCACATTTGATGGCAACATCTGTTTATCTTGAGGTGGAAGTTTCTCAAACTTTGGTGTCCACTTATGATCCTTCGAGGAATTAAACAATGAATAAAGATGAGGAATTTTTGGATGTTCAAGTAATTCATAGTCATTAGAATTCATTAAAAGACTTCTAAAGGTTCCGAGATATTGGTTTTCTCAAATTGATCATCCACAAGAGCTTCAACCAAGTTCACCACCGCACATTCGTCATCTTCATATGGTTGCACGAAAACATTAAAAATGTTCATTTCCAATGTCATATTACCCAAAATGAGTGTCATTACCCCACTCCTACAACTAATGTGTGCATCACATGTAGCAAGGAAGGGAAGCCCTAAAATAATAGGAACTTCTTTTTCAGATTTTAAAACAGGTTGTGTGTCCAAAACAACAAAGTCAACAGGATAATAAAATTTGTCTACTTGAACCAACACATCCTCAATCACCCCTCTCGGCATTCTTACAGAACGATCAGCAAGTTGTAACTTCATTGTGGTGGGCTTTAGCTCACCAAGACCGAATCGCAAATATATTGAATATGGCAATAAATTTACACTAGCCCCCAAATCAAGTAAAGCACAATTTATGGAATTTTTTCCAATTACACATGAAAGAGTAGGGCTTCCTGGATCTTTATATTTATGGACTTTATGTTGCAATATTGCACTCACATGCTCAATCAAAATGCAGTTTTCTTTACTTGATGCTTTCTTTTGAATGTGCATAAATCTTTTAAGAATTTAGCATAAGATGGGATCTGTTTAATAGCATCTAGTAGAGGAATGTTAATTTGTACCTGTTTAAACGTTTCCAAAATTTCAGACTGATGACTCAATTTCTTGGGTGAATTTAAGCTTGGGGAAAGGAACATGAGGATGATATTCATTAGATTCATTCAATTTAGACTTGTCAACTCCATCATTAATCTTAGATTTTTCAACTTCCATAGGTAAAGGTGTGTTGTCAATTATTTTACCACTTCTAAGAGAAATAACTGACTTAGCATGTTCAATTGAAGATTCACAGGAATTGGGTCCTTTAGGATTTGGTTGAGTGTTTGCAGGAAATTTTCCTTTTTCATTAATGTACCAAAAAATTAGTTAACTTGGAAATTTGACTCTTAATTTCTTTAATTTCTTCACCTAATTGACCAAATGAATTTTCATATCTTTGATTTTGCTTTTGTTGTTCATGCATAAATGTTTGAAGAGTATCGCTCAAAGATGGTCTAGCATTAGGTGCATGAAACCGATTATTTGAAAAATTCCGATCACTTACACGAGGTTGATTTTCATTGCTCCAACGAAAATTCGGATGATTCCTTGTTGCTGGATTGTAAGTATTTGAGAAAGCGGAATATGGTTTCCCAAAGTTTCCAATAGCAGCACAATGCTCCTCATAAACTCCTTTCATTTCCTGAAAAGTTGGACAATTTTTAACAGTGTGACCAATCTCATAGCAAGAATCACATACTTGATTGATATCAGCTTGATAAACAGTTTGAGGCATATTAAATTCTCATATTTTATCTTCAAATTATCTTCTTCCTTTAATTGATAAATTCCTTTATTAGTACTACTACAAAAATCGAAATAGACGTCTGTAAAACGACGACGGACAAAATAAATACCCTCGTTAAATTTTAAACGACGACGGTAATATAAAAACCGACGTGGATCAGAAACTAAAACACCTAAAAATTGGAAATTCATTTGGGTATTTTTAAAACACGACGCATAAAACTTTAAAAGCGCCGTCTTATGAAACATGTCATTCCGATCAGAAAAAAGATAACAAATAAACAACGACGGTAGGTGTAAATATACCGACATAGTAACTATAGACGACGTTTTACATATAATACCGCCGTTTTGAACATCCAATAAACACGACGGTAATTGTATTATTAACAGACGTATCAAGTACTATTTAATATGACCGTAATTTGATAATTACCGACATGTAAAGTTAATTAACCACGTCTGTCTTTTATTATTTTACGCCGTATTACACATTAGACTATGACAGTTCTTATAAATAAAAGGTGGTGGTAAATCGTTACCACGTCGTCATAATATAATATAACGTCGTGGTTTTGCAGGTAATACGACAGTTCTATTAATTATATCGCCGTTGTAAATCATTTTCACGTCGTTTCTATTAATTATACCGTCGTTGTTGTTTAAAACAAGCGCGACAACAAAAGTCGAAATAAACGTCAGTCAAACGACGACGGAAAACATAAATACCGTCGTTGTAGGTTTCAACTTCGAAACTTTCGAACTGAAACGTCACGCTTTATCTGCGAAATTGGGCACTGAAACGGCGGCTTTTAGGTTTCCAAGTCGAAATAAAGGCCCTTTTCGGTTTCCAAGTCGTAATAAAGTCACTTCTAGTTTTCCAATTCTAAATAATTCCTTTAAATTGGAGTTTTTATTCCAAACGTTTAGTATATCTCAATTCTCACATCTCTGAATGGTTTCAGTCATGCAAGATGTCTTTCTTTGGAACTCAGTTGTGTTTTTACACCCAACCAATCTAAGAACTTCGGTTTGGTGTAAAACAACAACTGAGTTCCCCAAAAAGATTGCATATTTAGTTTCTTGTTTAACAAAAAATTTCTATTTCTCTGTAGTTATTTTTATTTAAGACGTCGGTTTTATGCTGAGGGTTGTGAAAATATTTTACAACGACTTTGTTTTGTAACTAACTGACGTAGTATATATTTATAACGTCCCTATTATTTAAAAATCGTCGTGTATATTTTAATTTATACGACGTTTTAATTTTACTTTCCGTCGTCTTTAAAAACGCGGTCTTTTGAAAAATTTGACCGTGAATTGTAATTTTTCGAATTTGCCCTAAACCCTATATATATAACATTTCGCTTATCTTTCTTCAATTCATATTCTAACCTTGAAGTTTTCTGTCTCCATCGATTGCTCCAAGTCGAGGTACATTTCATTCATTTGCTCATATTCTAATCTTTCATTCCGGTTTTCGCTTTCTCAAATTATTTGAAGTTAATTTGCTCCAAGTCGAGGAAATCCAAATAAGTTATTCTCCCTCTTCCGGCTTTTGTTTCTTGTTTCTTTTTTTTTAATCCTGTTATAGTTGCAAAAGGTTTATAAATGTATCTCTAACTAAAACTTGCTTCTTCTTTTTTTAATCCTGGTTTTGCAGTACAAGAAGGCAACGCTAACTCATACACATAAGAACAAATTGACAGTAGCCCCTCTTTTTCTAATTATAGTTTAATATTATGGATATGATATTTTGTATGGATATATAGGAATGAAGATTGGTAAACTATGTAATTATTATTGAATCTTCAAGTTTTATGAAACAAATTATTCTTGAGTATATTTATTGTATGGTGTGGATTATTTGGAGCTGAATTTATTGTTCACAAAGCATTATAGTTGTTTTTTTAGCTAAAATCGTTGTAGAGAACCATTGGAAGCAAGAAAAAAAAAGATAAAATGTAAAATTACTACATCTTTGGATATAATAAACGACAGTTCTTTAAAAAAAAACCGTCGTTTTTACATTAATAGACGACAATTCTATCACAAAACCGTCTTCTTTACATATAATAGACGACATTTCTTTCATAAAAATTGTCGTCTTTATATATAATAGACGACAGTTTTTCATAAAAACCGTCGTCTTTACATATAATAGACGACTGTTATTTCACCGTCGTCTTTACATATGATAGACGTCATGTATTTCATAAAAACCGTCGTCTTTAAATTAATAGACGACGGTTTTGAGTAAAAGCGTCGTCTATATAAATAATAGACGACGGGATTTTACCGTCGTGGTTTTATGCGTAAAAGATGTCGGTCTATTCCTCGACGGTTGAAAAATTAAATTTACGACGGTAAATTACCGTCGTCTATTGCGATTTTTGTTGTAGTGAGATATGACATTTTTCGACCTATCAGTGGTCTCAACTGGACTAGGGGCAGTCCATTGATAAGCTTTTTCAGCAATCTCATCCAAAAATTCTAGGGCATCATCAGGGTCTTTGTGCATAAAATTTCCATTACACATAGACTCAACAAATTGGCGATCACGAGGAGAAGTCCCTCATAAATATAACTAGCAAGACGCCAGTTCTCAAAGCCATGGTGTGGGCACAAATTCAAAAGCTCTTTAAATTTTTCCCAAGTTTGATACAAAGTTTCATTTTCTTTTTGCGAAAAATTTGAGATTTTTTTCTTAAGAGCGATTGTCTTATGATTAGGAAAATATTTATTGAAAAATGCCTGAGTCATTTCTGCCCAAGAACCTATGGACCTAGCCCTTAATGAGTATAGCCAACTTTTTTATTTTTCTTTCAAAGAAAATGGAAAAAATTTTAACATTATTAAATTAATTGCATTAGGTTGACCATTATAAAAGGTGCCAATAGCTTCCTCAAATTCCCTAACATGCACATAAGGATTTTCATTTTCCATGCCATGAAAAATAGGTAACAATTGGATCATTCCAGGTTTAAAATCATAGTTTGCCATGTTAGGTGGGAACATTATGCATGAAGGATTAGGTGCACGAACAGGATGCAAATAAGTCTCTAAACTTCTAGGTGCAACTACTTCTTCATTTATTGGGATCTCATTATGCACTATCTCAGCATTAATCTCTTGTTCATTATTCAAATTGTCTGCCATGCTTTCAGATTTGTCAGATATTTCAGATGAAGAACTTGAAACAGAATGTTCCAAATTAACAGTTTCAGACTTTTTAACAAATCTCCCTAGATGATCTCTAGGTCGCATAAAGATAAATAAAAAAAAATAAAAGTGAGATGAGTTTGGAAAGAATGTACCAGATGTGAAGAATTTCACATAATAAGCAAACCTCCCACCAACAGAATCTCTGTACTCCTTGACAAGCCGCTCCCCGGCAACGGCGCCAAAAATTGACCGCTTGCAAAACCCCAGTGTTGGTATCGCCTAGCAAGATAGCTCGGAAGTCCGAGTGTCGTATCCACAGAGAGCAGTGTAAAGAAAATAACAGAGTTGAAAAATAACTAGTATGAAAGAGAAGTATATTTCAATAGGATTTAATTTAAAAGAAAATTTAATTGAAAAATAACTTGTACCATTGGCAACAAACTATCAAAAAATAATCTTCATCAAAATTTTATTAATCTAGTAATTTTCTCCTCTTTTAAAAGTATGAAAGTTTTTACTACACTATGGGAAAAACATGATTGAACCCATGCAATAGATTATTAAACATCCATCAATTAATTAAAAAGAAAAGAACAAATTCCATTTGAACAAAAAACACAATTTCATATTAAAGTTTAAGTTTGGATCAAACTAAATAAAAATTACACACTTATATTAAAAGCATTCCCCCTAACCTTAGTTAGGGAGTTAGTTCCCCATAAAAACTAAAAACATTATTTGAAACTTTAAAACTAGAGGAATGGAGGAAGGAGAGATCTTGAAAAGATTGCAAGTTCTCGGTGTAGTTTTTAAGCCGAGGGACTTCTCAATTTATAGGAAAAGAGAGGCAGCCCCTATTGGTTGAACTTTTGTATTCCTTGCCAGCTTTCTCTTCAAATTGCAGCCAGACGTATTCCATTTCTTCTTTACTTCTTCACCGCATGCTGGCCACTTTAATCATCATTCATGTCGAGTAGGAGAACAATAGCAACCCAAATCATCTTTCAATTCTTCTTTTCCTCTCATTGGTTGCATAAGGATTTAATATTATTTCCTTATTTCAATTTGCATGCCAAGTTGCCTAGCTTTCTTTCAAGCTTTACGTGGATGACTTCTTAAGTCCAGCCCTAAAAAGAGTTTCTTTTAAGTTTTGAGTTAAAAAGGGCAGTTTGGTCATTTGTGCCTGACACCCGACAGGTGTCGAACACGCACAGGGTCCGGCACGAATTCCAAAATAGAATTTGGGTCGGGTCCTATAAAAAACAATCCAATTCCAAACCTTTCTTCCAAATAAGCCAACCTTTAGTTTTCCCGAGGCATAACCTCCCAAAACAACCTTTAAAATACCAAAGATCTCATTCATGCCAAGAAAACCAAACTCGACAACAATATAAAAGTCAATTGTAGTTCAAATCATTTATATATATAAGAAAGCAGTTTCAGGATTCAAAATCCAATAAACATAACGTATCAAGTACTGTAGTCAAATCCTAGTACATTGTTTCCCAATCTTCTCCACTCTCACAACCACGTGCTCGTAAGCACGACAAGCGAGGAAAGATCCGCACTAAAAGAAATATGAATACGAAGGTACTAACACACATGTATAGGTATAATATGACCTCAACACCAAACATAAGTACTAGGGGAAAACAATCCAACAGGAGATCATTTGATTGGACACTGGGACAACATTCATGATGTGACTCGTGCCCAGGATTTAACTAGACACCGGGTCGGCATCACAATGGCCTCGTGCCCAGGGTCAAGCCGTCCAATAGGGACTAAGCTCACAGGCCTGTATGGTAGGAACCTCAATACCATACCTCAAAAACAAGTCCTACGCGCGCAGACTAAACTACCCAATCAAGGGTCTACAGCTACACCCCGTTAAGGCATGCACCGGGTATTTGTTGTAACCGAACCATATCCAAGTAACCGTATCAAGAACAAGGGGAGGTATATAACCAGGTGCCAACTGTACTCCACGCGATAATCAATATAAACATATTCAATCACTTTCTGATTCTCAATTCAATCACAATGTACCCAACCCCAAAACATCAGACACCCGGACATATACAAGTCCATCAATCAAATAACCAATATATATATACTCAAAATAAGGACATCACCGTCTCAAACATATATTTCCATTGTAGATAACCCTTCTTTGAAAACATCAAATCTGAGACCAAACATTTATTCAAAGTGTATATATATAAAGATATATATATATATATATAACCAGAGTATAGGTAACCATTTCTTAAACCATCAACATCCATTTCCCGAAACCTTTATTCAAAGTATAAGTATTGTTCATAAAAGTATATATGCCAAAACGAAGTATGAAATCGAACGGACTATACCAACGTCCAACTTAACCCAATTATATAATTAAAATATAATATAGCAATTCTTTAAATATAATATCCAAAGAAAACCATTAAACTCCCACTTATGTACAATAATCCATTAAATCCATGATTTAAATAGTATAATGACTCCAAGCTTAAAAATAGCTCAAATATATAATCCAAAACCAACACGAAAAACCACCGTACGTTCACCACTTCCCGTTAAATACTCAACATATGAAATATCATGAAATATAGCCATCAGGGCCCCACATACAATCTGGAAACCCAAATCATGCATAAGCCTCCAATGCCAATTCTTTTAATATACTTCAACCAAAGTCAAAACCAAGACTTAAACCATTATCAAATCCCATTTTATATGCAATGCATTCAATCTTTCAAATCATGCTCATTTAAAAATAAAGTCCACTCACAGATAGTCCCATGTTGCATAACTCTGAAAAAGGGTCCCGCCTGCTGCGTAAGCGGCGCTTGAGTACCTAAACAAGGATATGAGAATCGGATTAATGAACGTGCCATAAACGAAACTTTAAAACAAAACCCTAGCTTTTCCCAACTCAAAGTGTGCGTGTACGTACGTACAAAGAATTCCCCATGACCTCCAAACTTAGATCCGAAAGTTCCTACAGGTTCAACACGGCCTAATAACATGTCCTGAGAGTTTGGTCTCGATCGAATGGTCGGATCGCTCACAATCGCACGATCGCACGATTACGGTTTAACCTAACCCTAGGGTTTGAGATTTCGAGTATCCGAGACTGTAAATCACGATCTGTCAATTCATATACGATCCTAGAAATACAAGAAACAATATACATGAGATCGGATTCAATCCAACGGTCCGAACACATCGAACCCAAACAACACGTAATAGGCATAAATTGGTTCGATAGTCAAACGACGTCCGAATCAAAATCCGAGCACACATACACATTCACGACAACATGGGATCATATTAGAATGAAGAAACACCATCACACCTGGCCCATGCGCCACCACACTCGCTTGCCGTGGGTTGGGTGTCTTGATCAATTCCGGCCAACCACCAAACCCGAATCCGGCAACAACCCCCATACCATTCGACTTAGCTCAACCCCATGAGTCCAAAACCGCCAAGAACCGGCCGTGAACTGGCCGGAATCTCAAAGTGAAATCCGGCCAAAACCTAGCTTTTAGATCCAACTACAAAATGGCTCCAACGCTCGAAACCCACCCCAAAAACATCAAGAGCTCGAAGAATAGGTTCGAAAACATACCTGGATTGACAGCAAAACTCGCCGAAACGTCGAGAAACACGCCGGCCAAAAACCGGCAAAAACCAACATATCGCTGCCGGATTTCGAGCTTTCCGGCAGGATTCTGGTGGGTCTTGACGGCGAGGTCGAGCTGGTCCTTTTGCGATTGGTCTCACGTCTGGCCGAGCCCTAGTTTATCGAGAGAGAGAGAGAGAGAGAGAGAGAGAGTTCGCAGGAGAGGAGAGAGAAATGAAGAGAGAGAAGGAAAAATCAAAATCTGATTGGCCATAGGGTTTTTATCAAATTTTGAAATTACCATGGCAATATGGATACACTAATTGCAAAATCGGACTAAACAATTGGCAATTGGATTCAAAATGACATATTGAAGTACCTCTTGCATTTCCATTACCAAAGTGTAAGGCTACAAATATCATGCCATTTGCATTACAAGTAATTGTAATAACAGACTGATCAGTTGGTAATTGCATTCTGAAAATAAAAAGGCTTCCCAATTGCATGCCAAGTATGAACAGAAATTGTAAAAACCCCTTTACGATTTGGTAATTGCATGAGTTGAAGATGACCTCAATGTAAGATATCATTATATCATTACAATTTAGAAATTCTACCTAATGTTTTTCAAATGAGTCACAAACTTTTCAACATCAACAATATGCCCAACATGAAAGAAGATAAAGATATTGACATTGATCATATTGTGTTTTTGTCTGTGAAAAAACTCAAATTACAATGGTTTTCTTTTCAGCAAAACAAAAACCCATTAACTTCTTCTTAGTTGCTTCTTGGGCTGCATTAATTTCTGCTTAGTTTTTCTAGTTTTCTTTTCATAACATAATTACTTGATTTTATAGAGGGAAAATTACCCATAGAAATACCTCAAATATTGTCTTCCTCTTTCCAAATATCTTCAAGACAGGTCCCACATTTGAGCTGATCAATATAGCAAAATGTTATATTGCTGGTCTTTGGGAACTCAAGTGTGGACAAGGATAAACTACCATAAAGCTATTACTTTTACCTTTGCAATGGCCACTTTAATACGTTTCAACAACTCGTTTGCACTGGTTTTTTGTGAACCATGCAAAATGCAGACACCCAGATTTAAAATCTTGTCAATTTCATCCCGAGAATCAAGCGATTCACATGTAGGGGAAGAGAGGGAGAGATGAAAGAGAGAGTCGGTGGGATTGCCTCAGCAGTTCAAGATCTTCTTTGCCCTTCTCCCTTTGTATCGTTCTATTCTTCTTTTCTTGTTTAATTTTTCTTTTTTTGTTAAATTTTTCTTTTGTTCACTTTTACCTACAGCAACCATTTTAACCGGTTACCAGCATTCAATGGTTTGGATTTAACCCACATCTCCACTTACTCATCCAATGGTTGATAATTTGGGCGCATGGATACACCACGCCCATGGTAGAATTTTCCTTCATCAGGTCCGTCATCTTGGACTCCATTTGAACAGGAACATCACCGACATCAGTTAGCACCCGCGGGTCATTTAGTTCTTTCCCTGCATTGCGAGAATCATGTTGCAATGACTTCAATTCATGCACCATTACATGAAATTTTGGGAAAATGAAAGAAAAAATCATCATCAACAACAACAACAACAAGCATTATATATAATTGTTTGGCTTAAAGTCTTAAATCATGGCTGCATAAATGTTAAAAACAAATTGATGTGCTATTCAGTTAATGAAGCCCGTACTCTTCTCGTCTCCAGGCACCCACAAAATTAAAATGAACACAATGGAAAGCAAACACTAAAGAACCCTGATGGCAGAACATTTCAAGAGGAATTCTAATATACATCAAAGTATCGATACATCATCTTTTTAGACCGTTAGATTTGAATTATTTGATCCAATGGTCCAGAATAAATTATGAAAGAAAACCAATAAAAGCACCTAAAAAATTGGGAAACCGGGGTTGCTTTTCACAAGTGACTACCTCAGTGATTTTTCTAATTAATTAAAGGATAAAGTACGGTTTTGCTCCCTGAACTATAAGGCAATTCGAACGTATCCCTTGAATTATTTCGTCTGCCGATTTAGTCCCTCAACTCGTAATAAATAGTCAATTTCCCCCTTACCGTTAAGTTTGTTTAATTCCATCAATTTTTCTGTTAATAACAAGGGCAAATTTGTAATTCTAACTTCAAATTAATAAAAATATTGTAAACAATTAACTTTTAGAAGAAAAAAATCTTTGGGGAGAAGAAATCGGTGGGGGTGGGGGTTTTGTGGAGAGAATAATTTTTTTTTTTCTTCTGAAAGTGAATGATTTACAATATTTTTATGAATTTTAAGTTAAAATTACAAATTTGCCCTTGTTATTAACAGAAAAATTGATGGAATTAGATAAACTCAACGATAAGGGGGAAATTGACTATTTATTACGAGTTGAGGGACTAAATTGGCAAACGAAATAATTTAAGGGGGTAAGTTCGAATTGCCTAATAGTTTAGGGGCAAAATGACTAAAAATCCTTAATTAAAAGAAACCGGCCAAGGCAACACAATCTCAGAAATCATCGTCGTCTCCACAGCCGACGGTAGTGAACAATCTTTATGGTTGTTTTCTAGTGTTGTCCGTAAGAGCATCTCCAACCGATGTGTCAAAAGTGCCAAATAGGCATTTAACGGTTAGAAATAACATCTCACATCACTCCAACCGATGTGTCAAAGTTGATGTGGAATGAAGGCTGGAGGTTGAGATGTTATTTTTGACATCCCAAAAGCAAGATGTCAAATGAATATTTTATTATTTTTTCTTTTCTTTTCTTTTTAATTAAAAACAAATCAACACTAAAGTGTAATAAAATAATAATTTAATTTGACATATCGGGTGGAGTGTAAAGCTGTGTAAGATGTCAAATTGCCACATAAACCATCAAATTTAAATTTGATGTTTGATATTTGACATCTCCCTTGGAGATGCTCTAAGTTGTGAGGGTGTTGATAGTAAGATTCTGAGTAACCCAAGTAGAAGAAGACAGTGACCCACGAAGGGAGAAGAGAAGAAACGATATGGGCTAAGGAAAGCAGCGCCAAGACCTTCTAATTGGGCATCAATCATTAATTTCGAATTTGATTCCATCACCACCTGTTGCCATCCCCGTTGGATTGGACTCCCGATGTACCAATCAACTCTACCTTCTTTTATTCAGCTCCGTAGAGATGAATCAAGTTTCTTATCCTTCTTTCTAGATTTCTGCAACCCAAACCTTCTTCAGTTTCTTCATCACAGTAGGTTTAAATCTAACCAATTGAGATGGGAAATAAGAAATTCGGAGTTGGAATTTTTTTGGTTGTTTGACTTATCTGGAAAAAGAAGAAGAGGGAGAAAGATGAAAAAAAAAAGTGACCAAATTGACAAACATCAAACTCAGTAGCCATTATCTATTCAACAACCCGTTGGAAATTTCAGAGGGGTTTGGCAACATGCTATCAAATTCGTTTGATGAGGGGCCTTGCAATTTGCATACAGATCTGAAATGGTTGAGAGAGAGAGAGAGAGAGAGAGAGAGAGAGAGAGAGAGAGAGAGAGAGACGAACGCAAACGCAAACGCAAGGGAGCAAGCAAGACATCGAAACTTTGTAAAAGAAAACGACATGGTTTTGTTTTTTAGAGAAAAAAACGACATGATTTTAATTACCGTGTTTATGTTTTTTTTTGCTCTATTTTCTAACCTTAAAAAGATCCAAATATACCACTAAAAGTAGCTTACTCTCATAAAAAATTAATAGTAGCTTACTAATATTACTATTATTTCTATAGTCCCTGACACATGCTCACGCAATTGGTTTTCTTTTTTCTTTTTTGTTATTTTTTTAGAATTAAGAAAATATAAAATGGGTAGTCATGTTCCATAAAAATAGGACCAATTATCTGATTTTATTTTTAATTTTAATTTTTTAATAGAAAAAATATAAATTGACCATATTATCCTCATTTAATTAATAATTTCATATTTCATATTTACTCTTATGATTTTCCATCATTCAATGGATTCCTACTAATTTCTCCCTTTGACTCTTCCTCTTTTCTCTTTATCTAATTTCTTAACTTTTCTTTGAAGTGCATTTGCAATACTTGTGCACCCCTTTAATGGTTTTGCATCTAACGATAAGGTGAAAATCCTTTCACTCCCCAAGGGCACCGAGTTCGATTCACGTATCGTAGAAGACAATCTTGAGGCAACCCAATATAATACTCCCTCATCCCCATCCCTACTAATGACCAAAACAAACAAAAAAATCATTTCACCCACCATGCACGCAAAGTCTCTCATTCTCCGTACATTTTTCATAATTATTTCAACTTGTTGGCCGAAAGACACATCAACATTTACATATGTATAACTTTAAGCTAATAATATTATTGTTGGTACAACTATTAGTTTAAAAATTTGCAACATAAGTATGAATGTTTTCAGTAAACTTTTTTTGTAGAAGTGATTTTGTGAATCAATATTTGCAATTGCAAAAAAGTTATGCATTAATGAATCCTATGTATGCAATTATGGGTAATTGCATGTAGGTTTCAAAAGATACGTTGATGTGAAATTGCATAGACGTACATGCAATAGCACACAGTTTATGCAATAGTTGACCCCCTGTATGCAAACACGTGTGTAATTGCATGGTTAAATACAATATGACTCCTCAATCTATGCTTTAGGGTTTAGAATTGCAATTCATGATGAAATGGACTACGTCCTTTACTCAAGGAAGAGGGAAGTTTGTTCATAGGGTAATATCCACTTTTAATGGGTGTAACCACAAAAATAGTGATTGGATTAGATTATATTAAACTTGATGATATATGTCTCATATTTCCATGACTATTTTTTTCCATTATGAAAACCGATCATTCAATCCAATCCAATATCAATTGGATCGGATCATATTGGATTTAAACCTCTAATGTGATCGGATTAGATTGGAAAATTCATAATCAAATCTATATTGGATTGGATGATTGTTGGCAAAATTGTATTGGTTTCGAACCGACGTACAACCCTAGTAAATATAGTAGAAGCATTCCAATTACTACTTAAACGACGTTTTTTTAAGGAAGAAACGAGGGAGATGTTTGTGGGTAAAATAGTAAGAATGACCATCTTACGATTTAAAAGTGTTACTTGACTCTGTGAACAACATGATAGTGTTTGGAAGGTAAAATGTCCATTTATCATGTGAGTAAAGGTGGTCAGAAATGCCATTTTACCATTTAAATGTGCATTTTACTCATGAACGCAAGCATTGTGTTTGGAAGGTAAAATATGCATTTAAACGGCAAATTACCAAATAAACGTCACAATTACCATTTAACTCGAGACTTGTGCGTTGAGGAGTAAAGACTAACATTTGTGAGTTAAGGTGGTCAGCAATGCCATTTTACCATTTAAACATACATTTTACTCTGCCAATGCAAAGATTGCGTTTGGAAGGTAAAATGCACGTTGAAATGGTAAATTACCAAACGAACACCATCATTACCATCTAAACGAGACTTGTGCGTTGAGGGAGTAAAGACCCACGTTTGTTAGTCAAGGTGGTCAGAAATGTCATTTTACAATTTAAACGTGCATTTTACTCCGTGAATGCAAGTATTGTGGTTGGAAAGTAAAATGCGCTTACAAACGGTAAATTACCATATGAACGCAACAATTACCATCTAAACGAGACTTGTGCATTGAGGGAGTAAAGAGCCATGTTTGTGAGTAAAAGTTGTCAGAAATGTCACCCAAAGTCCTAACCCACCCAACGTAAAGCTTCCATTCATTTTCTTTTAAAGACTGGAATTTTAAGAAGATTTGCACAACCAAACAGGCCCTTACATACTGGATCAGATCATATTTTGATTTATTAATCAATATAAGTTTTTTTAAAGTAAATTTTTAATGCTTTATTAATATTTGAAGCAGTGAGCAGTAATTTATATGGAGGTATGAAGATAGAGGAGTCATAGTAATTTGTCATAGTTTGAGAAAAACCAAGTATGGGCCAATTTTTAGTTTCGTGGACAGGTAGTCTCATATTCATTGGTAAGTTACCATTGTAACACATATTTTACCATCCAAACACAAAATTTTCGTTTATGGAGTAAACTATACACTTAAATTGTAAAAGCGCATTTCTAACCACATTTACTCGTAAACGCGGGTCTTTACTCTATGAACACAAGAGCCTCGTTTAGATGGTACAGTCTGTGTTCATGTTGTAATTTACAATTTTAATGCATATTTTACATCCCAAACGCAACATTTGCGTTAGCAGAGTAAAATATACGTTTAAATTGTGAAAGCGCATTTCTAGCCGCCTTTACTCATAAACTGGGGTGTTTACTCCTTGAACGCAGGAGTCTCGGTTACATGGTAAATTCTGCGTTCATGTTGTAATTTACATTTTTAACGCATATTTTACCTCCCAAACGCAACATTTGGATTGGCAGAATAAAATGTACGTTTAAATTGTAAAAGCGCATTTCTAGCTGCCTTAACTCATAAACTAGGGTGTTTACTCCCTGAACGCAGGAGTATTGTTTACGTGGTAAATTCTGCGTTCATGCTGTTATTTACCATTTTTAGCGCATATTTTACTTCCCAAACGCAACATTTGCGTTGGCGGAGTAAAATGTACGTTCAAATTGTAAAAGTGCATTTCTAGCTGCCTTTACTCATAAACGAGAGTGTTTACTCCCTGAACGCAGGAGTCTCGTTTATATAGTAAATAATGCGTTCATGTTGCAATTTAACATTTTAACGTAGATTTTACCTCCCAAACGCAACATTTGCGTTCGTGGAGTATAATGCACGTTAAAATTCTAAAAGTGCATTTCTAGCCGCCATTACTCATAAATGAGGGTTTTTACTCCCTGAATGCAGGAGTCTCGTTTACATGGTAAATTCTGCGTTCATGTTGTAATTTACCATTGAAGACATATTTTACCTCCCAAACTCAACATTTGAGTTTGAGGAGTAAAATGTATGACAGGACCCGACCTGAATTCCACCCCGGAACCCGTGCCAGACCCTGTTGACATGCCCGACGACAACCCATGTCGGGCCCGCAAACTAAACAAGTTCCCTCTTCCCGAACTTTACAAAGAAAGGGGCCAAGACTTTTGCCGAAAAACCGGCAGAGCCTCCCCTACAATAAGGAGTATCCCAAAATTTAAACCTACTCAAACAAGTAATAGAAAAATTATCCCAAGCACCAGCATGCTACAGATATACTACACAGGCCTCCGGCCATCAAATTTAACCCTAACAGGTAATACAGAGTCATCTAAGAGTCAGCGGAATAGAAATAACAGAATACAAAGTTTTAGGGTTCAAGGACGACAATCCTACCCTTCCAACGAAGCTCGAGAAGAGAAGCGCACGGCCGAACAGTAACAAAGCGACGACTACGGTCTGGGGGGCGCAAAACAGAAAGAGTGTGAGTGGACAAAAACAAGGTTTTACATACTTAAATCAAAGTACTAACCCCACCGTTAAAATAATGCGAACCATGCATATGAAAACGTTTATATACTTGATTGATTTGAAAACCATACTATCTCAAAGTACGAGAAAACATTTCCAGTTCAAAACCCCTTTTTCCGAACAACCCAACCTTTTATTTTTCCCGAGGCATAACCTCCCAAATCAAACCCCACGCAAGTTTATAAAATATAATCAAAAGGACTTGTTAACGTAAAAGCATAAAGATGGAATAAAATTCACATAAGGTAAAACAAACCTTAAATGCCGAACAACTTGTTTACGTCAAGAAAACCAAACTCGACAGCGATATAGACATCATGTGCAGTTCAAATCATTTATATATATATAAAATCAGGATTTTCAATCCAATAAGTAAGACATAACAAGTACTGCAACTGAAACAGGTAAACAGTTTCCCAAACTTCCCCACTCTCACAACCACGTGCTCACAAGCACGACAAGCGAGGAACGATCCTCACTAAAAGAAATATGAATACGAAGGTACTAACACACGCGTATAGGTATAGTATAACCTCAACACCAAACACAAGTACCAGGGGAAAACAATCCAACAGGGGATCATTTGACTGGACACCGGTACAGTCTCATCGAGACACCGTGCCCAGGGTTGAGCCGTCCAATGTGGGACTAAACTCACAGGCCTATATGGTAAAAACTTACCAACCATAACTCCGAAATCTGTCCTACGCGCGCAGACTACCCAATCAAGGGTCTACAGCTACACCTCGTTAAGGTATGCACCGGATCGAACCATACCAAATCCAGGTAACCGTATCATATCAATCGCCATGCGATCATCAGTATTAGAACAGGGGGAGGTATAATACAAGGTGCTAACAGCACACACATCAATCGCCACGCGATCACCAGTATATATATATACCTAACCAATCACTTTCCAATTCCCAAATCAAACACATGTATCCAACCCCAAAACAATGAGACACAAGGACATAAACAAGTCCATCAGTCAAACAACCAAAATATATATATAAATATATATATATATATGTATATATATATATATGTATATATATATATGTATATATATATATATATATACACACAAGGTCAGGACATCACCGTCCCAAACATATATTCACTACTTAAAATAATCACAATGGTCAAATGACCGCATAATGCACCTTACTCAATTCAAATGTCACATTCACCGAAAATCCGTATTAAAAACCATATTCAAATCTTAATCAATGCTCAAGTCAAGCATATCAAATCATATTAAAACTCAAGTCCCTAAAACATCAAATCTGAGATATATACATATATATATATGTATATATATAACCAAAGTACATATATATATATATATAACCAAAGTATAGACAACCTTTTTAAAAGTATATATATATGGCTACTTTGAGTAAATACTTGGAATAATGGGAAATGGTTATATATCTATATCTATCTAACAGTCCGAACACATCAAACCCACGAAACGCGCAATAGGCGTACATTAGTTCGACAGTCAAATGACGTCCGAATCAGAATCCGCGCATACATACGCGTTCGTAACGACATGAGGATGGCATTGGAACACGTAACCACCACCACACTCCAGCCCACGCGCCGCCACACGCGCCACCGTGGGTTTAGGTGTGTTGAGCGATTCCAGCCAACCACCAAACCTCGAATCTGGCGACGGCATCCACACCATTCGAACTGCCACCAAGAGTGGAGCTCAGAACCGGTGGAAGCCACCACAGAACCGGCCGGCAACCACCTCAAAACCCCGATCAAAATCCGGCCAAACCCTAGGATTTCAGATCCGATCCCCTAACAACACAATCGATCAGAACCCACCCTTGAAACAACTAGAGGAGGAGGAGAGCGTTCGAAATCATACCTTGCCCGACGGAGAAGCTCGCCGGAATGAAGCTGGACAAGAAGCCGAAAAAACTAGTCGCCACCGGCGGCGAAATCCGAGCTTTCCGGTCCCGATCTACAGTGCGGCGTGACCGGCTCGTTGAGATGGTTCTTTTACGACCGGTCTCGAGTCCAGCCGTTGCCGGACGAGAGAGATCGGAGAGAGAGAAGGCGGCAGCTCGATTCCGAGGAGAGAGAAAGACGCGTGCGTAGAGAGAGAAACGGATACTCGCTTTCTGATTGGTCCAAGTGATATTTATAATATTTTATTTGATTTTGAAAATTACCATTATGTCCTTTTTCTCATTTAAACTCCGATCCAAGCGTTCCGCGCGTCAACGAACTCGTTTTGACGTGCCGGACGCAACGGCGCAACTCGTTTCGCCAAATTCCGTCCCAAAAATATCGTTTACCAAAATGCCCCTTTAATTATTAAATTCCAATAATTGACAGGACCGGACCCGAATTCCCCCTCGGAACTCGTGTCCAACCCTGCTTCCCGTCAGACACTACCCCGACGCAGGAACTTACTTTACTAAAACGCCCCTTAACCTAGTTTAAGGAAATAGGTGAGTCGACTTTTGCCGAAATTTCGACAGAGTCTCCCCTGAAAAACAGAGTTTCCCAAAATTTCCACCTGTTAAAAATAACAGAAAATTTCCCAACAGGTAGCATGCACAAAGCAGAAGCACACAGATTAATAGGGAGGCCTCCGGCCTCTACCTCAATCCTAGGTGAGCACTACGGAGCAATCTAAAGAAATTTAAACTTTACAACCCAAGCAAAGTATAGCAGGGTCAAGATACATGAAAACTCCTTCAGGAGCCGTTAGCCGTGATGCCTCGACGTGGTGGTCTCGACCTCGGGATCTAGTACCTGGGGGGCGCAAAACAGAAAATGTGAGTGGACGAAAAAAATCAAACTTTAAACCTCCTTTTTCAATGAACATAATAACCCCCTCCGTTTTCGCAAATAATGACAAAGCACTTATGCAACAAAAATCCTTATATAAACGTACATACTTAAACGAACCAATACTTGAAAACAATTCCATAAATTTGTACTTTGAAATACCATAATGAAAAATGTAGCTTTGCTACTTCTGCAAATTCTTGGAAACCTCAAACTTAAATACTGAATTCTTAAAATAAAAAACCATGGAATTGAATCCATCCAAAAATTCCTCATTTAAGTAAAATATAGCCATACTCCTTTGAATAACTTCCCTTTTTCCTGGAACACAACCTGTCCAGTTTCAAACCTTAATTCAAAATCTGTACCTGTGCATCACAGTCCCGGAGCACATATTCAAACAAAACCAACCTGGAAATAAAATCCATAGACACACCCACACTAATTCGTACACACACGCATATATATATTTTTATTAAAATAAATGTAAAGTCTCATAAAATCCAACAAGGAAAATATAAAACCAAAACGACTACAACCCAAGAAAACCCAAATTCACAACCAACTGTTTCCCGACGCAATGCCCGTAGGCACAGCAAGCAAGGAAGGATCCTCAATTAAAAGAAAATAAGAATGAGAGTATAGTAATAGGTATATATATATACATATATAAATAGTAAGACTCTTAGACCAATACTTGTACCGGGGAAACAATCCAACAAGGGGATTGTTGACTGACTACGTGGAGAAAAATTCCTTCACAACCACGTAGCCAGGGAACCAGCCGTCCCAACTGGGGACTAACTCCCAGACACGCACAAAAGAAAATACCTCAATAATGTGCGGCTGAATAAAGTCCTACGCGCGCAGACTGCCCGGCATGGCTCTACAGTAACACCCCGCCAAGGGTGAACCGGGTTCCGTTATATCCTGTATCCATTTCAGTAACCAGTATCCGGGGAGGTACATAAAGTGGTGCTAATAGCACTCCATCTAGTATACATAAACCCTGATATACCCTAAATTCCAGGGTATTCAGCCCGTACCCAAACCCAAACACAATAATATCCGGACGTTACCCCGTCCATAATTGACACCCAAAATATGTACCATAAGAATATACACAAATGTCTGAACATATTTATATCAGGAACCCAAAGTATTCATAAACTTCCAATATCAAATATAATCCATAAAATCCATATAATACCAATTCCAAAATTGAAACAGCTATATAACTCCATAATCGAAAAGTATATAGAATTTCTTAAAAACGTGAAATCCAAGACCCAAAACATTAAATCAACGTATAAATATAAAATATAAAATATAAAGTACAAATTTCCGAAAACATAAAATTCACACTCTCTTAACAAATTTCAGATATTAAAGTAAATAGAAAATTCCTTGATTTAAAACAATATAAAAATTCCAAGATCAAAATAACCAAAATAAATAATTTCGAAACCCGACATAACAATAAATCCTCAATTTGTCAAATATAAAACCCAAGAATTTCCCGGGTATTTCACCACACCCAAAACCGTATACAAAGATTACCGGACGTTTGTCCTGTCCCAAATTCAATACTCAAATACCTTTAATTAAAATATAGCCACCAATGTCCCACAATTAAACCGGGACCCAAAAAACATGCATAAACTTTGAATATAATTTAAATTCCAATAACCTCATAAAATATTCTATCCAAGATTTCAAAACCTCATTAAAACCCCATAGTCAAAGTGACTAGTTTTATATGTATAAATTTCCCGATAACTCCATCAAAAATCAAGTCCAAGACTTAACAATATTTAAATTTCCAATAATCAAGATAAATCATTTATGCATCAAATTCTAATCTTTAAAAATATGCTCATTCAAAACAAATGTCCACTCACAACAAGTCCACGCTGCTCAATCCTTAGAGAGCTTTTCTTCCGGAGTACGCGAAGCAAGTGTACCTAATTGAGAGAATAAACGCTTTAATTAATACGCGTACTCAACAACAAACTTTAACTCAAGAAACTAGCTCTCGGGTCTCAAAGTAAGCGTACACGACTACCGGGGAGTTTCTAGAGTCAAACTACGCTCTTCAACCGGTGGGACCACCTCGGAAGACTCACGGTCAACCGATTGGTCAAACTTCCCGAATAGGTCAACCGGGCCTCCGGGGCCCACGACCTCCGATTTTTGATCAGAACAATCCCAAATGTTGAACAAGGTTTACTAAACACATCTAGACAGTTCGGTCTCGATCGAGCGGTCGGAACTGCGCCAATCGCACGATCGGACGGTAACCGGGTTACCTAACCCTATGGTTAATGATTCGGAGTATCCGGGACTCCGATTCTTGATCCGTTTGTTCCTACACGATCCTAGAGGTACAGGGAACAACATACTTGGAAATGGGCCCGATCCAACGGCCCGAACATATCGAACCGGATAACGCATAATAGGCGTAAATCCGTTCGACCGTCAAACGATAACCAAATTGGAATCCGAGCACACCTACGCGCTCAGGACGACATGGGGAACATTTTAGGACACAATGCACCACCACAACAGTGTCCCGAAACCTGCCGGAATTGGGTGTGCATAGTAATTTCAGTGACCGAAAAAACTTCAAACCAAGGGTCAAGACTTCTGGTATAGATTCAACTCAACAAGTGGAGCATTTTATTCAACTACGGCAACACCTAGTTTGGCCGGCAACTGGCCGGAAATTCAACTCAAAAACCGGCCTAAAATGGGTTTCTAAATCGAACAACCTAGGCTTGAAACCGATCTACAATACATACATCAATGGATAGAACATGAAGAGTAGATGAAGTTTCATACCTCACTCGATCGAAACGGTTGCCGGAGTCGCCGGAAAACTCATCGAAAAGTTCGATAACCATCGAACTTTCAGTCGCTCCAGTTTAAAATCCTTGGGTTTCTGAGCTGGGACAATGGGCAGGCTGTGTAGAGGAGGAAGAGACGAAGATTTAGCAACTGGAATCACCTGAAACGGACTTCGGAGGAGAGAGATATCGCCTGCCAAAGATTGGCCCGAAGAGAGGAAGAAAAAATGGGAGAGAAGAGAAGGAAAATCGGGGAAGAAGAAGAAATCCGGCTACTGTAGCAATTTTACTGTAGCGGTACTGTGTATCTTTACTCCGTGAACGGCATGATGACGTTTGGAAGGTAACAACCACATTGTTGGGGTAAAAATAGTGAGAAACTCCATGTTATTATTTAAAATTGGGACCTTCGTACTACCTAGGTAACAATTGGTTTATCGACTAAACGACAACATTTTGTGGGTACTTGCCCACTAAATGTGGGTATTACCCTACGAATGAGCCTCACTTGTTCATTTGGTAAAGAACGTCATTCAAGTGGTAATTGAAACATCCCTACTATATTAATTAACCTATGTATATAATTACTTGTAATTGCATTTGTAAATACAATATAACTCCACAATTTTATGGTTTATGGTTTATGGTTTAGGATTTTTCATTAGACTTGTATTGTGACATCCCTGACCTAAAAATACAAGAAAATAAATTAAATAAGTGAGTTGGATAATTTGGATAATTAAAATGAATTAAAATGAATTAAAAAGGAATTAAAAAGAATTAAATAATAAAATTGGAATAAAATTGGAATTTATAAATTAAAGGGGCATTTTGGTCAACTATATTTTCGGGACAGAATTTGGCGAAACGACTTGCGCCATTGCGTCCAGCTCGTCGAAACGAGTGTGTTGACGGGCGGCACGTTCGAATCGGAGCTTTAACGATAAAATTAGAATATTTTAATAATAAAAAAATGATAAAATGAGAGAAAAATTCTGATTGGCAGACGCGCTCTCTCTCTCTCTCTCTCTCTCTCTCTCTCTCTCTCTCTCTCTCTCTCTCTCTCTCTCGCGCCGATTCGAAATCGCTGGCGCCGCCACTGACCACCACCGGCCACGAGACCGGTGCCAAAATGTCTGCCGCTTCGTCTCTACCTAACCCGCCCCATCTCCGACGCCGACAACCAGCGCAGCCGCCGCTGGAACGAGAAAACCAGGTCGGTTCTCTTCCTCCTTTGAACCCCTCTAGCTGTTTTCAAGCTTGGAATCGATCGATTTGGTCTCAAATCAATCGGATCTAAAACTCAGTTTTCGCCGGTGTTTGAGGCGACGGTTAGGCCGTTTGCCGACTAGTTCCAGGCTGGGTTTGAACGGTTTCGAACTCCCCTCTGCCTCTAGTTTCGTTTGGTATGGGTGGTGTTGGCCGGTGTGAAGATTTGTCGTCGGTCGGAATCGCTCACCACACCCACACGCACTGTCGGCGCGTGTGGCGGCGCGTGGGGTAGGTGTGGTGGCGGTTCTCAGGTCCGTTACGACCCTCGTATCGCTGTGAACGCGTACGTGTGCTCAGATTATGATTCGGACGTTGTTTGACTATCGAACCAATGTACGCCTATTGTGCGTTGTTTGGGTTCGATGGGTTCGGACTGTTGGATTGAATTCAAATTATGTATGTGGTTCCTCATATTTCTAGGAGCATATAGGATTTGGCGGATCGTGATTCGGAGTCCCGTATGCTCTGGATCAATGACTTTAAGTTTGAATTAAATAGTAATCGTGCGATCGTGAGCGATTTGACCGTTCGATCGCGACCAAACTTTGAGGACAAGTTGCATAGGCCATGTTGAACCTGTAGGAACTTTTGGATCTAAGTTTGGAGGTCATGGGACCCACGGGCCCGGTTTGACCTATTCGGTCGGTTTGACCAAGTTTGACCAGGGTTGACCGAGGGTCTCCGAGGTCGCCTTGCCATGTAGTTGACTTTGTTGGACTTCTAGGAATGTCCGGATCGACTTGGAGGTCGTGGGCTCCGCTGGCCCGGGTTGACCGAAACGGGCTGTTTGACCGCCGGTTGACCGTGAGTCTTCCGGGGCGGTCCCACTGGTTAAAAGAAGTAGTTTGACCTTAGAATCTTTGGTACGACGTACGTGCACGTTAAGTCGGATTTTGGTAGGATTTAAGTTTACGATTCTCGTTCGGTTCACGGTACTTATCCAATCCTCGTATCTATCGCTTTAGGTACTCTGTTTCTAATACGCAGTAGGCGGGACCATTTAGGGTTATGCTGCGTAGGAGTAACGGTGAGTGGACTTTGTTTTCAACGAGCATGATTTCATTGAATTGCTTGGTATGCATAAAAGGAGATTTAATGATTGTTTTAAATCTTGAATTTGATAACGTTTTAAGTCTGGACTTGACTTTGGTTGTTTTATATTAAAAGAATATGCATATGAGGTTTTTGCATGATTTGGGTTTCCGAAATTTGTATGTGCGGCCCTAATGTTATATTTTATTAGTATTTATTCATTTGGGTATTGAACGGGACGTGGTGAATGCCAGGTGGTTTTCGTATTGGATTTTGATTATATAAATGAGCTATATTAAGCTTGGAACCGTTATATTATATAAAATATGAATTATTACACCTAATTGGGACTTTAATGGTTTTCTTTGGATATTATAGTTCAATAAACGTTATATTATATTTTAAGGATATAACTAGGTTAGATTGGACGTCAGTATCGTCCGACCGATGTCACACTCAATTTGGGCATATATATATATATATTTATATACTATATGAATAATGATTATACTTTGAATAAAGGTTTTCAGAAAATGTATATTAATGGTTTAAGAAACGGTGAACTAAACTTTGGTTATATATATATATATATATATATATATATGTATATGTATATATATATACACACACACTTGGTTATTTATTTTGAATCTTGGATTTGAAGATTCAGGGTTTTAATGGAATTTATTTAATAATTACGTTTTTTAACTTCGGGTTTTCGGTTTAAGTATTGGAGCCTTCATGGCTATATTTTATGACATGTATATCATTGTGATTTACGTTTTATTCGGGTTTTGAACTGATATGCTTGACTTGAGCATTGATTGATATTGGATTATATTTGAGTATGATTTTAAATGAATTTGATGTTTCATTGATTATGAATTTGATTTGCGGTCACTTGACCCTTATGTCTATTTTAAATATGGAAATATATGTTTGGGACGGTGATGTCCTTATGTTGATTATATATGTTGGTTATGAGATTGATGGACTTGCATATGTCCGGGTGTCTGATGTTTGGGGTTGGGTACATTGTGATTGAATATATATATATATATATATATATATATATATATATATATATTGTTATCGCGTGGCGATTGATGTGTGTGCGGGTAGCACCTTATATTGTACCTCCCCTGTTTCATTACTGATCATCGCATGGCGATTGATATGATATGGTTATTTGGATACGGTTCGATTCGGTACATACCTTAACGGGGTGTAGCTGTAGACCCTTAACAGGGTAGTCTGCGCGCAGGACTTATTTCGGACGTATGGGTATTGAGGATTCTGCCATACGGGCCGAGTAGCTTAGTCCATTTTGGACGGCTTGACCCTGGGCACGAGGCCATTGTGATGCTGACCCGGTGTCCAGTTAAATCCTGGGCACGAGCCACATTAGTAATGTTGTCCCGGTGTCTAGTTAAATGATCCCCAGTTGGATTGTTTCTGGTACTTAATTGGTATTGAGGTTATATTATACCTATACGCGTGTGTTAGTACCTTCGTGTATTTTTATTTCTTTTAGTGAGGATCTCTCCTTACTTGTTGTGCTTGCGAGCACGTGATTGTGAGTTTGGGGAAGATTAGGAAACTTTGCACTTACTTTGACTTCAGTATTTGATTGAATTTCAGTACTTGTTATGTTTTACTTGTTGGATTGTAAATCCGGATTTGATATATTTATATAAATGCTTTGAACTACATTTAATGTCTATATTGCTGTCGAGTTTGTTTTTCTTGACGTAAATGAGTTATTCGGCATTTTAAGGTTTGTTTTACCTTATGTGAATTTTATTCCATCCTTATGCTTTTGCGTTAGCAAGTCCTTTTGTTTATGTTTTATAAACCTGCATGAATTGATTTGAGAGGTTATGCCTCGAAAAAGTTTAAAGGTTGGTTTGCTCGGAATACGATGTTAATGCCGGAATGTTTTCACATATTTTGAGATAATATGGTTTTTAAATCAATCACGTACATAAAGGATTTCATATGCATGGTTTGCATTGTTTTGAAAGGTGGGGTTAGTATATTGTCTTAAGTATGTAAAACCTTGTTTTTGTCCACTCACACTCTTTCTGTTTTGCGCCCCTCAGGCAGTAGTTGCTTCGTTACTGGTCGGCCGTACGCTTCTCTTCCCGAGCTTCGTTTGAAGGGTAGGATTGTCGTCCTTGAACCCTAAACTCTGTATTCAGTTATTTCTTTTTTGCTAACTCTTAGATTGCTCTGTATCACCCATTAGGGTTGAATTGTATGGCCGGAGGCCTGTTATGTATTTGTGTATGCATGCTGGCATTTGGGGATTGTTATCTGTTATGTTGTTAACAGGTTGTTAAGTTTGGGATTGTACATATTTTAGGGGAGACTCTATCCGATTTTTCGGCAGAAGTCTCGGTCCCTTGTATGTTGTTTGTCGGGAAGAGGGTTTCTTTTAGAATGTGGGCCCGGCATTGGGTTAATGTCGGTTGTCAGCAGGATTCGGCACGAGTTCCGGGGTGGAATTCGGGTTGGGTCCTGTCATGTATAAGAAATCTTGTACAATTTGTAGGCGTAAAGCATGGTGAAATTCTATGTTACACACTTTTGTGCCTTATGCATAAAATAGTTGACATTTGTTTTTTCAATTTGAAGGATCTCAACATCAAAAATCAAAACTATAATTCCTAAATTCATAAAGGTCACTCAAAATCAAATATTTAGATTGAAATCTCAATTCAAATTCAAGTATGTATCTAAATTTATATATATGACTTGTTTCATTATAATGTTGAAAGATAACGAGTAATGCATATAGTTCATATATATTTGATAGTTTATATATATACTAGGTTACGGGATGATGATTGATTCATATACTTCATATATATATATATATGATAATTATACTATACTATGTACAATTCTTCTTATAGTTAACAAGTACTAGAAAAAAATCTAGTTTATATCTAACATATTGGTATTTAAATTTCTCAAATTGAAACGTTAAAACTTATAAATTTGATTTGTAATTTGAATGATGATTGGTGATGATTTTAGTTTTAAAAATTGTTGTATGGCATTACGTAATGGAATGTAACATTTTTTCACACATGACCCTTAAAATCTCAAGAATAATAACTATGAAATCAAATTTACTAGATTAGTATTAAAAAGTGACTTTTTTAATACTCAAAATAAAGTGAATTAACTTTGATTTGTTCTATTAATTCTTTTGTGATTTGCTTCGTCATCATTAATACATTTATCGTAATAAAAAATTTCATAAAATAATCATCTTTTCAATTTTTCTTCTTGAAAATAACTAAGATGAAAGACTCTTTTAAACCATAAAGTAAAATCTTATGCATATTGTATTAGCTTGACAACAAAATTTCTTTAATAAACTAAGAAATAAAATTTTTTTGTTGAAGACTAAGAAATATTAAAAATAATAAAAGAATCCTTATGCAAAAAAAAAAAAAATTTAAAGAATAGAACAAGATATAAAAAAACATTAAGTCCAAACTTTGGTTAAAAAAGGTTGACAACGCAGATTTCAAACTTAAAAACAAAATTAGAATTTTGAAAATTTTAAAGTAATAAATAATAAATAAAAAAATAAAAGCCTGCAATTCTCCCTCCCCTCCCACTCCCACTCCCACTCCCACTCCCCCTCTCCCTCCTTTCCTTCCCCTTCCTTCCACATCCCACTCCCCTCTGATCTCTCTCTCTCTCTCTCTCTCTCTCTCTCTCTCTCTCTCTCTCTCTCTCTCTCCCATCCAATTTTGACCTAACTCTCTCCCTTGCTCTGTATCTGTCTCGATCCCGCTCCCATTCCTTATATCTTTCTTGATCCCGATCACTATCCCTTTCTCTTTCTCTTTCCCGATTTCGATCCCGGTCCGTGCTTGGCTTTCAAAATTGATGGATCCATCCATCAACCATTCAAACTCCTTATCTTCCAAGTTGGTTTGTCCATGAGTGCTTGGCATCTTCTACTGGAAAACAACAAGGAAACTGGCATCTTCTACACGCTTAGAAAATAGGACGAAAAGACATATATACCCTTAGAAATCTGATGTATCAATACATCAGAGCATTATAAAAGAACCCCTTTTTATTTTTTCCCTTCTGCAACTGATTGATATAAATCGTACTAGTATTTTTAGCTATTCAATCGTACTTGTAAGAGTGTTTAGATTTTGAGGCCCATACTTAAATAATGCCGTCCTATGCATGCCCCTACAAACATCACAGACTAAAATTAAAGTCTTGGTCATTTCAGCAATGATTTTATTATTTTAAACCCGAGAATGTGGAAAACGATAATACGGACAAAGAGCAAAAACAGAGCTATATGATCTTCTTCTTCTTTTTCTTGGTTTTGATGTTGATATGGAAAAGAAAAGAAAATTATGGGAAATGTTTACTGATTTCTGCAATAAATCAAGCCCGTGTGAACAAGGAGATGAATTTAAAATTTCAAGAATTAAACTAGCAAGTCTCTCTCAAAAATAAATAAATCAACCATGTTGGCGAGTCCTTACTATGTTAGGATTTTGGTTACTTACTCATTTATCCAGTCCTATTGTAATAGATATTTATTTCCTATTGTAATTTAGATATATTTCCTATTTTATTTAGGGTTAACACATCTTTATACTTGTATAAATACCTCCATATTGGAGAAAAATAATAATATGAGCATATATGAGCATAATTGAATATTTGCCATACTTTGTTTGACTTGGTATCAGAGACGGGTTATCTTGTGACCTGTGCTTGCGTTCTTCTTGCAATTTAAGTGCTCTCCTCCCCTCCTATTCAAGAGGGGGAGGGGGAGTGAAAAGGGATCTGTTTCTCTTTCATATACCTTATCTCTCTCAAATGTGTTACTTGCCCCATTACCTTGACGTATTCCCATGAATAAATTGCTTATTTCTTGGCTCCGATGACCCCTTCTCTTCATGAGGAGAGGGGGAGTGAAGAGAAGTTGTGTCTGCGTGAATTAGTTAAAGTTGATATGGAAGAATTTATTATTGTCGTTTTCCACTACTGTTGTCTTTGCCGTGGCCGTTGCTGCCGCCATTGATGTTGCCTTTATTTGCTTCGCTTTCCATTGATGTGGTCATTGTCGTTGTTGTTGTTGTGGTCTTGCCTTTGCCTTTGCTTCTGCCTTATCTACTACCGTGCTCACAGGGTTTCTGTGTTTTGCTTTATCTACTGCCGTGCTCACAGGGTTTCTGTGTTTTGCCTTATCTACTGCCGTGCTCACAGGGTTTAGGGTTCAAAGGGGGGAGGGGGAGTGAAAAAATATGTTTATTGACGTATCCCCATTACCTTGACAAGTCAAATAAAGTATGGCAAATATTCAGTTATGCTCGTATATGCTCATATTATTATTCTTCTCCAATATGGAGGTATTTATACAAGTACAAAGATGTGTTAACCCTAAATAAAATAGGAAATATATCTAAATTACAATAGGAAATAAATCTCTATTACAATAGGACTAGATAAATTGGTAAGTAACCAAAATCCTAACATAGTGAGGACTCGCCAACACTCTCCCTCAAGTTGGGGCAAAGATATTTGGCATGCCCAACTTGACAAGCGAGTCATAGAACACCATACTCGTCATTGACCAATCGAACAACTGTAGAAAATGCCTTGTCATAAACCATGAGTAAAACAACTGACAATAACAAATAGGGCACGAATACATAGAAGCAAAAGACAGAAACCCTGTAAGCACGACAATAGGTAAGGCAGAACACAAAAATCCTGTTAGCACAGCAGTTGGTAAGGAAGAACACAGAAACCTTGTGAGCACAGCAGTAGATAAGATAGAACACAGAAATCCTGCGAGCACGGCAGTAAGTAAGGCAGAACACAGAAACCATGTGAGCACGACAGTAAATAAGGCAAAACACAGAAACCCTGTGAGGACGGTAGTAGATAAGGCAGAAGCAAAGGCAAAGGGCAAGGCCACAACAACAACAACGACAATAACCACATCAACGGAAAGCAAAGCAAGTAAAGGCAACGTCAACGGCGGTAACAGCGGCCACGGCAACGACAACAATAGCGGAAAATGACAACAATAAATTCTTCCATATCAACTTTAGCTAATTTACGCAGACACAACTTCTCTTCAAACCAACTAGCAAGAAAAATCTTTATTGTTGGGACAGACAGTCTTTAAGTTGACTGGAAGTTTCAAGTTCTTTTTCCCATTAACTTTGCGTGGAATTTGATTACAGAAAAAAACTTGTACATACAAAGTGCAAAAGACGTTATGAACTTATCTCTTTGTGACCTCCCTCCACTAATGTAATGACAGTGGGGCACATGACCTCTATCTCAGTTGCGAAAAAACAAGATTATTCAGCAGAAAAAAAAAAAAAAACTACTTGGGTACGTCAGTATTTTGACAAGGATTGAGCTTTGCTGGAAATGGACTGCAATTTCTACCAGTTCACATTAGAAAAATATCTGTGCAGTTGTTAGCCAACTTAAGAATAGTTTGGTCTCGTGCTTATAGCACAAGTGGTTAAAAGCATTTACCTCTGCCGCATCCTAGCTTGTAAGTTTGATTTTCCAATTCCCAATATCGCTTGTATAAAAAAGAATGCTTTCTTTCATTTAGGATTGACTGTTTAAGTCAAGTAAAAGTTGACTAACACCAAGTTATAAATTGAAGGGGATGCTTAGAGCACAGAGCAGCATATCATTCAAATGGAGCTAACACCAGTTGAAAGAAATGTCCACTCAATCATAGAGGAGGAGGATGAGAAAGTTCAGCTGCAATGGGCTGCAATTGAGAGACTGCCTACATTAAAACGCCTCAGAACCTCACTTTTTGATGTTGGTGGTGGTGAGAATGGAAGCAGTGGAAAAGACTCGAAAGACTATGCAGGGAAGAGGGTGGTTGATGTTACCAAGTTAGGAGCACATGAGAGGCATCTGTTCATTGAAAAACTCATAAGCCACATAGAGAATGATAATCTGAAACTTCTACAGAAATTGCGAGAAAGAATAGATCGGTATTTATGCTTTAAAGTTTTGTCTTATGGCTGTTTAAGTTTCCATTTTGTGGGAAAATATAGTTTGTAGATTTATTATCAGTTTCTCAATCATGCATCTAGTGTCTTTTAGTCTGCTCATTTCAGTTATCTTCATTTTATGGTTGTGGCGGCTACCCATTGTGCTGGCTGCTCATATGTGCATTTTGTTTAGCTAACAAGAAGTTTTCTTCTAGAGTGAATGTGAAACTGCCGACTGTGGAGGTGAGGTACAAGAACTTGTTTGTGGAAGCAGAGTGTGAGGTAGTCCAAGGAAAGCCGCTTCCGACGCTATGGAACTCTCTTCTAAGCTTGTTATCAGTAAGTATATGTTTTGAACTCACTCTAAGTGAGATATATTGTCCTTCTAAGCTTGACGAAGGTACAACTTTTGAACAGGTTTTTACACAGGCAATTTGGTGCAAATCCGTAGAAGCCAAGATAAGCATTCTAACAGATGTCAGTGGCATCATCAAACCATCAAGGTCTTGTATGCATGTTGAATTGCTAAGACTCTAGAACCCATTTTTATCTTTTTGGATAATTATATTCGAAAATCAAGTAAGGAAATATTAAAATCTAAGAAACATATAATCAGTAGATCAAGCCATAGTTTCAAATTTTTTTACTCATAAACATAGTTTAAATGCAGGCTTACTCTCCTTCTTGGTCCCCAGGGCTGTGGGAAAACCACCTTGTTACAAGCTCTTGCAGGAAAACAAGACAAATCTCTCAAGGTGAGCATTGCAAACCACCTTCTTTTTTTAAAGGCTTAATATCACAAAACGTCCCTAAGGTTTACGAAACTATCAAATTGCATCCTTAATGTTTTTTGTGTCATTCGTGGTCCTCAAGGTTAGTATATGTGATCACAAATGGTCCCTGCCGTTAGGTTCCGTAAAAAATTCCGTTAGTTCGCTGACGTGGCATATATCACAAAACATCTCTAAGGTTCACTTACCTATCACAAATGGTCCCTGCGATTTTTTTTTTCATTTAAAATTCATAAAATTTTGGTTTTCTTTTTTAAATTATTTAAAAATATATTTTGTATTTTAAATACACGTGACACTATATTTTTGAAGATGTGGGCTCCACATATATGCCACATCAACACACTAATGAAGTTTTTAAAAAATAATTTAAAATTCATAGAATTTAAAAATGAAAAAAACCATTTATTGAAGGATTTTAGCCTTGAGGACCATTTATGAATCCTAAACCCTTGGTTTTTTATTTTTAAATTTTATGAATTTTAAATTATTTTTAAAAAACTCCATTAGTTTGTTGATGTGGCATATATGTGGAGCCCACATCTCCAATAATATAGTGTAACGTGTATTTAAAATACAATATATATTTTAAAATAATTTTAAATTCATAAAATTTAAAAATGAAAACCAAAATTTTATGAATTTTAAATGAAAAAATTTTAAAAATTTCATAGGGACCATTTGTGATAGGTGCGTGAACCTCAGTGATGTTTTGTGATATATATATATATATGCCACGTCAGCAAACTAACGGAGTTTTTGACTGAACCTAACGATAGGGAACATTTGTGATCACACATACTAACCTCGAGGACCACGAATGACACAAAAAAACATTAAGGATGCAATATGATAGTTTCGTAAACCTTAGGGACGTTTTGTGATATTAAGCCTCTTTTAAATAGTATTGATCAAGAAAAGACATGATTAGCAGTCAGATTAATGCATGCCTATCCACATTAGACATGTAGGTCCTGAAGTCTTTTATATGTTAATATTCAAAAACTCAGTATATAATGGAGTGTATTAGTGAGTTAAACCACGTACAATCGTCATAAACTCAGACTTTTTTTTTCCTTCAGGTTTCAGGGGAGATTTCTTATAATGGTCACAAGCTAGATGAGTTTGTCCCCCAGAAAACGTCAGCTTACATAAGCGAATACGACCTTCACATACCTGAGTTGACCGTGAGGGAAACAATCGACTTTTCTGCCCGCTGTCAAGGTGTTCGGAGTAGAGCTGGTGCATTGCTTATGCCCTTCTGCGTTTATTGTCATCAGGTTAATCCTGTACTTCTCGTGACATATGAAGTTCAATTTCGTTTTGGCTATGCAGATATAATGATGGAGGTCAGCAGAAGGGAAAAAGAAGCGGGAATAGTCCCTGATCCAGATATTGACACCTACATGAAGGTAGCTGTGAAATCTTATAACATTCCCTCTAGTGAATTTTAAAACGGTGTTAGAGGCTTAGAGGTTAACATAATACTTGCAGGCAATATCAGTTCAAGGACAAAAGAGAAATATCCAAACCGATTACGTTCTGAAGGTAAATTTTCTCCCTGCAGTGTTGGTATTAAGTACTTGAAAAACAAACAATGTTTACTCACTTAGACGTGCAAATTGAATTGCTATATTTTGGTCTGTTAGATCCTCGGACTGGATACCTGTAGTGACACAATGGTTGGTGATGCATTAAGTAGAGGCATTTCAGGTGGCCAGAAGAAGAGGCTGACAACAGGTAGTAAATCTTGAAGTCAAGCTAAATTGAATTTCATTACTTCCCATGTAGAAATATTTCAAGCATAACATTCCTTTTTCTGTTTAATCTCAGGAGAGATGATTGTAGGTCCCATAAAAGCTCTATTTATGGATGAAATATCGACGGGATTAGACAGCTCTACAACATTTCAGATAGTTACCTATCTCCAGCAGTTGGTGCACATCACAGATGCAACTGCATTGTTATCACTTCTTCAACCAGCACCTGAGACCTTTGATCTGTTTGATGATGTAATATTAATGGGAGAGGGGAAGGTAGTTTACCATGGTCCTCGCAGCCACGCACTTCAGTTTTTTGAAGATTGCGGTTTCAAGTGCCCATCAAGAAAGGGTGCTGCAGATTTCCTTCAGGAGGTGCCAGAACATGCTTTATTTTCTCCTTTCTCCTTTTGGCAAAAACTCCATACCTAAGAAAAAAGCAGAACAGTAACAATGATCTGCTTTCCACCATTTACAGGTAATCTCAAAGAAGGATCAAGCACAATACTGGAAGCACGATAACATTCCCTACAATTATGTTTCCGTGGATCAGTTATCACAACTTTTCAGAGCAAGTTACTTAGGAAAGAAGTTAGACGATGAGCTCTCAAAACCGTATGATAAATCGCAGTCCCATGACAATGCCTTATCATTTACCACTTACTCTGTGAGCAAATGGGAGTTGTTCAAAGCTTGCATGGCCAGGGAGCTGCTTCTTATGAAACGAAATTCCTTTGTCTATGTATTCAAAACAGTGCAGGTTTATTGTCACTGATATCACTATTCAGGGTTGTACTTCTGCAGCTAAACTCCAAGACACTTACATATTTTCATTCTCCTTTTTCCACAGCTTATCATCATTGCATTTATTACAATGACAGTATTTATAAGGACTCAGATGGCTGTGAATTTGACAAGCGCAAATTTTTGTTGGGCGCATTGTTTTATACACTGCTCGACATATGACAAATGGCGTTGCAGAGCTGTTCTTGACTGTTACTAGACTTCCAGTGGTTTACAAGCAAAGAGGATTCTATTTGTACCCAGCATGGGCGTATTCTATTCCGGCCTCTATGCTGAAGATTCCATTTTCATTCATTGATTCAGTGCTTTGGACTGCCACAACTTACTATGTTATTGGGTATAGCCCAGAAATAAAAAGGTAAGAGGCAGTTTATAGTCACACAACAGAACAAGAAATTATAGACCAGTAAATCACAATGCTTCATTGTTGCTTATGTTTCATAGAATTCCTTCTTTTTCCCAATGCTTTTTAGGTTCTTCTGCCAGTTCCTTGTGCTATTTGCTCTGCATCAAGCATCAACATCCATGCTTCGTTTGGTTGCTGTAGTTTGCCGAACTAAGGTTGCTGCAACAACTTGTGGTACTTTTATCTTAGTGGTAATGTTTTTATGTGGAGGCTTCATTTTGCCACGACGTAAGTCCATTCATAGTTTTTTTTTCCCTCTAAAATACATGCAATAATGACTAGGCTAATAAGGGGTGATTTTTCAGCCTCTCTACCTCCTTGGTTGAGGTGGGTATTCTGGTGTTCTCCTATGACTTATGGGGAAATAGGTACAGCTCTAAATGAATTCCTTGCTCCTCGCTGGCAAAAGGTACAAGGAAGATGATATAGTCTTTTAGTCCCTTGCCAAGTGACATAAATTTGCTAACACCTTCAGTTCATTTTTATGGTTAGGTTTCAAAGGGAAACGCAACCTTAGGGAATGAAGTTCTAACCAGTCATGGTCTGAACTTTGATGGCTCTTTCTATTGGATATCGGTAGGAGCATTATTCGGCTTCACAGTGCTTTTCGATCTTGGATTTGCTTTAGCCTTAGCTTACTTAAATCGTAAGTTCAATTTAATTGACAGATGATAATGTTTAGTATTTCAAGACATTTTGTCAGTTTACTTCTACACTCTTCCTAAATACAGCTCCAAAGATGTCTCGGGCTATTATTTCGGAAAAGAGGTTATCTGAACTACAAGGGAAAGATGCTTGCAACACCAGTGCTCAGTCAGAGAATGTATCAACTCCAGCTGATCTTTACCAAAATGTGGGAGAAAAGTTAAAATTTGGTGAGATTAGACAGTTAATAACTAAATTAATTCTCAACTTCATATCTTACGTTCGAAACAATGAACGGGACTATTAGTTACCGAATTATTAGAAGAATCGGTTGGTGTTATACAGGGAAGATGGCCCTGGCTCTGCCATTTGAACCACTGACAATGTCATTTAAGGATGTGCAGTATTATGTTGATACCCCTCCGGTAATCAAATCATACTTAATATTCACATAAAATTATCATTGGTTGTTTCCTTGAGGAAAACTGATTAGTTTTTATGTTAACTTCATTCCCTCTGCAAAGGAAATGAGAGAGCATGGTTTCAAGCAGAAAAAGCTTCAGTTGCTTAAAGATATTACAGGAGCATTCAGACCTGGAATTCTTACAGCATTGATGGGTGTCAGTGGAGCTGGGAAAACAACTCTCATGGATGTTCTTTCTGGAAGGAAAACACGAGGTACTATTGAAGGAGATATAAGAATAGGAGGGCACCTCAAGGTCCAGAAGACATTTGCAAGAATATCAGGTTACTGTGAGCAGACTGATATACATTCTCCACATATCACAGTAGGAGAATCAGTTATGTACTCAGCTTGGTTGCGGTTGCCACCTGACACTGATCCAGGCACAAAATCTGTAAGATATTCTCTCAACTTCTCAACCACAGATGTTCCTTGAGAATTTATTACAATGCATATAGGAAACAATTTGAGTTTGAGTTTGAGTTAGATTTCACAATATAAGATATAAAAAATTGTCACAGGGCCATTCCTTGGGTGTAACAGAGTTCAATGCACTGCCCTCATAGTATACTTTTCTTATTTATTTCGCAGAGATTTGTGGAAGAAGTCATTGAAACGATTGAACTGGAGGATATAAGAGATTCTTTAGTTGGGATTCCTGGACAAAGTGGCCTATCCATGGAGCAGCGTAAAAGGCTAACAATTGCAGTGGAGCTTGTTTCCAATCCATCCATAATATTTATGGATGAACCTACATCAGGTTTAGACGCCAGAGCAGCTGCAATTGTCATGCGTGCAGTGAAGAACGTCGTTGACACAGGAAGGACAACTGTTTGCACAATTCACCAACCAAGCATTGATATCTTTGAGTCTTTTGATGAGGTAGCCTTCAGTCCTAAAATTAGACCAAATGATAGAAGCCTGTCACTAAGGAAGACATTGATTTTTGCAGTTAATTTTGATGAAAACGGGAGGACAGATCATCTATTCTGGAATATTAGGACATCAATCGAGTAAACTAATCGAATATTTCGAGGTATTCTCATAGTTTCAGCACTGCATGCATATAGAGTTGCTGTATATTACTAACTCCAATATGCCACCATCCAACAGGGCATTCCTGGTGTACCAAAAATCAAAGATAATTACAATCCAGCAACATGGATGTTAGAAGTTACTTCTGCTTCGGTAGAGGAAGAACTTGGTTTAGATTTTGCCAGCATTTATAGAGAATCTACTCAGTATAGGTGGGTGTGTATGTTATTACCATTACTTGAAATGCATACTTTATCAGAAGGCATCCCATGGGATTAATTTCTTTGTGGATTATGAATGTTGAAACGAAACTAGTCCATCTGTTGAGCAAGTTAAACATGACCATCAGGTTTTTTACTTCAGGTGTTAAATCAATCATAACATTATTTTATCTTTTGCAGGGACACAATTGAGCTGGTAAGACAGTTAAGCGTGCCAAAGCCGGGTTCAAGGGGCTTGTATTTTCCCACTCATTTTCCTCAAAATAGCTGGGTGCAGTTTAAGGCATGCCTCTGGAAACAACACTTGTCCTACTGGAGAAGTCAATACAATCTAGCACGTTTCATGTTTATGATTGCTGCATCAGTGTTGTTTGGGATAATCTTTTGGCAGAAAGGGAAGGACATGTAAGCCCCATTTTCTCCCTTCATATTTATACCCAGAAGTAACCATTCATATATTTCAGAAAAGAAAAAAGGAAAGAAAACCATTCATGTAAATCTTTCTATATTGACTTCTGTTACTCATTAAAGGAATTAGGTCTTTCATAATAATAGTTATTTCAAAATCAAAATCAAAAGCACAAGAACTTTGCTAACTTCTAAATCCTGTGTTTTCCATTTTCCTGAAGAAATAATGAGCAGGATTTGTTGAACATACATGGGTCCATGTACGTGGCTGTAATATTCTTGGGTCTAACCAATTGCAACTTAGTTCTGCCTTATGTGGAAACTGAGCGCACTGTTTTGTACCGGGAACGATTTGCTGGGATGTACTCATCAAATGCGTATTCGTTTGCGCAGGTTCAATATTAACAAAAAAATTTAACATCTCTTGATTTATACTGGATCAGCCTTAACTATATATGTTTAATGTTGTAGGTGGCCGTGGAAATTCCATACACAATGTTGCAAGCAATTCTGTTTGTGATTATTACATACCCTACAATAGGGTATTATTGGTCAGCTACTAAGGTTTTTTGGTACTTTTATACAACATTCTGGACATTTCTGTACTTTGTGTATCTTGGGATGCTGATTGCTTCTTTGAGCACAAATTCGGATGTTGCTTCCATTTTGGCAGCTGCAGTCTACACCATATTGAATCTTTTCTCGGGCTTCCTCATGCCAGGACCGGTAAACGAATTCAACTCTTTCTTAATCTGATGCTGGAATTAACTGCGGTGACATGTGCAGGGAAGCTGATCATTATGTTGTATATGTTTTATGCAGAAAATTCCTAAGTGGTGGGTTTGGTGCTATTGGATATGTCCTACATCATGGTCCCTAAATGGCCTCCTGACCTCACAATATGGAGACATGAACAAAGAGATATTGATTTTTGGGGAGCATAAAACAGTTGGTTCCTTCCTACAAGATTACTATGGTTTCCATCATGATGGTTTAGCCCTTGTGGCTATTGTTCTCATTGCTTTCCCAGTTGCTTATGCGTCTCTATTTGCCTATTGCATTGGGAAATTAAATTTTCAAAGAAGGTAGAAAGAAACCTGTTTTTACCAACACGGGTTGGTTCAGTTGGTAAGGTCCATGCATTGTGTGTTGCCCCACTAGTGTTCGAGTCCCACTGCCAGCAGTTCCGTGTTTGGTGGACAATTTATAAATTCCTCTGTAAATTTGAAAAGGTCTGAGATTTACCGTAGCCCTGGATGTGGGGGTAGCCTCTCCCTCCCCTAAACTTTTATTTCATAAAAAATAACAAATAAACCTGTTTTTGTCTATATGCCTGTCCTATCTTTGGATTGTTGACAGTTGAAATGTATCACAAAAAAACTTAGTGCAAATTTTGTATTGGTAATTTAACTACAAGATGGTAATTAAAACTATCTGTGCTTGGTTAATTTCTGTTTGTACCATATTTGATAAAAATACCAAATTTGATTTATATGTGACAAAGGCCCAAGCTCATATTCTTTTTCGAACAAAAGGGCTTTCTCAATATTGAGGCCTCAAAAGCTTAAAACCAAAAGCCCGTACTTTTAGAACAAATATCCCAGCCTTGACCCACCAAAAGTCAGAAAGTGGTTGAGCTTTGACCAGACTGACTCATGTAAAATCGACTGGAATGGGTTTTCACCATTAAGAGCGACATGACTGGCGTCTCTCTTAGCAAAGAAAAGCAAACTGATTGTCTGACGGAGAAACCAAAAGAAGCCGTTCTTTCGACTTTCTAGACTGAAAAAAGCTAAACAAATCAAGAGAAACATCCCCTGAAGCCTGCTCTTGATCTAAAAATATTGTTTTCAACTTATGGATCAACTCATGAGGATAGGTCTGTAGACATTAGCCTACACCCAAGTTTTTCCCACCACCATCTTCGTTTCAAAAGGATATTTTGTCTATAAATATAGAAGCTCCACAGCAACACTCGAGGGCTCTCTCCAAAATCAGACTCAACGTCTCTAAACACTTGAACGAGGGTGTTTACTTCATGAACGCAGGAGTCTTGTTTAGATGGTAAATTATGCGTTCATTTTGTAATTTACCATTTTAATGCATATTTTACCTCCCAAATGCAACATTTGCGTTGACGGAGTAAAATGTACATTTAAATGGTAAATTACCACATGAACGCCTAGATTACCATCTAAACGAGACTCGTGCGTTGAGGGAGTAAAGACCCACGTTTATGAGTAAAGGTCATTAGAAATGTCAGAAATGCCATTTTACCACTTAAATGCATATTTTACCTCCCAAACGCAACATTTGTGTTCGTGGAGTAAAATGTACGTTTAAATTGTAAAAGTATAAGACCCGTGAACTTGAGGAAGCAAGAACGGTGAGCAATCCCACATCGCTCGGGGAGGGAAAGGTGAAGTGCTTATATGTGTGGACGCTTCTCTTCCTAACACGAGGCCTTTTGGGAGCTCACTGGCTTCGGATTTCTTGGAACTCTGAAGTTAAGCGAGTTGGGGTTAGAGCAATCCCAGGATGGGTGACCCACCTGGGAAGTTGCTCGTGAGCTCCTAGAAACAAAACCGTGAGGGCCAGAGAGGGGGGGCCAAAGAGGACAATATCGTGCTAGGAGAGTCGGGTCGTGACATAATGGTATCAGAGCTAGACCCCGACCGGAAGTGTGCCAGCATGGACGTTGGGCTCCAAGGGGGGTGGATTGTGAGACCCGTGAGCTTGAGGAAGCAAGAACAGTGAGCAATCCCACATCGCTCGGGGAGGGAAAGGTGAAGTGCTTATATGTGTGGACACTTCTCTTCCTAACACGAGGCCTTTTGGGAGCTCACTGGCTTTGGATTCCTTGGAACTCCGGGTTAAGCGAGTTGGGGTTAGAGCAATCCCAAGATGGGTGACCCATTGGGAAGTTGCTAGTGAGCTCCCAGAAACAAAATCGTGAGGGCTAGAGAGGGTGTTTACTACTTAAACGTAGGAGTCTCGTTTAAGTAGTAAATTATGCGTTCATGTTGTAATTTACTATTTAAACGCATATTTTACCTCCCAAGTGCAACATTTGCATTTGCGGAGTAAAATGTACGTTTAAATTGTAAAAGCGCATTTCTAGCCGCCTTTACTCATAAACGAGGGTGTTTACTCCATGAACGCAGGAGTCTCGTTTAGATGATAAATTCTACATTCATATTGTAATTTACCATTTTAACGCATATTTTACCTTCCAAACGCAACATTTCCGTTCACATAGCAAAATGTACGTTTTAATTGTAAAAGCGCATTTCTGACCGCCTTGACCTAAGTAACAATCGATTTATTGACTAAACGACAACATTTTGTGGGTACTTACCCACTAAATGTGGGTATTACCCTATGAACGAGCCTCACTTGTTCCTTTGGTAAAGAATGTCATTCAAGTGGTAATTGAAACATTCCTACTATATTAATTAACCTATGTATATAATTACTTGTAATTGCATTTGTAAATACAACATAACTCCACAAATTTATGGTTAATGGTTTAGGATTTTTAATTAGACTTGTATAAGAAATCTTGTACAATTGTAGGAGTAAAGCATGGTGAAACTATATGTTACACACTTTTGTGCCTTAAGCATCAAACAGTTGACAATTTTTTTTCTCAATTTCAAGAATCTGAACACCAAAAATCGAAAAACCTAATTCCAAAATTCATAATTCATAACGGCCACTCAAAATCAAATATTTAGATTGAAATCTCAATTCAAATTCATGTATCTAAATATATATATATATAGGGTTTTTCTCTAATCCGGACGTCCGGATTTTGTATAATCATGGACGCAATGTTTGTTCAGCTTTCTTCCTTTATTATATGCAGGCAAATATCACTAGACTGCTATACCAAGACATGTAGTCGGTGAATAGGAAGGATATATCTTAAGATCACTTTTTGTCGTGTTGTACTTTTTGTTTCAGCAAATTCATTGATAGTTGAAAAAGAAACCTAAATCCTCAACATCTTTTCAAGTTTTGTCTTTTTGTATTTATGTGCTTTAACAAGGAGGAGTGAGTTCATGTGATGTGGGTCTAAAACAAGCTTTAGATGTAATAAGCACAACTGCAAGCTATATATTCAAGACGATAACCAAAATCCGGACGTCCGGATTAGAGAAAAACCCTATATATATATATATATATATATGACTTGTTTCATTATAATGTTGAAAGATAACAAGTAATGCATATAGTTCATATATATTTGATAGTTTATATATATATACTTGGTTACGGGATGATGATTGATTCATAAACTTCATTTATATATATATATATATATATATATATATATATTCGATAATTATACTATACTATGTACAAGTCTTCTTATAGTTAACAAGTACTAGAAAAAAATCTAGTTTATATCAAACATATTGGTATTTAACTTTCTCAAATTGAAATGTTAAAACTTATAAATTTGATTTGTAATTTTCATGATGATTGATGATGATTTTAGTTTTAAAAATTGTTGTATGGCATTAAGTAATGGAAGGTAACATTTTTTCGCACATGACCCTTAAAATCTTAAGACTAACCATGAAATCAAATTTACTAGATTAGTATTAAAAAGTGATTTTTTAATACTCAAAATAAAGTGAATTAACTTTGATTTGTTCTATTAATTCTTTTGTGATTTGCTTAATCATCATTAATATATTTATCGTAATAAAAAATTTCATAAAATAATCATCTTTTCATTTTTTTCTTCTTGAAAATAACCAAATGAACGTCACGATTACCATCTAAACGAGACTCATGCGTTGAGGGAGTAAAGACCCACGTTTGTGAGTTAAAGTGGTCGAAATGCCATTTTACCATTTAAACATACATTTTACAATTCAAACGCAAAGATTGCATTTGGAAGGTAAAATGCGCGTTTAATCGGTAAATTACCAAATGAACGCCACGATTACTATCTAAACGAGACTCATGCGTTGAGAGAGTAAAGACCTACGTTTGTGAGTAAAGGTGGTCAGAAATGTCATTTTACCATTTAAATGTGCATTTTACTCCGCAAATGCCAAGATTGCGTTTAAGGTAAAATGCGTGTTTAAAGGGTAAATTACCATATGAACGCAACGATTACCATCTAAACGAGACTTGTATGTTGGGGGAGTAAAGACCTAAGTTTGTGAGTAAAGGTGGTATGAAATTCCATTTTACCATTTAAACGTACATTTTACTCTTCGAATGCAAAGATTGCGTTTGGAAGGTCAAATGTGCGTTTAAATGGTAAGTTACCAAATGAACGCCACTATTACCATCTAAACGAGACTCATGCGTTGAGTGAGTAAAGACTTACGTTTGTGAGTAAAGGTGGTAAGAAATGCCATTTTACCATTTAAACGTATATTTTACTCTACAAACGCCAAGATTGCGTTTGGAAGGTAAAATACGTGTTTAAACGGTAAATTACCATATGAATGAAACGATTACCATCTAAACAAGACTCGTGCGTTGGGGGAGTAAAGATCCACGTTTGCGAGTAAAGGTCATTAAAAATGTCAGAAATGCCATTTTACCAATTAAATGTGCATTTTACTCCGCGAAAGCAAGGATTGTGTTTGGAAGGTAAAATACGCGTTTAAAGAGCAAATTACCAAATGAACGACACGATTACCATCTAAAGGAGACTTGTGCGTTGAGGGAGTAAAGACTTATGTTTGTGAGTAAATGTGGTCAGAAAAGTCATTTTACCATTTAAACGTGCATTTTGTTGTGCGGAAGCGACATCCAACTGCGAGTGAAAATCTAAACAACAACTGGCAAGAGATAAAAAACAATAAAAAACAACACCAACAAGAACACCAAGATTTATACTGGTTCGGCAATGCCTACATCCAGTTTGGAGACGACGGAGTAATCCACTATAATCAAATGAGAGAATACAATAGTGTTTAACACTCAGAAACCCAAGCCCCAAATATACCCAAGCTCACACACTCAAGAATATAAAGGGAATACAAATTGAGTACAATTTAGAGAAAGGGAAAAATAACACACGACAGCAACAATTGTTTTGCTGCCCAACTCCTTATTTTTCCTCTCTCACTTTTCTCTCTCGCCAACTTACTGTCTACTACCTCAGCACTTGGTTCCTTCCCTTTTATAAACCCATGCAGCTTTACTAAAGAAGCCACAATAGATGGCTGGTGCAAAAGGTCTCCGCACAATTAATGTTAAAGTCCATAATTAATGTGCCCATGCAATTTGTCTGCCAAAGACAAACAGCCAAAAGCAACCACTCAATTAATAGCCGAAAGTGTTTTCCACATTCCCATGCAAACCACCGAAAATGTCTTGTCACTTTTGACTATTTGTTTGAGCCAATAATCAACAATCTCCACCTTGGCTCAAACCCTCGAAGTAGAACTCCCAAAAGTCGTCTCCCAATCCCACGGGGCAATCAACAAATTTTACAAATGCCACCAAGTCTAAGCGGTGCTTAAACTTGAGCAACGAAAGCGGCTTTGTCAACATATCCGCAGGATTGTTAGCGGTCCCAATCTTCAAGAAGAATATCTCCCTCACAATAATCTCACGAACAAAATGGAACCTCACATCAATGTGTTTCGTACGTGCATGATGAACTTGATTCTTTGCTAAATAAATAGCACTCGATCGCCGCAATGAACATCCACATGGTCCTGTTGAACCCCTAAGTCATCAAGCAACCCTTGAAGCCGATGGCTTCCTTAATAGCTTCACACGCCATGTATTCCGCCTCGTAGTCGACAAGGCAAATCGTAGATTGCAAAGTCGATCTCCAACTCACTGGACCTCCAAAGAATAGTGAATACAAAACCCGTAGTGGACCCACGCTTGTCCAAATCACCTGCGTAATTAGAATCCACATATCCAACAACACATTGACCAAGAACTTTATCCTGCTGAAACAATAAACCAACATCCACAAGACCCAGAATATACCGTAGAATCCATTTCATGACTTGCCAATGCCCTTTTCCTGGATTATGCATATATCTACTAACAATACTAACGACTTGTGAAATGTCAGGCCTAGTACACACCATAGCATACATCAAACTACCAACAGCACTTGCATATGGAATTTGAGCCATGTAATGACTCTCTTCCCAGCTTTAGGAGACATAGAAGCACTAAGTTTGAAATGAGCGGCAAGAGGTGTACTAACCGGCTTTGAATTTTCATTCATCCCGAAACGTTGTAGTACCTTCTTCAAATATCTGCTTCGACACGTACTAATCTTGCCCTTCGCTCTATCTCTTTCAATTTCCATACCTAGTATCTTCCGAGCTTCTCCCAAGTCCTTCATCTCAAATTCATTACTCAGTTGAGTCTTCAACCTTTCAATCTCCACTTTGCTCTTACATGCTATAAGCATATCATCAACATATAAAAGCAGATAAATGAAGGTTCCATCTTGTAGTTTGCGAAAGTATACACAATGGTCATAGTGACTTCTTGTGTACTTTTGCCCGATCATAAACCTATCAAATCGCTTGTACCATTGTCTTGGAGACTGCTTCAAGCCATACAATGATTTTTGCAATTTGCAAACCCAATTTTCCTTGCCAGCAACCTTAAAACCTTCCTCGGGCCGAGACATATAGATCTCTTCCTCCAAATCACCATGTAAGAATGCCGTCTTGACATCAAGTTGAGCCAACTCAAGGTCAAACTGCGCAACCAAAGCCAACAAAATACGAATAGAAGAATGTTTTACTACAGGAGAGAATACCTCGTTGTAGTCAATGCCTTCCTTCTGAGCATAGCCTTTAGCTACCAATCGGCTTTGAATCTTACATTGTCTTTTCCCAAAGATTCCATCTTCTTGGCATAAACCCATTTGCAACCAATTGCTTTCTTCCCCTTTGTAATCGAACCAGCTTCCAAGTCTCATTTTTATGAAGAGATTTCATCTCCTCATCCATAGATTTCTTCCACTCCACGCTCTCGAATTTCTCGACTTCTTTGTAGGCAGATGGAATATCATCTTCAATAACAGGAAGTGCATATGCCACAATATCGATAAACCGAGTAGGCTTTCGAATTTCCCTTCTCGATCTTCCTGGTTGCAATAGAATCTTGTTGCTGTGGAGGCTCTTGGGTAGGTGCCTCCTCTTCATCATCCTCGTCCTCATCATCGTAACCAATCGTATGACTAGTGTCTCGTAACATCGGACCTTACTGGAATCACCGGAGTCTTGATAACTCCACCGCTTTGAACTACTCATGGTCTTGGTCGCCAGTTTTACCTTCATGCTTGTTACGATTAACCATAGCAGCCTCATCAAAAGTCACATCTCTCGCTTACAACAAATTTCTTCTCATCTGGACACCGAGTCGGTATCCCTTCATGCCGTTGTTAAAGCCCATAAATAGAGCTTTCTTTGCTCTTGGATCCAACTTGCTTTCCCGACATGATAGTAAGCGAGACAACCAAAAATGTGTAAATACTTGTAATCGTAGAAGGTTTACTGCACCATACCTCCATGGGCGTTTTGCCCTCGTTCGCAGCAGCAGGCAACCGATTAATAAGATGGCTTGCATAAGTAATAGCCTCAGCCCAAAACGCCTTGCCTAAACCAGCATTAGACAACATACACCGAACTTTCTCAAGCAAGGTACGGTTCATGCGCTCTGCCACCCCATTACATTGCGGTGTCTCCCTAACCGTGAAGTGCCTCACAATACCCTCATCTTGACACACTTTCAAGAAAGGATCAGACTTGTATTCTCCACCATTGTCTCGACACGAGAGTCTTGATCTTTCGACCGCTTATGCGTTTCAATCATCTTTTTCCACTTCAGAATATCTTCAAGACTTCATCTTTACGCTTCATGGTGTACACCCATACTCTTCTAGAGAAGTCATCAACAAAGGAGACAAAATAATGGCTACCTCCCCAAGATGCATTCTTGGAAGGTCCCCAAACATCAGTGTGAACATAATCTAGAGTGCCTTTAGTGTGATGAATTGCGGTGCCAAATTTCACTCTAGTTTGCTTACCCGGACACAGTGTTCACAGAATTCCAATTTGCATGCTTTCGCACCTTTCAATAAGCCTTGCTTCACCAATCCTTGCAACGCTTTTTCACCGGCATGCCCAAGACGCATATGCCATAACCTCGTAGTGTCCGAGCTATCTGCGTCAGCCTTCAAAGGATACCGCTCCACCAATAATTGTACTCCCCGCAAGAAATACAAATTATTTCGTCTTGTACCTTTCATCACCACCAATGCCCCGCATACGCCTTTAAGAACTCCACCCTCCATGGTGATCTTGAGACCCTTGGATTCCAAAGCCCCCAATGAGATAAGATTCTTCTTCATATCCGGTACATACCGAACATCACTCAATTCTCTCGACTGTTCCATCATGCATCTTCAAACAGATTTTGCCTATCCCTTGTGTTTTGCAAGCATTATTATTGCCCATCAAAACAACTCCACCATCCAACTCCTGGAAGCTAGAAAACCATTCCCGAATGGGACACATATGATAGGTGCAACCTGAATCCAAAATCCACTCCTTGGAGTGACCATCACAAATGAACTAGCCAAAGCAAACTCGAAATCATCATCTCCAGATTTTGCAACATTTGCTTGAACCCGCTTTCTCCTTCTCTTTGTTCTTCAATTTGGGGCAGTCTTTCTTCCAATGACCCTTTTGGCGATAAAAGGCACATTCATCTTTAGCAGGAAATTTCCCCGCGACTTTGAACGAGATTTTCCCCGCTTCCCGCATTTTCTTTCCTCTGCTCGACCCTTGCAACGAGTGCCTCGGTTTGTGAATTGTGAGTCTTCCGATCCTTCTTACGACACTCATGATTCACCAATGCCGCAGACACCTCCTCAAGTTTCACCTCGGATTTTCCATACAACAAAGTAGTTGTCAAATGATCATAATCATCAGGCAATGAATTTAACAAACATAGTGCTTTATCCTCGTCAGGAATTTCCACGTCAAGGTTTGTTAAATCAGCAAGTATTTTATTATAATCATTGAGGTGTTCGTGCATAGAAATACGAACGATATTGAAATCGGAAAAGTCGCTTCTTCAGGAAGAGCCGATTTTCTGCACTCTTGGTCATATACTTCTCCTCCAATTTCTTCCATAACTCCTTTGCAGAAGTTTCCTTCATATACGGGTATTTCAACTCCTTATCAAGGAACGATCGAATAGAGCCACAAGCATGAAGATTAAGTCTCTTCCACTCGCTTATCATCAATTTCTTCTGGTTTATCCTCCGAACAATATCCAACTCTTGTTGATATAACACATCCATAACTTCACATTGCCACATGCCAAAATTATTAGAGCCATTGAATTTATCAACCTCTAACCTTGTAGTAGCAATTGGATGTCTATTGGATGTAGGTGCCGGCGAAGACGATGCCGACTCCTTCTCCGTGTCTTTATCTCCAGCCATCTACTCGGCACTGTAGCAGTACTATTCACTGCACTGTAGCACAGCACTGTAGCTCCGGCAGATTTTCACTCCCAAAAAACCCCAAATAAAAACTGGGGCTCGATACCACTTGTTGTGCGGAAGCGACAACCAACTGCGAGTGAAAATCTAAACAACAACTGGCAAGAGATAAAAAACAATAAAAAACAACACCAACAAGAACACCAAGATTTATCTTGGTTCGGCAATGCCTACATCCGGTTTGGAGACGACGGAGTAATCCACTATAATCAAATGAGAGAATACAATAGTGTTTAACACTCAGAAACCCAAGCCCCAAATATACCCAAGCTCACACACTCAAGAATATAAAGGGAATACAAATTGAGTACAATTTAGAGAAAGGGAAAAATAACACACGACAAAGAACAATTGTTTTGCTGCCCAACTCCTTATTTTTCCTCTCTCACTTTTCTCTCTGCCAACTTCATCTACTACCTCGGCACTTGGTTCCTTCCCTTTTATAAACCCATGCAGACTTACTAAAGAAGCCACAATAGATGGCTGGTGCAAAAGGTCTCCCGCACAATTAATGTTAAAGTCCATAATTAATGTGCCCATGCAATTTGTACGCCAAAGACAAACAGCCAAAAGCAACCACTCAATTAATAGCCGAAAGTGTTTTCCACATTCCCATGCAAACCACCGAAAATGTCTTGTCACTTTTGACTATTTGTTTGAGCCAATAATCAACACATTTTACTCATGAACGCCAAGATTGCGTTTGGAAGGTAAAATGAGCATTTAAACAAGAAATACCATATGAACACAATAATTACCATCTAAACGAGAATGGTGCGTTGATGGAGTAAAGACCCACGTTTGTGAGTAAAGGTGGTCAAAAATGTCATTTCACCATTCAAACGTGCATTTTACTCCACAAACGCAAAGATAGTGTTGAAAGGTAAAATACGCGTTTAAACGGTAAATTACCATATGAACGCCATGATTACCATCTAAACAAGAATCGTACGTTGAGAGAGTAAAGACCCACGTTTGTGAGTAAAGGTCATGAGAAATGTCAGAAATGCCATTTTACCATTTAAACGTGCATTTTACTCCGCGAACACAAATATTGCGTTTGAAAGGTAAAAAGAACATTTAAAAGGTAAATTACCATATGAACGCAACGATTACCATCTAAACGAGACTCGTACATTGAGGGAGTAAACACCCACGTTTGTGAGTAAAGGTGGTCAGAAATGTCCTTTTACCATTTAAACGTGCATTTTACTTTGCGAACGCAAAGATTGCGTTTGAAAGGTAAAATGCGAGTTTAAACAGTAAATTACCATATGAATGCCATGACTACCATCTAGACGAGAATCGTACATTGAGGGAGTAAAGACTCACGTTTGTGAGTAAAGGTCATGAGATGTGACGCCCCTGACCTAAAATTAAAAGAAAATGAATTATTTAAGTGAGTTAATTAAATTGGGAAATTAAAAGGGAATTAAATATGAATTAAATAAGAATTAATTGGAATTAAATTATTAAAGGGACAATTTGGTCAACTATATTTTTGGGACGGAATTTGGCGAAACGAGTTACGCCATTGCGTCCGGCACGTCGAAACAAGTTCATGGACGTGCGGCACGCTCGGATCAGAGTTTAAACGAGAAATTGGGACGTATTGGGTATTACGGAATTTGATTTTTGGAAAAATCGATAAAGCTGAAGTGGGGCCCAGTCCACTCTCCTTCTCTCTCTCTCTCTCTCTCTCTCTCTCTCTCTCTCTCTCTCTCTCTCTCTCCTCGGACCCATGAGCCCCCTCCCCGATCGTAGAAACCGGATGGTTTTTCACCGCCACGCCTCCGACCACCCCAGGCCACGGGGCCGGAACCAAAAGAACCGGGATGGCGTCCAGCTCCAACCCCGGCCAACCCGACGCCCCAGTCACCGTGAATCGCCGGAATTCCACGAAAAAGTTGCCGGTTTTCTCTGAATTTTCACAGCTTCGTTCTCCCTCCTCTGGCAACCAAATCGGACGATCAAAGTATGTAACCTCACCTATTTTCCGTGCTCTAGTTGAAGGTGGGATAGGTTTTGATTGTTGTTGAGCCTAGATAACTCGATCTGAACCCTAAGTTTAGGCCGGTTTTGTGTTTGAGTTTTGGGCCACTTACGGTAGTCTAGTGACGTTCCCATAGTTGAGAATGGTGTTCCACTCATCAAGTAGTATAGGCTGGTGGAAGGACAGCTTTTGGTTTGGAGTTTGTCCGACGACGGGTTATCGCTTTGGGCACCCGATACGCTGCCAGTGTGGGTGGCTGTGTGGGACCCACTTTTAATTGTCAAACTTTCTGCTACAATTATCCTTACATTGTCATGAGCGCGTAGGCGCGCTCGGATTCCAATTTGGAGTTCATATGACTATCGAACGGATTTACGCCTTTTGTGCATCACCTGCGTTCGATATGTTCGGACAGTTGGATCAGGTCCAATTCTTAGTATGTTGTCCTTCGTATTTTTAGGATTTTGTGAGATTTGACGATCGTGAATCGGAGTCCCGGATACTCCGAAATCACGAGCCCTAGGGTTAGGTTAAACCGTAACCGTCCAATCGTGCGATCGTGAGCGATCCGACCGTCCGATTGAGACCAAACTTTCGGGACGTGTTCTATAAATCGTAGTGAACCTGTAGGAACTTTCGGATCTAAGTTTGGAGTTCATGGGACCCACGGGCCCGGTTTGACCTATTCGAGCCGGATTGACCAAGTTTGACCAGGTTAGACCGAGGGTCTTCCAAGGTCGCCTTGCCACGTAGTTGACTTTGTTGGACTTCTAGGAATGTCCTGATCCTTTTGGAGGTCGTGGACTCTGCAGGCCTGGGTTGACCGAAAAGGGGTGTTTGACCACCGGTTGACCGTAAGTCTTCCGGGGCGGTCCCACTTGTTAAAAGAGGTAGTTTGACCTTAGAATCCTTCGTACGACGTACGTGCACATTAAGTCGGGTTTTGGTAGGATTTGAGTTTAAGGTTCTCGTACGATTCACAATACTAATCCAATCCTCATATCTATCGCTTTAGGTATTCTGCTTACGCTACGCGTGAAAGGACCCTTTTAGGGTTATGCAGCGTGGGACCAACGGTGAGTGGACTTTGTTTTCAAACGAGCATGATTTTAAGGAATTGAATGCGATGCATATAAATGAGATTTAAATATTGTTTTGAATCTTGATTTGACCGTTGATGGGTTTATTATGGTTGAATTGATATTTGAGTTTTATACTTGATTTGGGTTGCCGATTTGTGGGGCCCTGTTGGCTATATTTTATTAGTATAAATATATTTAAGTATTGATTTTGGGACGAGTCAAGCGTCCGGTAGTATTTACGTACGGATTTGGGTACGGTGGGAACCTTATGGATTATCCTTGGGTTTATATTTAATAATTGAGTTTATGGTTTTGTTGGGTTTCGGACTTTAATATTTTATCGTTACGAATGTCGTGGGTTATACTTTAAGCCTTTGGAATTTATACTTTATATCTTTTTGAGAAACTTATACCTATACTTTGAATAGAGTATTTGGGAGGTAAGATTTGGACGCTAGTATAGTCTCGGTTGATTACGTATTCGGTTTTGATGTTTAAACCTTATGAATTATAATTACTTATACTTTGATTATATACATATAGATCAACTTGGAAGGAATATATCGGATTAATGGGAATTGATCATATGTATATTTATATATATATATATCTACTTTGAATATATATATATATATCTACTTTGAATATAATTATGTATACCTACTTTGATATGGAGTTTTGGGACATATATGTATATGGGATTGGACTATTGGTTATATTTTAATGAATCACTATTTATATTGTTTTAACTATGAATTTAAGGGATGTCGGTGATACGTGGGAATTTCGAATGCTTTGGCTTGAGTTATGGTATTTTAATGGATTGTTATATATATATATATATATACTTTGATATATATATATATATACATATGTATATTTTGAATAAACGTTTCGGGGTTTGGACTTTATATTTTTAAAGGGATAGTACCTATACTATGTTTTGGAGCATATGTTTGATTTGGGGTTTGATTTGATGTTTTCTTGACTTGGGTTTTGAATACGGTTTGATTATGCATTTTCGGTGATTCGACATTTTAATGGTTTATGGATTGTTACGCCGTCATTTGACGCTTGTGTATATTTTAACTATAGAATGGTATGTTTGGGACGGTGACGTCCTTATCTTGAGTATATGCAATGTTATTGGATTGTTGGACTTATATATATGTCTTGGTGTCGATGATTTGGGGTTTGGGTACATGTATTTGATTATGTGAGTACTGTATATTGAGTTGTGTTGAGTGGAGTGCTGTGGGCACCACTGTATGTACCTCCCCCATTCTTATGATACTGATGCTGTGATATTGAATGTGGTTCGATCCGGTGCATGCCTTAACGGGGTGTAGCTGTAGACCCTTAACGGGGTAGTCTGTGCGTATGACTTGTTTTGGACGTAGTGGTATTGATGGTCCCTACCTTGCGGGCCTGTGAGCTTAGTCCCATTAGGACGGCTTGACCCTGGGCACGAGGCCATTGTGATGCTGACCCAGTGTCCAGTTAAATCCTGGGCACGAGTCACATCAGGAATGATGTCCCGGTGTCCAGTCAAATGATCCTCTGTTGGATTGTTTTTCCCCTGGTACTTGTATTTGGCGTTGAGGGTTTATTATACCTATATGTATATGTTAGTACCTTCGTATTCGTATTTCTTTTAGTAAGGATCCTTCCTTGCTTGTATTGCCCTCAGGCATGTGGTTGTCCAAGTGTGAGAAAGAAAGAGAAACAGTACTATGATATAATTATGGTGTAATTATATTGCAACTATTGGGATTTGAATGACTACGTATATAAATGACTAAAATGCATGGTTTGCATTGTTTTGAAACGGTGGGGTTAGTACTTTGATTTAAGTATGTAAAACCTTATTTTTGTCCACTTACACTCTTTCTGTTTTGTGCCCCCCCAGGTCGTAGTTGCGTCGTTTCTGTTCGGCCGTGCGCTTCTCTTCCCGAGCTTCGACTGAATTGTAGGACTTTGTGTCCCTTACCTTGAACTTTTAATTCTATTACTTTTATTCCGCGTACTCTTAGATTCCTCTGTATCGCCCATTAGGGTTGAATTGAATGGTCGGAGGCCTGTTATGTATTTGTGTATGCATGCTGGCTGTTGGGATAGTTCTATCTGCTGTGTCTTAGCAGGTTGTTAATTTTGGGATTGTTCATATTTCAGGGGAGACTCTGCCCAATTTTCGGCAGAAGTCTTGTCCCCTTTCACTTTTGTTTCGGGAAGAGGGAACTTGTCTAGTTTGTGGGCCCGACATGGGTTAATGTCGGAACAACCATAGGGTCCATCTCGGGTTCCGGGGTGGAATCCGGGTAGGGTCCTGTCATGAGAAATGTCATAAATGTCATTTTACCATTTAAACGTGCATTTTACTCCGTGAACGCAAGTATTGTGTTTGGAAGGTAAAATGCTCGTTGAAACGGTAAATTACCAAATGAACGTCATGATTACCATCCAAACAAGAATCGTACGTTGAGGGAGTAAACACTTATGTTTGTGAGTAAAGGTGGCCAGAAATGTCATTTTACCATTTAAACCTGCATTTTACTCTGCGAATGCAAAGGTTGCGTTTGGAAGGTAAAATGCACGTTTAAACAGTAAAATACCATATGAACGCAACGATTACCATCTAAACGGGACTCGTGCGTTGAGGGAGTAAGACATGTTTAAGCGTGTAATGAGCGTTGTTGTTGGGGTAAAAATAGTGAGAAAGTCCCTGTTACAATTTAAATGCGTATCTTTACTCCTTGAATGGCGTGATGGCGTTTGGAAGGTAACAACCACATTGTAAGGGTAAAAATAATGAGAAACTCCTGTAACTATTTAAAATTGGAACCTTTGTACTATGTTGACCTAAGTAACAATCAATTTATCGACTAAACGAAAACATTTTGTGGGTACTTACTCACTAAATGTGGGTATTACCCTATGAACGAGCCTCACTTGTTCTTTTGGTAAAGAACGTCATTCATGTGGTAATTGAAGCATTCATACTATATTAATTAACCTATGTATATAATTACTTGTAATTGCATTTGTAAATGCAATATAACTCCACAAATTTATGGTTTATGGTTTAGGATTTTTAATTAGACTTGTATAAGAAATCTTGTACAATCGTATGCGTAAAGTATGGTGAAACTATATGTTACACACTTTTGTGCCTTATGCAGCCAACAGCTTGACTTTTTTTCAATTTCAAGAATCTCAACACCAAAAATCGAAAACCCTAATTCCTAAATTCATAAAGGCCACTCAAAATCAAATATTTAAATTGAAATCTCAATTCAAATTCAAGTATGTATATATATATATATATATGACTTGTTTGATTATAATGTTGAAAGATAACAAGTAATGCATATAGCTCTATATTTGATAGTTTATATATATACTTAGTTACAGGATGATGATTGATTCATATACTTCATATATATATATATATATATATATATATATGATAATTATAATATACTATGTACAAGTCTTCTTATAGTTAACAAGTACTAGAAAAAAATCTAGTTTTTATATCGAACATATTGGTATTTAACTTTCTCAAATTGAAATGTTAACACTTATAAATTTGATTTGTAATTTGCATGATGATTGATGATGATTTTAGTTTTAAAATTGTTGTAAGGCATTAAGTAATGATAGACGATTTTTTTCTATATATTCGTGTAAGATTATCTCAAGGTCACAGCTTAAGTTTCGCATGGGCTAACCACGAAATCAAATTTACTAGATTAGTATTTAAAAATGATTTTTTTAATACTCAAAATAAAGTGAATTAACTTTGATTTGTTCTATTAATTCTTTTGTGATTTGCTTCATCATCATTAATATATTTATCGTAATAAAAAATTTCATAAAATAATCATCTTTTGATTTTTTCTTCTTGAAAATAACTAAGATGAAAGACTTTTTAAAACCATAAAGTGAAATCTTTTTTTTTGGTTGGACCATAAAGTGAAATCTTATGCATATTGTATTAGCTTGACAAAAAAATATTCTTTAATAGACTAAGAAATATTAAAAAGAATAAAAGAATCCTTATAAAAAAACAATTAAAGAATAGAACAAGATAAAACATGGAAAAAAATCATTAAGCCCAAACTTTGGTTTGAAAAAAGGTTAACAACGTAGATTTAAAACTTTAAAAAAAAGTTTAAAATTTACACCTTACAAAAATTAGAATTTTGAAATTTTAAAAGTAACAAATAATAAATAAATAAATAAAGAAAAAAAGCCTGCAATTCTCCCTCCCCCTCCCCCTTCGCCTCCCTCCTTTCCTTCCCCTTCCTTCCACATCCCACTCCCCCTCTGATCTCTCTCTCTCTCTCTTCCCCATCCAATTTTAACCCAACTCTCCCGCAGCACTCCCGACCACAGATCCTCCCATCCACCCCAGTCCGAACCACTCTCTCCTCGCACACACAAAGACTAGATGTGCAATTGCATGACTATACGTGCACTGCCCAAATCTTACATTATGCAATTTTTCCAACTTTAAAACATAATTTAAATCGACAATTCAAAAATCATCTGGTTAATAATTATAGAATCTATTTAGATTTTATTTGATCCAAATCATATTGGAATGATTATATGAAACTAATACTTTATTTCTCTTTAACAAATAAAATTGTAGTTGTTCCCCTACAAAAATAAAAATAATAAAATGAAGAAAAAACAAAGAACTCACAGTAGCCACAAAAAGTCCTAACCCACCCAACGCTGGCTGCAGCCCATAGCCAATGGCGAATTCCTTGGGGCAAAGGGTGCTCTGAAAATTGGAAAATCCCTATGGAAGAGCTGGTCTTGATCACCTTATAGGTGTGGATGTGCCGTAAAAAAGTGCCCCCATCGGTCCCGTAGCCACCCACCTCCCTCACACAGCAACCCACTTAATTCACACATCTCCACCCAATGACAACCCTCCTCTCTCTTTCTGTACCTCACAGATCCATAACACCCAAGGAATTTGGGTGTCCCTTCACTGATACCAAGTCAGTTACTTGATTATGTTTGAACAAGGGATTGAATGTAATTGTAATATAATGTGAATTGTTGGAGTATAATGGTTTAGTCTCAGAATGATGATGATCATTTTTATAAAAAATTCTGATTTTTTATGGGTTTTGATTGTTAGCGAGATCCTACACTAATTAGGATATTTATTTCCTAGTATATTAGGACTTTATTTCTTTCCTTTTGTACAGATATTATGTAAAACTCCATGCTATCTGGCAGGAGATTGATTGTCTGCGTCCAAATGAATTTAGTTGTTCTGCTGATGTGGCTCGTCGTCAGAAAGAAATTGAAGCCGATCGAGTCTATGATTTTCTTGGAGGACTTGATCTGCCATATGATGGTGTCCGTAGCTGAATCTTTGGTCTCAATCCTGTCCCGCATCCTCTAGAAGCTTATTCCATGGTCATGGAGAAAGACACTCGTCGGTTGCTATGCTCGGTGGAGGTGCGATGGCCCTAAAAGTGGATCCTACCCGTAACCGACCGGTTGCCCATTAGGATACGACTGGTCGCCCGTCGTCTCACAAGCCCGAATCTTCCAATGGTTCTTGTCCCTTTGAAGGTCCTTGTAAGTGTCGTCATTGCAATGGTGACCATTACTCCGAGAAGTGTTTTAAGGAGCATGGTTACCCTGATTTGACAGGACCGACCCGAATTCCCCCTCGGAACTCGTGTCCAACCACCTTCCGTCGGACACTACCCCGACGCAGGAACTTACTTTACTAAAACGTCCCTTAGCCCTGGTTTAAGGAAATGGGTGAGTCGACTTACGCGAAAATCCGGCAGTCTCCTCTGAAAAATGGACTTTCCCAAAACTTTCCACTGTTAAAAACAACAGAAAATTTCCCAACAGCAGCATGCACAAAGCGTAAGCACACAGTTAATAGGAGGCCTCCGGCCTCTACCTCAATCCTAGGTGAGCACTACGGAGCAATCTAAAGAAATTTAAACTTTACAACCTGTGCAAAGGATAGCAAAGTAAAAATACAAGGAAACTCCTACAGGAGCCATTAGCCGTGATGCCTCGACGTGGTGGTCTTGACCTCGGGATCTAGTACTTGGGGGGCGCAAAACAGAAAATGTGAGTGGACGAGAAATCAAACTTTAAACACCATTTTTCAATGAACATAATAACCCCTCCGTTTTCACAAATAATGGCAAGTGTTATGCAACAAAAATCCTTGTATAAACGTACATACTTATACGATCAGATACTTGAAAACAACTCCATTAAATTTGTACCTTGAAGTACCATAATGAAAAACTGTAGCTTTGCTACTTCCGTAAATTCTTGGAAACCACAAACTTAAACACTGAATCCTTAAAATAAAAACCATGGAATTGAATCCATCCAAAAATATCCCGTTTAAGTAAAATATAGCAATATCTTGAATAACTTCCTTTTCCCTGGAACCCAACTTGTCCAGTTTCAAACCTTAATTTAAAATCTGCACTGTGCATCACTGTCCCGTGCACATATCCAAATATTATAAATCCTGGAAATAACATCCATAGACACACCCACATATATATATATATATATATGTATAATAACATAAATGTAAAACTCAGAAAATCCCAACAAGGAAAATGTAAAACTAAAACGACTAAAAATCAAGAAAACCAAATTCCCAACCAATCAAGCTTTCCCGACGCAATGCCCGTAGGGCACGACAAGTAAGGAAGGATCCTCACTTAAAAGAAAATAAGAATGGAAGTATAGTAATAGGTATATATATACTATATATAAATAGTAAGACTCTTAGACCAATACTTGTACAGGGAAACAATCCAACAAGGGGATTGTTGGTGACCACGTGGAGAAAAATTCCTTTACAACCACGTAGCCAGGGAACCAGCCGTCCCAATCGGGACTAACTCCCAGACACGCACAAAAGAAAATACCTCAATAATGTGCGGCTGAATAAAGTCCTACGCGCGCAGATCACCCGGCATGGGCCTACAAGAATACCCCCGCCAAGGGTGAACCGGGTTCCTTTGTATCCTGTATCCATTTCAGTAACCAGTATCCGGGGAGGTACATAAAGTGGTGCTAATAGCACTCCATCTAGTATACATAATCCCTGACATACCCTAAATACCAGGGTATTCAGCCCGTACCAAACCCGAACACAATAATATCCGGACGTTACCCGTCCATAATTGACACCCAAAATATTCACAATAAGAATATAGATACAATTGTCCGAACATATTTATAGCCGGAACCCAAAGTACTCATAAGCTTCCAATATCAAATATAATTAGTATAACCCATAAAACACAAGTTCCACAATTGAAACAAATATATAACTCCCTAATCGAAAAGTAAATAGAATTTCTTAAAAACGAGAAATCCAAGACCCAAAACATTTAATCAACGTATAAATATAAAATATAGAATATAAACTATAAATTCCCGAAAACATAAAATTCACATTCTCTTAACAAATTTCAAATACTAAAGTCAATAGAAAATTCCTTGATTTAAAACAATATAAAAATTCCAAGATTAAATTAACCAAAATAAATAATTCCGAAAACCGACGTAACAATAAATCCTTAATTTGTCAAATATAAAACCCAATAATTTCCCGGGTATTTCACCGTACCCAAACCGTATACAAAAATTACCGGACGATGGTCCCGTCCCAAGTTCAATACTCAAAGACCTTTAATTTAAAATATAGCCACCAATGTCCCACAAATAAACCGGGACTCCAAAACATGCATAAACTTTGAATATAATTTAAATTCCAAATAACCTCACAAAATATTCTATCCAAGATTCAAAATATCATTAAAACCCCTTAGTCAAAGTGACTAGTTTTATATGCATAAATTTCCGATAATTCCATCAAAAATCAAATCCAAAACTCAAACAATATTTTAAATCCCAATCATCAAGATAAATCATTTATATGCATTGCAATTCATTCTTTAAAATATGCTCGTTCAAAACAAATGTCCACTCACAACAAGTCCACGCTGCTCAATCCTTAGAGAGCTTTTCTTCCGGAGTACGCGAAGCAAGAGTACCTATTTGAGAGAATAAACGGTTTAATTAATACGCGTACCCAACAACAAACTTTAACTCAAGAAACTAGTTCTCGGGTCTCAAAGTAAGTGTACACGACTACCGGGAGTTTCTAGAGTCAAACTACGCTCTTCAACAGGTGGGACCACCTCGGAAGACTCACGGTCAACCGATTGGTCAAACTTCCCGAATAGGTCAACCCGGGCCTCCGAGGCCCACGACCTCCGATTTTCGATCCGAACATTCCTAAAGGCTCAACCAAGTTTACTAAACACGTCCAGACAGTTTGGTCTCAATCGAGCAGTCGGAATCGTGCCAATCGCACGACCGGACGGTATCGGGTTACCTAACCCTAGGGTTAATGATTCGAGTATCCGGGACTCCGATTCTTGATCCGTTTGTTCCTACACGATCCTAGAGGTACAGGGAACAACATACTTGGAAATGGGACCGATCCAACGGCCCGAACATATCGAACCGGATAACGCATAATAGGCGTAAATCCGTTCGATCACAAACGATAACCAAATTGGAATCCGAGCACACCTACATGCTCAGGATGACATGGGGAACATTTTGGGACACAATGCACCACCACTACAAAGGTGCCCGAAACTCGCCGGAATTGGGTGTGCATAGTAATTCCGGTGACCGGAAAAACTTCAAACCAAGGGTCAAGACTTCTGGTAAAGGTTCAACTCAACAAGTGGAGCATTTTATTCAACTACGGCAACACCTAGTTTGGCCGGCAAGTGGCCGGAAATTCAACTCAAAAACCGGCCTAAAATGGGTTTCTAAATCGAACAACCTAGGCTTGAAACCAATCTACAAAACATACATAAATGGATAGAGTATGAAGAGTAGATGAAGTTTCATACCTCACTCGACCCAAACGGTTGCCGGAGTCGCCGGAAAACTCGTCGGAAAGTTCGGTAACCAGTGAACTTTCAGTCGCTCCAGTTTAAAATCCGTGGGTTTCTGAGCTGGGGGAATGGGCAGGCTTTGTAGAGGAGGAAGAGACGAAGATTTAGCAACTGGAATCACTCGAAACGGACACTTGTGGAGGGAGATATGCGCAGTCAAAGTGACTGCCATGGGAGGAGAGAAAAATGAGAGAGAAGGAGGAAGAGTCGGGGAAGAAGAAGGAGAAGACGTTCACTGTAGCGTACTGTAGCGTTTTTACTGTAGCCGCTACAGTAATCTGAAATTGCTTTTTTTTTTTTTTTTTTCTAATCGCTTCTCGATCGTTACAACCCGAATTGAGCGTGCAACATATCCCCGAACTCGTTTCGACGAGCCGGACGCAATGGCGCAACTCAATTTCCCAAATTCTTTTTTTGGAATTTTACAGTGCCTAAAATACCCTTAATCCCAGTGGCAAAACTGTAATTTCGCCAAAATTATTTATTTGACTAAATAATTGGGATTGAATAGTGAAATTGGGTCAGGGATGTTACATGATTGGTTTGCTGACTACAAAGCTCGTATGTATGGTCCAAAGGCCGCTTGCACTATGACCCAAGACGAGGCCAATCCTCGTGCCCCGTCCGCAAATTTGTGTGCTTCGAGACTATGCCGGTATGGGCTCTAATACTTGGATAATTGACACTGGTGCTTCTGATCATATGACTTGTGATATTAATCTGTTTGATGAGTTGTCTCGTACTCCTCGTGACCCCTATATTACTAGTGCCAATGGTTTACCTTCCCCCGTTATCGGTGAAGGTACCATCCACCTCACCCCTTCTTTACCCTTGTCCCGTGCACTCTTAGTTCTAAATATTTGTTGCAATTTACTATTTGTTGGTCGTTTGCTTGATACACTTAACGCGTCTGCTACTTTCTATTCTACCCATAGCTCTTTTCAGGATCTCAGAACTCACGAGATGATTGGGCATGGTAAACGGATAGGGGGTTGTATTACTTAACGCTACCGGCTGCAGCAGTTCGTGATTGTGTTGCTAATAAAATTCAGAGTGACAGTGTCAGAGACAAACAACAACTTTGGCTGTGGTATCGTCGCTTCTCGTTTAGTTATCTTAAGCATTTGTTTCCTTCATTATTTAATTTGTGTGATGAGTCTAGCTTCAAATGTGAGACTTGTGTAATGGCCAAGAGCCACCTTATTGTTTTTCCCTTAAGTAATAATAAGCTGCATTTCCTTTTGAGTTAGTACATTCGGATGTATGGGGCCCTTCTCATGTGACTTCTAATGGTTTCCGTTGGTTTGTTACATTTATTGGTGACTGCACTCACTTAACCTGGGTGTATTTGATGAAGAATAAACATTATGTTGCTTCTATTCTTCCTGGATTTTGTGCCATGGTGTCTACTCAGTTTCATGTTCGAGTCAAAGTGTTTCGGACTGATAACAGAGGTGAATATGTGAATAATACCTTGACTCGTTTCTTCCGTGATCAAGGAATTATTCACCAAACTACCACTTCATTCACTCCTCAGCAGAATGGTGTGTTTGAATGCAAGAATCATCAGTTACTTGAAGTTGCCCGCTCCCTTATGTTGGACATGTCTGTTCCCCATCCCTTTTGGGGCCATGGTGTTTTGGCCACGACCTATTTGATTAACCGTATTCCTAGTCGGGTTCTCGATTCCAAGACTCCGCTTGATGTTTCATGTGCCCATACTTCTCCGGTTTCTGTCTCTAAGTTGCCTACGAAGGTGTTTGGGTGTGTTGCTTATGTTCATGTCTACTCCCATTAACGGAGTAAACTTGATCCATGTGCTCTACACTGTGTCTTCATTGGCTATTCTACTACTCAGAAGGGTTATGAATACTATCACCCTCCTACTCAGAAGGTACATGTTACTTTCGACGTAACTTTCCATGAAGAAGTGCAATATTATGTTTCTCCCTTCTCTCCAATTCAGGGGGAGAGGGGGGTGAATTGGAGAGTCTCGGATTGAAGGATCTTGTACTTAATGATGTAGGTGAAGATAGTACAGGTGTTGCTCTTGAGAGAAAACGACCGGTCGCCAATCTGATAGCGACCAATCGCACAGGTCTGAAGCAGAAGATGATGCTCTCGGCTTCGAAACGACCGATCGTGAAGATGGTCACGACTGGTCGCCTGGCTCTGACTCTGATGATAATGCTCTTTGTGACAAAATGACCGGTCGCCTGGGTCAACTGATGATGTTCCTTGTGATTCATGCGAAGACAAGTTTGATACAAGACCCCCCTCTGCCCTGCCATTGCTCCAGTCAAATCGTGATAATGAGTCAAGTGAGGTAATTTCTGATGATCTGGCTGTGTCTACTTATCAATTACCCCCACGAACTACTCGTGGGAAACCCAAAGTAAAATATTCACCTGATATACATGCTAAATCTAAATATCCCATTAGCCATTCTGTGACAACTCATCACTCATCTAAGTCATATGCATCATATTTGTGTCAATTATCTAGTGTATGTGTGCCAACTAAGCTGCAGGATGATCTATCTAACCCCAAATGGATGGATGCCATGAATGTGGAAATGGATGTCTTGAACAAGAAAAAGACATGGGATTTAGTTCCTTTGCCATGAGGGAAGAAAGTAGTTGGATGCAGATGGGTGTTTACTTTGAAGCATAAGGCTTATGGCTCCATTGATCGTTACAAGGCTAGATTTGTAGCAAAGGGGTATACTCAGACCTATGGAGTGGATTATTTGGAGACCTTTGCTCTAGTGGCAAAGCTCAATACTGTGCGTGTGCTTTTATCCCTTGCTGCTAATCACGATTGGCCCTTATTGCAATTTGATGTCAAAAATGCGTTTCTACATGGTGACCTCAAGGAGGAGATTTACATGGATCTCCCTCCTGGTATTCTTGTGACCTCTAATGAGGGTGTTGTGTGTAAGCTGCGGAAGTCCTTGTATGGGTTGAAGCAGTCTCCAAGAGCGTGGTTTGGAAGATTTGCTACATCTATGAAGAAATTTGGGTATGTGCAAAGTAACTCGGACCATACTTTGTTTCTAAAGCGTCACAAAGGTAAATTGACGGCTTTAATTATTTATGATGATGATATGATTGTGACTGGAGATGATCAGGCAGAAATGCAAAGTCTTCAAAAGTATCTGGCTTCCGAGTTTGAGATGAAATCGTTGGGTGATTTAAAGTACTTTCTTGGGATTGAAGTTGCCAAGTCTAAACATGATATCTTTCTATCCCAAAGAAAGTATATTTTGGATCTACTTGCAGAGACTGGAATGTTGGATTGTAAACCTATTGATACCCCTAATGAACAGAATCATAAGTTGGGGTTGTATCCTGATCAAGTTCCTATAGATAAAGAGCATTATCAACGACTTGTAGGAAAATTGAGTTATTTAGCTCATACACGTCTTGATATTGCATATGCAGTGAGCGTAGTGAGTTTGTTTATGCATTCTCCGAGTGAAGATCATATGGGTGTTGTGGTGCGCATTTTGAGGTATCTGAAAGTAACTCCTGGCAAGGGATTAAAGTTTTGCAAGTATGGTCATACAGATGTGGAAGGTTATACATATGCTAATTGGGCTGGTTCAGTTATGGATAGACGTTCTACGTCTGGGTATTTCACATTCGTTGGTGGTAATCTTGTTACTTGGAGGAGTAAAAAACAAAAAGTGGTGTCCAAGTCTAGTGCTGAGGCCAAGTACCATGGGATGGCTCAAGGGGTGTGTGAGTTACTATGGTTGAGAAGATTGTTGAGAGATCTTGGTTTTGGACCCTAGAAACCCATGGATTTGTATTGTGATAACAAAGCTACAATTGCGATTGCGCATAACCCTGTGAAACATGATAGTACAAAGCACATGGAGGTTGATCGACATTTTGTTAAAGAAAAGTTGGATGCTGGAATTATTTCTTTTCTGTATATATCATCCGAGAATCAATTGGCAGATGTTCTTAAGAAAGCTGTGTCTACTACGATCTTCCTAAACTCGCTTGACAAGTTGGGCATGCGTGACATCTTTGCTCCAACTTGAGGGGGAGTGTTAGCGAGATCCTACACTAATTAGGATATTTATTTTCTAGTATATTAGTGTTGTGAATTAGAACCAACTCACTCCCTTCAAGACCTTGTTGTTGATGGACTTTGGACAAGCTCAAGGATGAACTTGTTGCACACACACACACACTCAGAAAATAACCAAGAACAATGAACACAAGTATTTATAGAGGTTCAGCAATTTGCCTACGTCCTCTTTGGTGATCCCCTTGAGAAATATCAATAATGAAGATGGAGTTACTGAGATGTGGTTTCAATGGAAACCCCTTAGAACCCAAGCTCACTATCTGTTTTTCTCTCTCACCCCTTAGCTCACTCACTTGATACAAGATGCTCTCACTCTCTCTCTTGGCTTCCCAAATCTGAATGCAACACTTACCACAAGCTCCAGCTACTTAGCTCTATAAAAGTAAGAGAAAAGAAGCCACCCACATGCGACAAACCAGCCTACCTCAAAACATGGATCCCTAATTTCAGGAAAGCATAAAGAGATAGGCTATCATACAACCCACTAACCTACCTAATCAATGTTTAGGACTTTTCTGGTGGTTTGCCAACTGTCTTGGACTTATACCAACGTTGGGGTTGCATGTGAATTGGTAGGGACCAATTAGCATCCAAAGAAAGGGCAGAAAACGTGCTGAAAAAAACAGCATAGCACGAGGCATGCGACCGGTCGCCAGGAAATTGCGACCGGTCGCTTTTGTACCGAGGCTTCAGTCTTCGAATCTGCTAGGAAGCGACCGGTCGCTCAGAAATTGCGACGGTCGCTTTTATACCGTAGTGACTCTTCGATTTCTGCCTGCATGCGACCGGTCACCCAAAACCTGCGACCGGTCGCTCCATCCGTTTCTTGTAACCTTAGGTGAGCCATTTTTCCAACAATCTCCACCATGGCGAGCCTAAGCTCCTTGAGAAGATCATTTCCTTTCAGGACATCTTTAACTTCTTGAGAATCGTCCTGATAACTCCCAAGAACTCCACCTCAATCTCTAACATGGAACAAGATTGAGCAAGCTCAAGCAATGCTTGAACTTTGCATTGGATCGGCTTGGTGAGACAATCTGAAGCATTCTCGATGTATGAACCTTCATTACCGTGATGTCTCCATCATTCACCCAATCCCTTATCCGGTGGTATCGGACATCAATGTGTTTGGACCTTCCATGATACACTTGATTCTTGACCAAGCAAATTGCACTTTGACTGTCACTTTGAATCACCACCATGTCTTGGGCTATTCCGAATTCCTTTGCCAATCTCTTCAGCCATACCGCTTCCTTCGAAGCTTCCGTGAGCGCCATATACTCCGCTTGATAGTAGACAAGGCACTAACCGATTGCAACACTGCTCTCCAACTAATCGGTCCTCCACCACAAGTGAAAACATATCCTGTGGTGGATCTCCTCTTGTCTAAATCCCCTGCATAATCAGAGTCTACATACCCTGACACACTTGCTTTTCCTTGTTGTCTTGCAAACAATATCCCAAGCCTCTTAGTGCCCTTCAAGTACTGAGAATCCACTTCGCTGCTGTCCAATGAAGTTTGCAGGATTCGCCATGTATCTTGACACCACACTCACGGCTTGAGCTAGGTCGGGCGTGTGCAAACCATTGCATACATGAGACACCCTACCAAGCTTGCATATGGAACTTTGCTCATTTCTTCCTTCTCCTCATCCGTGGAAGGACATTTCTGCACTTAACTTAAAATGCTCCGCCAAAGGAGTAGACACGGGTTTGCAATCCAACATATTGAATTTTTCAAGTACTTTGGTAATGTACTTACTTTGTGACAGCCATAGCTTGCCTCCAACCCTGTCTCTCCTTATTTCCATCCCTAGGATCTTTTGTGCAGAACCAAGATCCTTCATGTCAAACTCCTTTCCAAGCAATGTCTTCAATTCCTGAATTTTTGACATGTCTTTACATGCAATTAGCATGTCATCAACATAAAGAAGCAAAAGGATGAGATTACCATCCTTGAATACATGAGTGTATACACAGCAATCAGATTCACATCTTCTATATCCACTCTTCATCATGAAAGAGTCGAAGCGCTTGTTCCATTGCCTTGGAGATTGCTTCAACCCATAGAGAGACTTTTTCAGCTTGCAAACCAGATTTTCCTTGTTTGCTTCAATGAACCCTTGAGGTTGGCTCATGTAGATGTCTTCCTCCAAATCACCATGGAGGAAAGCAGTCTTCACATCCATTTGCTCCACCTCCATGTTCTCTTGTGCTACTATGGATAGTAGTAGCCTTATAGAAGTGTGTTTCACTACCGGAGAGAAGATTTCATCATAATCAACTCCCTCCTTTTGCAAGTACCCTTTGGCCACCAATCGAGCTTTGAATATGGTGGCTCCCTTCTCATGCATTTCTTCTTTCTTCCTAAACACCCATTTGCTGCCAATAACCTTGCGATTCTTGGGTTTAGGAACTAACTCCCAAACTGAGTTTTGGTGTAGAGATTCCATCTCTTGCATCATAGCTTCCATCCAACTTTCCCGTTCCTCATTCTCAACAGCCTCTTGGAACGTGGTTGGTTCTTCTTCACTAGCATTCAAAGCATAGTGAATCGCATCCTTGTCCCATCCAAACCTTTGAGGTGGTTTGATGGTTCTCTTGGGCCTGGACCGAGCTATAGATGATGGCTCCACCTGCTCTTGAGCCTCTTCTTCTTCTTCTTGAGTTTGTTGTTGTTGTTGCCCTGCATCTTCCTCCTCAATGTCGACTCCACCTCCTCCCGAACGTCTTGAGTTGGCTGTTTTTGTGAAGTCTTCTTGAACATCTTCTTGAGTGGAACTTCAATGGTTGTTTCTTTCCCAACAACATCCTCCTTTGCCTCTGAATTCTTGACTTTGTTCATAGGCATGGTCTTCTCATCAAACACAACATCCCTGCTGAGTATCTTCTTTAGGTTCACATGATCCCATAGCTTGTAGCCCTTCACACCGCTCTCAAATCCGATGAAAATGCATTCAAGAGACTTTGGCTTCAACTTGGACCTTTCATCACTTGGAATAAGTGCATATGCACTGCATCCAAACACCTTAAGATTAGTATAATCAATTGACTTATTAGACCATACCTCCTCTGCACATTTGAACTCAAGATTTTTGGAAGGAGATCGGTTAACCAAATAGGCTGCATGGTTAACGGACTCCGCCCAAAATGACTCGGCAATCCCGCATGAATCCTCATGCATCTCTCACGCTCCATGAGAGTTCTATTCATCCTCTCCGCAGCTCCATTTTGTTGGGGCGTCTTCTTCACGGTAAAGTGCCTCTTGATGCCCTCATTCCTGCAAAACTCAAGAAACTTGTTGTCTTTATATTCACCACCATTGTCACTCCTTAGGATCTTGATCTTCCTTCCGGTTAGGTTCTCTACTTCCGCCTTCCACTCCTTGAATTTGGTGAAGACCTCAGATTTCTCCTTCATGAAGTAGACCCAAACCTTCCTGGAAAAATCATCCAAGAAAGTCACGAAGTAACGAGCTCCACCCTTTGATTTAACCGGTGATGGCCCCCATACATCCGTGTGAATATAATCTAGCACCCTGTGCTTCCTTCCTCTTTGTTTCGCTGCTTGAAAGCCACCTTAGATTGCTTTCCCATGGTACAATATTTGCAGAACTCAAGCTTGCAACTTTGAACACCTTTCAACAACTTTCGGTTGTGTAGTTCCTGCATGCCCCTCTCACTCATGTGCCCTAGCCTCAAATGCCAAAGCTGAGTTTCATCCTCCGAGTCCTTGCTTGTGGATACAGCTGCTCCACCTGTTATTGTAGTACCACACAATCTATATAGACAATTAGGTTGAATCTCTCCTTTCATAATCACAAGTGAACCTTTTGAGATTATGAGTTTCCCTCCATTTGCTTTAAATGAATAACCATTCTTATCAAGAGTTCCAAGGGAAATGAGATTCTTACGCAACTTTGGAATGTGCCTTACCATTCCAAGCGTCCTAACAGCCCCATCATGCATCTTCACCTTGATTGTACCTGTGCCTTTGACTCTACAAACCGAGCCATCCCCCATTATAACTTCACCACCTTCTTCCTTTTCATAAGTGTCAAACCACTCCTTGTTTGAGCACATATGGTATGAGCATCCGGAGTCCAAAATCCAATCGGAAGAGGAACACCTTGAAGAATTAGCAAATGCATTAGTTTTAACATTGCTATTAACACATAAAAGCTCACCATCACTTTCTGTGACTTCTTCCACTGTGTTGGCTGCATTCTTCCCTTTGTTCTTCTTCTCCTTCCATATGGGGCAATTTCTTTTCCAATGCTCATTTGACCCACATTCGAAACAACCTTCTTTTGCCTTGGATTTGGACCTTCCTCTGTTGCCTTTCTTGCCCTCTTGCTTCTTTGAACGACCTCTCTCTCCGGTCTTTGCAACTAGACCTTCGCCTTGAGAGTTCTCTCCCGAACGTTGAGCCATCCTATGGTGTGTCATGATGTCTTGCACCACAGGCTCAAAATCCAGAGTGACCTTCCCGAACATAAGAGTGGTTCGAAAGTGTTTATAGGACGGAGGTAAGGATGTGAGCACATAAGAGCCTTATCCTCCGAACTATAGTTAACTTCCATTCTCTGCAAGTCAGCAACACATCTATTGAAACTACTTAAATGTTCCATTAGATTACCTCCCTCCTCAATCTTGAGATTTAGGAGTTCTTCCTTGAGGAAGAGCTTGTTGGATAGTGACTTCCCTGCAAACATCTCTTCAAGCTTCTCCCATGTTTGCTTTGCCGTATCCTTCATCACGTTGATGAGCACCTCATCGGAGAGGTAGTTTTCGATAGCTCCTCTAGCTAACTCATCAAGTACACTCCATTCCTCATCTGTCATGCTTGTTGGCTTCCTTTCCTTTCCAACCAACACAACGTGGAGGTGTTGTTGTGTGAGGGCTGATTTCATCCTTCGTTGCCAAAGAGTGAAGTTCTCCTTCCTGTGAAAGGCTTTAGCTCCACCTTCATGCTTGTTGCTTGTGGTTGCTTCAGCTGCCGTGAACTGCTACCACTCTCAACTTCCTTGTCACTTGCCATCTTCAACACACTAGCACTCCAAAGAAAGAACTAGCACAGCTGCAAAACACAGCTACGATACCACTTGTTGTGAATTAGAACCAACTCACTCCCTTCAAGACCTTGTTGTTGATGGACTTTGGACAAGCTCAAGGATGAACTTGTTGCACACACACACACACTCAGAAAATAACCAAGAACAATGAACACAAGTATTTATAGAGGTTCAGCAATTTGCCTACGTCCTCTTTGGTGATCCCCTTGAGAAATATCAATAATGAAGATGGAGTTACTGATGTGGTTTCAATGGAAACCCCTTAGAACCCAAGCTCACTATCTGTTTTCTCTCTCACCCCTTAGCTCACTCACTTGATACAAGATGCTCTCACTCTCTCTCTTGGCTTCCCAAATCTGAATGCAACACTTATCACAAGCTCCAGCTACTTAGCTCTATAAAAGTAAGAGAAAAGAAGCCACCCACATGCAGCAAACCAGCCTACCTCAAAACATGGATCCCTAATTTCAGGAAAGCATAAAGAGATAGGCTATCATACAACCCACTAACCTACCTAATCAATGTTTAGGACTTTTCTGGTGGTTTGCCAACTGTCTTGGACTTATACCAACGTTGGGGTTGCATGTGAATTGGTAGGGACCAATTAGCATCCAAAGAAAGGGCAGAAAACGTGCTGAAAAAAAAAGCACAGCACGAGGCATGCGACCGGTCGCCAGGAAATTGCGACCGGTCGCTTTTGTACCGAGGCTTCAGTCTTCGAATCTGCTAGGAAGCGACCGGTCGCTCAGAAATTGCGACCGGTCGCTTTTATACCGTAGCTGACTCTTCGGTTTCTGCCTGCATGCGACCGGTCGCCCAAAACCTGCGACCGGTCGCTCCATCCGTTTCTTGTAACCTTAGGTGAGCCATTTTTCCAACAATTAGGACTTTATTTCTTTCCTTTTGTACAGATATTGTGTAATTAGGATTTTATCTTATTTCCTAGTTTGACTCTACTAGGGTTACATCCTTGTATTATAAATACCTCCTTTCGGAGAATGAAATACAATATGAAAATATTCTACCCATATTGTTTGATTTTGATGAGTTGCTGTGGGAGTTGAAGAGATGGGAACACAAGGTGAAGAAGAAGAGAAGAGAACCGGATACCTTCTACTTCAGTTTTTTCATTTTGTTTTACTTAATTTTAAAATTAAATGGAAATGACATTTATGTCCCTAGAAACTTGGTGTATCGATACACCAGAGTATTGTAGAAGAACCCCTCATATGTGACAAAAATTCTAATATGTGAATATGTACCGTGTGTGATTGAAAAATAGTATATTAATTTAGTCAAATATTGATAGCAATCAGTCTCTTTGGTTTTGATATCAAGAAAAATAGTGTCTTTTGACTATGAGCGTGTATGTGTTGTCGGGTTTTGATATCAAGAAACATATATTTACATGAAAGGGAAATATTGGCATTGGACGACGGTCTCTCACTCTCACTCTCTCTCTGCATTTGCGTTTATATATGTAATCTTTGTTATAGGAAGCTTTTTGATAGTGGTAATGATGTGTTTTTTTCTTCTTCTGCATTTTACTCTTAATAAGATGAAGATGGCTTCTTATTTTCGTCGTTTGAATTATCACCCCACGATGGTAATTACCTACCGCCATTATAATATTCTTAATACGATGATAGTTCTTATCTAACGACGGTAATTACCTACCCTGGTTTGAATTGTCACAAAATCGTCTATTTTTTAGGGTGAATAAAGGGCAACGGAGTTGGTCCCTGGTTGGTGGGCAATGGTTGGCCGGTGATAGGCTGCGGCAGCGACGACTGGCCGACGACAGAAGGCGGCTGGCTGGGAGAGGATTGCCGGAGGTGGACATGTGGCATAGTGTGCTTGCTTTAGAAGAAGTGTCATTGTGTGTAATTTTGATATTTTTTAATTACATTATTGTAAAATTAGGTACTACTTTTTGGTTTAAAATGAAATAGTTAAATTTGACATAATGACATCTTTTTGTAATTTTTAGGGTTTTTCAATGCATGATTGTAAAATTACATCCTATTTTTTAGGTATTGGCCTTTTGCTAATTAGGTGAAATTGGATTTATATTTTCCAAATTAGTAAAGTATATAGTGAGTTAAAACTAAAGCTCCCTTAATAATTTGTGGCAATGACTGAGATTATACTTTGTTCACCAGATTTGGAGAATGTTTGGCGTATTTAAATTATGGTTTGTGCAATTGATTTTGTAGCCATAATTCTTTAATAATAGTCATTGTCTTCAGTCAAATTTTCCTATTTGTCTACACTAACACCTACCATTTTCCAAATTTATAGCAACAGAATCAGCACCCCTTAATTTAATTCTATTAAAGCTCGGGTGTTTTGGCTTAATTTTCTTATACCTAGTTAATGAATGGTCACAATTGTTCTAAGTTTGTTACCAATTGATTAAATAGAATGAGGTTATACTTTTGTTCATTAGATTAATAGAATGCTTGATGTATTTAAACTGTTGTTTGTCCTGTTGGATTTTTGAACTTAATTATGTGATAATAGTTATTGTCTTCACTCAAATTTTCTCATTTATCTACACTAACACCTATAGTTTTCCAAATTTGTACCAACAAAGTTTTAGAACAAGAAAGAATATAAGCCACCTCTACAGTAGAGCCAGCAAGAGATGGATCCCTTTCCAACAGACATCAAAACATAAAAATCCCCTTCCACCACCTAGTAGCATGTATATAAGACCTGTCCAAAATCTTTTGAACAATGAGCAGCTTGAAACAGCTGATATTTTGGTGTTTTGATTGTTGCTTGGTTTATTAAAATATGATCAATATTTAAACATGACAAGCAGCATATAAAACATGTTATTAGTGTATTTTTGTAACTTAAACTTGCTTTGTTTAGCAATGATGCCACTATTTATATCTCCATGTCTATATAAATAGTATAATTTTCCCTACATATTTTAACGACTTTGTATATATTTCACTCAGTTTTAAAACCCGCATCATCGCGCAGGCACATTTACTTGTGAGCTATGAGAGAGTGAAAACTAGAGACTTGGAAGCACTATTTATAGACTTAGAAGGAGTCATCTCCACGTCATCTTTGAGGACACGTCATGGTAGGGGAGGAACGAATGGCTCCTGAAGCATTGTCGTTAAATCCCACTGGCTGCTCACACGAAAATATTATTAGTGACCTCAAAATTGGACATTTGAGTTTAAGGCTTTTCAAAATTTGGGATTAATGATTGAATTTCGAAGTGTAATATGAAGACTTGGAAGGAGAGGTCTATTTATGAAGGAAAAAGATTGATCAATTGCAAAAATATGCGTCCACATTTAACTGTAGATTTGGAAGGAGTGATGTAGACTTGTGATTGGCAAAAGAATCTATAAAAAAGAGTGATGCGTCCAGCATATCGTGCCATCATCACCATTGTGGAACCACGAGATGTAAAATACTTTTCAATCATTTAGGGTGTGTTTGGATGAGGGATTTTGAAATGATGGGATTTCAAAATGATGGGATTTTGAAATGATGAGATTATGTTTCTCTCTTTTCGATCGGGTAGGCCGACGGAAGGAACTTTTGGTCCTTCTTCTTTTTTGAATGCGGGGCGTGCCACAACCAAGCCCATTATTTGGGCTTGAATGGAATGTGAGTGGATGGATATTGCGCGCTTCTGACTTTTGATCAAGTGATTGCTCGACCAAGCAAGGAACCTCCTCTCGGCCTAGGTTCTTTCACTTCCTCGAGCTCGAGGATGGTTGAGCCTTGTATGGATGTTTTTGGGACTTTTATATTTTTAGGTAAAAATAGTGCAATTAAATTAAATGTGCATTTAAACTTAAAGACAAGAATTACAGTGCGATAAAATAAATCAAAGTGATAAATAAAGAAGAACGGAATAAGAACAATAAGAACGATAAAGTAAATTAAACTTGAACTTAAACTTAATGAAAACTCAATAACAATAAAAGGTAAATCGATTGAAATAAACTTGAATTTAAATGACAAGGTAATGTAAATTGCAAGAATTTAAATGACAAGATAATGTAAATTGCAAGAATTTAAACTTACACTAAGGAAGGGAAGAACAAGTTATACTAGGTGCTTGAAAAGTAAAATCCTAAGTCTAATAAAAGAAAGGTGTGAGATGAAAATAGGTTTGTTTGTCTGATGTTGTGTGTCTAATGTCTTTGCTTGATGAAGTTTATATAGGGTCATCCGTCAACCCATGGGCTGACCATTAAATGGCCAAAGATCAATTCTTTGAAATTCTTTCCTTTTGAGGCCCCCTAAATCCTTGGATCACATTGGCGGAGATATTCTGGTTGCTTGATCCTCTCTTGTTTTGGAAAAATCTGAATTATCATCAATCTCCTTGATTTCTTTCCTTGTGAGGCTTCCGTCACGTGCACATTGACCTCCGAAATTCTTGGGCACGAATCTGTGGCTTGAGTTTGGCGGGAACTTTTTGGAATGATATGGGGCTGACCCCATAACCTTTGAGATCTCAAGATTCTTAAAATTAGTCCGCTGAGAAACCTCACTTAATTTTCATGGCCGCCAAGGAAATATATTTATATATATATTTATTGCTCGGGCCCTTCGACATCAAGTCATCACCGCACTTTTCCTTTAAGCTCCAGCCGCATCTCCAATTGCTCCACTTTCTAGTCACAAATTACATTTGTTTTCAAATAACCAATATTGGTTGAATTGATGTAGAGACACACACACACACATATATATATATATATATATATATATATATATATATATATATATATATATATATATTTTTTTTTTTTTTTTTTTTTTTTGGGCAGCCGCTAGCTTCTACGAAAGAACCCGGCCGCATTCTTATACACATTTATTAATACATATGCATATAATATATTTATATAAATCTCTACTATTATAAAGCCAGCGAAAACATTTGGGGTCACGACTTTTACCAAAAAAGCTGGACACAAACACCCTTGAAACAAAAAATCATAAGCCTATGAAAAATTTATACATGGGTAATATTGTAAAAAGACAATAAAAAGAACAAAAATAAAACACACAACCCGCAAAACACGCCAAAGAACAGCTATAGAAACTTTGGCCTCATCCGCAAAACACGCCAAATAGCTCGGCCTCTTCGTTTCCACGGTCCAGTGAGTTCCTTTCAATTCCAGAGCTTGATTCCTCATCGTTTCGGTGCTCTTCTCTTTCTCTACGATTGAAGTGCCCTCATTTTCCTCGATGAAATTGAAAAGCAGCCCCACCAACAAATTGAAAAGCAGTCTCGATTGTCATCTCTACTATTATAAAGCCAGGCAAAAACGATCGGGGTCACAGCTTTTACCAAAAAAAACTGGACACAAACACCCTTGAAACAAAAAAATCATAAGCCTATGAAAAATTTATACATGGGTAATATCGTAAAAAGACAATAAAAAGAACAAAAATAAAACACACAACCCGCAAAACACGCCAGCAGCTACAGAAACTTCGGCCTCTTCGTATTCCACGGTCCAGCAACCACATCAAAGAGCCCACGAAATATTTATGGTTATGGAATTGATTTCCTCTCCATTTCCAAGCACACATTCAATGCAAATTTCAAACCAAAGAAAAATATCAAAGTATTCCTTGAGAAAAGAAGAAAAGAAACAAAACATAGTCTGACAACATATAATGAAACTTAGTGTCCCCTAAAAATTTCAGTATGACCTTCATGCAGGTCAAATGCAAGAAATAATGCTGAACTACCAGAAAATGTGCCTCTTGCTTATTGGTATCATAAAATCTATACGATACCAAAAAAAATTGGACTGAAACATCCCTGAAACAAAAAAACCAATAGCTGATGAGAAATTTATTTTTAGACTTCACATGGGTATTTTCATAAAAACGAAGTAAAATAAAAAGAATAGAAGATACAAAACCACCATACTTGGCGGATCGTGTGAAAGGAGTAGTTCCTTTCAGTTTTCACCCCAATATCATCCCTCAATCAAGGCATCAATTCATTTCAGTTGCAGAAAACTTTTTCTTCGGTGCTGCTTTCCTCCTCTCTTTTTTGGTCTTTTTGTATCTGATGTTGTATGATGAACTCATGACAACGGGAAGGGGGAAAATGGAGAAGCAAAGAGAAATATAGTCGAAAATTCCTTCCATCTTTTTCAGATCATCATCTATATCTTCTCCTTCTTCACGTTCTTCCCCTAAAGTTCTCCATGGCCCGCCTTCGACAACGCCTTTAGAGTCTCGATTTCAGAGGCATGTGATAAGTGGCAGCAAGACGGAGCCTTCGGATGATGATTGATATTCCAGTAGCGCCGTTGAGTTTAAAAGGTTGAGTCGCTCGAGGGAGCGCAGAGAGTGGACGTGGTGGAGATTAAAGAGGATGGTTACTCGGTGTATTGTGAGAGAGGAAGAAGAGGTCTCGATTTCTGTTTGTTTAAAGAAATTTATATATATATATAATACATAGTTTATATATATATATATATATTACATAGTTTAAAGAAATTTATATATATAATGCATTTTTTTCCTTCTTCTTCTCTCTCTCCTTTTTCTCTTCTTCTTCTTCTTCTTCTTCTTCTCCATCTCTTCCTCTCTTTCTCTCTTTTTGTTCCTCTCCTCTCCATCTCTCCCTCTCTTCATTGCTTTTATTTCTTCACTCTCTCTCTCTCTAAGAAAGCCAAAAACTGAAATCGAACCAAACCAAACCAACAAGTCCGGTTAACCGAAGTGGTCAGTTTTCATCACTTATGGTTTGGTTTCGGTTTCCAAAATAGCCAAACCGAGACGGTTCGGTTCGGTTTCGGGTTGAGCCCAAAACCGAACCAACCCAACCGAGCCCACCCCTAGATGAGACCAACGTCCTCATCAATGATCCCAGATAACACATCCGAAAGTCGGGCTATTGACTCAAAACTAAGCGCTTGTTGGGAGGCACCCAACTAGGTACTTTCGTTCCTTATCTTTTTAATTTTTGTTTGTGTGTTTCCTACATTCATTACTTTTACTATTCTTTGTCCTTGGTTTTATTTTCTTTTTAAACATTGAGGACAATGTTTGGTTTAGGTTTGAGGTGGGTAACATTAATTTTATTTTAAATTTTTCGTTTTAAGTTTTTTTTTTTTGAGTCATGCAAAACATTGGTGTTTACGTTTCGATGAAACTATTTTGATCTGTAATGCATTTGAAGATTTGGTTTGCTTTGCCATCTTTAGTTTTTCGTGCTGAATCCAGACATATAAGGCTCGTAATTTTCTGATTTTTCATTTGGAAGTTACAGCTGTTTTTCTGAACAGGGTCTGGAACTGAAAATTTTCTACGATTATGCACTGTTATCAGTTTTCATGCAGTTTAGATCTATTTTTCGGGATTTTGTCTACATAAGAGTTGTGTAATTTTTGTCTATTTTCTAAACATATAAGGCTTGTCAAAATCCGTGCGGTACTTTGTGAGATAATCACTGAAAACTGAAATGAACTCGAAACTAAAAAGAAGCAATTTTTTTGAAATGTGAATTCTAGTTAAAGATATTACTTTTTCTTGCTAATGGAGATGTATATGCCATGTTTGATCATGAATGCTTTACTAAAGTGTTACCATGAAGGATTATTTCATTATAATCTTTGCACTTCACAATACCATGCTCGTAATGTTTTGGTGGACAAGATTGCTATGCTCGAATGACTACGGAATATTAGTGGAGATTACCATTGTGAGATAATTGAGCCAAAAGTCATTCTTTGAGAGGGTTTTATTGTTTCTACTCTTAAACACTCTTCAAATTTGTTCTTAATTAGATTGTTCTCATTAGGTTTGTATTGGATACTAAAGAATGTTCTTACTTTTGTAGGTACGTCGCTTCCAAGTTGGATAGACCATGAGAGATGATGTTAGGCTATGCATGTTTTCACCCACTTAAAAGGCCTTTCATCCGACCCTTTTGTGTGCGTCATTAACCCCTTTATAACCAAACACTTAGCCTTTCTTTCATCACCCTTATTATCTATAACCTATACAACCCGTTTCTAAGCCATACCTTATAGCTTAGGATGTGCCAAAGTGATGAAAATAAGAAGGTTGAGCTCTACACCAACGAATTGGCGTGTACCGAGGTGCTTGTGCTAAATTTCAATTGCAAGAAGAAAAAAAGAGTACTGAAAACAAAAATACAAAACAAAAAAAGAAGAGAAGAGAAAAAAAGAGGAGTATTTTGCAATTCAAAAAGAATACAAGGAGAAAAAAGATGCACAACTCCTGGACGCTGAATACTACAAAATGTTCAAAAGAGCTAGCCGTGTATGTGATTGTGAAGGATGCTTTGGTATGTCCTAAGTTCTTGTTATTCCTTTCCTTTATTTCTTACCCCGAGCCGAGCCTTTTGTTACAACCAAAGTAAAAGACCTAATTGATCTTTTGGGAAATCTTGCTTGGAGGTGAGGTATGTACTCTTGTTCTTAGTATTCAATTCTTTTCATGAGACATTATTTTCAGAAATTGCCTTTCGTCAACCTAGGCATATGTGTTGATATTTGATTTCCATTACATAACTTCATACACATATGTAACATTTGAGTGTAAGCCTGAGATTCCGAGAGATAAATATAGAGTGATATCAAGTGAGGATTAGAGTCAAGGCGAAATAATTCCATGGCATTCGAGTGTGGTTGTCTTTAAGCTTTGATGTTATGGGTTTTGGTACTACACGTTACACTATGATGCAATCTATTCAAAGTGGCATATCTTTAGTAAGGCAAATGTGATTAGCATGCATTGGTTTTTATTAGATTGTTTAAAGTGGTGCCTTTAATGACTTTATTTTGCAGTAAAATGTTTGTGGGTATCATAACTGGTAAACCCTCAGGAGACACAACTCCTCCTACTAGGGACACCTAGAGGTTTAACGGCTTTTGGCACATGCTAAGTGCCATCGAGATTACCTATGAAAGTGGTTTAGTTAGCTTTTCGTTTTGTTTTTGTTTTTGTTTCTAGTTTTGCTCGAGGACTAGCAAAAGATAGGCTTGAGGTTGTTTGATAAGTGCATTATTTTCTATATTTTTATACCTCATATGTTTGGTTTTTGTAGGGAAAGTTAATTTAAAAGGAGTATTATTACTTAACTTTCTTTATTTTCAGCTATTCTGCGCCTTTGGAAGGATTTTGACGGAAAATAGACTTTTAGAATGAATTTTAGTGCAAGACCAATTGGAGAAGAAAGCTAAGACATTGAAGATCATTGTGTCAAATTTTAATAATTTTCTATCAAGCCAATATCTCCAGACCTGCAATTCAACACAGCCTAAGTTGAAATCCCGTCAGAACTGCACTACTCTGGAAGATTGAAGAGTTGAAGACTTTCCCGATTTTTCCTAGTGGCGTACGATATATGCTTGGAAAGCTTAGAGATCAAGATACGTTTTTCATATTTTTCCAGAATTTTCTAGGAAGTGGAACAACTCCAAAACGTGCATGCAAGATGGCTGACATGTTTCCAAGTCAAATAAGGATTCTTTCCTAGTTTGTTTCCTTAATTGTTTGGGATTTTGTTTTTAGATAGGAGAATTTTTCCATACCTTTTTAGAGTAGGGTTTAGTTGTTTTACACTATATAAGGTCACCCTAAGGTTTTTAGAGGGATCTCTTCCACCATATCATCCACATACCATAGACTTTTCACCATATTTCTTTACACCCACAAATATATCAAAGAGAGAGCCAAGAGTTGTTGCTGCAGGGCTTTTGGAGCTTACAAAGGTGTTGCTGTGGAGAATCCAGAGATCAAATCCATCTGCCAAATCAGTTTTATGACAATAATTCTCTCGTTTATATTTTCTTTTGTCATGAACTAATTTCTCTTGCTAGGGCTATAATGTAGCCTAACTATGAACACTTAATTTTTATAGTTATATTAATTCCGGATTATTATTCCGTGTTGAGTATTTGTTATTGTTCTTAATACTTTAAATATATGGCCAATATTTAATTGATGATCCAAACGGAGACCAAGAGGAGATGTTTGGTGTTTGCTTCTTTTAACAAATACCATGTCTTGAATGAGTACTCGAGAGGGACTAAGACTCGTGCAGTTTTCTTGCAGGCTCTCATAGAACTTAATGGGTTCTTGATTTTCTAAATCTGTTGCTCAAGAGAGAATGAGTTGTTAATTAAGAATACTTTTGGTTGAGCTCGAGAGAGGATATCGAATTACTTAGGAGAAACCAACTGTCAACATAGATAGTAATTATGGTTAATTGGCTATAAGAATTAAGTGGAATTGGTTATGGTGAAATCGGATGCTCTAGTGTTCCATAAACTTGATTTTCCACTATTTTAGTTTAGTTAAATTAATCAATCAATCTCCTCAAACAATTGTTCAAATAAATTTAAGAATTAATCATAATTGGTAGTTAATAGGAAATTACAGTCTTCGTGGGAACGACACTCTACTTACTTCTATATTACTTGTGCGGATTGTGCACTTGCAATAAAATTCACAACACCAACCTCACCAAACTCCCGCCAGCCGCAACTCGGGGCCGTCTCGGCTCCAAAATCTTGGGCCAGCAAACTCAAAAACCCGGGCGCCAACTTTGCTAAAAAACCCTGCCGCATTTCTCCTCGACCCCGGGCCACTCCAGCTCCAATTCTCGGCCGAGATTTCCTAGGCTCGAGCTTCACCCCCGATTCACAAAAGGCTCAAAATCTGCCCGGGCTCAATGAATTCTCACCATGCCCCAAACAAATTCTAAAGATGGGTTTTATAAAATCACTTGTTTGGCTAAATATTTTGTTAGTGGGATTTGATTGGGTAATTTCTTGTAAGCATAAGAATTTTTTTTTCTTGCCTTTTTTTTTTGTTGTTCCATTTTTTTCGGCGATTATTTATTTTCTCATATCTCAGCCATATTTTCCAACCAGAATCGGTCCGTCCGGTTTGTTGACTTTTTAAGTCAACCGCTTTTTTTTCAGGTTTTTTTCATCCGGTCCGACTCAGTGTTCCCGATTTCACCATATTCGTCCCACCTTAACCAATCATGCAATCGCTTGATTATCTAAAAACATAAACATTCATAACACTTTCCTAGTGTATTTATGGATTCAAGCTCCAAGCTTTTAGATCCATGTATAGGAATATTTGGTTGAACATTTTGTCTACAAAAATTACAAATTTTCTACTAACCTTTGTATGTATGCGTGTGTTATCACGCGAGTCATAGTGTTATTGGTTGGTATAATCGTTGCAACTGAGTTTGTCTCGTATGTGTGAGATTTTTTTTACAACCCCTGGCCCCAGATTGTGGTGATCATTATATTTCAACCCCCACTTATGCTTCCTTTTGTTACTAAAAAATAGAACACTCACCATCCTTGTCAAACAAGTGACAGAAAAATCAAAAACGGATTGTGACCATTAATAATCAAAATCCCTTTCGAGCTCCAAGCCCCAGACATAACATATTACAGCAATCACTATCATTCAAAAAGCTCTCTCTTCTTCCATCACCAAATCACCATCAAGATCTAATCTTAGGTAGACAAGCAATATTTGAGATGGTATGAAACCAAGCAAGCAACTTAGAAAAGAACAACGCAATAATATATATCATACTACCACCATTTTTATACATTGCAGTACTAATACTTCTTAGTAGACTAAAAAAACAGGTTCACAACCATTGATTAAATAAACCCCTCAAAAAGAACAAAGCAAGCAACTTAGAAAATTCCAACTTAGAAAACAGGTTCACGACCTTTCTTGGCTTGTCCACTTGGATTATGTAGCTACCTTCTGCATTGGGCACAAACTCTGCACTGTACTCCAAGTCCCACTGTGACGTCCCTGACCTAATTTAGGTCCTTTAAATATAAAATAAATAAGTTAATTTAATTGGGAATTAAAAAGGAAATAAAAGAATAAAATTATAAAATTGGAATTTAAGTAATTTAAGGGGCAATTTGGTCAACTATATTTTCGGGACGGAATTTGGTGAAACAAGTTGCGCCATTGCGTCCAGAACGTCGAAATGAGTTTGGGGACGTGCGGCACGTCTCGATATGAGTTTTGTATCGCTTGGAGGACGTAAGCGTCATTTCGGAATTTGTTAAATACCCCTCAGCCAATCAGATTCCGGTTTTCCTTTCTCTCTCCTCAGTTTCTCTCTCCTCCTGCGATCTCTCTCTCTCCGGTTTCACTCTCACCCTCTCTCTCTTCGATTCCGAGTGCACCGGCAACGGCTGGGCCCGGCGCTGGTCGCAATCGAACCGCCGGCTCCTCCTCGTCAAAACCCGATGACAGGACCCGACCCAGATTCCACCCCGGAACCCGAGACGGACCCTGCTGTTATACCCGACAACAACCCTTGTCGGGCCCACAAACTAAACAGTTACCCTCTTCCTGAAATTTACAATGAAAGGGGCCAAGACTTCAGCCTAAAAACAGGCAGAGTCTCCCCTACAACAAGGACTATCCCAAAATTTACAACATGTCAGAGAAGCAACAGATAAAACAACCCAAGTGCCAGCATGCATAAACAAATACATAACAGGCCTCCGACCAAACAAATTCAACCCTAAGGGTGATACAGAGCAATCTAAGAGTCAGCGGAAAAGAAATAACAAAATACAAAGTTTAGGGTTCAAGGATAACAGATCCTACCCTTCAGTCAAAGCTCGAGAAGAGGAGCGCACGGCCGAACAGTGTCGAAGCAACGACTACGGGCTGGGGGGCGCAAAACAGAAAGAGTGTGAGTGGACAAAAACAAGGTTTTACATACTTAAAACAAAGTATTAACCCCACCATTTAAAACCATGCCAAACATGCATATGAAACTGTTTATATACTTGATTGATTTGAAAACCATACTATCTCAAAGTATGAGAAAACATTTCCAGTTCAAAACCCCTTTTTGCGAACAAAACACCTTTTTTCTTTTCCCGAGGCATAACCTCTCAAATCAACTCATGCATGTTTATAAAATATAAACAAGGGACTTGTTAACGTAAAAGCATAAAGATGGAATAAAATTCACATAAGGTAAAACAAATCTTAAACTGCCGAACAACTTGTTCACGTCAAGAAAACCAACTTGACAACAATACAGAAATCAATTGTAGTTCAAATCATATATATAAATATAGATCAAATCAGGATTTACAATCATGTAAGTAAAACCTATCAAGTACTGAAATCTAATCAAGTACTGCAACCAAAACAGGTAAACAGTTTCCCAAACTTCCCCACTCTCACAATCACGTGCTCACAAGCATGACAAGCGAGGAACGATCCTCACTAAAAGAAATATGAATACGAATATACTAACACACGCGTATAGGTATAGTATAACCAATACACAAACACAAGTACCAGGGGAAAACAATCCAACAGAGGATCATTTGACTGGACACTGGTACAGTCTCATCGAGACACCGGGCCCAGGGTTGAGCCGTCCAAAGTGGGACTAAACTGACAGGACTATATGGTAAAAAATTACCAACCATAACTCCGAAATCTGTCCTACGCGCGCAGACTACCCAATCAAGGGTCTACAGCTACACCCCGTTAAGGTATGCACCGGATCGAATCATACCTAAACCAGGTAACCGTATCATATCAATCTTCATGCGATCATCAGTATCAGAACAGGGGGAAGTTACAATACAAGGTGCTAACAGCACTCACATCAATCGCTACGCGATAACAATATATATATATATATATATATATAATCATTCACAATGTACCCAACCCCAAACATCAGACACCAGGACATATACAAGTCCATTGGTCCATTAACCCATATAAATACTCGAAGTCAGGACATCATCGTCCAAAACGTATATTTCGATATTCAAAATAATCACAAGGTTCAAACGACCGCATAACAGACCTAAATCAATTCAAACGTCCAATCACCGAAAACCCGCATTAAAAACCATATTCAAAACTTATTCAATGCTCAAGTCAAGCATATCATAACATATTAAAAACTCAAGTCACTAAAACATCAAATCTAAGGTATAAACATATATATATATATATAACCCAAGTATAGATAACCCTTTCCTTAAGGTAGATAAACATATGTATATATATATATATATATAATCAAAGTACATATATATATATATAACCAAAGTATAGGTAATCCTTTTCTTAAAGTAGATATACATATATATATATATATAATCAAAGTATACGTATTGTTAATCATAAGGTTTTAACACCAAAACCGAGTGTGAAATCAAACGGACTATACTAACGTCCAAATATTCAATTATATAATTAAAATATAATATAACAGTTCCAAGCTTAATATAGCTCATTTATATACTAAAATCCAATACGAAAATCACCGGGCGTTCACCACGTCCCGTTCAATACCCCAAAGGTATAAATACTAATAAAATAACCATCAGGGCCCCACATACAAACCGGCAACCCAAATCATGCATATACCTCAATGCAAACCCCTTTAAATATAATTAAACCAAAGTCAAACCAAGACTTAAAACATTTATCAAATTCAAGATTTAAAACTATTATTAAATCTCATTTCATGCAATTCATTCAATCATGCTCATTTGAAAACAAAGTCCACTCACCGTTGGTCCTATGCTGCACAACCCTCAAAGGGTCCCGCTTACAGAGTACGCAGAGTCAAGGTACCTAAAGCGTTAAATACGATGATTGGATTAGTATCGTGAACCGTACGAGAACCGTAAACTCAAATCCTACTAAAACCCCACTTAACGTGCACGTACGCCGTACAAAAGATTCTAAGGTCAAACCACCTCTTATAACCAGTGGGACCGCCCCGGAAGACTCACGGTCAACCGGCGGTCAAACACCCCAATTTGGTCAACCCGGGCTTGCGGAGCCCATGACCTCCAAAAGGATCAGGACATTCCTAGAAGTCCAACAAAGTCAACTACATGGCAAACAAACCTCGGGAGACACTCGGTCAACCCTGGTCAAACTTGGTCAAACCGACCCGAATAGGTCAAACCAGGCCCGTGGGTCCCATGACCTCCAAACTTAGATCAGAAAGTTCTTACAGGTTCAACACGACCTAAACAACGTGTCCTGAAAGTTTGGTCTCGAACGGACGGTAGGATCGCTCACGATCGCACGATCGGACTGTAACGGTTTAATTCCAACTTAAAGTCATTGATCCGAAGTATCCGGGACTCCGAATCAAGATCCGTCAAATCCTATACGTTCCTAGAAATACAAGGATCAACATACGTGAATTTGGTTTTGATCTAACGGTCCGAACACATCAAACCCACGAAACGCGCAATAGGCGACGTTGGTTCGATCATCAAACAACGCCTGAATCGGAATCCGTGCACACGCACGCGTTTGTAGCGACACAAGGATCGCACAGGGACCAAGAGCCACCACCACACCAACACCACGCGCCGCCACACGCGAGTGTGGAGAGCAATTCCGGCCAATGCAAAATCGTCAGATCCATCAGCAACCCATATACCAAATTGATCTAGACGACGAGGGGAGTCCAAAATCGGTCTGAACCAGCCAAGGACCGGCCACGAACTGGCCGAAAATTCAAGGTGAAATCCGGCCAAAACCTAACTCCCATATCCGATAATCAAACAGCCAAAACTCTTGAAATTAACTATGCAAGAAGCTAGAGGAGGTGGAGGAGGTTTGATTTCATACCTTGCGCGACGCCATTGGATGTCGGAGCTAGCCATACGACGGTGTCAAAATCGGACTAGAAATCGTGTGGTTTTTGCAAAATCGGCGAAGAGGCTGCGGCGGTTAGCGTGAGACAGTGAGGTAGGGCCAGGGAGTGGTTGTCGTTCTTTTGGCATTGGTCTCGTGACCCATGGCGGCCGGACGTGGCGGTGCCGTCCACTCACATTGGCATCGCCCTTTGTGCGATCATGAGAGAGAGAGAGAGAGAGAGAGAGAGAGAGAGAGAGAGAATCTGGAATCGATTGGTGAGGGTATAAAACAATTTCCAAAATGACGCTTACGTCCCTCTATCTCATTACAACTCCAATCCAAACGTTCCGCACGTCCCCGAACTCGTTTCGACGTGCCGGACACAATGGCGCAACTTGTTTTGCCAAATTTCATCCCAAAAATATTATTGACCAAAATGCCCCTTTAATTACTTAATTCCAATTAATTCCAATAATTCTTATTTAATTCATTTTATATTTATTTTAATTATCCAAATTAATTAACTAAATTAATTCATTCATTTTATCTATAAATTGGGTCAAGGTCGTCAAACCCGACGAAGATCGTCGGCTGAAACGCCGGCTGGAGGAGGTGTGATCGATCGAAAGCCCGCCAGAACTTCCATTCTTTCCAGCTTCGATCTGGCGGCTCCGGCAACGACCGGCGATGGATCAGGTATGAAACCTTGTCTCCTCTTCATGCTCTTGCTATTTCTGGGTTTGGATTCGAACGATTTGGCCTCGTGGGTGTCGGATCTGAAAATCAAATCTGGCCGGATCTTTGGATCGAATTTCCGACCAGTTAACCGGCATTTCTTGGCCGGTTCTCACCAGTTCTAGACTCTTCGTGATGTCCTGTTTTGATTGGTGTAGGTGGTGTGTCGATACTCGAAGAAAACCCGATCACCGGAATCGCTCTACACACCCACCACCTACGGTGGCGCGTGGTGGTGGTGTGGTGGCGGTTTTGTGTTCCTAAGCGATCCTCGTGTCACTAAGAATGTGTATGTATGCTCGGATTCTGATTCGGACGTCGTTTGACGATCGAACCAACGTACGCCTATTGCGCGTTTCGTGGGTTCGATGTGTTCGGACCGTTGGATCGAATCCAAATTCACGTATGTTGTTCCTCATAATTCTAGGAGTCTACAGGATTTGACGGATGGTGATTCGGAGTCCCGGATGCTCCGGATCAATGACTTTAAGTTGGAATTAAACTGTAACCGTCCGATCGTGCGATCGTGAGCGATCCGACCGTCCGATCGAGACCAAACTTTCAGGAAACGTTGTTTAGGTCGTGTTGAACCTATAGGAACTTTCGAATCTAAGTTTGGAGGTCATGGGACCCTCGGGCCCGATTTGACCTATTAGGGTCAGTTTGACCAGGTTTGGCCGAGGCTCTCCCGAGGTCGCCTTGCCACGTAGTTGACTTTGTTGGACTTCTAGGAATGTCCTGATTCTTTTGGGAGGTCGTGGGCTCCGCGGGCTCGGGTTGACTGAAAAGGGGTGTTTGACCGCCGGTTGACCGTAAGTCTTCCGGGGCTGTCCCACTAGTTAAAGGAGGTAGTTTGCCTTAGAATCTTTCGTACGGCGTACGTGCACGTTAAGTCGGGTTTTGTTAGGGTTTGAGTTTAAGGTTCTCGTACGGTTCACGATACTAATCCAATCCTCGTATTTAACGCTTTAGGTACCTTGACTTTGCGTACTCTGTAAGCGGGACCCTTTGAGGGTTATGCGGCATAGGACCATCGGCGAGTGGAATTTGTTTTCAAATGAGCATGATTTAAATCTTGAATGTTTAAGTCTTGTTTGACGTTGGTTGAAAAGTATTAAAAGAATTAGCATTTGAGTTTAATGCTTGATTTGGGTTGCCGGTTTGTTTGTGGGGCCCTAATGGTTATTTATTATTATTTATACCTTTGGGTATTGAACGGGATGTGGGGAACGCCCGGTAGTTTTCGTATTGGATTTTGATTATATAAATGAGCTATATTAAGCTTGGAATCATTATTATATTTTATTTTATATGTTTTATTTGGGGTTGACTATGAGGTTTTAATTGTTTATGAATTGATCAGGGTCTGTTATGCGGTCGTTTGACCCTTGTGATTATTTTAAGTAGTGATTATATGTGTGGGACGGTGATGTCCTGATTTTGAATATATATTGGGTAGTTGACTGATGGACTTGTATATGTCCTAGTATCTGTTGTTTTGGGGTTGGGTACATTGTGATTGTATATATATACTGTTATCGTGTTGCGATTGATTTGAGTGCTGTTAGCACCTTGTATTGTACCTCCCCCTGTTCTGATACTGATGATCGCATGGCGATTGATATGAAATGGTTACCTGGATTTGGTATGGTTCGATCCAATGCATACCTTAACGGGGTGTAGCTGTAGACCCTTGATTGGGTAGTCTGCGCGCGTAGGACAGATTTCGGAGTTATGGTTGGTAAGTTTTTACCATATAGTCCTGTGAGTTTAGTCCCACTTTGGACGGCTCAACCCTGGGCACGGTGTCTCGATGAGGCTGTACCGGTGTCCAGTCAAATGATCCCCTGTTGGATTGTTTTCCCCTAGTACTTGTGTTTGTGTTATGGTTATACTATACCTATACGCGTGTGTTAGTACCTTCGTATTCATATTTATTTTAGTGAGGATCGTTCCTCGCTTGTCATGCTTGTGAGTACGTGGTTGTGAGAGTGGGGAAGTTTGGGAAGCTGTTTACCTGTTTCGGTTGCAGTATATGATTGGATTTCAGTACTTGATAGGTTTTACTTATAGGATTGTAAATCCTGATTTTATATATATTTATATATATGATTTGAATTATATTTGATTTCTATATTGTTGTGAAATTTGGTTTTCTTGACGTGAACGAGTTAGTCGGCATTTTAAGGTTTGTTTTACCTTAAGTGAATTTTATTCCATCTTTATACTTTTACGTTAACAAGTCCTTTTGTTTATATTTTATAAACCTGCATGGGTTGATTTGAGAGGTTATGCCTCGGGAAAGGTAAAAGGGTGTTCTGTACGGAAAAAGGTTTTGAGCTGGTTTGCTCTCATGTACTTTGAGGTAGTATGGTTTTTAAATCAACTAAGTATATATACGGTTTCATATGCATGTTTAGCATGGTTTTAAATGGTGGGGTTAGTACTTTGATTTAAGTATGTAAAACCTTGTTTTTGTCCACTCACACTCTTTCTGTTTAGGGGTTAGTACTTTGATTTAAGTACTGTTCGGCTGTGCGCTTCTCTTCTCAAGCTTCGTTGGAAGGGTAGGATTGCCCTCCTTGAACCCTAAACTTGTATTCTGTTATTTCTATTCCGCTGTTGAATTCTTATACTGAATTGTATAGCCGGAGGCCTGTTATGTATTTGTATATGCATGCTGGCGCTTCGGTTGTTTTATCTGTTGCTTGTCTGACAGGTTGTAAACTTTGGGATAGTCCTTGTTGTAGGGGAGACTCTGCCTGTTTTTCGGCAGAAGTCTTGGCTCCTTTCTTTGTAAATTTCGGGAAGAGGGTAACTGTTTAGTTTGTGGGCCCGACATGAGTTGATGTTGGGCATGTCAACAGGGTCCGGCACGGGTTCCGGGGTGGAATTTGGGTCGGGTCCTGTCACCCACCCTCCAACTACTATATCCCATGTGATTGTAGCATCAGCCTGATCAAAATTCCAACAAGAACGAGAGAAATTAACCAAGAAGTAGACCCATCTGAGACATGATCCAGATCTTGGTACAACAATTAATGGAAGCAAACTATGAGAGTGCTGAATTTTTCAATATACAGGTACATAGAACTAGGCACACGGACTTAGTGGTTTCACTCCAATGAAGAAAACCCAAAAATCAATTCTTCATAATACAGTAATGCATTTATGCTTCATAATACCAAAAGGGTTATTGGACCATCCTAATGTTAACAAATAGGATGGAATTGTTAACAATTCCATCCTATGCTCTGGATTCATTAGTTTCATTCCAATATAAGCTCCACATTTTAAACAACAAAGCAATCATAGATGACACTGCGATTTTCTCTTCAGCTTCATTTGAACTATTCTTGAATCTATCTAATATTTCCTCGCTTTAAGTGATTGCGAAGCCTACTAAACACAAACATTACTGAAGCATGTGAGGGTATTACTGGCAGCAGAAACATTATAAGTTTAAGCTGCAAAGCGAATCCCAACTTCTATCTTTGCTCATTCAAATTAGGCAACCAATAATTTGATGGTCATGGAGCCAATGTAATAGAGCAACAATCAAACTTAATGCTAGTTGGCATGATTAAGTGAGGAACTATTGCAAAGTACTAGCTACTGAGTACTGAGTTAGATTGCGAGTATCAACTACATCAAGGCTACCCCTTTGGAATTGAGCTTCTTCATGTTTAAAATCTCAAGTGGATCATTTTTCAGTTCTAGTGAAATTAATAGAATACATAAATAAGAATTACCCATGTGTGGGGGTTTATGGCAACATGACAGGACCCGACCCAGATTCCACCTCGAAACCCGTGCCGGACTCTGTTGACATGCCCAACATCAACCCATGTCGAGCCCACAAACTAAACTAGTTTCCTCTTCTCGAACTTTACAAAGAAAGGGGCCAAGACTTCTGCAGAAAAACGGGCAGAGCCTCCCCTATAACAAGGACTATCCCAAAATTTAAACCTGCTCAAACAAGCAACAGAAATAATTATCCTAAGCACCAGCATGCTACAGATATACTACACAGGCCTCCGGCCATCAAATTTAACCCTAACAGGTAATACAGAGCCATCTAAGAGTCAGCGGAAAGAAATAACAGAATACAAAGTTTAGGGTTCAAGGACGACAATCCTACCCTTCCAACGAAGCTCGAGAAGAGAAGCGCATGGCTGAATAGTAACGAAGCGACGACTACGGTCTGGGGGGCACAAAACAGAAAGAGTGTGAGTGGACAAAAACAAGGTTTTACATACTTAAATCAAAGTACTAACCCCACTGTTAAAATAATGCGAACCATGCATATGAAAACGTTTATATACTTGATTGATTTGAAAACCATACTATCTCAAAGTACATGGAAGCAACCCAATTTAAAACCCCTTTTCCGAGTACACAAACCTTTATCTTTTCCCGAGGCATAACCTCTCAAGTCAAACCCACACAGGTATATTTAAACACAAGCTGAAAACTTGAAGAACGTAAGCACGAAAATATAATAAAATCCTCATATATCAAAACAACATTAAAATACCAAAGACCTCATTCATGCCGAGAAAACCAAACCCGACAACAATACAGAACTCAATTGTAGTTCAAAGCATTTCTATAAATATATGTAAGATCATGATTTACAATCAATTAAGTTAAACATATCAAGTAATGAAATCAAATCAAGCATTGCAACCGAAACAGGTAAACAGTTTCCCAAACTTCCCCACTCTCACGACCACGTGTTCACAAGCACGACAAGCGACGAACGATCCTCACTAAAAGAAATATGAATACAAAGGTACTAACACACGCGTATAGGTATAGTATAACCTCAACACCAAACACAAGTACCAGGGGAAAACAATCCAACAGGGGATCATTTGATCGACACCGGTGCAGCCTCATCGAGACACCATGCCCAGGGTTGAGCCATCCAATGTAGGACTAAAATCACAGCCCTATATGGTAAAAACTTCCCAACCATAACTCCGAAATCTGTCCTATGCGCTCGGACTACCCGATTAAGGGTCTACTGACTACACCCGTTAAGGTATGCACCGGATCGAACCATACCAAATCCAGGTAACCGTATCATATCAATTGCCATGCGATCATCGACGTAACAGGGGAGGTACAATACAAGGTGCTAATAGCACTCACATCAATCGCCACGCGATAACAGTATATATATTCAATCACAATGTACCCAACCCCAAAACAACAGACACCAAGACATATACAAGTCCATCAATCAACTAACCAATATAAATATCTTCAAAATCAGGACATAACCGTCCCACACATATTATTCACTACTTAAAATAATCACAAGGGTCAAACGACCGCATAACAGACCCTAATCAATTCATAAACAATTAAAACGTCATATTCCTTTAAAACCATATTCAAAGCCCAAATAAAACATATGACCCCAAATCATAGTATGGGTAACCATCCTTTAAAATTACAAAGTCCAAACCCCGAAATGTTCATTCAAAATATACATATATATATATAAACATATATATATATATATAATATACATAACGATCCTTTAAAATACATAACCACCGAAAGTTCAATTCCGTATACATATACGTCCGGACGTTTAAACGTCCCCAAAACCCCATATTCAAAATATCTAGTCGAAGTATACATATATATATATAAGTATATATATATATATATAATAACCCATTAACATAATTTTCCGGACGTTTAAAGCGTCCGTAACCCAAACCCAAAGTATATGTATAGTAAAAAACAACGCTTCTTAAAATATAGCTCAATTATATAAATAAAATATAATATAACAATCCACGAAGATCATTAAATTCCCATTTATGTATACTAAACCATTAAATCTATATTTTATAAAGTATAACAATTTCAAGCTTAACATAGCTCAATTATATAATCCAATTATATAATCCCAAAATATCCATAATAATTTCACTGTACTCGAATCGTACCCAAAAACCACCAAACGTCACTACGTCCCCACATACAAACCGGCAACCCAAAACATGCATAAACCTCAAATGCAAACCCCTTTTAAATATATTTCAATTCAAAGTCAAGGCAAGACTTAAACCATTATCAAATTCATGTCATGCATTTCATGCAATTCATCCAATTCATGCTCATTTGAAAACAAAGTCCACTCACCGTTGGTCCTATGCTGCACAACCCTAAGAGGGTCCCGCCTACTGCGTAGCAGAGTCAAAGTACCTAAAGCGATAGATACGAGGATTGGATTAGTACCGTGAACCGTACGAGAACCTTAAACTCAAACCCTAACAAAACCCGACTTAAAGTGCACGTACGTCGTACGAAAGATTCTAAGGTCAAACTACCTCTTTTAACCAGTAGGACCGCCCGGGAAGACCCACGGTCAACCGGCGGTCAAATACCCCGTTTCGGTCAACCCGGGCCCGCAGAGCCCATGACCTCCAAATCGATCCAGACATTCCTAGAAGTCCAACAAAGTCAACTACGTGGCAAGGCAACCTCGGGAAAGCCTCGGTCAGACCTGGTCAAACTTGGTCAAACCGAACCCGTGGGTCCCATGACCTCCAAACTTAGATCCGAAAATTCCTACAGGTTCAACACGGCTTAAACAACGTATCCTAAACGTTTGGTCTCGGTCGGACAGTCGGATTGCTCACGATCGACGATTACGATTTAATTCAAGCTTTAAGTCATTGATCCGGAGTATCCGGGACTCCGAATCACGATCCTTCAATTCCTATACGATCCTAGAAATACGAGGAACCATATACATGAATTCGGATTCGATCCAACAGTCCGAACCTATCAAACCCACGAAACGCGCAATAGGCGTACGTTGGTTCGACAGCCAAACGACGTCCGAATCGAAATCCGCGCACACGTACGCGTTCGTGACAACACATGGAACACAATGGAACATAAATGCCCAATTGCTATAGTGTCACGCGCCGGCAGCGCTTGGTGGGTGCCTTGAGTAAATCCGGTCAACCACCAAACTTCAACTCCGGCATCAACCCTTATACCAAACTGATCACCACCACTCCAGGAGTTCGAAACCACCCCGAACCGCCAATAACCGACCATTATGTCCTCGGAACAATCTATAGCTCGGATCGAGACGTGCCGCACGTTCCCGAACTCGTTTCGACGTGCCGAACGCAATGGCGCAACCCGTTTCACCAAATTCCGTCCCGAAAATATCGTTGACCAAAATGCCCTTTAATTATTAAATTCCAATTTAATTCCTTTTAATTCATTTTTAATTTCTTATTTAATTAACTCAATTATTTTATGTTATTTTCCTTTAATTTTGGGTCAAGGATGTTACACAACAGAAGCACTAGAAGCTTAAGCTGCAAAGTGAATCCCAACATCTATTTTTGCACTTTGAGACTAGGCACCCAATAATTTGATGGTCATGGGCCTTGGTCTAGAGCATTATCAAACCTAATGCTAGATCACAAAATCAAGAAACTACTAGCCACTGACTTAGATTACTAATGGCAACTACATCGAAGCCATTGCTCCGGAATCGGGCCTCTATGACCAAACAGAGGATTATTGTCAATTACCACAAAAAAAAAAGATAGTCTTTGAACAAAGATTACCTGATGTCGATGGATTGAAATTATTCTTTTTTCATTCTGAATTACCCTGGTGTTGTTTAGCTCCAGCCTCCGTCAAATAGGTGAGATTTCGAATTCCAGCTACAAGTATAATTAAACAAAAAAAATAAAGTAAGAAGCTCCATAGAGGGATTTATGGAGGCAATAACCGCTCAGTTTCTTTTTGCCAAGAGAGATCTAAGAGTGGCATATATGAGAGGATTCAATTCAAAAAATTGACTAGAGTTTGCTCTTACCAGCGAAAGTGGAAGGGGAAGTCAGAGGCGATCGGACCAGAGGCAACAGATCGGGCTTGTTGTGTGAAGAGGTCGGCGTTCGTTCGTGGTTCGGCGTTCATCATGGCTGATTGGCGATGGTCTTGGTTCGTTGGCATTCGTCATGGTCGACGCGTTCGAGGTCGGAATTTCTAAATAAAGCCTAAACAGATGTTATTTGAGAATGAGATTTGGGCTTAAGTTTGGGCCTTACAAATCCCTCTTCTAAATTCCATCATTTGTCAAATTCCTCCTATGTCTTTTGCCAAACAAGTTATTTTGGCCCATGGGATTTTTAAATCCTAAAAAAACCCAAATCCCTTCCCCAAATCCCTTCCCCAAATCCCTCATCCAAACACACCCTTATGGATATGAGTTTAGTTCCTCTTGCATGGAGGAGAAGAGGAAAAAAACCTAGGTTTCAGCGGAACCCAGATTTTACTTCAGCAATTTGATATTTTCATACACTAGCAATACAGATCATGCTAATAGTTTGAAATCTCAGATGTGTAATTAAGCAACAGAGGAAGTTCTGCAAAGGGCATTTCTTGTTGATTGATATATACCTCATTTTCATTCTAGCAATTTATGTTGTCCTTCACAAGATCCTAATCCAGATTAATTGCAGATATAAATAATTTTGAGACGAAAAAGAATCTAGAATTAATGTATGAGAATCATGTTGTGATGGTGGTGATGGCAGCAAGATACGGCGGCGCCGGTTGGCTCAAAGTCAATAGTGATGTTGGGTTGCTGGAGAGACTCAAACTCGTGTCCCTTGAATTGGGAATTTGTTTTGCTTAAACGATTAGTGTTACAAGGTGTTAATTCGATTTAATAATGCTGATTTGATTTTTTAAAAAGTAATTAAAAATGATGACAAGGAAAATATTCTCCTTTAATTTTAAAAAGCGTAATTAAAAATGGTTACAAGACAAATGATATGAGTTATCATGTCGTATGCTATGTGAGTTGGTGCCTCCAACATTATTGCAAACAAATAAATCATTCGGCCAAAAGAAAAGAAAAAAAACGTAACAAAGGAAAAACAAAACACATCCTGTTGTCTTTTTTATTGCGACAGAGGAATTTGCATTACATAAATACACCTTATTTTTTGTTCAAGCGTGAAGCGATTGCTGATTCGAGTGGCAATAGTGTCGTTGGCCTCCTCATGCGGTGATGGTGGCGGCGAAGGCGACTGCGAAACAGAGAAAGGAGTTGAGGCACAAGAGGCACCAATTTGGGGGTGAAAAGCAGTAGGGTGAGCAGCAAGAAGCACAAAAGGACTAAAGAAACTGATAATGGAGAAAAGAATGAGAAAGGTTTCTCTGTGTTTTCTTGTATGTCTGTACAACTCATATACATTGAATATAAAGGAATACGTCTAGTCTAAAATAGGTAAACCGACAGACAAACAACTAAACTTTAGGAGCCAATTACAGCAATTACAATTTGATTTATTCACCGAGATTCGATCCACAAATCAAGCTTTGATTGACGTTGACCGTGATTTCCAACACGCCCCTCAGGCTGGAACGTGGATGTCCAAGATTCCTAGCTTGCGAAGGAGAGTATGAAATAACGAGCTCCCTAGTGGCTTAGTGAATATATCTGCTATCTGTTGAGTGAAGAAACATGAGCTGTCTTGATTAAACACGATTGTATTCTCTCACGCACGAGTGTGGCAGTCAATTTCAATGTGTTTCGTGCGTTCATGGAACACGGGGTTGGCTGCGATGTGTAGAGCAGCCTGGTTGTCGCAATATAAGAGGGCTGGTTGTAAGTGTGTTACCCGCAAGTCTTGCAAAAGGTATTTGAGCCATATTAATTCACAAGTAAGAGATGCCATGGATCTATATTCCGATTCTCACGAGGAGCGTGACACGATTGATTGTTTCTTGCTTTTCCAAGATATGGGTGCTCCTCCAAGAAAGACGCAAAAATGCAATGAGATCTTCTGGTTGTTGGGCAACTTGCCCGATCAGCACACAAGATCCTTTCAATTGCAGCTTACCATGTGATGGGAATAAGACACCTTGGCCTGGTGCTTTCTTCAAGTAACGTAGGACACGATACGCTGCCTCAAGGTGGGGTTTTCTTGGTTGTTGCATAAATTGGCTGAGAACATGAACCGAGAAGGTGATGTCCGGCCTCGTGATGGTGAGGTATATGAGGCGACCAATGAGGCGTCTATATTGTGATGGGTCTTTGAGTAGTTCACCATCCGAAGGTGTGAGCCTTTGATTTTGTTCCATTGGGAATTTAGTTGGTTTTGCCCCAATCATACCTGCATCCTCAAGTATATCCAGAGTGTATTTACGTTTGGGAAATAGCAATGCCTTGCTTTGAGTAGGCAACTTCAACTCCAAGGAAGTACTTGAGATGGCCTAAGTCCTTGATCCGAAAATTGTTGTGTAAAAATCTCTTGACTCTTCGATTGCGGTGTTGTCGTTTCTGTGATGATCATATCATCGACATAAAGTAACACTTGCTGTAAAAGAAACACCTCGTACCTTAGTAAACAAGGAATAGTCCGCCTTAGACCGTTGAAATCCGGCTCGTTTAATGGCTGTTGAGAACTTTGAGAACCAATTGCGCGATGCTTGCTTTAAACCATATAGTGACTTCAAGTCGACACACCATATTCGCCCCTGTCGACGAAGGCCAGGAGGAGGCAGCATAAAAACCTCTTCATCCAAATCTCCGTGAAGGAAGGCATTTTGGACGTCGAGTTGATGCAAGGACCAATGTCGGACAGCAGCAACAGCAAGTAAGCATTTGAGGGTGACCAATTTGGCTACGGGTGAAAAGGTTTCGGTATAGTCAAGACCTTCCATTTGTGTACAACCCTTGGCGACAAGGCGGGCTTTGTATCTTTCGATTGTGCCATCAGAGCGGTATTTAATCTTATATACCCATTTGCTCCCAATGGCTCGTTTTCCCGGTGGTAAGGGGCATAAAGTCCATGTGTTGTTCTGTTCAAGAGCTGTCAATTCAGCCTGCATAGCCTCCCTCCACTTCGGATCTGAATCAGCCTGTGCAAAGGATTTTGGTTCGCTATGGGCAGAGAGACTAGTGATAAAACAACGATGAGATGGAGATAAATGATCATAAGAGACAAAATTAGATAAAGGGTGATGAGTACCTCGACGAGAAGACGATGACCCGGGGGGAAGCATGATGGCATTGGAGCAGTGGTAATCTTGGAGGTGTGGGGGTGGGTGGCGTTCACGTTGACTACGTCGAGGAACAACAGGTGGAGTGGTCACTGATGATGGCATGGGTGTGTCGATTGTAGTGTGTGTAGGTTCAGGGGGTGTTAGTGGCATAAATGGTGGTGACGGCATGGTGTGATTTGATGAAGATGAAGTAGTGGGGTTGGGCTGAATGTTGTCATGGAATTGGTTGGGCTGGGTGTGGGATGATGTTGTAATATTTGGTGGTGAAGGTATTGGTGTTGGATCTGTGGGTGCATGCGACATGTTTGTGGGATTAAAGAGTGTGGGTTGATATGTGACATCTGGTAAAGGCAAAGGTAGGACTGAGGGGTCTGGGTAGTCAGTTTGTGTGTCTTGGGGTTGAGTAAAAAATGGGAATATTGTTTCATGGAAGGTGACATCTCGGCTGGAAAAGAAAGTTTTGGTAGAGAGATCATATAGGCGATATGCCTTTTGGCCAAGAGGGTAACCCACAAAAACACATCTGCGTGCCCTGGAATCAAACTTGTGTGAGGGTTTAGTGCTGGTGGCATAACATAAACAGCCAAATACTTTCATATGATTGTACTGAGGTGCGGTGTTATGGAGCTTTTCATATGGTGTGCTTTTGGAGAGAACGGGTGTGGGTAATCTGTTTATTATGTAAGCCGCAGTAAGAATGCTTTCCCCCCAAAATGTAAGTGGTAGGTGAGCTTGGAATCGTAGAGCACGAGCAACATTTAAGAGGTGACGATGTTTGCGCTCTACGACTCCATTTTGTTGTGGTGTTGCTGGGCAAGAATGTTGAAAAAGAATTCCCAAGTCGTTAAAAAAAGGTCGCATTGAAATGAACTCACTCCCATTGTCTGCCCTAACTTGTTTAACACTACATTGGAATTGTGTTTTGACAAAGGCAATGAATGATTTTAGTAAACCTTGTGTTTCAGATTTAAACGTCATAAGATGTATCCAAGTGTAGCGTGAGAAATCATCTACAATAGTTAAAAATAACGGGCACCTAGGAATGTGAATGAGTGCGATGGGGACCCCAAATGTCACAATGTATGAGATCAAAAGGCGCATGTGATGAAATTGAACTTAAATTGAAAGGCAATCTAGTTTGTTTTGCCATGGGGCAAATTTCACAATGCTTATTAGGATGAAAAGAAATATTAGGAACTGTCTTGGATAAAAATTGTAACGGTGCAGCAGAGGGATGTCCTAGGCGGCGGTGCCATAACTGGAATGGTAGAGATGGTGTTGGCTCGAATTTCTGGTGGTGGCTTGATGGTCGTGTGTTTGGACAGGTAGTAGAGACCATTATGCTCCTTCCCAGGCCAATCACCTTCATCGTTGTCAAGTCCTGTAAGATACAAAAGTTAGGATGAAATATGATGATACATCGCAAATCACGAGTAATTTTACCGATCGAGAGTAAATTGACCCGAAAGGAAGGTACATGAAGGACATTTTTGATGAATAAATTGGGATTAACTTGTATTGAACCAACAGATAGGATATCTATGTGTGAGCCATTAGGTAAACCAACAGTGTCATGGTAAGGTGTTTGATGCAAAAGATGAGAGGAGGAGGATATATGATCACTTGCACCACTATCAATGATCCAGGCCGTAGAACATTTGGGATTGGATTTACTGTCACATTTCCACAAAGCTGGGTTTTACCGAGTAAGGCCCTTATCTCGAGTGTATTCCTCCTCCGTGAATTGAGGAAAGTTTTGATGCGCATTCTCTGCGGTGGTGAGTTTGGTCGTGCCGTGAGCATTATTGGCCGTGAAACGCTTGTTCTGTTTGGTGGCTTAATCGCTTTTCCATGGAACTTGTGCCCTGGTGGAAAGCCGATGATGTAGTAGCAACGATCAATCGTGTGTGTATCACCCTCACAAGGTGTGCAATACAAGGATTTCCCTTTGCTGTCTTGTGATTTTGCAGTACTCGTGATCTATGTTCTTTGTGCTTTTCTTCACGTTCATGGCATGAATATCGCCGTCACGAGCATTAGCAAGTCGTCGCTTTTCTTCTTGGAGTAGAAGTGAGTAGATCTTTCTGATATTGGGAAGTGGTTGCATCAAAAGGATTTGTCCACGAATGGCAGAGTATGTGTCATTCAACCCCATGAGGAATTGAAGGATCTGCTCTTGCTCTTCCCTTTCAAAGAATCGCTTCAAACCCGCACGATTACATGAAGGTGGATCGTTGTACGATCCTAGCTCGTCCCAAAAGGACTTGAGTGTCGTATAGTAGACTGCTATGGACTGTTGTTGCCGACGGTGCTCAACGATCCCTCGTTTGAGTTCAAAAATACGGGAAAGATTCCCTGTGAGAACCGTTCTTGAAGATCTGCCCGGACTTGGTAGTGTGTTGGAGAAGATCACGGTATTGGTCGGGGTTGGGCTGATTGAATTGAGGATCCACGACTTCACGATCTGATTGCATCTTCTCCAAGCTCCATATTTGGGATCCTTCTCTGACGGCGCTTTGATTGTGCCATCGACAAAGCCAAGCTTGTTCTTAGCTTCCAGAGACATCATCATGGCGCGACTCCACGTCGCGTAGTTGTCACCCTCCAAGGGTCGAGTGACGATAAGCGTGCCCGGTGTGATGCGAAGGGTGAATATAATAGGGATCGTTGAAATCCATAACCTCTGTCGACTTCTTCTCCGATAAAGTTTCAGTCATGGTGGTCAATGATATTGGCGGAAGCAAAGTGAGTAATATCGTGCACCAGGATGGTGCTACGATACCATAAAGAAAGCGATAATGGAGAAAAGAATGAGAAAGGTTTCTCTGTGTTTTCTTGTATGTCTGCATACAACTCATATACATTGAATATAAAGGAATACGTCTAGTCTAAAATAGGTAAACCGACAGACAAACAACTAAACTTTAGGAGCCAATTACAGCAATTACAATTTGATTTATTCACTGAGATTCGATCCACAAATCAAGCTTTGATTGACGTTGACTGTGATTTCCAACAAGGACAGCCAGGACCAAGAGGAGGTGGAGACAAGAGAAGGCTCAATCTTGATATTGTGTTGTGATGGAGGAAATATTGTTTGATTATTGTTTGGCTTCTGGGCAATTAATCAATCTTGATAAATCTAATATCTTTTTTAGCCCTAAAACCCCTATATGGGTTAGAAAGGATTTATGTTGGATTTTTGGGGTCAAAGAAGCAGACAATCCTGGGAAATATTTGGGTTTACCTACTATTTGGGGTAGGTCTAAGAAAGAGGCTCTTAATTATATTAAAGAGCGCATTTTAGGAAAAGTACAAGGTTGGAAGCAAAAACATTTATCGCAAGCTGGTAAGGAGACTTTGATAAAGGCTGTTCTTTTTGCTGTCCCTTCTTACCCCATGTCGTGCTTCAAGCTTCCAATTACTCTATGTCGTGAAATTGATTCCCTTATTGCTAATTTCTGGTGGGGGAATAATTCCTTAGGGGAAATAAAATTCATTGGAAGCGTTGGGAGTTGATGGGCTTATCTAAGGCTACTGGAGGAATGGGGTTCAAAAACCTAGGTTATTTCAATGATGCTATGCTGGCTCGGCAAGCTTGGAGGATTCTTTGCAACCCGGGTGCCTTATGGGTCCAAATTCTTAAAGGTTTATATTTTCCTGATTGCAGTTTTTTGGAAGCTCAAAAAGGAGGCCGTGCTTCGTGGGCTTGGTCTAGCATTCTGGTGGGACGGGATATTATTCTTTCTGGGGCTCATTGGCAGATTCTAAATGGATCTTCTACCTCAATTTGGAAGTTTCGGAAATATCGGTGGTTCAAAAACACGGAAATATCGATGGAAATATCGGGAAAATATCGATATCGATAAAAATTGGATAAAAACCACGGAAATTGTAAGAAAAACTTGGAAATTTTTATTGAAACTTTGGAGAACGTTTATTTAGTCAATTATCTATTGGTTTATCACAAAAAATTGGAAGGAAATGCATGTCATGGTGGGTTTGAGTGGATTAAGTTGATTATGTAGTGACCTGACAAATACCGTGACTTTAGAAAATATATATTAATTAGTGAAAGAAAATTAAACACACCATAATTTTTTAGTTATAATAATTTACTACAATATATTACACTTGATACATATGATAAGATATATAAGCTTTACCAAAAAAACAAAGATAAAATATATGAGTAACTTAATACCACATAGAAAGAATTTCTATTAAAGTTCAAACTTAGCATCACATATAAATATAATGAACAATATTAAAACTCAATGGTGAATAATAATACAACTACATAATACATGGTAAGATATATCAGTAACCTTATTTCACATTATTCACTAGACATGGTACACGTTCTTATATTTATTATTTATAAAAAAATTGAAAAATAATTTAAGATGTAAATCAACTTGATTTGTCATGAAAATTAGGCACTTTACCATGCTTAAAAATTATAGTGAAGATTGAAAATCAACTAAGGACATAAATAAATTTATTTAAGAAAGAATTAAATAGGAAATAAATAAAATGATTATAGATATTTAAGTAATTAAGCAACAATTTGAAGGGGAATTTAGTAATGTAAGTACTTATAATGAATAATAAAATAATCAATAACATTAAATGGATTAGATAGGAAATAAATAAATTATATCAAGTGTTTAAGTAACTAATCAACAATATAAAACAATAAGTAATTAATTTAATTTTTATTTTGAGAAACAGCTCACATAACATATATAAATATGAGTTTCCATACATAATAAGCACAAAGTGATCATTGGCGTGGTGGTAAAATGGCAAGGGAAATATGCGAAGGGGCACGGGTTCAACCCCCACAATGCTCTACTGTGTGAGCCTTTCCCTTTTTGTTTTTTTGTTTTTTTGTTTTTGGTGAGATGGGGCAAGATGGCCAGAACCATATCATAACTCATGTGAGCCTTTTTTTTTTAACTCAATAACATAAATATTTAATAATTTTACATTCAACCTAATTTTAAAATAAATAAAAAAGCAACAGGGTTTTTAACCCTAACACCTTTCGATCTCTATCATTATGTCTCACTCTCAGCCGCCAATTCTTCATCTTCAACCAAAAAAACTTTCCTCTTCTTCTCAATGCCAACCTCTTCTTCTCAACTCCATCATCTTCTACTCAACCCCACGATCTTCACCTTCTTCTCAACGCCAACATCTTCTCAGATCAAATCAGACCAAGCTTTATTTTTCATGTGGAAAGTGGGACCAAGCTTTATTTTTCAGATCAGATCAGACCAAGCTTCTCAGATCAGATCAGATCGGTTAACCACCTTGGTCGGTGCTCAGTTCCTATTTTTGGCAAGCCGATAGCTTCAACTCGATGCTCGGGTTGGGCTCAAAATCGACCCAACCTGCTGCGTGAGTTTTCTCTTATGTATTTTTTTTCTGGGTTTGGTCAATGTCGCGATATTATTGAAAATTTCGATAATATCGCGATATTTTGACAATTTCAGTTTGAATTTGAACGAAAATATCGCTTCCGATATTTCGGCGATATTTTCAAGGATATTTTCGATAAATTGACGAGATTTAAATGGAATGTTGCGAAAATATCGGGAACCCAAAAAAATGATATTTTCGCTGAAATATCGGCGAAAATATCGAAAATTTAATTCCTTGATCCCAGGTATCCCGGGTGGTTATTTGCGACCTTATCTCCCTATTCCTGTTGATGCTCCTGTCAAGGTATGTGAGTTAATTGATTGGGATCATGGAGTTTGGAATTTGTTACCCATTGCTCATATTATTTCCCAACATGAGCTTAATGCTATTACTGACTATTCCAATTGGGGGTCTGTCTCTAGTGACCGGCTCGTTTGGCCTTGGGTCAAGTCGGGTAACTTTCTTGTGAAGTCGGGCTATAATTGGATTGCAAATCAAAACATCAGAGTCCCTTGGCTTATGCCCAATCTTCGCATACCATTTCTCTTGATACTTGGAAGATCATTTGGGAGTCCAAAACCCTTCCGAAAGTGAAACATTTTCTTTGGCGAGCGGTCTCTAATATTCTCCCTTCCTTCTTAAATCTCTATAAGCGTAAGTTGTCCTCTTCGCATTTATGTCCTATTTGGAGAGTCCTGAATCAAGTGAACATATGCTGGTCCTTTGTCCTTGGACGGCGTGTGTTTGGTTTGGAAGTGCAATTGGCTATCAGGTGGATTTGTAAAGCTTTACTTCTTTGGATTGTTGGTTGGGCAGTCTCTTGAGGGGGAGAGTATGTTTTCTCCTAATTCTAGGTGGATTTTTTCGGTTGTTGCTTTCACTTGTTGGCATATTTGGAAGGCTCGGTGTAGTTTTGTTTATAATAATATCCATTGTGCTTGCAGCTATTGGTTCTCGTGCTTGTCTGGCGGTGTCGGAATTTTGGAATGTTATTGAGAAGCCGGTTCTTGGGCCTGCGAGTTTGCCTAATCAGCATTCTACTCCTCATCCTTCTCATTGGTTTCCCCCCCAGTTCTTCTTATGTTAAGATTAATACTGACAGTTCTTGGAAATCTAGTTCTGCTATGGCTGGAGTTGGTGTTATTATTCGGAAGACAGCTGGTTCTTGTATTGGGGGTCATGCTACTCAGGTGTGTGCCCAATCTCCTCTTATGGCTGAAGTTTTGGCTTTAAAACATGGAGTTGAATTTGGTTAATGTTGTGGTGGAATCTGATTCTCAAGTGGCTATTAATTCTGCTCAGAGTGATGTTTCTATCTGTAATTGGGAGTTGTATCCTATCCTAAAGGATATTAGGTTTCTTAAAGCCTATTTCTCTAATCTGATTTGGGCATGGGTGCCCCATGAAGCGAACCGGACTGCGGATGCCGTTGCCTCGCTTGCCAGGAAGGGGATGTGCTTGGAGTCGTGGCTTGTGCGACCTCCATCCTCTCTAGTTCATATTTTATCTCGGGATGGTCTTCCTTGCCCTCCGCCTGGTGTTTAGTCTTGTGTTGTGTGGATTTGTTTTCTTTTCTTATTTGTTCGTTCTTAGTTTTGGTGTGTCTATCCTGTTTGTTTGTTTGGGTTTGGCTCCCCTCTGAGCTTTTGCCTGTTGGCTTTCTATGTTATCTTTGTTGACCAAAAAAAAAAGTGGAATTAAATCCGTCGACCAAGGTTGAATACCAAACTTGCCCCCAACTTTGCTTTTGGGAGCTGAGCGCCTGCCTTTACAGGTAGATACAAAACTTTTCCACATTATCTGGTATCTGAACAAAAAAGAAAAAAGGATAACTTAGCTCTCAGAGCTCAACAGCAATGGCTTCGCCTTTCCCTTCGTCCCTCCCTCGTCTCTCACTCCTCTCCAAACCTTCACCACCTCAAAACCACCGCCTTCTGCTAGCTCCGACCCGACCCGAAACTTTCCCGGTTCGAATGCCGGGCCGGGCAGATCGGCTTCTTCACCCGGCTCGGAAGGCTTATCAAGGAGAAGGCCAAAAGCGACGTAGGGAAGCTCTTCTCCGGCTTCTCCAAGACTCGGGATAATCTCGCCGTCATCGACGAGCTCTTGCTCTACTGGAATCTGGCTGACACTGATCGAGTCCTTGACGAACTGGAAGAGGTTTTTCTTCTCTCCCTGTTTGTTTCTCGAAAAAATATAAAACCTCCGTGGAAAATCTGATAATTTCTGTTGTTTTCGGTTTCAAGCTCTGCTGGTATCGGATTTTGGTCCAAGAATCACAATTAAGATTGTGGAAAGTTTGAGGGAGGACATAGTAGCTGGGAAGCATTGAAGAAGACTGTGCTGGATTTGTTAACTACAAGAGGGAGCAAAACTGAACTTCAACTTGGATACAGGTATTGGCCTTTTCTGAGTTTTAGAATTTTGTCAATTTCTTTTTAATGTTATGTTCAATGTAGGAGTTTTTGTTGTGTTATCAGGAAACCGGCTGTGTGGTTATGATTGTCGGCGTTAATGGAGGTGGGAAGACAACATCTCTTGGTAAGAATGGAACTCATTATGTATCATGCACTCTCTGCTGAGGTTTAAGAGACATTCTGATATGCAACCCATTTAATCTGGCAGCATTAATTTTTGGGGGAATTTTACTGGAAATGTTCTAAACTTAAGTTTAAGGGAATTTTAAGCCAAACTTCATAGTGACATTTCCATTATATAAATCCAGCATTATAGAGTATTTTGTTTCTTTAATAAACTTTTTAACTATTTTCATGCTGTGGTCTAATGATTAAGGACACTTAACTTAAGTCTGATGATGATCTGATAAACTATCCTCATGCAGGAAAGCTGGCTTACAGATTGAAGAAGGAAGGGGTGAAGGTGAGATTTTGCCATCTCTTCATTGCCCTTACAGCACTGAATTGGTTTGAAGCATATGAGAAAAACTGGTTACAATATCCAAGAAAAGCGTACCTATTTCAATGGCTTCTCTGGTCTAAATTGCATCGGGTTTGAAATTGTGAATGCATCATCCTTCCCATTGAACAGAATAATTCGGAGTATATTCTTTGTCACCATGAATTGCATGCCTCTAAGTTTCAATTAGTATGTGATGCTCTCAAACCTATTCATGAATTGCCACTTGCTTATGTGCATGATACGTGCCACATGCTTTGCTGTTATTTTCTCATGTATCTTCTTTAATTTTTATGCATTAAAGCGATACCGCCATATTTCAAATACTCCATTTAATGCTATTTGTGACACGATGGCCCCTGGTCCTTTCAATTCTTTGACGTGTAAATCAGGCTATTCATGCCTGCCACTACCATTGAAGATTGCAAAGAGTAGCTTAAAATGTTTAGGTGTCTCTCTCTTTGACCGTGTGAGTTGAGATATTTAGTAACTCTTCCAAATTCTTATGTGTCATGTGAGACCGTATTTCTTTATGCGCCTGATATATTTCTTTTAAATATATGCAGGAGATCCTACAAGTTCTTGATGGAACCACAGGTTTAAACATGCTTCCGCAAGCAAGAGAATTCAGTGAGGTAATGTTCTTATCCTTCACCTCCTGGATTATTATGCTTTTGTCAGAACATAAGATTATTGATTCTAGGGTTAAATACCTTTTTCGTCACTGGGTTTTTAACGCAAATTCAATTTGGTCACTGATAAATTTGTTTAGCCAAATTAGTCACCGTGCTTCTTAAACTTTACAATTTATAGACATTTCGTTATCTTCTTCCAAAGATTTCCCCCAATTTGTTAAACCCTAATAGCACAATATACCATAACTTGTTGAGTTCGAGGAAGAAGACTGAAGATGCTTTTCTTAAAAAATAAAAATAAAAAATGCACTTAACTGAAGATAACAAATTGTCTATAAATTGTAAACATTGGAAAACACGGTGACCAATTTGGCTAAATTTTTTTATTCAATGACCAAATTGAATTTTCATGTAAAACCCAGTGACCAAAAATGTTTTGTGCAATTTTTTCTCTACAATAAATGTTCTAGTGTGTTGATTATTTACATTATAAACATCGTGACAGATTGTTGGGATAACTGGTTTGATATTGACAAAACTTGATGGTTCTGCTAGAGGTGGCTGTGTGGTAGGTTCCAAGTCTTCTATCCCATATCATTTTCAATTTATTCATGAATTGATATATTGGCATAGCTTCTATTGTTTCAAGACTTAATTCGCAAATATGTTTTTTTTTTCAAATAATTCACTAATCCTAAGATTGTATCTTATTTCAGGTCAGTGTGGTAAATGAACTAGGCATCCCTGTAAAGTTTGTGGGTGTTGGTGAAGGTGTAGAAGACCTCCAACCCTTTGATGCAGAGGCCTTTGTTAATGCCATATTTTCGTAACCCTAAAGGATGGTGAGTGTCACATCAATTGACTATGTTCTTCTGATTCCAGATATTAGTGATTTTTATCAGACGTTTCTCTCTCCCTGTAGAGAATTACATAATCCCCTGAATCTTTGTGAGCTGGCGGCGCGTCCTTGTCCAGCCAATGTCAGCAACCATTTGATCTGATTGGGGAAAATGAGTTTAGGATGAAGCTTCCATGTCGAATCCCACATTCAGTCGTCAGATGGTCAAGACTATGACCTGCTCATACGGCAATTTTACTTTCCGGTATCATTTTGCTGCTGTCGGATGAAACTTGACTGGAACTGTAACAGAGTTGTGAAGCCTTAAGCTGCAAGGCGGTTGCTGCCGTATAGGATTGAAACGTGGTTCTAAGCCTTCATACCACACTGGGTACCTCAATTCCTATCTTCTACGGGCGCCTCTTTTGTCTCGTCATTTAAAACGAACAATAAGCAAAAACCTTAGAAACCTTAAACTTTTTGCCAACTAATAACTTACTCTCAATCATAGCGTTGGAAAGAAACAAAGATACAGTGATATTAGACTCCAGATTCATAATTTGGCAATGGGCAGTGTAAGCTCAATTGAACTGAATTGAATACAAACAAAACAACAGAGTAAAACTAACAATGCCAACTGATCAATGATGGCCTGATATTTTTTGGGATCAAGGTATCCCCTAAGAGCAGTTCCATCCATTTGCTATGGCAAAGAGTAAGGACAAGGCAAAGGCTGTTACTATTCATGTGAATAGTGGTAGCCCTTGCAAAATGCTGTTTGTGTTTTCACCAATTGCCATGGCAAAGGGCAAATACTATTCACTTTTAACTTTTTTTTATTTTTATAAACTTAAACGATTAATTTGGAGAAGATTTTCGGTTGCCACGTGTCAATATTTATTATAAAAATCCGAATGAATTTTTCGAATAAGATTTTCTGTATGAGATTTTCACATGTGATTAATTTATGTGTATGTATGAAATTAATAATAATAAAATTGCTAGGTATGTATAAAAAAATATTTCTGAACTTTTTGGATTTTTAAAATTTTTTTATGTCGCCGACGTCACCTATCCTAGGCAATAGCCCCAAGCAAGTTTTGTCTTTGGGCTTGCCAGGCTGATGGAGCCCACTTCTTGCCTAGGTTGGCCTTCACCGCTGGAGTTGGTTTTTGGGGACTGGGTTGCGTTTTGCCCGGGCAAAACACACCCGTTGGAAATGCTCTAATAAGGTTATTAAATAAGGCTTATTTAATCCAACTTTTCAATGGGAATTTGAATCTATATTTTTTTGGGCACAAAAGTCAAAAGACAAGTATCAAAGTCATCAATAGGAATTTGGATATATATCAACTTTTCTATTTAAAAAACAGGACACGGTGGCCACAACCCCTTTAGCGGTGCTCAATATTACAAAAATTCCATGAAAAAATAACTTACAAAAAGTTAAAATAAAATACGTGTTGCACTGACAGAACAACACCTGTCTTTATCTTAATATATCTGTTCTTTCAAAATTTTGTAACTCATCATTCCTGAATCCTGAATGCTGATTGATTGTTGGTTTGGTTTCTCTAACTTGGGTAAAAAAGATGATGCTTGCCTCCCTCACGTGTAAGGAGATACTCCTCCTTCCTGCGAATTATAGTTTGACACATGCAAAATTAATTCATAAAAAACACAAAAAGAAAAATTTATGCACACATGTCATACCGCTATTACCATAAATGCAAAATCTCCTACTTATTTACATGGTAAAGAGGGAAGTATTTTCCAAACAAAAACATAAAAAGACAAGCAATGACTATTTGTTTTGTATCCACCCAGTCGTTAACGACAACGACCATTGGTGAGTTGTGCACCTGTAACTCAGCAACGCCTATTTGTTTTGTAGGCCATTTTTTGTTGACTGCTTCTAAACGAACCCTAAAATTAACTGAGTACACCCTACTACCAAATTATTTATTGAATTACTAAGTTATCCTAATATAAAATGAGCAAAAAGGATATATTACATTATGAAACAGGTATATTTTTAATAAGTACACCCTACTCACCATATTCAACCCTAATTGAACATAGAGAAATTTTCCTATTACTTAGCGTGCCTAAATTTAGAAGAAAATTCCAAGAACACAATGAAATATCAAAGATTTGTAGAAATGATGTTGAAGCAACTTCTTGGTCCCATAAGAGACCCACACACAAAGGGAAGAAGTTTGTTCCAACTGGGCTTCTAGTTCTAGAGGGTGGTGTATCAATCAAAAAGATGAACATTACCAGACATCTGGCTATATCAATCAAAAAGAAGATTTAAACAGAGACAATCAGAGAGAAGTGCAACACCACCAATTCGATCAGCAGATGATTGGACGTGTCAACTTGGGAAGAAAGCCCCAACAGGACACTGACATATCAGAAATTTGTGACAGTGGTGTGGAAACGGCCAACATTATTCAACTTGAAATTAGAATTAAGAATCAGGCAGAGCGTTCAAACTTGGTTCCTGCTTCAAGTGGAGAGTCACAAGGATTTACAATTTGAATTTTATGAGCTAGCAAATCTACTCCCACAGTAGCTAACAAAATTAAAGATTTTGATGCAAACCCAAAATATGAAAAGATGACATGAATTCATATAAAAAGAGAAATCTGATTTAGGATTAGAGTGTACCAAGGGTATTTTTGGTAGTTAAATAGAGTGTACTTAGTTAATTTTACATTTTGATTAAAATATTAGGGTGTACTTAAATCATAGGGTGTACTCGATTAATTTTAGGATTCGTTTAGCACCACTCTTTTTGTTTTGTGTGTTTTTTATTGGTAGTCTGCACAAGTTGGGTTGGGTTTGCGTTGAGTGCTTACCCTTTTTAATTTTTTTTTGACAAAAATGGTTTTTTATTCGGCTCAAATAAGAGCCCCATTGGGATGCCTTTTCGGCCTTGGGTCACATATACGAGAGGCCCCATGGTGGTTGAGTTCCAAATAGAGACTCCATTGGGATGGCCCAGCTGCAGCAGATAGTGTAGATCAAGACCGTTTGGGCAGTATGGATCAGGTAGAGAACTTGAATGGAAGAGATGCATGAACTTATATTTGCTTTTTCTTTCTAGTTTTGTTTTGTCTATAAGAATTTAATTGACATGTATAACTAGTCTACTGACATACGGACATTGCTTGGCTCCTGATGCATCAGGAGCCAATCCTCCTTCACAAGCCACGTGGCATCTTTATAATCAGACACCTTTTTTTTTTTTGTGGGTTTTCATCGAGTCTCTCACCCACTCTCTTTTCCTCTTTTGGTTTCAGCAATTCTTTCTCTCTCATTTTTTTTTTGTTTAACCCACCCTTCTCACATCTCTCTTTCTCAGTCTCTCATCTCTCCGGGCATCGACGACATAAATTTCCGGCGAACTTCTCTCAGTGTTTGATTAATTATTTTGGGATGGTTAGTCCAACAAAATTATTTCCATTTCTTAATTTCTATTTTATTTTTGGAATTTTAGTTTCATAATTCCTATACATGACAGATTCTTCATATTGGGGGGTTGGTTTCTTATATTTATATGGTTTATCAAAGTAGTCTACTTGTTAGCATCAGCATCAGTGGCTAGTCCACGTTTGGTTACTTTGTAATTTTTGTTCTTCTATTTGGGCTTAATTGATGACAACGAAATGGCTTAATGAAAAGCTCTTTTTTTCTTCAAACAGGTTGGGTGCAACCTATACAATCAATTTACATAAGTTTATTATAAGCAAGGGTATGGCAGTTTAAAGTAGTTGGAGTTTGCCGTTGAGGAGGCTTGAGTTAAATTAGAAAGGCTTGGGTTAGAGAGTTGAAAGAAACAAAAAGCAGAAAAAAATAAAATAAAAGGTGTCTGAGACGGAGAGATGAGAGAAGAGAGGGTGAAACGAAAAATATGAGAGGGAGTCGCTGAAACCAAAAGAGTGAAATGAGAGTGGGTGGGAAAGAGAGAGAGACTCGATGAAAACCCCCCCAGAAAAAAAAAGAAAAAAAAGGTGTCTGATTGTAAAGATGCCACGTGGCTTGTGAAGGAGGACTGGCTCCTGATGCATCAGGAGCCAAGCAATGTCCCTGACATATAGTCTTAAAAGTGCTTTCTGAATAGTTATTTCTCAGGCTGTGAAGAGAGGGAAAGAACAACGATGCCCCAACTGAAATTCAGACTGTGGTAACCAAATTCTTCCCTTAATAAAACCCTAGGTCAAATTGATTTCCTTCCATTTGGGAATTATCTAACCTAATTTGGGATTACTCAATTTAATTGGGAGTTATTTGATTCTTGCCTTAATTAGGGATTTGATTTAAATTAAATCCCTAATTACACCAACCTCACCAACCTCACCAACCTCACCAAATCGGAAGAATAATTCCTTCCCATCTATGGAATTATTCTTAAACCCTAGCCTCCGAGGCCCTCTATAAATAGATGGGCTGCAGCGAGGGTGAAGGTACGTCTAAATTCCTACCAAACTCTGCAGAAATCATTCCACACAAACCCTAGCCACCTAATTCTTTCTCTCTCACACTAGGCTCCGCCACCACACACGGCTCCGGCCACCCTGGCTTTCCTTGAAACACCCAACCTAACTTAGGCATCGGAGGGCCTTTGGCCAACACCCCGGTGTGGTCTTTCACTCCGTGCTATTTTTGCAGGACCGAGAGAAGAGGAAGAAGGCGAAGGAATCTTAGGCGAATATTCTAGTGGGACGAAAATCGCTCCCACAAATTGGTGCTTTCATTGAGAGCGAGATAATACTCAAAGCGTGCTCCAAATCCATTTTCCACACTTTTTCCGATTAACCATGGTTGATACAAGACGTACGAAGAGTAACACCACCACGACGGGCCGTCTCATGGTTTGGTGGTGGAAACCTCTCTACAACCGCACGGAACCGTGGCTATCAACACCTTGCAGCCACCTCCTAGCGCTTTGCAGCCACCTCCACCGCTGAATTGCAGAGCAGCCACCGCATGACAGTGCTGGAATTGCGGCAATGCCGCTACATGGTCCCGTGACCTCCATAGCTTTGCGATCAGCGCAGCCGCCGAGTCGCTCTGCCACACCATCCTGCCTTCGGAACACAACAAAGGCACCACACAAGCTGCCAGGTTTCTTGCCGCACGGCCACGGCTACTTCCGCCGTCCCAGTCTTGGAGCAAATCCACTCTCTCCCTTCTCTCGCAACCACACTTGACATATGCACTGTGGTACGCGCGTCTAACGGAGCCCTAGCCCATATGCCATTGGGCCGATGCACACCTCTCCATCCGACCAGCGTAGTCGGTGGACCTTAACTCCCGGGTTGATCACCACACAGAGGGTCGACAATCAAAACAACTTGATTGGCCAGCTACTCAGGCAGATCAACTTGAATCAAGGCCCTAACCTTGGACCCCGTGACGAGGAGAGGAGGACGCACGAGCATACCGGTGAGCAGTTCGAGAGGTCCCAGGCTGGTCAGACAGGGACAAATGGGCAGAGGAGAGAACGAGATCGTGCCGACGAGACGCAGACATCCGCAAGCCGTACTACGAGCTTGGCCGACGATCCGTTCGAGGTTAGGTCCAAGGACCAATGTACGTGAAAGGCTGGGCCCATACCCAATGTCCACGCTCGTTCGGGACCACAAGGAAGTATCCAATCTAGGCTGGGCCCACAAGGAGCTCGAGTTCGTGAACAATCGCTCGATGAACGCAACGACCGACGCTCACCAACCCGTTCGAGAACCAACACACGGAGACAGGCCTTGGAGGAGTCCTCACAAGCTCAATCTCTTAATCGCCTCACGGCGGAACAACCATGGGGATCGACCCTTGGAAGTTGAGGAGGAAGTTAACCAAAGAACGCTCGAGGCAATCGAAGACGCCGACTGAGCCACCAGCCCTACGGCGCAGGATGTCGAGAAGTTAGTAAATGAACGACTCCAAGGACTCCACTTAAAGGAAGCACGAGAGGAGGCCTGCGCAAGGAGATTGATCGAGTCGATTGCTCGCCCTTTGCTGACGAAGTGGAACAAGCCGCACCTCCGGCGGTTCACAACACCGTCCATCACTCCATTCAAGGGGGACTCGGACTCGAAAGCCATTTGAGGCACTTCAAGAGCGCCATGATCTTATACAAGGCGGCACGACGCCCGATGTGCAAGGTGTTCGCGATGACTCTGCGAGGGGCAGCTCAAGATTGGTTCCACACTCTACCGTCCGCATCGATAGGCAGCTTTAAGGAGTTCGCCCTCATTTTCACAAAGGAGTACACCTCTCCTACGGACGGTCGAAGCATGCAGATCACTGTTCAACTGCGCAAGAAGCCGGAAGAGTCTCTTCGAGACTACCTCGGAAGATTTAAGGCCGAGAGGGCAAACATCATAGGATGCAACGACCTAGTTGCATCCTCGGCTCAAGAAGGGCTTGCCAACCGAACACGAGTTGTACCGTGAGCTGGCCATAACTCCGAGACAAACCTTGGCGTAAGTCTTCGCGACGGCAGAGCGCTACGCACTATGAGACGATGATCGCATCGCCGCGAAGAAAGCCGATAAACAAGCTAACCACCCGACAAGGCGGGCAAGCCAAAATAGCAGCAAGTTCGAGCACAAAACCAGGGACAAGCGCAGATCGCGGCCCGAAGAGGGAGGCTCGGAAACAGGAAACTTCACTGAGTTTACCATCCCAATCCACCAGATCCTGGCACAAGTGAAGGACAAGCCGTGGGTGAAGAGACCGCCACCTCTGAAGGGAGACCCGTCCAGGAGGGACACCAGTAAGTACTGCGCGTTCCACGGAGAGCATGGTCATTACACCAACAACTGCAACGCCTGGAAAAGGCACCTCGAGGAGCTGGTCAGAGATGGCCATTGCACGGAATTCATCGCAAAGAAAGCTATCCAGCAGATCGAGGATCGTGATGTAGCTGCCAAGGAACCTTCCCAAAAGGTCATACGGATTAACACCATTCTAGCTGACTCCCAGGAGTCCGGGCTGACCACTAAGGAACGCAAGAGAAAGATCGCGCAGGCGACTTATGTCTCCCAAGTCACAATCGGCGTACCAATCATGGAAGACACACCGTCATCGGCTTTCGGAAGAAGGACTTGATCGGACTTGATCTGCCGCACAATGATGCCCTAGTCGCCTGCATCCAAGTTGAACAAGTCGTGATCGAGCGAGTTCATGTGGACGAGGGCAGCGCAGCCAACATCCTACGACTATCTGTTATCCAACAAATGGGATTGGAGCCCAAGATCAACAAACTTGCGGATCGCTCACCGGCTTCAATGGGGCCACGTCAATCATCGTGGGAACGATTGACCTTGACGCCCACTCACCCCGATGGTCTCGCTCTCGGACTTTCATGATCATCAACGAGATCTCCCCTACAACGGAATCTTGGGTCGGCCATGGATCGGCAAGATCGAAGCCGTCACATCTGCTCTACACCGGAAGATCCGCTACCCCATCCCTGGGGCGGGATCGGGCAGATCAACGGTGACCAAACCATGTCAAGAAGGTGCACAGCCCAAGGGCTCAAGAAGAGCAAGCGATAGATTCACACGATGATGCAGTGGCCGACGTGGCGAGACATGCTCCAAGCGGACAAGCAAGCCCGAACGGGAAGGCGGTTGCTACCTTGCAATAGCAATTAAGGAGCCAGGATCAAGGCGAGGAATCCGCCGGAAAACTCCCTGAAAAGGGTTGGAAGCCCGAGGATGACGTTGAATTAGTACCCCTGGTCCTGGCCCGCCAAATAAAGAAGCGCAGATCGGCTCGCGCCAGAATCTAAACAAAACGGATCGAGACGAGGGAATCCGCCGGAAGACTCCCTTGAAGAAGGTTGGAAGCCTGAGGAAGACGTTGAGTTAGTACCCCTCGATCTGACCAGCCATGCAAAAGCGCGGATCGGCTCGCGCCTAAGCCTGCACGAGAAGGTGGAGCCGACTACCTTCCTCGAACAACAAAGACATGTTCGCATGGTCGCCATCGACACGCTGGCGTCGACCCGAGCATCATCTCGTCATCGGCTCCATGTCAACCCCGCCAGCAAACCAGTGGCGCAGAAGAGACGCAACTTCGCTCCTGAGCGAGTCGCGATCATTAAAGCCGAGATCGACAAGCTCCTAGCTGCCGGCTTCATCGAAGAGGTCTCCTACTCGGAGTGGCTAGCCAACGTTGTTACGGTGGCGAAACAAGAAAAAGGCATATGGAGAGTTTGTGTCGATTACACCGACCTCAACAAAGCATGCCCTAAAGACAACTTCCCATTGCCGAGAATAGACCAGCTCGTGGATTCAACTTCCGGCAATCACCGCTCGACTTCATGGACGCCTACTCCGGCTATAACCAAATCCTCGATGCACGAGGATGACAAGGCGAAGACTTCTTTTATCATCGAGAGAGGGACTCATTGCTACAAGGTCATGCTCTTTGTGAAGAACGCGGAGCAACCTACCAAAGGATCGTGAATAAAATTTTCAAGGAGCAGATCGGCAAAACCATGGAGGTCTACGTGGATGACATCTTGGTCAAAGCCCCTAAGCGTGCAGACCACATCAAAAACCCCGCCGAGGCATTCAAATTTACTCCACCAAGATCGCATGAAGTGAATCCAAGTAAATGCACGTTCGGTGTATCGTCCGGCCGATTCCTGGGATACCTGGTCACACAACGAGGTATCGAGGCACACCCACGCCAAATCAAGGCCATTCTCGAGATGAAGTCACGTTCAACAGTGAAGGAAATACAAAGTCCGACGGCGGAAGCGGCGCGCTCAATCGATTCCTCTCAAGATCTATCGACAAGTGCAGACCATTCTTCAAAGCTTTGAAGAAGGGACAAAAAGACAAGTGGGACAAGGAGTGCGAAGCGGCTTTCCGTAATCTAAAGACTTACCTCACTTCACCTCCATCGCTCTCAAAGCCGGTTCTGGTGAAGACTTGTTCGTGTACTGGCGGTGTCCAACCCGGCCGTCGGCTCGGCTCTTATCCGAGAAGAACTGGGGCCCAACATCCGGTATTCTACACGTCAAAAGCTCTTCTCGATGCAGAGACTCGCTACCCGAAATTGGAGAAGCTCATTTTGGCCCTAGTAGTTTCTGCGAGAAAGTTGCGACCCTACTACCAAGCTCACCGAGTCATCGTCATGACCGACTTTCCTTTGAGGTCAATCCTCCACACCACGATGCATCTCAACGACTCATGAAGTGGGCTATAGAGCTAAGCTAATACGACCTCCTCTACCGGCCAAAGATCGCAATAAAAGCCCAGGCTTTAGCAGACTTTGTCGTAGAATTCACCCCGTCACCAAGAAGAAAAGTCGACCAACCCAAAGACATGTGGCGATTGCGCGTAGATTGAGCCTCGAACCAAAAGGGAGCCGGAGTCAAGGCGTCGTCATCATCACCGGATGGAACCCTGTTAGAACAAGCTATCACGCTTGGCTTCCCACTTCAAATAACGAGGCAGAATACGAGGCATTGCTCGTTGGTTTGCGTTTCGCAAAGGAGTTATCAATCAAGAAGTCGCCATCTACTCGATTCCCGGTGATTACAAATCAAGCCTCGAGGAGAATACATGGCAAAGAAACCAAGGATGATCTTGTACCTTAACAAAGTCCAAGAGTCGTTGAAGGCATTTCCTATCTTTACCATCCAGCAAGTACCCCGAGCAGAGAACGCGCACGCAGACGCATTGGCAAGCTTAGGATCAGCCATTGGATACCCAGCCGACGCTCCATCCAGGTCGAGCACCTTGACCAGCCAAGCATAGAAGAGGCAGAGCAGCGGACTTGATGCAGATCGACGAGGATCCTAGCCGGCAAGACTCCATCATTGACTACTTAGCTAACGAAAACCTACCCAAGGACAAGTCCGAGGCCAGGAAAATCAAACAGAAGGCTGCAAGATACTACATGAAGGGCGACATGCTTGTTCGCGAGATCATACTCCGCCCTCATCTTACTTGCATCAAGTACCCGCAAACGCTCGAGGTTCTCTCGCAAAATACACGACGGTGAATGCGAAAATCACGGCTGAGGCAGATCGCTTGCCCGAAGGCTCTCGGCATAGGCTATTTCGGCCCACCATGTGCCAAGACTCTACGGAGTATGCTCGAAGATGTGATCGATGCCAACGCTTATAAGCCAATCCCGGCCTGCCGGTGAGGAGTACCATCCGCAGCAGTCCGTGGCCATTCATGCAATGGGCCATTGACTTGGTAGGACCCTACCGACGGCGCCGCCAAGAAGGAGATGATGATCGTCGCCACAGATTACTTCACCAAATGGATCGAGGCCGAGGCTTTATCCTCTACCAAGGAAGGCGATGTCGAACGGTTTATTTGGAAGAACATCATCTGCCGATTCGGTTGCCGCAATCGATAGTCACCGACAATGGTACAGATTCGTGGGCAGGCAAATCACCGCGTTCCTTGCAAAGTATGGCATCGAGACAACACTGTCAACTCCCAGATACCCGCAAGGCAATGGCCAAGCAGAGGCATCCAACAAGATCGTGCTAGGCGCTTGAAAAAAGACTGGAAGGCGCAGAAGGAAGATGGGTCGACGAGCTGCACTGGAGTCCTATGGGCTTATCGCACAACCAAAAGGAGATTAATAGGCGAGACACCATTTTCTCTGGCCTATGGAGCAGACTGATCATCCCCACACATCACAGTCCCTTCCATGAGCATTGAGGTAGGCGGTCTTGACCAAAGTCGCAGCGGATGAAAGTCAACCTTGATCTGCTCAAGAGGAACAAGAAAAGGCCATTGTTCGTGTTGCGGCTTACCAAAGGCGGTGACATCTTACTACAACAAGAAGGCCATTGTTCGAGTTGCAGCATACCAGCAGTGGCATATTACCACAACAAGAAGGCCATTGTTCGAGTTGCACTTACCAAAGAAGAATGACATCTTACTACAACAATAAGGTCATTGTTCGAAGTTGCAAAGATACCAAAGAAAGTGGCATATTACCACAACAAGAAGGCCATTGTTCGAGTTGCGGCTTACCAAAGAAGTGACATTTTACTACAACAAGAAGGCCATTGTTCGAGTTGCTGCATACCAGCATGACTAGCTTCTTACCACAACAAGAAGGCCATTGTTCGAGTTACTGACCACTGCTCGACTCCAAGCAGCGACGAGCCTCCTTACCTCCATTGAAGGCAAGCTACTTCGAGTACAAACTTCATGGAGCCTTTTTCAAGCGCTATGTCCTCGACATGCGCCCACAGCCACGAGCCTTACCTCCATCGAAGGCAAGCTACTTCCCGAGTACAAACTTCATGGAGCCTTTTTCGAGCGCTATGTCCCCGACATACGCCCGCAGTGCCACGAGCCTTACCTCCACCGAAGGTAAGCTACTTCCAGTACAAACTTCATGGAGCCTTTTCGAGCGCTATGTCCCCGACATACGCCCGCAGTGCCACGAGCTTTAACTCCACCGAAGGCAAGCTACTTCCCGAGTACAAACTTCATGGAGCCTTTTCGAGCGCTATGTCCCCGACATACGCCCGCAGCGACAAGCCTTACCTCCACCGAAGGCAAGCTACTTCCCGAGTACAAGCTTCATGGAGCCTTTTTCGAGCGCTATGTCCCCGACATACGCCCGCAGCGACAAGCCTTACCTCCACCGAAGGCAAGCTACTTCCGAGTACAAGCTTCATGGAGCCTTTTTCGAGCGCTATGTCCCCGACATACGCCCGCAGCCACGAGCCTTACCTCCACCGAAGGCAAGCTACTTCCCGAGTACAAACTTCATGGAGCCTTTTTCGAGCGCTATGTCCCCGACATACGCCATGACGACAAGCCTTACCTCCATTGCAGGCAAGCTACTTCTCGGTACAAACTCAATGGAGCCTTTTTCAAGCGCTATGTCCTCGACATGCGCCCACAGCGACAAGCCTTACCTCCACCGAAGGCAAGCTACTTCAGTACAAACTTCATGGAGTCTTTTTCGAACGCTATGTCCCCGACATACGCACACAAAGCGACAAGCCTTACCTCCATTGTAGGCAAGCTACTTCTCGAGTACAAACTCAATGGAGTCTCTTTCAAGCGCTATGTCTCCGGACATACACTTACAAGATACAATGGGAATTGAAGTTTGAAAGACAACCGAAAATTCCATAGTAAAGCGGCCAACCAGCCAAGTCCAACAAGAAATAAGGTGGTCAACTAAAGACCATTTATTAAAAGAAAATTACCAAGCTCGTGAGGTAATAAAGGAGTCTTCATCTCTTGTGAGACTTGGCGGGTGACCCTGGTCGACGACTTCCTCGGCAGCCTAGCTGCTTCGGTGTCATCACCTCCATCTTGCGACTACACCTTTCAGCCTCGATTAAGCGCCCACAGCCCAGTGCCTACTCGGCCCTAGCGCCTCCATCTTATACACTACCGCTTAACAGCTCGAGTCACCGCTTTCGGCAGCCCCAACTACACCGCCGGAGCCAATACCTCCATCTTGTTCAGCTACCTTCTCAATTGCAGCTACCCGCTCAACAGCCCTACCGCTCTACAACCACTGTTCCCTGCTTCGCTCGATTGCAACCACCTGCCAAAGGGGCCCCAGCTTACTGCTCCTTGGCATCCGCCTTAAACCTCATCAGCTGCACCACCTTTGGCATTGTCTTCCTCCATTGTAGCTTTATCTGCTAACTACTCTTCAACTGCTTCTACATCCACAGCATTGATCTGCTCACTTTGAGCAGGGGGCAAGTCAAGATAAAGCTTGCTCACCATCTTCATGTTCGAGAGGGCAACAAGGATGAGCACCGTTCCCTTGATCCAAGTATCCGAACTTGTACGCATTAGCAACAATCTCATGCTTGAACGCCTCCGTGGCTTCAACATGAGAGTCAAACTTAACCAGCAGAGCTTTCACCAACTCCCGAATCGGCAGTTCACGCAACTGAGGGACTCTTTGCTCGAGCAGACGACTCTTTAGCTCTCTTGGCAGCAACTTGCAACATTGAGCTAGCTCCGCGCTTATTTGTTCGTGGCTTCGCAGACGCAGTCGTGATTGGCTGGAGAGGCAGATCCACTCAGTTTGATCCCGGATCGGCGCAGTGACCCAAACCTTGCTTCTCGGCAGCCTCCTTACAGGCGAGATCACGAGTTTTGGGCGATTCGAGTAGAGACCTGAGCAGAATGTCCCGAACCTCCTGCATGCTATTGACATTCTTGCTGTTCATGCTGACAAGGCGCTTGATCCCGGCAGTTGAAGAATGAGCAACTCCCATGAGGATCTTCTCAGCACACAAACATCCTTGAGGAAGACTTGCTCATGGCAGAAGAAGGAAGTTCGATCGAGGACTCCTCCTGTTCAGCAGGCAGATCATCCAGGGATGTTTAAAGCTTAACAAACTTTGGTCATGTCCGAGCCAAGTTCGAGTTTCTTGTCGATGACGTTCTCTGCAAGCGTAGAAGGCAGTCAAGAATTCAAGTTGGAGCAGATCAACAAATCATGACATACCACAGCGCCTCTTCTCCTTGACAAGCGATACAATCCTCCAAGATCTCTCTCTAGCAGGAGGTAGAGGAAGCAAGTTTGAGATTTGAAAAGGAGCGAAGAGAAGCCTGCGCTTATAGCGATTAAGGCTCCTTGACCTGCAAGAAGTCACAAGCCTCCTCCAAACAGGAGCCCAAATCCAAGAAGAAAGCCCGGATACCGGATGTACCCAACAAGTTAATTCACACCTCCTCCATGCCACCACGCGCCATGCGGCTGGGGGCATTTGTGGTAACCGAATTCTTCCCTTAATAAAACCCTAGGTCAAATTGATTTCCTTCCATTTGGGAATTATCTAACCTAATTTGGGATTACTCAATTTAATTGGGAGTTATTTTATTCTTGCCTTAATTAGGGATTTGATTTAAATTAAATCCCTAATTACACCAACCTCACCAACCTCACCAAATCGGGAAGAATAATTCCTTCCCATCTATGGAATTATTCTTAAAACCCTAGCCTAGCCTCCGAGGCCCTCTATAAATAGATGGCTACGCACAAGGGTGAAGGTACGTCTAAATTGCCGAAACTCTGCAGAAATTATTCCACACAAACCCTAGCCACCTAATTCTTTCTCTCTCTCACACTAGGCTCCGCCACCACACACGGCTCCGCCACCCGGTTTTCCTTGAAACACCCAACCTAACTTAGGCATCGGAGGGCCTTTGGCCAACACCCCGGTGTGGTCTTTCACTCCGTGCTATTTTTGCAGGGACCGAGAGAAGAGGAAGAAGACGAAGGAATCTTAGGCGAATATTCTAGTGGGACGAAAATCGCTCCCACAGTATACTATACTACGATGCATTACTTTGAAGATGTCAAAGAAAAATGAAAACTTCGGTTGCCATCAATGATCGGCACCAATGTCCTGATGTCTTGAGTTATTTTGAATCATCCATCAACCTAGCAGATATTTGGTTGAACTTCATTCTGGAAAATGATCTTGGATATGTTTTGTTTCCTGGAAAGCTTCACAGATATATTGAGAATAAATGTTGTCCTTATTTGGTTGAGACTTTTCATTCCATATGCGTATACACCAGCTACCTTTAGGATTCTTCAAACCCCCCAACCCAGGTCGATATTTTAATTTAAAATCAAATACCCACGAAGTTTCTCACATCCCCACCCACCACCACCAACGATACCCACTGCACCACCCAACAACCCCATGGCCGCCAACGGACTCCTTTGAATTTGTTTCGGCAAACTAGGTCTGCGTGCGACATTGTCTTCTCGTGTGCGAAACGTGGAGAGAGAGAGAGAGAGAGAGAGAGAGAGAGAGAGAGAGAGAGAGAGAGAGAGAGAGAGAGCAACGACCCTAACCCAGATCTGAACTGGGTTCTTTGTGCAGAGAGAGAGAGGTCGATAGAGAGATTGTTGGACATAAAAGCGTGCTTGAGCAGAAGTTTGTAACCAAAGAAACAAAGAATGGGAAAAGAGAAGATGAAAGATTCATCAGGTGAAGGCAATCTAATGAAGGACGAGATGGGGGAGGGGGAATTAGGATGGGGTCGGGAGGATGAGATGGTCTGGGTTTGTTTTTGTATTTTTTTTGTTATTTTATTATTTTATATAATTTGATTTTAATTTTTTTAATTAATTTAAACAATGAAGAATTTTTAATTAAGTTTTAAATCCATGTGGTATCCACCTCACTCACTTCACTCACTCAATTAGTTTAATAATTCATGTGTATGAAATTACAAAAATACTCATGCCACGTCATCGATTTAATAGAGTTTTGGATGAAATTTACGACAGAGGGCAAAGTGGGTAACCAAACCTCGATCACTGGATGAAAGTGGGCCATTTTAACTTTTGGGAGGTAAAGTGAGATTTGACCAAAGTTTCGGGGCACTACAAAGAATAAGCCTAATATATATTTGATGATAAAGTAAGGGTTAATTATTTATTTAGTCCTCAAATTTGTAACTGATTTATATTTTGGTCCCTCAATTAAATTATTCATTCAAAAGGTCCATCAACTCTTATTTGTTCCTGGTCATACCGTTCAATGTTGCAGTCAAATATAAGGGTAAAACCGTCCATAACAATCCACAAGGTGATAAAGTGGTGATAAATATGTGATACAGTGGCGATAAATGTGTGATAGATATTGTTGTTTGTGTTTACTTTTGATTTCTTGTTTTATTTCATTTCTTCAACTTTTCTTTACTCATTTCTAGTATCCTAATTATATTTTACCTTTGTGTTGTGTTAAATAAGGTTTCTTTACATACTCAACCTAGAACTTTGTATAAGCCTCCAATTCCTCGTGGGAACGATTCCGTATTTACAAATCTATACTCCAATAGATTTGTACATTTGCGGGTATTTTTAATTGGATGATTAGCACATTAACTTGTGCCTAATCTAGGCACAAATTAATGTGCTAATCATCCAATTAAAATGTATTGCTTGACGTTGTATTAATAATTGGCAGGCACAAATTAATGTGCTAATCATCCAATTATAATGCCTTACTTGACGTTGCATTAATAATTGGCAGGCACAAATTAATGTGCTAATCATCCAATTAAAAATAACCGCAAGTGTACGAATCTATTGGAGTATAGATTTGTAAATACAGGATCGTTCCCACGAGGAACTGGAGGCTTATACAAAGTTCTAGTTTGAGTAGGTAAAGAAAACTTATTTAACACAACACAAAGGTATAAAATACAATTATGATAATAGAAATGAGTAAAGAGAAGTATAAGAAATGAAATAAAACAAGAAACCAAAGGAAAACACAAACAGAAATTTCTATCACCCCTTTATCACCACTGTATTAATACCTTATCACCTATTTATCACCACTGTATCACCTTGTGGACTGTTATTGACTGTTTTACCCATACATTTGACGGCAACATTGACATAATGTAAATGGTAGGACTAATGGACCGAATAATATAGAGTTGATGGACCATTTGAACGAATAATTTAATTGAGGGATCAAAATATAAATCGAGTATAAATTTAAGGACCAAATGAGTAATTAACCCTAAAAGTAAAAGAGGTACTATGAGGAATCCTCATATATGGCAAAGGATCCCTAAAGTGTTCAAATCTGAGGCCTGATGAAAATGGCATCATACTGCAGGCGGAGTACTATACATCCAACCATTATGAATTGTACGAGCTCAGCTTCAAAGTACACTTGTAAAACGATGAGTTTCAAAGTACTTAAAAATTGCAAGCAATTGTGTCACACTGGTAAAGTTTTCAAGGTTATAAAAGGGACATGACTACTGTCATGCGCAATGAACACATTGTAGTTCAACTAATTGCTGCTCAAACTCAGTCCAGGGTAAGCTTTTGAAGCACATCAAGTTACAGTAACAATTTAGAAACAAGGAAAAAGAATAGGGATCGATCAAAATTTGGTGAATTCAGGTTTAAAAATTCAACTTTAGAAAATAACCTAGGCAAATGCCAAAAGGTGGTTTCAGAGTTATCAAGCTAGCTGAGCATAAGTACAAAACTGGTGATATATAATCATAAGCCAGCAGCAAATAAGCGATTAAAAAGGAGAAATTGCTCCAGTTTTCAGTCAACTGGGCATGACTATAAGTGTACCAAATTATTTAACAGTGCCCCCAACTTATTCTACCAACAGAACAAGGGGATGTTTGGAAACAGAACAGCAGAATTGTAATAGTTTTCGGCAGAAATCTTCTAAAATTGATTTTTTTCTTTTTCCCTAAGATCAACACTTGCAGCAGTTTTTTCAATTGGAAACTTGTAGAAATTATAACCTACCTGTTCCATCACAAGCTTGACAGACTCACTTATGACATTCATCAGTCCGTCATCTTGGACTCCATTTGAACAGGAACATCAGTTAGCACCCGCGGGTCATTTAGTTCTTTCCCTGCATTGCCAGAATCATGTTACAATGACTTCAATTCATGCACCATTACATGAAATTTTGGGAAAATGAAAGAAAAACTCATCAACAACAACAACAACAACAAGCATTATATATAATTGTTTGGCTTAAAGTCTTAATCATGGCTGCATAAATGTTAAAAACAAATTGATGTGCTATTCAGCTAATGAAACCCGTACTCTTCTCGTCTCCAGACACCCACCAAACTAAAATGAAGTAAAAAGGAACACAATGGAAAGCAAACACTAAAGAACCCTCGGTGGCAGAACATTTCAAGAACACAAAGTCTGCAAACCCCTCGAGAATACAGAAATACTGTTAACGTGAGTCCTAATCAATCAAGGAGATTTATTTCCTTGATTGATTAAGGGATTTACTTTCCTTATTTTTAGATAGTTGACAAATCACTGTATAATTAGGAGATATTCTCCTAATTGATTATTGTATTTATTTCCTTGTAAAGCACTCATGTAAATCCCTATATATACCTCCTTATGGAGAAGAATAAAACTTAACCTAAAGTATTCAAACCCATATTCATATTTTAGCATGGTATCAGAGCAATCGATCCTCGGTTGTCTCTAAATTCTCATATTCAAATCCCAAAACCCTAAATCAAATTCCTCATATTTCAATTCCTCAAATTCAAATCCCTCAAATCTAAATTCCTCAAATCCTCTTATCAACATCCTTAAACACATACCCTCAAATCTTATCCACATACCGCTCAAATCAAATTCCTCACTCAAATCATATTCCTCAAATTTCCTCTAAATCTCAAATCAAATCTTATTTTCCGCTGCGATGTCAGGACCTCCTACGATTCGCTCCATCCTTGCAGACTCACGGAAGCATGCGACCAATCCTGCTCACCCGACTACCAGGACTCGTGCTTCTATCGTCCCCACTCGAGGTTCTGTTTTTCATACGTCTTCTAAAAAGCACACATGGATCATTGACACCGGAGCCACTGATCACATGACCTTTGATCCTGGACAAATTGCTACTCATACACCGTCTCCTCAATTGGTGGTGTCTAATGCTAATGGTACCCCCTCCCCTGTGATTGGGGAGGGTTCTCTCTCTCTCTGACTCCCTCAAATTGGATTCTGTGTTGATTGTTCCGTCCTTACACCATAATCTCTTGTCTGTTGCCCAAATTACTACGACTTTGAATTGTACTGTAACATTTTGGCCAACTCATTGTGTTTTTCAGGACATCCTCACGGGTAAGACGATTGGTTGTGGTACTCGGCGAGGCAAACTCTACTACTTGGGTGGGCACGGATAGTGAGACCAAGGTTGGTCAAGCCTGCACAACAAGTGGAACTCGTTACGAGGGGGAGAGAGACAAAGTTTGGTTATGGCATAAACGTCTTGGGCATGCCTCATTCGGTTATCTTAAGAAGTTCTTCCATCATTATTTTCCAGTCTTGATGTTTCCGACTTCGGTGTGATACGTGTGAATTAGCTAAGAGCCGTCGTGTCCCGTTTCCCTTAAGTTCAACTAAAAGTTTGGTCCCATTTTCTCTTATTCATTCTAATGTTTAGGGCCCGCAAAAATTACCACTCCAGGAGGAGCTAGATGGTTTGTCACCTTTATAGATGATTGCACACGCATGACCTGGGTTTCCCTTCTCAAAATTAAAGGGGAAGTCAGTTCCAAGTTTCAACAGTTCCATCACATGGTAGAGACTCAGTTCCATACCAAAATTCAGATTCTTCGTTCTGACAATGGCGGAGAATTTCTCAACCATGATCTTAACCAGTTCTTACAAGATCATGGCATCATACACCAACGCTCATGCCCGTACACACCCCAACAAAATGGAGTGGTTGAAAGAAAGAACCGTCATTTATTGGAAGTAGTTCGTGCCTCTCTCTTTGGTGCTAATATGCCTCGTCCTTTTTGGGGAGAAGCGGTCCTCTCTGCAGCATACCTCATCAATCGGATTCCCTCCAGTACCCTAAATTTTCAAACACCACTCCAAACACTTCACCACCATATCCAAATACCTCACACCCCAAACCTGGAGCCCCGGATCTTTGGCTGTGTTGTATTTGTCCACTTACATGATCACCAACGAAGCAAACTGGATCCCCGAGCCGAGAAGTGTGTTTTCATTGGTTATGCACCTCATCAGAAAAGATACCGGTGTTATCATCCTCCCACTCAGAAGGTCTATACCTCGTTGGATGTTGTGTTCCGAGAACACGACAGTTATTTTTCAGCTGTACATGAGGAGAATCGGGAATCCACCACCCCTCATATTTTCAATTTTTTCCCTGAGGACGCAACTCGCTTCAAAAGCGACGGTCGCCAGAATCCAATGACGGCCGCCAACAAATCTGCTTCAAAACGACCGGTCGTAAACATCCGGCGACCGTCGCCAACGAACCTGTTTCAAAACGACCGGTCGCTAAAACACAGCGACGGGTTGCCAGAGGAATCTGCTTCATTATCTCCGTGCTGTCAAAATCAGGAGGAGGAAATTGACCCGCTTCATGAGATTTTGCCCGCTCCAGTCCCAGTACCACGCCAATCACCTGCTGAGGACGTCATTCAGGTAACATATGCCCCTGAAACTGATAACATTAATGAAATATCCCATGATGATTTGATTTCGCATAAAGACAGAGCCTACATATCAACTTCTAGAAAGAAGAAACCGTGGAAAACCTCGAGTACAATATGAAGCGGATCTAAAAGCCAAAGGGAAATACCCCATCAACAATTACATATCTCTCGGCAGATTATCGGAGAACCGGTGCACTTTGTAAAGCAATTGGTGACATATCTGCTCCCAACGATTATTCTTGAAGCCCTAGAAGACCCAAAATGGAAGGACGCCATGAATGAAGAGATGCGAGCCCTTCAAAAGAATGTCACATGGGAACTCGTGCCCTTACCTCCTGGAAAGAAGACAGTAGGATGCGAGATGGATGTATCTTGTGAAGCTCAAAGCAGATGGATCCATTGAAAGATATAAAGCTAGACTGGTGGCGAAGGGGTATACACAGAGATATGGGATAGACTACGAGGAGACCTTTGCCCCAAAGTAGCCAAGATTAACACCATCGAGTTCTCTTGTCTCTAGCAGCAAATCTTGATTGGCCATTACATCGCTTTGATGTAAAAAATGCATTCTTACATGGAGACCTGGAAGAAGAAGTCTACATGGACCTACCACCAGGATGTAATTTGGCTCATGACAAAAAGAACCACGTATGCAGGCTCAGAAAGTCATTGTATGGATTGAAACAATCCCCCAGAGCGTGGTTTGGCAGATTTACTAAATCTATGAAGAACTTTGGTTATACACAGAGTAATTCAGATCACACCCTGTTCGTGAAGAGTGATGGAGGAAGGCTTACTGCATTGATTGTTTATGTAGATGACATAGTCAGAATCGAAACGACACGTAAGAGCAATTGAAACTACAAAAGTATTTGTCTCGGGAATTTGAGATGAAGGACTTAGGTGATTTGAAGTACTTTCTTGGAATTGAAATAGCAAGGTCAAAAACCGGTATATTTCTGTCTCAAAGGAAGTATGTAATGGATCTACTCCTTGAAACAGGGATGCTCGGGTGTAAGCCGGTGACACACCCATTGAGATGAACCACAAGTTGTGCGAAGACATGGACCAAGAACCAACCAATAAGGAACAGTATCAACGCCTTGTTGGAAGGTTGATATACCTGGCACACACAAGACCGGATATTGCATATCTTTGTGAGTGTGGTTAGTCGATTTATGCATTCACCTAGTGTTTCTCATAGGAATCTTGTTGATCGAATCTTAAGATACTTAAAATCAGCCACTGAAAGGGATTAATGCTCTCAAAACATGGAGATCTTGAAGTTGTTGGATATCTGAGATCTTGTTGGGCTGGTCCATTACAGATAGACGTTCTACTTCTCGGGTTACTTTACATTCGTGGGAGGTAACCTAGTCACTTGGCGAGTAAAAACAAAATGTGGTTTCTCACTCTAGTGCGTAAGCAGTATAAAGGAATGGCTCATGGAGTGTGTGAATTATTGTGGATCGAGAAGACTCTTGTGAGAATTAGGCTTCAAACCAAAAAACCGATGGAGTTGCATTGTGACAACAAATCAGCTATTGATATCGCCCATAATCCAGTTCAACATGATCGAACCAAACATGTTGAGGTGGATAGACATTTCATTAAAGAAAAATTGAGAAAAATATCATCCGCCTACCGTTCATGAAATCGGAAGATCAACTGGCGGATGTCTTAACCAAAGCTATTTGTGGAAGAGTATTTTATGACTCACTTACCAAGTTGGGCATTGGTGACGTATATGCACCAACTTGAGGAGGAGTGTTAACGTGAGTCCTAATCAATCAATGAGATTTATTTCCTTGATTGATTAAGGGATTTACTTTCCTTATTTTTAAATAGTTGACAAATCATCGTATAATTAGGAGATATTCTCCTAATTGATTCGTATGTTATTTCCTTGTAAAGCACTCATGTAAATCCCTATATACACCTCCTTATGGAGAAGAATAAAACTTAACCTAAAGTATTCAAACTCATATTCATATTTTAGCAAATACCTGAAGAACGCCTCAACGTTTCAAATCCTAGATCATCCCCATATTTGAATCCACGGTGAAAAGAACAAAAAATCAAAATTTTGGCCAAAAAAAAAACAAGAATAATTATTGAAGGTTAAGAAGAAACATGAGATGAAAGTTAAGAACTAGTTGAAGGGAATGAGGAAAGGGAAGCTCCTCGTGGGCGTGAGAGTGACGAAATTAGGTGACATGTTCCTGAAAGTTTTGATGCAAAAGACTTGAGGGAAGTGGTTGGAACTTGGAGGAGAGCGAGGGACCATTTTGTCCTTTTACTTTTTGCATGTGTTTGCCAATAATTAAATGGGCCTTTTGCCTCGGTAGCCTCTCAATATTGATGGGTCATTTGGGCTTGTTTAAATGGAATAGAATTGTGCTATTATTTGGGCCTTTAGGAAATATTCACTTTGTAACTTTGTAAAATTGTAAGTTTCTTGAGATTAACTATAATTCTTTTAAATAAATAAAAACCATTACCAAGAAATAAATAAATCATTCGATACCACAAGAAAAAAAAAGTAACAAAGGAAAAGCAAAACACCCTTTTTTTTATTGCGACAAAGAGGAATTTTCATTACATAAACATGGGGAAATTACAGAAAATTGCACAGCAAATACACCGCTAAAATAGGGAGGGTTCTAGCCAGATTTAGAAATACATAACAATAAATTATAATATTTTCCTTCTTAAAATAAACTATAATATTCTAGTCACGGTCCATCCAAATCCAATTGTTGTTCTCTATTTTTTATTTAATACATAGCAGGACCCACGATTGCTGCTTAGAGTGGCAATAGTGCCGTTGGCCTCCTCAAGCGGCGGCGGCGGCTGCGAAACAGAGAAAGGAGTTTAGGCACGAGAGGCACCAGTTTGGGGGCGAAAAGCAGCAGGGTGAGCAGCAAGAAGCACAAAAGGAGAGGCAGCCAGGGCCAGGAGGAGGGTGGAGACAAGAGAAGGCTCAAGAGTGAAGCCAGTGAGAACGAGCCAGATGCAATGGACCAATTGCGAGGGCGCACTTCGTCAGCATGGGGAGTGCGCCTGAGGAGCAGCTCGAGGCTGAAGGCCAAGGAATAAGCAATGACGCTACACAACATAAGCAGCATGAGTATAGGGTTGGTGTGGAAGAGATGTTGGTCTGGAAATCGTAGCTGGACCAGCCTCATGGTTGTGGGAATGGTGAAGCTAAAAATGCAATGGTGGATCAGAGGGTTGATTTGTTGTGCTGGAAAGTAATTTATTAACAACTGCTGATGATTGACGAACTGAAAATTAATCATCCTCACAGAAGCAAAATGATTCATTGCCATGTTTGTCTCCTCCCAACAGTGTTGGAGTCAGACGGAGAAATTTTTCTGTGTTGGTTGGCTGTGGCGAGATTCAGAGGAGGGCGCTATTTAACATTACCGTGCCTTTGGCTGTTGACCCCACCCATATACTTGTTAACGCATGCACCACAATAAAATTACGATTTCTGCCACTGATCACCAGGACTTTGTTTTGGCTGTTGATCCCACCCATATACTTGTTAACGCATGTTCCCCAAAAAATTACGATTTCTGCCACTAACACCAGGACTTTATTTTGGCTGTTGACCCCACCCATATATAACGCATGTTCCCCTAAAGATTACGATTTCTGCCACCGATCACCAGAACTTTGTTTTGGCTGTTGACCCCACCCATATACTTGGTAACCCATGTTCCCCTAAAAATTACGATTTCTGCCACTGATCACCAGGACTTTGTTTTGGCTGTTGACCGCACCCATATACTTGTTAACGCATGTTCCCCTAAAGATTACGATTTCTGCCACCGATCACCAGAACTTTGTTTTGGCTGTTGACCCCACCCATATACTTGGTAACCCATGTTCCCCTAAAAATTACCATTTCTGCCACTAATCACCAGGACTTTGTTTTGGCTGTTGATCCCACCCAAATACTTGTTAACGCATGTTCCCCCAAAAATTACGCTTTCTGCCATTAATCACCAGGACTTTGTTTTGGCTGTTGACCCCACCCATATACTTGTTATGCATGTTCCCCTAAAAATTACGATTTCTGCCACTGATCACCAGAACTTTGTTTTAAAAAAGGGTAATGAGCTAAAAAGGAAAAGGAAAAGAGTAGCAGATGAGTTAATTCCACTAGAAAAGTTAACGAAAAGAAGACAGACAGAATCCTATTGAGAAGTACATATTAAAATTGACAAATATACATGCAGCAAGATATTCAAATATCTAACATCTAACATGATTTTTGGAGTGAAGTTGCCTAACATCTAACATCTTTCATCGACCAAAAAAAAAACAAATAACATCTTTCTCTTGCTTTATTGCTTTAGCAAAAAAGCTTTGTGCACTCTTGTTCCTGCGTGCGCTTTATATCTATTCAACATTTATTTAAGGGACTTTTTAAGAAATGTCACCTCAAATTTGTCACTTTAAAGAAAAATTTAAGCGAAATGCCACTTTAAGTTTTCAAAATCCATGATTTGTCACCTTACTTTAACATCATCCAATTTGCCATCTATTTTGAAGGGTATTTTAGTCTTTTCAATTTTCCTCCATTTATCTGTGATTGTTGTTGGTTTGGATTTGCTGAGGTTTATATATTGGAAAGACTAAAATACCCTTAAAAATGGATGGAAAATTGGATTATGTTAAAGTCAAGTGACAAATCATGAATTTTGAAAACTTAATGTGACTTTTCGCTTAAATTTTTCATTAAGGTGACAAATTGAAACTAATGTTTAAGTTCAAGTGACATTTCTATAAATATCCCTTTATTTAATTTGCTAACGGGTGTGATAGTGTTTACATGTATGGGGAATATGTATCTATCTATGAGAGACTTGGGAGTCACTAGGACCCACAGTGTACCGGGTCTTATGCATCTAGGGAGTCACTAAGACATTGTTGATTCAGCAAAAAAGCTTTGTGCACTCTTGTTCCTGCGTGCACTTTATATCTATTCAGCATTTATTTAATTTGCTAACGGGTGTGGTAGTGTTTACATTACATGTATGGGGAATATTTATCTATCTATGAGAGACTTGGGAGTCACAAGTATCCACAGTGCACCGGGCCTTATGTATCTAGGGAATTACTAAGACATCGTTGATTCAGCAAAAAGCTTTGTGCACTCTTGCTCCTGCGTGCGCTTTATATCTATTCAGCATTTATTTAATTTGCTAACAGGTGTGGTAGTGTTTACATTACATTTATAGGGAAGAGGAATGGTAGCAATTTTATCTGTAACCATCTCTTTTAGATCTTTTTCTTTTCTTCATTACATGTGTCATTTTCCTTATACTAAAAACAATGTGATTAATACATCCAACAAGCTAATTTTTGTTTTCCAGGTCTTATCCTTATTAAATGTATTCATTTTTTTTTTACAATTTTGTTACCACCTTATTAAAAAAAAATTAAATAAGAAAAACTACCGTTTTTATTTTAAAAAGTTTATTTTTTCAAAGAGAATGTTTTTTTTCCACAACAAAAATAATGTCACTTCCATGATAACAATTTTATAGTCATTTGATGAGAAGATATGTTGTAGTTATTATTTTCAGGTATTTAAATGTTAAGATAAGCCAAAAAAAAAGCATAATAGTAAAAGATAAATATCAATAATACCAATATCCATTGAAAATAAAAAAATACATTTTTAAAATAGAAAGTTATAAAATATTTTATTAGCAACGATAGATTCACAGTAATTTTCACAGTAGTTAATTAAAAACATTTTTTACAAAACTAGTTGTTATATAAAAAAATAAACTAGTTTATTAACATCGTCTGTTTTCTCTGAAAAAAAAACTAACTTTAAAATAAATAAATAAAAAACTAACGTTTAGAGTAAAAGGTGGTAAGAAAAGGTGACATTTTTTCTCTCTAAACTAACCCTTTTTTTAAAAAAAAAAACCATGTGATAATAAGAAAGTTTTAAAAAATTTACCCTTGTAAAAAAAGTCAATATATTTAATAAGGGTAAATTTGGAAAACAAAACTTAGCTTGTGTGATGCATTAATGACATTGTTTGAAGTGTAAAGAAAATGACACATGTAAAGTGGAGAAAGGAGAAGGTCTAAAGGAGAAGGTTAGAGAAAATATTGCTAGCATTCCTCATATAGGGAATATGTATCTATCTATGAGAGACTTGGGAGTCACTAGGGCCCACAAGGGGACCCACAGTGGACCTGGTCTTATATATGACAGGACCTAACCCGGATTCCCTTCGAATTCGTGCCGAACCCTGTGGTTTAACCGACATCATCCCAATGCTGGGCCCACATACTAAACAACGAACTTCCTCCTCCCGAGACAGAGGGAAAAGGGCCGAGACTTATGCCGAAATTTTGGCAGAATCTCCCCTGAAAAAGGGACATTCCCAAAATTTCAACCTGTTCAAAAATAGTAGAATAGTATACACCAACTGCTAGCATGCCTACAAAATACGACATAGGCCTTCGGCCTTCAAAATCAACCTTAATGGGCAATAACAGAGCAATTCTAAGAGTATTCAAGGCAACATAATTCAAAGTTAAAGATAATGGACATAAAGTCCTATAATCAAGTCGAAGCTCGAGAAGAGAAGCGCTCGGCTGGACAATTCAGCTGCAACGACTACGGCCTCGGGGGTGCAAAATAGAAAGAGTGTGAGTGGATAAAAACAAAGTTTACATACTTAAAACAAAGTACTAACCCCACCATTTCCAAAACAATGCAAAACATGCAATTGAAATAATTTATATACATACTTGATTCAAAACTAGGATATCTCAAAATAGGTGCAGACAAACCCAACACAAAACCTTTTCGAATCACCTAACCTTTTTCTTTTCTCGAGGCATAACCTCCCAAACCGAACACATGTAGGTATATATAAACAGAAATAACTTGATAATCGTAAGCATGAAAATATAATAAATTTCCCATATATTAAAACAACACAAAATTCCAATAATCAAGATAATTCCAAGAAACCCTTAACAACAACATAGTAATATAGTATTCAAACTTTAATAGACTTTACCTCTTTTCTTTCCCACACTCAAACAACTGCATGCTCGTAGGAACTGCAAGCTAGGAAGGATCCTCACTAAAGGAAAATACGAATAAGATTGTACTAATACATATACATATAAGTATAATAGGACCTCACACCAATACAAGTACCGGGAAAACAATCCAACCTGGAGATTGTTTGACTAGACAACTGGGACAACATCGCATTGTCCCGTGCCTAGGGTTGAGCCGTCCAATCAGGGACTAGGCTCCCAGACATGCACTACAGAATCCTCAATACTCGTGCGACTGTAACAGAGTCCTACGTGCGCAGACTGCCCGGCAAGGACCTATAGTCACACCCAATTCAAAGTGCTTTCTGAATAGTTATTTCTCAGGCTGTGAAGAGAGGGAAAGAACAAGGTTATGATATTGTCTTATGTGACACCTCTGGACGTAAGTTTGTTGGAAAACCTTTCAGGCTTAGCTGCTCGTGTAGGTTTGTGAGTTTAGCTGATTAATTTGCCGTGGGATCTTTTGTTTATAAATTTTAGGTCTGCACACTAATTATTACAGCTTGATGGAAGAGTTGATTGCATGTAAGAAAGCTGTGAGCAAAGTCATTCCTGGCGCTCCTAATGTAAGCTGTTGGACACTTCTTGTCAACTTTCTATCTTCAAATTCGACAATCTAGAATGCATACTTCCCATTGAACAGAATAATTCTGAGTAGACTATGTTTCTTTGATAATGTATGTACCCAGTACATTCCTTGTCACCATGAATTGCATGCCTCTAAGTTTCAATTAGTATGTCATGCTCTCAAACCTTTCGGTTAGTGGTGATATTTGACTGTATGCTTTATGAAAGAATCATATATCTCTAGAGAGTAGAAAGTTGGGAACTTATGCGCATGATGCATGCCACATGCTTTGCTGTTATTTTCTCATGTATCATCTTTAATTTTTATGCATTAAAGCCATACTGCCATATTTCAAATACTCCATTTTATGCTATTTGTGACACGATGGCCCCGGGTCCTTTCAATTCTTTGACTTGTAAATCAGTCTATTCATGGCTGCCACTACCATATATGATCATAGAAGATTGCAAAGAGTAGCTAAAAATGTTTAGGTGTCTCTCTCTTTGACCATGTGAGTTGAGATATTTAGTAACTCTTCCAAATTCTTATGAGTCTTCTGAGACCATATGTCTATATGTGCCTGATATATTTTTAAAATATATGCAGGAGATCCTACAAGTTCTTGATGGAACCACAGGTTTAAACGTGCTTCCGCAAGCAAGAGAATTCAGTGAGGTAATGTCCTTATCCTTCACCTCCTGGATTATTATGCTTTTGTCAGAACATAAGATTATTAATTCTAGGGTTAAATACCTTTTTCGTGACTGGATTTTTAATGAAAATTCAATTTGGTCACTGAGAAATTTTTTTAGCCAAATTAGTCCCCTTGTTTCTCAAACTTTACAATTTATAGACATTTCGTTATCTTCTTCCGAAGATTTCCCCCAATTTGTTAAACCCTAATCGCACAATATACCATAACTTGTTGAGTTAGAGGAAGAAGACTGAAGATGCTTTTCTAAAAAAATAAAAATAAAAACTGCACTTAACTGAAAATAACAAAATGTCTATAAATTGTAAACATTGGAAAACACAGTGAACAATTTGGCTAAATTTTTTATTCATTGACTAAATTGAAATTTCATATAAAACCCAATGACCAAAAATGTTTTCTGCAATTTTTTCTCTACAATAAATGTTCTAGTGTGTTAATTATTTACATTATAAACATCGTGACGGATCTGACCAAAAAAAAAAAAAACATCGTGACGGATTGTTGGGATAACTGGTTTGATATTGACAAAACTTGATGGTTCTGCTAGAGGTGGCTGTGTGGTAGGTTCCAAGTCTTCTATCTCATACATTTTCAATTTCTTCATGATTTTATATATTGGCATAGCTTCTGCTGTTTCAAGACTTAATTCTCAAATCTTTTTTTTTTTTTTTCAAATAATTCACTAATCCTAAGATTGTATCTTATTTCAGGTCAGTGTGGTAAATGAACTTGGCATCCCTGTAAAGTTTGTGGGTGTTGGTGAAGGTGTAGAAGACCTCCCTCCAACCCTTTGATGCAGAGGCCTTTGTTAATGCCATATTTTCGTAACCCTAAAGGATGGTGAGTGTCACATCAATTGACTATGTTCTTCTGAGACCAGATGTTAGTGATTTTTATCAGACGTTTTTCTCTTCCTGTAGAGAATTACATAATCCCCTAAATCTTTGTGAGCTGGCGGCGGGTCCTTGTCCAGCCAATGTCAGCAACCATTTGATCTGATTGGGGAAAATGAGTTTAGGATGAAGCTTCCATGTCGAATCCCACATTCAATCTTCAGATGATCAACACTTAGACCTGCTCAACGGCAATTTTACTTTCCGGTATCATATTGCTGCAGTCGGATGAAACTTGACTGGAACTGTAACAAAGTTGTGAAGCCTTGAGCTGCAAGGCAGTTGCTGCCGTATAGGATTGAATCGTGGTTCTTAGTATTATATATATATATAAACTATGTATTTTATATATAAAACTTCTTTAAACTATGTATTATATATATATATATATATAAATTTTTTAAATATTATCGATTTGGTTTGGTTAAACCGTGGTTTTGAATATTGCAAATCGTAAACTAAATCATATATTTCGGTTTGGTTTGGGTTCAAACTGATGACAAAAATTGAAAAAACCAAACCAACCCGACCCGATTGGTTTGGTTCGGGCGGGTTGGTCGGTTTTTGGGTTCAAATGCCCAGTCCTAGTTCTAACCATGGACCAAAATATCGATAATATCGACGAAATATTGAGAATATTATTGTTTTTTCGGGTCATGGATATTTTGAAACGTATCCAAACACATATCGCATGAATATCAATAATATCGAGGAAATATCGATAATTTCGCTCAGACTTCAGCAATATTTTGGCAAAATATCGACATGATATTGCTATAATATCGAAAATATCGATTTGCACATGAGAATGAGTTTCCTTTTCAAGTTTCAATTTTTCAATTACTCTTCACAATACACTTACTCTACACATAGAGATGATGAAGATAGTGACAATTTTGAACCACATAGGAACTCTATGGGGTACTACGTCACTCATATATCTTACCATGCAATATATAAAGTGTAAAATATTGTAGTAAATTATTATATATAAATTATTATGGTATATTTAATCTTATTTCGTTAATTACTACATATTTTCTACTCTCACAATGTTTGTCAGCTTGCTATATAATCAACTTAAATCAGTTAAACCCATCATTCAATGCATTTTCTTCCAATTTTTTGTGATAAACTAATAGATAATTGACTAAATAAACATCCTCCAAAGTTTCAATAAAATTTTCCAAGTTTTTCTTACAATTTCCGTGATTTTTATTCAATTTTTATCGATATCGATAATATCCCGATATTTCCATAGAAATTTCCGTGTTTTGGAACTACCGATATTTCCGATACCATTGATATTTTAGATCTTGGTTCTAACCCTTCATACCTCACTAGGTACCTCATTTCCTATCTTCTACGGGCACCTCATTTCCTATCTTCTACGGGCGACGCTTTTTTCTCCTCTTTCTCGTCATTTAAAACGAACAATAAGCAAAAACCTTAGAAACCTTAAACTTTTTGCCAACTAATAACTTACTCTCAATCATAGCGTTGGAAAGAAACAAAGATACCGTGATATTAGACTCCAGATTCATAATTTGGCAATGGGCAGTGGAAGCTCAATTGAACTGAATTGAATACAAACAAAACAACAGAGTAAAACTAACAATGCCAACTGATCAATCATGGCCTGATTTTTTTTTTGGGATCAAGGTATCCCCCTAATGGGGTTATTAAATAAGGCTTATTTAACCCAACTTCTCAATGGAAATTTGGATCTATATATTTTTGGACACAAAAGTCTAAAGACAAGTATCAAAGTCATCAAATTCGAGGATTAAACCCAACTTCTCAATGAGAATTTGGATATATATCAACTTTTCTATTTAAAAAACAGGTTGGCAACAACCCCTTTAGAGGTGCTCAATATTACAGAAAATGCCATGAAAAAATAACTTACAAAAAATTAAAATAAAATACGTGGTGCATTGACAGAACAACATCTGTCTTTATTTTAATATATTTGTTCTTCAAAATTTTGAAACTCATCATTCCTGAATCCTGAATATTGATTGATTGTTGGTTTGGTTTCTCTAACTCGGTAAAAACAAAAGGATGATGCTTGCCTCCTCACATAGTATTAAAAGTATACTTCTATGGCATAGTATTAACATATTTTCAGTAACAAAGCATGCTCTATATATATATATATATATATATATATATATATGTGTGCACTTGAAGTTTATGATATGCATAATGTAATTTTTATTAGAAAGATAGTTCTAGGACATAGTATTAAGGCTTATTTACACATATGCCTGTTCTTTCAAACGAGTCTCAGATTACCACTGTGTTTTGAAGTGGCTCAATATACCACTCATGCTTTCATTAAGTGTCTCACGTTAGTCCTTCCGTCAATTCATTAAATACAAGGGCAAAATAGTATTTTTGCATTTTTTTAAAAACTATGTTTCTCTCTCTCTCTCTCTCTCTCTCTCTCTCTCTCTCTCTCTCTCTCAGCTCAATCCCCTCCCAAAATTATGGCCTTTTATTTCATTGGATGGGGTTGGTTTCATTTGAAAAAATCAACCCGATTTTGTTCAAGTGGATGGGCGGGTGTTGGCTGGTCGGGGTGAGGGAGAAGGGGGAGGGGTGGGTGGGTGGGTTTTTGGGTCTGGGTTCGTTGGGGCTGGGGTTCTTAGGAGTTGGAGGTGGTGATTATGGGGGCTGGGTCGCAGAAGGGGTTGTAGGGGGAAGGAGAGGGAGAAGGAGAGGAGAGAGAGAAGAGAGAGAGAAACAGAGTTTAAAAATAAAATAAGAAAAATAAGAAAAATACTATTTTGCCCTTGTATTTAACAGAAATGTGACGGAAAGACTAACGTGAGACACTTAATGAAAGCATGGGTGGTATATTGAGCCACTTCAAAGCACAGGTGATAATTTGAGACTCATTTGAAAGCACAGGGGGCATATGTGTAAATAAGCCTAGTATTAACAGTGTACTTCTATGACTTATTAACAGTGTACTTTTTTTTTTCTTGAAGAGGTATTTCCTTTTGCCTTTATGATTGTTTCTAGTGAAACTATGGACAATTGGAGGTGGTTTCTGCAAAGAATATCAGATGTCTTACTGGGCTTTTTTGGGTTTTTTTATTTATAGTTTTTTGTATGAAATGGTATTAACAATGTACTTCTATGATATAGTATTAACAATGTACTTCTATGACATGATATTAACAATATACTTTTTGTTGAGGCCCAAATGCATTTTTGGCCCAATATGGCATTCTAAATCAAAAGTTCTGGCAGAAATCATTATCTCAATGCGTACAAAACAGGTCAAAACTTAATATCTCAAGCATTCTAAATCAAAAGTTCTGGCAGAAAGTATGTAACAATGTTGTGTTCCAAAGTTCCAACAACATGAACTGTAGGCTCTCCAAAACCTTCAAGCCCAAATGCAAGGAATAAACCTTCAAAAGGTTCTCAAACCCACGAGGTGTTGAAAACCCTCAAGCTGTAGGCTCTCTAAAACTCTCAACCATGTCTTAGAACTTGGAAATTAGGGATTACATACCTGCAAGATAAAGTCGTTAGCTCCTCGGGAATCCATGTTGCAAAGTCATGGGAGAATTTCACACCTGTGCCACATCTTTTTTGTTGGCCTTTGGTGGATTTTCCTTTCGTTTTTTTTTCTTGCTGCTCCAGGAAGAAGAAAATAAGACTAAGATTTCATGCAGCTCCTGGATGCTTGGCTCCTTAACCTTGGCTATTTTGTTTTTGCTTGTTTGTTTGCTGCTGTGCGTTTTATTTAGTATATTTATCATTTGTCTAAGAGCTTGCTTCAAAAAGGGGAGAACCTCCTTCTTTGATTGCCTTGGCACTGCAACAACTTGGATAATGGTGAATATATATGACGAAATGGCATGTCTTGGTCGTATATGAACAATCCTGATTAGCTTGTGATATTGCTTTAGGCATGGGATTTTGTTGGCCTGCATAATTTGTTGCTTGACTAATTTGAATTTGGCATGGTTGAGTTATATATGTCAAGCCATATGTGCATGATTTAGCTTTTTCGCGAGTAAATTGCATGAGCTGCAAATGTTTCTCATGTTGTTTGAAATGCTTTTCTATTGCTCAAGATGGGCTTGAATAATTGATCATGAGATAAGGAGGTCAAAATGGAAATGTTAATTTTGCCAGGTCAAGTTTGATTCTTGGACTCATGTTAGATTTCTTGGTTGAGCAAAGTAAAATAGGGGTTTGGGTTTTATTTGGTATATTTTTTGGAACTGGGAGAGTACAGGCGCTGGAACCTTGTTGGTTTTCTAAAGCTTTGAGGATGCTCAATCACATAGCTAGTGCATGGCATATTTGTTCACCGGATTTTCTTTTCCTTTTGTTTCCTTTGTTGCTATTATGCGTTGAACTCATTGGTGAAGAGAATTTTCTTTTATGCATAATTATGCTTTCCTTAGAGCTGGAGGACTTGAAGGTGATGGTGGTGAGGATTGCACCGGTCGTGACATAGAAGATTAATGCTTCCAATATAGACAATGTTATTAGGGATTCCACCAAGAATGCAGATACATCGTGGGAGTATAACTTCAATTCCTTCATTGCCTTTTTTGACGGTGACGTGAGAATACTTAGATCCACCGATGAGCTCTTTCCATTGCACCATGTCTTCCTAGGCTATGAAACATTTTGGGGCGAGCAAGTATTCCCAGAAACAATGAAGGCTTTGAGTAGGTTTTTTGACATTATGGGGCTTGCATTGAGGGCAGTTGTAGCTTGTCTTTTCGTTTTAAGAATATGGTGTTCCGAGATCTTGGCCTTGTATTCCATGGCATGGACAACACACTATACTCAAATGTCACTGATCATAGGCTTATGTGCTGGAGAGACGCAATCCGTGATGCCATTTTGGTGGGACTTCATATCAACTTCTTACATATTGAAGATGAGATTAGCACGTGCTATTTTTTGAGGCGCGGACTACTTGTAGTACAGAAGTATTGGCTTAATTTCTTAAAGTAGAGGCAGCAAATTGTGCATTGAGACATAAAAGTCAGGAGTTGGAAAATGAGTGTTGTACGCTGCGTGAACTCTTGATCAAAAGAGGAGTTACCTCAGATGGTGTTGAGTGCGTGTTGGAAGAGGCGAAAGGATCATCATGTGCTTCCTTCATATGGTACGATTCACCTAGTTGAGGTTTGTGGCATCCTTGCTTATACTTTTTATACAAATATATTGCCCTCCATCTTTGTTCTTCATCTAATTCTTGATCATTTTATTTTTGCAGGATGCATGATTACGGATTATGGCTTGGCGTACTATAGTTCTCTCTTTTGGCTTAATGCTTTGAGTTTTGGCATGGTGATCCATTCTGTATAGTGTAGCATGTGAGACCTCTTTTGTGAAAGCCTTGGATTGCCTTGTATTGGCCACTGGGATGCTTGAAATGCAATGTATTACTATATGTATATACTTATTTATTGCTTGACTCATGCATTTGGCTTGGCTCAAAATATATGCTTTCTGAAGTGTATGATATGGTTGTAATCTTGGCAGGTTGAAACCAAGTCAAGCCCCCAAGTATGGAAGGAAAGTGGCTGGATTATTCCAATCAAATGCAGCCCCCAAGTATGGAAGGAAAGTAGCTGGGTTGTTTCGATCATATTCAACCACCAAGCATAGAAGCCCAAGGGGTGCACATGTCTTGCAATAGCGTGGGAGGCTTGTGGCTTAGGTTGGCATGGATTTGTCATGTATGACATTTTTTCACGAAGCTGTGTGCGTCGTTCTTCATTGTATTAATTTCTGGAATTCTGGACTGTTGGAAACTGTATTAATTTCGGGTGGGCTGTTATGTCCGAATCGCTGGAAGCGTACTAATTTCTGGAATGTTGGAGACATGTTGTAATCCCGCCGCCTTATATGTATATTGCTTGGTTGATGGAGTTTATCCTTGTGGACTGCTTGAAATTTTCTGACAGGATGGGTAGCCTTAAAACAAGGTACATGCTGCCGAAATTTCGACAGGATCCTTACACAAAATCCTCGATATATTGCTTCAACAATTTTTTTTTCAAAGAACATGTTTTGCAAAACAGAAGAAGGTAAAAGCAAGGAAAGAATTCTAGAGGCTTTTTTCTTTTTCCAAAATACTCCATTCTCATTGCAAATATCATCTTTCACCTTGGCATGCTATAATGGTGGTGCATTCTACAAAAGTTGCGAAAGCATATGGTAAAAACACAAAAGGAGTTCATCTTTGAAATAAATTTGAAAACCCAAAAACAAAAGGATAGGTGCAAAAGCATCTCAGTAGTAGTAAGGCTTTGAGCCACTTTGCATTGATAAATACTCCAATCAAATCAAGCCCCCAAGTATGAAAGGGCCAAGGAGTGTGCATGACTTGCAATAGCATGAAAGCTTGTGGCTTGGGTTGGCATGTATTTGGCATGTATTGTACTAGGCTGCCATGCTTTTCAAATATACTTAATAGAGCCTCATTGGCTGCTTTCCTTGCATGCGGTTCATAACCCAGCTAATCAAAGAGTGATTTGAATTTCAGGTTTCTACGAAGAGCTTGTGAGGCACTAGGTCCGTGTTTTAGACCCAGGCATCGTTCCATTATACTTGCTTCAACCTCTGCTTCAATCTTGCTGACCAAATGAAGCCCCCGAGTGGCGTTCCTCCAGCATATCTAATGTGAACACTTCTCTGTTGGAACTGTCCTCCCATCCATTAGCAAGTAGCCATAGGGTGCCATAGCTTGAGGGTTTTGAATTTTTACACCAATAGGCTTTCTCCATGTTTCTGCAAGGCTCCCAAATAGCCTCTGGTGGCTTTGGGTCATTCTTCCATGAGTAGCGAGAGGCACCGGGAAGAGAAAGAGGATGTCTTTCATTTTTGCATCCTAACCAGAGTGTGGCGTGATGTCTCACAATCACATAACAGATGCCATATGCGACCTATGAAAAATTGTAATATTAGGGAACAACCTTTTAATATTTTGATATATGAATACTATAATAGCCAAAATATCAATTTTTATCAGTGTGATGATGCCATGGGATGATAACTTTGGTATTTAAAATAAAGCCGTGCTTTATTAGAGCGGTAGACATTAACCAAACATATAATGCATAGAGTGGTAACATATGCATTATACTATAAGAATAATATAAGAGTTAAAAATGATTAACATGGAGTGGCCTATGTTTTGGTTAAATTCTAAAAGATAGCATCATGCTTGTTATCTAGTTTATGCACAAAGGTAATAATCATGTAAGCAAAAAGGTGATAACAAGGTGGCGTCGTATGGTAGCATGTTTGCCCTTAACATAAAGATGATGAACAAATAACCAATCGAAGATGCTTGAAGTACTAAACTATCGACATAGTAAAGGCATTATGTCATATTAATTTAGTAAATGCATTTGAAAACTGTTAGATATGAGGATAAATTCTTATCCTGTATCAAGAGATGATGGTATATTTGGCATGACAAGATATAAAATCATTGAAGGAAGAGATATCTTATCTTTGTAGATTCTAGTCGAGATGGATGTGCTTAGGCAATGAGCTGCACAACAGAGTGGGCGCAGTACGAAGAGCGGAGGATAGGCAATGGCAGTTTCTTGAACTCCCAGTTTCTTTTGTAGTGGTGATTTCATTAGGCGGTGCTTGGCAATTTGACCATAGGGAATGGTAGATTTACGTGACCAGCAACATCGAGTCTGTCGAACTTACGGCAATGAGCGGTAGTCGATGGGGTCAATGAGATTTTCCTAGTGCCTTCGGGGTTATTGGTGCTTTATGGCGGAGAGATGAACAATAGTTATAAAAAAAAAAGGAGAGAAGTTGTTTTTCTCTTTCAATTTGCTTGGCATGAAGCCCCAGTCGGCTTGTTGCGGAGCTTGCTTTGGCGTCTCTGGCACCCCAGTGCTGAAGAATGCATGATTTCCCATGGCCCATTGTGAAATGGTTTTGCTTGTGCTCCAAATGTTGGAGCTGCATGTTTGAATAAAACACGGAACCATTATTCATCACCAGTAGAAACATAATACTTTTCTTGCTTGCACCAGGCAAAAGACAACTTTGGAAGAGAAACCCCCTTGCAATTTTAACAAGCAATGTGCTATTGAGATCTCTTCCAGCGTCTGACTCTGACCAAAGCTTGATTGGCCTCATCTCCTCCAACAGGATCTTCCAGTGGTAGATCAAAACCATATGGATTGCAAGCAATCCCAGATTAGAAATCATTTTTATCTCAATAATAAATAGCCAGCACAACAATGAAACAAGAAGCTTCTTATCTTTTAGTTTTCTTGATGGTTTACTGCACCAACAAGTATTGCATGGCATAACTCATTAATATGATAGAATCATGGAATCACAGCCTAGTTCAGCTCGTCTTGGGAAACCACAGTATTGCTTCTAGTCTTCTTCTTTGAAGGCATTGGTGAAAATAGTGGCCTGATCCCCAGCAGAGTCACCATTATGTAGAGGTCTTTTTCTTCCGGCAGCTTGACGAATGGGCTGAGCTTCTATGAAATGCAACGGATGAAAATTGCCATGTGCCTGAGTTCAAAGACTAGGCCCCAAGATTGCTTCGAAAGGTCGGTGGAGCCTTAGGAAGCACTTTGGCCCCTTTCACCAACAAAACAAACAATTAAAATGATTAAGACATATTAATCACTAGGCTTGGCTTGAGAAGCTTGTGGCATGGAAGCTAAGTATTCACAAGTTTAGCAGTAGAGAGAAGGAGCTTGGACTTCTTGTGGGGAACTAAGGATTAGAGCAAGAAGAAAAGAGATTTGATGGGGTTTTGGCTAGGGAAGAGAGGGAGCTATGGAAACAAAGGAATGGGGTGTTTAGAGTAAATTCCAATTGCTTGACAAAGCTTGGTCATGCTCTCGATTGTGTTGTGTTTTGCTGGGTAGAGGTGCCTCCTTTTATAGGCATTGAGCCTCCTAATTTTATCAAGCCAACCTCTCCCCTTTTTCTTCACCTTCTCCCAACCAACCTTGTTTAGTGAAACCTCCATAGCTTGAGCACATAGGCCTGAAGCTCTTTGGAGCTCCAGGCTCCTTACGCATCTGGCCTTCCTCAGGTGGGTGAGGTGCTACCCTCTTTTTACCCTGGTTTTCCTATTTGAGCTTGCAGAGGAAAGAAACAGGGGCAAAGGCGTTAGTACAATGGGTATTCCTCCTGCACACATGGATCTCTGTTGGTTTTTGCAGTGGCTTGCTATTTGACTTGGTTTTGAGGCTTTTGACAATACTAGATATTTTATAGGATGCTGGGCTTGGGCTATTGTTCAAGATATTGGGTGTTGCCCGTTTATTTCCAACGGCCTGTGGGTTTCGTCAAGCTGCTGGAAGCAGCTTATGGTGCTATACGTTTTGGCTGATGTGTGGCTTTACTATCAGATATTTTACTTAAGGCATTGGGCTTTCTCTCTTATGCTTACCCATATATTTGGGCCTGAGTTTTGGTGCTCCCAAGTAGCCCAAAACTTCCACTTCTCGGTCAATCAATGGGCCTCGCGAATACTCGTAACCATTCATACCACAAACCACTCAGCAAGTCCCGGGTATTTACGTGGCTTGGGCCCACTTAAGCTTGCAGCGTGGCTTGGTGTCAAAATAACGATTTCTGCTTGGCATGTTTGTGCTTGAACTTAGCCGTATCATAACGGCTATGGCGCTTGACGGAAAAGTGAATAAGCATGGGTTCACAAAGTCAGCATGTGTTTTAAGAGCTTGTCACAATCTTTCCGCAGACTGCGTGCTTACGTGGCATAGCATGCAGCCTATATCAAGCGTATACGACAAATTCTTGCACGTTTGAGCCTCTCTCTCCGGTTTAAGTGCCATATTGGGCCAAAAATGCATTTGGGCCTACCCTTGATTTTTTTGGGCCTCAACACTTTTATGGCATGGTATTAACAATGTACTTTTATGGCATGGTATTGACAATGTACTTCAATGACATGGTATTAACAATATACTTCTATGAAATCGTTTGAGGAGGTTCGATGGAGAATGAAGGGTCGTGGGGATAGGTCCTTGGTTTTTTTTTAATTTTTTTTATAGTTTGGGGTTTTTTTAAAAATATGGGCAGGGCTTGCTGAGCTTGTTTTGGATTTTTTTGTGTTTTTGTATTGAGCTTGTTTTAAGTTAATTAATGACAGCGATATAATTTATAGGAAATTCAACACTTATTTGTTATGTAGTAAATGATTTTTAGGTATGTTTATAAAGTGAATTCCATATATGTTTTTTTTTATAAATAATTTCAAGTTCTGTTTTGGTTATATTACTAAAACTCCCATTTTTGTTTTGTGTGTTTTTATTGGTAGTCTGCACAAATTGGGTTGGGTTTGCGTTGAGTGCTTACCGTTTTTTTTTTTTGTGACAAAAATGGTTTATTATTCGGCTCAAATAAGAGCCCCATTGGGATGCCTTTTCGGCCTTGGGTCACATATATGAGAGGCCCCATGGTGTTTGAGTTCCAAATAGAGACCCCATTGGGATGGCCCAGCTGCAGCAGATAGTGTAGATCAAGACCTTTTGGCTAGTATGGATCAGGTAGAGAACTTGAACAGAAAAGATGCATGAACTTACATTTGCTTTTCCTTTCTAGTTTTGTTTTGTCTATAAGAATTTAATGGTATAACTAGTCTACTGACTATGGTCTTAAAAGTGCTTTCTGAATAGTTATTTCTCAGGCTGTGAAGAGAGGGAAAGAACAACGATGCCCCAACTGAAATATTAGGCTGCAATTCAGACCCAAAATAAAATAAAAAAATTCATGCTGCAAATGAATTCTCAGCTAAATACTGCAGCTATATGTTTAACACTTTCAGTTCAGATAATGAAACTGCAAAACTCCTGTGTTATGCCGGAAGGCACACTGGTCAACTCTCTCACCAGCTTAGCAGCTACCATTGCAGTCATCCCATCAACAGTGTCGCGCTGCCGGTTGAATTCTATCGAGATGTACCCGCCCTTCATACCTTCCCCAAATGTTGGTCACACAAAAAAATTCTAAACAGTTACTCCCAGTATTATCATAGGTACATATAGACATACATGTAACAGAAAGACACGCATTAGGTTAAATGCTGAATAGATATAAAGGAGAAGAAAAAAAATTAGCAAAGGTCATAGAATGACAAACACATGTCGAGTGGAACTCGTTATAGAAAGTGACAGCAAACTCGTACTAAGATTTCATCTATACTTTATACAGAAGCTAACAGAAAAAGTGCTACTTTTTCTAGCGGCAAAGCTCATGTTTCAAAAGTCACATTAAGGTGATTAAGCCATACTTGATGCCAGTATTAGAATTACCAAAGCCGAAAATGCTTGTAAAATCTTATCCACAAAGCATAGGACTGTCTGTGTTCAGTTGAATACTGTTTATGAGCCACTCTGCCTCGTGCACAAAGATTTTAATCTTTGAATGCAGGGACAAAAGTGCGAATATTATCAGCTGAGAATATTTACAGAAAATCAGCAATGGTACATATAGATAGCCAGGTTATGCGAAACTAAAAAGATATCACAAGGTTGTGAATAATCTCATTTCATCAATTTGGACAAATACTCATTTCCTAATTAAGTGGGAAAGTGTATTTACAGATAAGAATTTACCTGCATGTGAATATTCATTACCTTCAAAGGCGCTATAGATATCAGGATGGACATCAAGATGAAGAATATCCGCAGGTCCCCCAAGCTTCTTGGAGACAGCTCTTACAACAGGATAAGAAATTGAGTGGTCGCCACCGAACACGAATGGGCGCATGGATCCTGAAAGGTTCTTCCAAAAAATCCTAAAGGTAGCTGGTGTATACGCATATACTCATTGGAATGAAAAGTCTCAACCAAATAAGGACAACATTTATTCTCAATATATCTGTGAAGCTTTCCAAGAAACAAAACATATCCCGGATCATTTTCCAGAATGAAGTTCAACCAAATATCTGCTAGGTTGATGGATGATTCAAAATAACTCAAGACATCAGGACATTGGTGCTGACCGCTGATGGCAACTGAGTTTTCATTTTTCTTTGACATCTTCAAAGTAATGCATCAGAGTATAGTATACCACTCTGAGTTTGAATTTCAATATGATATTAAGTGTGCCCATATTTCTCTGATGGAATGTTTTGCCCAGATTCAAAAATACACTCACCAGGAAGAAAGCAAAAAAGTTGGGATTGCAGCTATAAAGGCTCACATATATATATTTGATGATAAAAGTAAAAGAGGTACTATGAGGAATACTCATATATGGCAAAGGATCCCTGAAGTGTTCAAATCTGAGGCCTGAAAATGGCATCATACTGCAGGGAGGGTACTATACATCTAAGCGTTATGAATTGTACCAGCTCAGCTTCAAAGTACACTTGTAAAACGATGAGTTTCGAAGCATTTAAAAATTGCAAGCAATTGGGTCACACTGGTAAAGTTTTCAAGGTTATAAAAGGGATATGACTACATGTCATGCGCAATGAACACATTGTAGTTCAACTAATTGCTGCTCAAACTCAGTCCAGGGTAAGCTTTTGAAGCACATCAAGTTACAGTAGCAATTTAGAAACAAGGAAAAAGAATAGGGATCGATCAAAATTTGGTGAATTCAGGTTTAAAAATTCAACTTCAGAAAATAACCTAGGCAAATGGCAAAAGGTGGTCTCAGAGTTATCAAGCTAGCTGAGCATAATATTCACCTCTACCAAAACAGAGAAGTAAAAAACTGGTGATATATAATCATAAGCCTGCAGCAAATAAGCGATTAAAAAGGAGAAATTCCTCCAGTTTTCAGTCAACTGGGCATGACTATAAGCGTACCAAATTATTTAACAGTGCCCCCAACTTATTCTACCAACAGAACAAGGAGAGGTTTGGAAACAGAACAGCACAATTGTAATAGTTTTCCACAGAAATCTTCTAAAATTGCTTTTTCCTTTTTCCCTAAGATCAATACTTGCAGCAGTTTTTTCAATTGGAAACTTGTAGAAATTATAACCTACCTGTTCCATCACAAGCTTGGCAGACTCGTTTATGATATTCATCAGTCTGCCATCTTCGACTCCATTTGAACAGGAGCATAACCGACATCAGTTTGCACCCGAGGGTCATTTAGTTCTTTCCCTGCATTGCCAGAATCATGTTAGAATGACTTCATGCACCATTACATGAAATTTTGGGAAAATGAAGGAAAAAATCATCATCAAAACAACAAGCATTATATATAATTGTTTTGCTTAAAGTCTTAATCATGGCTGCACAAATATTAAAAACAAATTGATGTGCTATTCAGTTAATGAAACCCGTACTCTTCCAAATGAGGTGAGCTTATGAGCATAACAATGCGTTTGGATGAGGGAAATAAACTTGAGATTTTGACAAAAGTCAGAATTTCTAAATTGACCAAAACCAATTCCCGTGTTTAGATAGAAAAAACATAGAAATTTAGAAATTCCACGTGGGAAAAAACATGGAATTTGGAGTTCATAAATCCCAACTTTAAATTCTTCCTAAAATTCCAAGAGAGATTGAGTTTTTTAAAAAGATAACTTTACAAATAAAGGTTAAATTCCGTACTTTAAATCAGTTACCCTCCATCATTTTAAATTCTATCATTTATGAATTCGTTTATAATTTTAAATTTCCTCATCCAAACCCACTGTAAGTGTCAACCAAATAAGGACAACATTTGCTCTCAATATATATGTGAAGCTTTCCAGGAAACAAAACGTATCCCGGATCATTTTCCGGAATGAAGTTCAACCAAATATCTGCTAGGTTGATGGAAGATTCAAAATAACTCAAGACATCAGGACATTCATACTAACTAAGATTTCATCTATACTTTAGACAAAGGTTATAGAATGACAAATACATGTCGAATGGAACTTGTTATAGAAAGTGACAGCAGACTTGTACTAACTAAGATTTCATCTATACTTTAGACAGAAGCCAACAGAAAAAGTGCTACTTTTGCTAACGGCAAAGCTCATGTTTCGAAAGTCACATTAAGGTGATTAAGCCATACTTGATGCCAGGATTAGAATTACCAAAGCCGAAAATGCTTGTACAATCTTATCCACAAAGCATTGGACTGTCTGTGTTTAGTTGAATATTGTTTATGAGTGAGCCACTCTGCCTCGTGCAAAAAGATTTTAATCTTTGAATGCGGGGACAAAAGTGCGAATATTATCAGCTGAGAATATTTACAGAAAATCAGCAACGGTACATATAGACAGCCAGGTTATGTGAAACTAAAAAAGATATCACAAGGTTGTGAATAATCTCATTTCATCAATTTTGGACAAATATGCATTTCCTAATTAAGTGGGAAAGTGTATTTACAGATAAGAATTTACCTGCATGTGAATATTCATTACCTTCAAAGGCACTAAAGATATCAGGATGGACATCGAGATTATGAATATCCGCAGGTTCCCCAAGCTTCTTGGAGACAGCTCTTACAACAGGATAAGAAATTGAGTGGTCACCACCGAACACGAATGGGCGCATGGATCCTTAAAGGTTCTTCCAAAAAATCCTAAGGGTAGCTGGTGTATATGCATAAAATCATTGGAATGAAAAGTCTCAACTAAATAAGGACAACATTTACTCTCAATATATCTGTGAACAAGGAAACAAAACATATCCCGGATCATTTTCCAGAATGAAGTTCAACCAAATATCTGCTAGGTTGATGGAAGATTCAAAATAACTTAAGACATCAGGACATTCGTTCTGCCCGTTGATGGCAACTGAGTTTTCATTTTTCTTTGACATCTTCAAAGTAATGCATCAGAGTATAGTATACCACTCTGAGTTTGAATTTCAATATGATATTAAGTGTGCCCATATTTCTCTGATGGAATGTTTTGCCCAGTTTCAAAAATCCAAGCATGATATAAAGGCTCACATATATATAAAATAAAAGTAAAAGAGGTACTATGAGGAATCCTCATATGTGGCAAAGGATCCCTGAAGTATTCAAATCTGAGGCCTGAAAATGGCATCATACTGCAGGCAGGGTACTATACATCTAAGCACTATGAATTGTACCAGCTCAGCTTCAAAGTGCACTTGTAAAATTGCTCTTCTCGTCTCCAGACACCCACCAAATAAAAATGAAGTAAAAATTAACACAATGCAAAGCAAACACTAAAGAACCCTCGATTGCAAAACATATCAAGAACATCAAGTCTACAAACCCCTGAAGAATACAGAAATACCTGAAGAATGCCTCAACCTTTCAAATCCTATATTCAAATTCGATGACATCCCCATCTTTGGATCTCTGGTGAAAAGAAAAAAAAATCAAAATCAAAAATCAAAAATCAAAATTTTGACCCAAAAAAAAAGAATAATTGAAGGCTAAGAAGTAACATGAGATGAAAGTTAAGAACTAGTTGAAGGGAATGATGAAAGGGGAGCACCTTGTGGTGGGCATAAGAGTGACCAAATTAGATGACATGTTCCTGAAAGTTTTGATACAAAAGACTTGAGGGGAAGTGGTTGGAGAAGAGCGAGGGACCATTTTGTCCTTTTTCTTTTTGCATGTGTGTGCCAATAATTAAATGGGCCTTTTGTCGCGGTTGCCTCTCAATGTTGATGGGTCGTTTAGGCTTGTTTAAATGGAATGGCATTCTGCTATTATAATATTTGGGCCTTTAGGAAACATTCACTTTGTAAAATTGTAAGTTCTTGAGATTAAATATAGTCTATAATTCTTTTTTTTTTCTTTTTTTTAATAAACTAATCTATAAAGACATTACCAAGAAACAAATAAATCATTCGATACCACAAGAAAAGAAAAAGTAACAAAGGAAAAACAAAACACACTTTTTTATTGCGACATATGAATTTTCATTACATGAACATGGGGAAATTACGTAAAATTCCACAGTGAAGCGAAAGTCGCTTAGTGTGGCAATAGTGGCGTTGGCCTCCTCACGCGGCAGTGGTGGCGGCCGTGGCTGCGAAACAGAGAAAGGAGTTGAGCCACAAGAGGCGCCGATTTGGGGGCGAAAAGCAACAGGTGAGCAAAGAAGAAGCACAAAAGGAGAGGCGGCCAGGGCCGGGAGGAGGGTGGAGACAAGAGAAGGCTCAAGAGTGAAGCAAGTGAGAGCGAGCCAGACGCAATGGACCAATTGCGGGCGCACTACGTCGGCATGGGGAGTGCCCACGAGGAGCGGCTCGAGGTGAAGGCCAAGGAATAGGTAATGGTGCTACACAGCATAAGCGGCATGAGTATAGGGTTGGTGTGGAAGAGATGTTGGTCTGGAAATCGCACCTGGACCAGCGTCATGGTTGTGGGAATGGTGAAGCTAAAAATGCGATGGTGGTTCATAAATGTGGAAGCTTCATGCGGGCATGGTTTGTTGTGGTGGAAAGTAATTGATCAACAACTGCAGCTGCTGATGATTCACGAAAATATTATTTGTATTACTCTGAAAATGGTTAATTGCAAATGCCATGAAAACTAGGAGAGAATGAGACTCAAATGAAAACTATGAGAGAATGAGAGACTCTCTCATAGTTAATAGTACTTGCTTGGACTCTGACTCAAAAAAATGGGGCCTCAGAACTGAGAGAGAAAGGGTTTGAACTTGGATACAGTCATATATACTTGTCCTAGCCTCCTTGGTGGTGTGAATTTTTATTTTTATTATTTTTTTGCGAAATGGTGGTGTGACATTTGAGTGCTGACATGTTGAAAAAGCATATATGGTCCAACTTTAAGGTCTTCTATTCTGTTACCAACTTTAAGGCCTTCTATTCTGTCACCAACTTTAAGGCCTTCTATTCTGTCACTAAGACTTTAAGGCCTTCTATTCTGTCACCAACTTTAAGGCCTTCTATTCTATCATCCTTTTTCCTATAAAGCTTGGCGTTTACTTTTGCGACCAAGGACTGGGCATAGCTTTTCCCATTTAAATTCCAAATTACTATATAATTATTATTTTACCCAATTTAATTGCTTTTCTTCTTTGAAATTTACTATGATCATCATGCATGATGGTGTCATTAACATATACTCGACATGATCATCATGAAAGAGGACTGAATAATATCTGCACTGCACATATCAAGGATGCATGATGCATCAGGAGTTGAAACCCCCAATGAGAATTGTTTGAAAATCTTGTGTGTAAATAACAGAGTTGTATGCCTATATCACAAGTTGCATTGGATTTGCTAAGTAATCCATGTAATTGCATTAGGAGATATGCCCCTGCCTGCCATACACTAATTAATAAGCCACACAACAAGCATATGCTTAACATGGCACACAAAGGTAAAGTTTGTATTTAGATTTAATTATTCCACCTCATCATAATTGTATTTAGATTACAACTCTCCTTTTTCAAAGGTAAAGTTTTGCTCCGAAGCTCTTGTTGAGAAATGGCTGGTCATTTGCAAAGAATATACCCAGAAGATAGATTAATGCAAAAGATGAAGATTTGTGGATTTTGTCCTTGCGCATGTGAAACACATTTAGCAGTGCTTTCAAAGCTTCTAAGATGTAAAGATTAGACCCAACCACACGTCTCTCTAGAGAATTCCATACCCTTTACTTTTTCCTCTCCTTTCTTGTGAGAGTTACCCGTTACTATTTTGTCTTCATCTTCCTTACCATTTTCCCTCCGGCCCAATCATCTTCTCTACTTTGGACAAACTTCAGTCAGATACTCAGTCACCAATCCCGATCTTTTCTCATTCCTTCACTTGCCTTTTTCTGTTTCAAGTTATTCTCCCTACCAAACCACCCATTTCTTCTTTTGGGTTATAATTTGCCTTTATTTCCTTTACATCATTTTCCTTAGAGCACTTCCAGCAGTGGAGGCTGTAACATCCCGTTTCTAAATTAATATTTAAATTTTAAATTATTCAAGTCAAAAATATTTTGCTCTGAAAGTATGATAAAAGGAAATAAATTGAAAGAATTTTTTAAAAAAAAAAAATCGGATTGATACAGTGCACCGCTACAGTATACTACTACAGTAATCGGGCAGATTCTTTAATTTCAGTTTCTTCTCCAATTTTTCAAACAGACCCCCCACTGGTTTTTGGGCTGCCACCACCACCTCCGACCACCAAACTTGACGAGGCTGATACCAAAATGACCGTGCCGCCGTTCTCTTCCCATTCCAACCAATCCCAGTCGGAGCTGCCGTCTGTGCTGGCCAGAAAACGCAGAAATGTCACCGATTTTACGTAAAACTTAAGAGCTTTCATTCTCCCTCCTCCAGCCACCGATCGGGGCGAGTAAGGTATGCTTTTCCACCTATTTTTCATACTCTAGCTGATGGTTGGGTAGGTGTTGATCGAATCGCAGCGTAGGTAGATCAATTTTCGAGTTAAAGTTTGGCTGGTTTTTTAGGTTGAGTTTTAACCCACTTAGGGTCCGAAATTGACTTTCCCATAATTGAGAAATGTGTTCGGGAGGCCGAGAACTTGTTGTAGCTGGAAGGATAGCTTCTGTTTCGAAGTTTGGCCGAACACCAATTTTATCGCTTTTTGGCCCTCGAATCTGTCAGCGCGTGTTCCCATGCACCGGCAGGATCGTGTAGGATGCTACGGATTATGAGTCGGAGTCCCAGATACTCTGAAATTGCGAACCCTAACGTTAGGATTACGGAAAATCATCCGATCGTTCGATCGTTCGATCGTGAGCAATCCGACCGTCTGATCGAGACCAAACTTTCGGAACATGTGTCCTAGGCGTATTGGAATCTTTAGGAACTTCCGGTGTGGAATTTTGAGGTCGCGGACCCCACGGGGTCCCGGGTTGACTTTTTGGGATTTGATTGCTTTTTGAGTCTCGAGGCACTTTGGATTATTCTAAGCATTAGAAAAGCTTATGTGGGCATGGGAATAACCTTAAAGTTATTGCACGCACTTCTAGGAGCCGGAGTCAGGGTTTTGATTAAATGTTTGTGGCAGAGCTATTTTATTTATTAAACATATTTGGGTTCTATTGAAGAACAGTATTTGAAAGTCATATACAATCTAACTTTAATTAATAAATTTAGGAGGTTAGGATTAGCATAAGAGACTTGGGAAATGACGTGTGTGGACTTGGTATTATAAATGATTTTCATGCAAGGATATTACGAAATACTTTTTGAATGAGTTAACTACGGTTTTAGGGATTTTTCTTGCTAGGATGGTATTTTATAAATAATGGGTTATCAAATGTTCATGGATGATTTCAGTTTGGTTTGAAACGATCTTAATTATATATGCATGTTGATAAACGTGATTAGCTTGGGAAGGATGAGAATGGATTGAGAATGATTGAGTATGATTTGAGAACTGAATTTTAGTATTATTATGATTATATTATTATTAGTATCTATTAAGTCTATGGTTGGGTACTTTTGAATATTTGGGAAATTGATTTTGAAAGTATCATATTTTATCTTATATAATTAAGTATGAAAATGGATTTTTGGGAGAAGGTCGATGATAATCAGATTCGGGTTTGGTTTTCAAACCCACCATAGGAGTACCCCCTGGTTGCCTTCGAGATGGTGACCCAGTTATGATACGCCCCATGTGTCTCGGGGATGCCCGAACCATGTGGAGCGAGGACGCGTTTTTGGTAGACTTGGTGTCCCCCGATTCAGTGAGGATACGCGTTCGGGCTGATCACTCGTTCCTGCGAGGACACGGCTCTAGTTGACTATGTGTCTCCTGAGTCCTGCGAGGACGCGGCTCGAGCCGACTTCGTGTCGCCGAGTCCTACAAGGAAATGGAATTGACGGTTAAATGTTGGAAAATGATGGATAATTAAAGGATACGCACCTCAGGCCGACTACGTATTCCCTGAGAGTCGCGAGGATACGCACCTCAGGCTGATTTTGTAATCCCTAAGTGTTGCGAGGATGTAACTGGTAAATGATATGTGGAATTGATGGTACAATAATGGAATTGACGGATGGATACTTGGATTTGACGGTTCACAGTATGGGGGTACGCCTAGGTGGAGAGAATTTAAGTTTTGGAATGTTTTTAAATTTAAATTGAGAATTTTACTTGGGTATTTTATGAACAAAGGTTTTAATATTTGTTATCTTGATATTATAAGACAAGGAGTGAATGTTTACAAGTTTTAAGGGTTTTGTAAGTCCATTATCATTTTTTTTAACGATAAGGTTGTTTACCAGTAAGAGAGAGAAATATATGTATAAACATTTCAGTTAAGTTGTTGATACATACGTATTTATAATTCTTTTCCTTTTATTGTTATTGTTATTTGTACGTTGATTTCTATTTCTATTATTATGATCTTATATATTAATAATATACAGATCGATCCGTGAATTTGAGGGAGTTTAGTGTATAGCTTATTTACTTATGCCGTTTATGCCTGTTTCAAGAATTGGGAAACTAAAAGTATTGTTTTGGAGTGGTGAATATGATTGAGTACATCATGTACGTGAGACTTGGTGTGATTTGTAAAGCACGTGGCAATATGCTAAATGAATGAGATATTCAAATACATTATAAAAGAAAAAGAACTACGTGTGGCTTGATTTCTCGTTAAGGATATGTAGGCAACCTAGGGTTCTAGGTGCAGCCACGAGGTTCGATAATTAAAAGGTAGTCCAGTTAAGTTATTTTGAAATTTAATATTGTTCTATGATTGTTCGGAGGAATTGGATTGAATGTTATTAACAGACTGATTTATTTGATTTGTTGAGGCTAGAGGCTAGAATGAATGATGTTTGACTTCTTGAATATAATTTGATGCATGCTGAACGATTGGGGTATATATATATGTTTTTACAAGTGAAAATAATTTGGGGAACGAGCAAATTACAGGGGAAACTCTGCCGAATTTTCGGCAGAAGTCAAGCCTTAAAAAGAGTTTCTTTCAAGTTTTGAGTTAAAAAGGGTAGTTTGGTCTTTCGTGCCCGGCACCAGACAGGTGTCGGACAAGCACAGGGTCCAGCACAAATTCCAAAGTGGAATTTGGGTCAGGTCCTGTCAGAGGCTGAGCTCGGGCTTGGGCCAAAAAATCTTTTCCAGCAACAAAAGCTGACTCGGGTAGGAGGTGGACTCCAGCAGACTGGGTTGGCCCAAGGGAAAGGCTAGCCCATGCGCGAGCCCGAGTTTTGTGGCGTTCAAAATTTTTACCTTTGGCACGCTAACGTTAAAAAAAAATTCAAATGCGCACGCACAGTTCCGCCAACGGCTAGGAGACACATGGCGTCGTCTGGGCTGTCCGATCCGATTTTTTCCTCCAATCCAACGACAGTCAATATTTATGCAATAAAAAAAATGAAAAAATTCAATTTTGTTTTAAAAAATACCCAAAATTAATGAATTTTTTTTCTTTAAAATACCAACCAATACTCTTCACTTTTAACACCAAATCCTCATACATTTTCTTCTCCTTCAACTATTATTCACTTTGAAATTTATTTGAAATTTATCTGAATTTTGAATTTTGAAACCGAAAATTTTATCCGATTATGAGATATGAATTTTATAATAAATATTGACAAGTACGAACCCAAATATTATCCAAATTAATTGTTTAGGTAAACAAATTTGTGAAAAAAAACAAAAAAATTAATAGTGTTTACCCTTTGCCATGGCAACTGGTGAAAACACACATTGCTTTTTGCAAGAAAAGCCACTATTCATGTGAATAGTAGCTGCCCTAGCCCCCCCTTGCCATGGCAAAAGGCAAACTGCTAGAAGTGCTCTTAGGGGAAATGGATCTAGATGCTACCCAACTGGTTATCCAACTGGAGCACTCTCTTGAGCTTGGTGATTTCACCTAGACATGGCATTCGCGTCGTTTTTTCAGTGTTCGTGTGGTTTTCGTGTTAACCAGCTTTTCTTAACGGGTTGACACGACACAACAAGATAAGAAAACGGGTTGAAAATGTCAAACACGAACACGACCCGTTACAATTCGTGAATCATACGACAGAACCCGTTTCACACGATAAGAAAATAAATATGTTTTAATGAATTTTAAAATCTTAAAATAAAATATCTCCAAACAATACTTCTTTTTTTTGGTCTGGTGTTCTCCAAACAATACATTATACATGCCCAAAAAGATTTTTAAAAAAACATTCCAAAGAAAAGCTAAAAATATATTAAACATTTACATCAAACTTGAGATAAAAATAACAAATATGCAGGAAGTAGCATAGCATCCATGAACATGATTCAAACTTCAACATTTCACTCGCAATTTTCCTTGAAGAAAAAAAAAACATAGAAAACTATGAGAAAGTATACAATTATTCAGAAATATTATATTGATAAAATATCCTATTAGCTTACACAAACCCTTTCTCCATGTTGTTCCATCATATCTGTCATCAATTTGTATTATTTTCATCCGTGGATGAAAATAGCACAAAAGGCTACTAGATGTGATGCAATTCTTGATTAATCTTTTAATTGAAAACCATTCTTGTAATAACTAAGTCGTTGTGGCTTGCTTAGCTTATGCAATCGAGATTTCCAGTCTTTGATCAATAGCCTTTCAAGCATGATCAAACAGAAAACTTTATGCCCTGATCATACCTTATCAAATAAGATATGCAATTTATTTAACACTACATGCTTCTATGACTAATGATCAAATACATGTAAGCATGATTAAACTGTATGCAAACTGATCAAAATTGTTAAACAACCATCACAAATTAATTCATGAAGAGATAAATATGAATTCAATTTAATGCCGCAATTCAGAAAATTAAACATGCCTGAGATCGAAAACTTGAGGCCAAGGTTTATATGCTGTAGAACATGATGATGTTAAAATTAATACGAATAACTTGATTCATGGCAGAAGAAAACGAATACCATATTGATTAATAAATAAACATGACAAAAGGCAGTTTTGGATTAAATTGATAATATTTGCTGTAACTATATTTGTAAGACAGCAAATTGAGAAAAACACTTTTGCTGCAAGCCTTATTAGTTCCAGAGGGGGAGGAGACCACTACAGAACAGACTCCCAAAGCAAAAACAAAGAAATCAAGGGAAACATACCAAACTTAGATTACTGCCACATGCCACACTAACCCCAAAACTGTAGGCATAATTGACCAATGTAAATTTAGGATGTAAATCAATTTTATGGGGTACTGTAAACCAAGCACTATATGCTAAGCCAGCATGCTTTCGCAAGTCAATTCGAAAGGCAATAAAACTATATGAAATCAACTCAAGCTAGAGAAAGAGACGTCATACCCCAGTCCTTAAATATGGAAGCTTGGTCAGAGACAGCAAAACTGAAAGAAACCTTCGCAAACCAAAGTCACACACTAATCACGCCGAAGTCGTACACAGCCAGCAACAGCAGAGAAGGTGGGCTGTTCCTTTTGGTTCTAAAACATGCAGCCCAGGCTCTGATACCACACGTAAGCTATAATGACTGCACATAAGTAGAACGCACATCTTTGGTCTTCCATTAGAGTTGTCGAAAATATCAAGAATATACAAGAGCTCATCTCCTCAATCCTATCCCTCATACACTCATTCTAGATGGGGTGAATTCCTTTAGTATGGGTTGGCTTGATCGGTTGAGTAGGGGCACTTGTATTTATATGCATATGCCTAGGAGTCTTGCCCAGCAAGAAACTCTCTAGCATTCCTTATTGCATTAGGTTTAATAATTCTAATCCATAATTAATTAAGATAGGAGTCCTTCTAGCTCTTACATTAGCCTTAAAACACTAACTTTAATAGAGCTGTAGGTTTAGTTGTATTTGAACTCCTAATGGAAATCAAGTCTTAGAATCCTTTGATGATTACAAGACCACACTTTAATGGGTTAGACATCTAAAAGTCTAACATTATCAGCTGAGAATATTTACAGAAAATCAGCAATGGTACATATAGATAGCCAAGTTATGTGAAACTAAAAAAGATATCACAAGGTTGTGAATAATCTCATTTCATCAATTTTGGACAAATACTCATTTCCTAATTAAGTGGGAAAGTGTATTTATAGATAAGAATTTACCTGCATGTGAATATTCATTACATTCAAAAAGATATCAGGATGGACATCAAGATGAAGAATATCTACAGGTCCCCCAAGCTTCTTGTAGACAACTCTTACAACAGGATAAGAAATTGAGTAGTCGCCACCGAACATGAATGGGCGCATGGATCCTGAAAGGTTCTTCCAAAAAATCCTAAAGGTAGCTGGTGCATATGCATATACTCATTCGAATGAAAAGTCTCAACTAAATAAGGACAACATTTACTCTCAATATATCTGTGAACCTTTCCAGGAAACAAAACATATCCCGGATCATTTTCCAGAATGAAGTTCAACCAAATATCTGCTAGGTTGATGGAAGATTCAAAATAACTCAAGACATCAGGACATTGGTGCTGCCTGCTGATGGCAACTGAGTTTTCATTTTTCTTTGACATCTTCAAAGTAATGCATCAGAGTATAGTATACCACTCTGAGTTTGAATTTCAATACAATATTAAGCGTGCCCCTATTTCTCTGATGGAATGTTTTTCCCAGTTTCAAAAATCCACGCACCAGGAAGAAAGCAAAAAAAGTTGGGATTGCAGCTATAAAGGCTCACATATATATATGTATTTGATGATAAAAGTAAAAGAGGTACTATGAGGAATACTCGTATATGGAAAAGGATCCCTGAAGTGTTCAAATCTGAGGCCTGAAAATGGCATCATACTGCAGGGAGGGTACTATACATCTAAGCATTATGAATTGTACCAGCTCAGCTTCAAAGTACACTTGTAAAACGATGAGTTTCGAAGTATTTAAAAATTGCAAGCAATTGGGTCACACTGGTAAAGTTTTCAAGGTTATAAAAGGGATATGACTATATGTCATGCGCAATGAACACATTGTAGTTCAAATAATTGCTGCTCAAACTCAGTCCAGGGTAAGCTTTAGAAGCACATCAAGTTACAGTAACAATTTAGAACAAGGAAAAAGAATAGGGATCTATCAAAATTTGGTGAATTCAGGTTTAAAAATTCAACTTTAGAAATAACCTAGGCAAATGGCAAAAGGTGGTCTCAGAGTTATCAAGCTAGCTGAGCATAAGCACAAAACTGGTGATATATAATCATAAGCCTGCAGCAAATAAGCGATTAAAAAGGAGAAATTGCTCCAGTTTTCAGTCAACTAGGCATGACTATAAGTGTACCAAATTATTTAACAGTGCCCCCAACTTATTCTACCAACAGAACACGGAGAGGTTTGGAAACAGAACAGCACAATTGTAATAGTTTTCCACAGAAATCTTCTAAAATTGCTTTTTCCTTTTTCCCTAAGATCAATACTTGTAGCAGTTTTTTCAATTGGAAATTTGTAGAAATTATAACCTACCTGTTTCATCACAAGCTTGACAGACCCGTTTATGATATTCATCAGTCTGCCATCTTCGACTCTATTTGAACAGGAGCATCACCGACATCAGTTAGCACCCGCGGGTGATTTAGTTCTTTCCCTGCATTGCTAGAATCATGTTACAATGACTTCAATTCATGCACCATTACATGAAATTTTGGGAAAATGAAAGAAAAAATCATCATCATCAACAACAACAACAAGAAGCATTATATATAATTGTTTGGCTTAAAGTCTTAATCATGGCTGCATAAATGTTAAAAACAAATTGATGTGCTATTCAGTTCATGAAACCCCTACTCTTCGCGTCTCCAGACACCCACGAAATAAAAATGGAGTAAAGATTAACACAATGCAAAGCAAACACTAAAGACCCCTCGATGGTAGAACATTTCAAGAACACCAAGTCTGCAAACCCCTCGAGAATACAGAAATACCTGAAGAATGCCTCAACGTTTCAAATCCTAGATCATCCCCATCTTTGAATCCCTGGTGAAAAGAACAAAAAATCAAAATTTTGACCCAAAAAAAGAAAAGAATAATTGAAGGTTAAGAAGAAACATGATATGAAAGTTAAGAACTAGTTGAAGGGAATGAGGAAAGGGAAGCTCCTTGTGGGCGTAAGAGTGACGAAATTAGGTGAGACATGTTCCTGAAAGTTTTGATGCAAAAGACTTGAGGGAGAGACCATTTTGTCCTTTTTCTTTTTGCATGTGTTTTCCAATAATTAAATGGGCCCTTTGCTGCGGTTGCCTGTTGCCTCTCAATATTAATGGGTCGTTTGGGCTTGTTTAAATGGAATGGAATTGTGCTATGATTTGGGCCTTTAGGAAATATTCACTTTGTAACTTTGTAAAATTGTAAGTTTCGTGAGATTTAACTATAATTCTTTTAAATAAATAAAAAATATTACCAAGAAACAAATAAATCATCCGATACCACAGGAAAAAAAAAAGTAACAAAGGAAAAACAAAACACACACTATTGTTTTTATTGCGACAAAGAGGAATTTTCATTACATAAACATGGGGAAATTACAGAAAATTGCACAGCAAATACACTGCTAAAATAAGGAGGGTTCTAGCCAGATTTAGAAATACATAATAATAAACTATAATATTTTACATCTTTTTCTTCTTAAAATAAACTATAATATTCTAGTCACGGTCCATCCAAATCCAATTGTTGTTCTCTATTTTTTATTTAATACATAGCGGGACCCACGATTGCTGCTTAGAGTGGCAATAGTGTCGTTGGCCTCCTCACGCGGCGGCTGCGAAACAGAGAAAGGAGTTGAGGCACAAGAGGCACCAATTTGGGGGCGAAAAGCAGCAGGACGCACAAAAGGAGAGGCAGCCAGGGCCAGGAGGAGGGTGGAGACAAGAGAAGGCTCAAGAGTGAAGCGAGTGAAAGCGAGCCAGACACAATGGACCAATTGCGAGGGCGCACTACGTCAGCATGGGGAGTGCCCCTGAGGAGCAGCTCGAGGCTGAAGGCCAGGGAATAAGCAATGACGCTACATAACATAAGCAGCATGAGTATAGGGTTGGTGTGGAAGAGATGTTGGTCTGGAAATCGAAGCTAGAGCAGCGTCATGGTTGTGGGAATGGTGAAGCTAAAAATGCCATGGTGGATCATAAATGTCGAAGCTGCTGCGGGCATGGTTTGTTGTGGTGGAAAGTAGTTGATCAACAACTGCAGCTGCTGATTAAAGGAAAAAGATTGATATGAATTTCGAGGAAAACGATTGATATGAAAATGGTTCATTGCCATGTTTGGGAGGCTTGGAAGTACTGGTCTGTCTCTTTATATGAATTTCGACGAAACAGATAAATTTTTATATGTTCACTTCACTTCTGTAAACAAAACACAATGACGACTTTTTCTCAATGCATAATGACGACTTCGTCTGTACTCTGTACCGAAATGGTTGATATGACTTTCGTAGCTTTAAATGTCTTAGATCTTCGTATGCAGAGTGATTGGACCGGTATTTTAATCCCATTCGTAGCTATGTCTTAGCTTTTCATTCCATGGGTCTCCATTTGACGTCACCGTGGTCATTTTGAATCAGGGAGCATTATCCTTCATCGCACTAGCCAGCCAGTGGGTGTGGCTGATTGGAAAGGGATTTACAAGAGCATTTTTATTCACCACTTTAATTTTAGGTGTATCTTTATTACTATCCTCAATACTTGATACGTGTTCAAAGACATAAATATAGTTAATTTTTGCTTTGTATTTATGAAACCATGGTTATGTCTATAGATACGTGTCAAGTGTTGAGGATGGTAGTGAACATATACCTAGGGTTAAAGTGGTGAACAAAAATGTACCTAGAGATTTACTGTAGTTTGTTGGAAGGAGATTTACTGTAGTTGGCAGGAGTGACTGATTGCAGAGTAATCTTGGACTGACTTGGAAAAACATAGTAAATGCAACCAGACGCAACAACGCCACCGTGGCAATGGAATTAGGACTTGGAGTCATCTTTGAGGTGTGGAAGGGACTTGGATTTGGGTCCCTTAGAATAAACGCCCCCTCCCATTTGGAAGGGGTGAAGTCGTACTGTTTGTTTGGAAAGTATATAATTATTATATATGATATCTGACCTTGTTTGCTTTTGGAGCCTCCTCAACACCACTGCCTTCTGCTAGCTCCGGCCCCACCCGAATATAGCTGTAATGCTATTCTTCTAAACAGCAAAAATGTATCTAAACTCTGTTTACTAATCAGAATTGAATTAGGAAGAATGAAATTGAGAAAGAATGGAATTAGGAGTAATTAAATTCTGAATTCTTATTGAAATTGTTTATTAAACAATATGGAATTGGGGTAGGAGTGGTATTAATTATTAAAATGTTATCATTGTTGGGTTAAAGTAGATGACAAATTTGAAATTTTCAAAATTGTGTGAGGATATAACGGGTAAAAAAGATAAAATTTATAATGGATTAGTTCTCTATAAATTAGAATACCACCTCACACCCAATAATTGAATTCTTTTAAAATCAGGAATCCAATTTCTAATTTTGTGAATTTCCACTTACTCTAACAGTTTTATAAAATGATGATAATACATAACTAACAGAACAACAGAATTGTAATGGCGCTACGCAGCATAAGCAGCATGGGTATAGCCTGTATAGGGTTGGTGTGGAAGAGATGTTAGTCTGGAAATCATATCTGGACCAACGTCATGGGTGTGGGAATGGTGAGGCTAAAAATGCAATGGCAGATCATAAGGTTGATTTGTTGTGCTGGAAAGTAGTTGACCAACAACTGCTGATGATTCACGAACTGAGAATTAATCATCCTCACATAAGCAAAATGATTCATTGCCGTGTTTGGCTCCTCCCAACCGTGTTGGAGTCAGGCGGATAAATTTTAATGAGCTACTTAGTTAAATACTCATTCTTAACACAAATAATATAAATAAATCCTACACAATTTAATTTTTATAAACAAATCCAAAAAATAATAGCTAACCTTATTGAATTTAATTTTGATTATTAAATTACTTTAATACCCTATTGAGTTTTTGAGTTTTTTTTATGAGGTTCAGCTTGTTTTAAGAAAATAATGGCAGTTTTGTAATTATAGGAAGTTTGAAGTCTCTTTGTTATGTTGTAAATGGACTTTGAGAGTATTTTTAAAGTCCATTTCATAGAAGAATTTTTTATAATTTAAACTCCTATATTGAATATATTAGTGAATCTCTCTAAATTTTTCTTTCGGTGGGTGTGTCAAGATTCAAAGCACAGGGCGCTATTTAACAGTACCGTGCCTTGGGTGGGTGCGGCAAGATTCGAAGTGCAGGAGGGTTTGACAATATTAAATTGTGCCCTTCAGAACTTTTCTTTGTGAATATTAATATACCGTCTGTGATTGAAAAAGCAGTATATTAATTTAGTCAAATATTGATAGCAATCAGCCTCTTTGGTTTTCATATCAAGAAAAAACAGTGTCTTTTGACTATGAGTGTGCATGTGTTGTCGGGTAATATCAAGAAAAACATATATTTACATGAAAGGGTAATGTTGGCATTGGATATGTACCGTGTGTACTAATTCACATGTTCTAATTTTATAATAAGAAGAAAATGCTCTACTTTTGTATTATCAATTCTTTCATACGATGTAGAAGTTTAATATCAGATGTGAAATAACCGAAAAGCATCTTCCATATGAAATCTTCAAAACTTCAATTAATGAATGTTCCATACGCTTCCATTTCTCAAAACTTCAATTAATGAATGTGTCCCTTTTGACATTCACTTTCATATGGAAACTTTCCATATGACATCTTCAAAACTTTCCATTATGGTTCGATTTCTCAAAACTTTTCATAAGCAAAACCATAATGGAAATAAAAGAAATGAATATTAAAGATAAACGTTCCTCAGTAGTACTAAAGGAACATGACATCATATCATAATGGAATTCTCTTAGCGAGAAATCGAACCATAATGGTTTTGAACATTTAAGGCTTTTTACCTGGATTGATCTTAGGTCCCTTCATGCATTTATATCATACATGAAAAATTGTTTTGTGTAAAAATATTGACTAAGTATGAAAAATGGTTTTTCGAATAATCATTTTCTCAATATAATTTTTGGCGGCTTTTATTCCTCACACATCAAATAAGAAAACTTGATTTTATGGGATTTTAGTATAAAGTATATATTGACTTAATGAGCCATCATTTTTAGCCTAAATCGTATTTTGCACTAAAACCGATTTTTCATATTTTGATTTGGTGGGAATTTGATTTTCTAGTATTTTTATTTGAATCTAAATGGGGGGTACTTCCTTATTTACATTATAAACTTAAGTAAATGGAATAATATAAAAATAAATGAAAGTAAAAGGACAAAGACATTTACTTAAATGTTGAAAAAGTAAATAAGGTAATTTGTACACCTGGAGTGCACCACCACCAAGGGCAATTTCTAGTGAGGGAAGGTGTAGCTGCACCTCCTTGTTCCTTAATAAGTTCGCCACTGACTAGGCTAATATTGAAAACAAGTTAAATATATAGGTTTTATTTTTTTTTTCCTTAAAAAACCACATTGGGCTACAGCCCACTGTAACCCTTAGTGTGGTTCCGCCCTTTGGTGTAGGAGTGGATCCATAAGACGGCATGACTCCGAAAATGGTTCATTTCCGTGTTTGGGGAGGCTTGGAGGAGAACAAGATTGACTGTAGCTTGGAAGGAGTGACTATTAGAGAGAATGAAAACTAGAGTCATAAAATGGATCCAGTTCCTGCTTTTGACAAAAATGGATCCATTTCCACAATATTTTTGGCCTTATTAGTTACGCGGAAACTTCATGAACCACTACACTTATATGGTGCATCGACTCTGGATGCCCATTTAATACGCTACATTGATGTACATATATGTGAGAATTGTTTGTAAATCTTGTGTGTGAATAACAGACTTGTATGCCTATATCACAAGTTGCATTGGATTTGCTAAGTAATCCATGTAATTGCATTAGGAGACATGCCCCTGCCTGCCATACACTAATTAATAAGCCACACAACAAGTATTTGCTTAACGTGGCACACAAAGGGGTGTGGGCTGGGGACATCCATGCCTTGGTGGAAATACATACTTGGAATTGCCTAAATCACCTATCATATTTTTCTTGCTTATCGGAACAATAGGTTCCTATTTCATATATTTGGAATTGCTTATCGGAACAACACCCCTAATACCAATCTGGATTCCGAGTCTCTATATCTAGCATTGTTGCATTTACACAATTTAAGAAAATCTTATCCATTTAATTGATCCAATGAGATTTAATTATTCCACCTCATCATAATTGTATTTAGATTACAACTTTCCTTTTTCAAAGGTAATGTTTTGCTCAGAGGCTCTTGTTGAGAAATGGTTGGTCATTGGCAAAGAATATATCCAGAAGATAGATTAATGCAAAAGATGAAGATTTGTGGATTTTGTCCTTATGCATGTGGAAGAAAACACACTTAATTAGCAGTGCTTTCAAGGCTTCTAAGCCAACGAAGATATTCAAACTTCCATTTTGGAGTGAAGATAAGTTGCCTAACCAATAACATCTTTCTCTTTCCTCTAAAGTGGTTTTTTTTATCAAATTCAATTCGTAACTCTTCTTTGGCAAAGAAAGAAAAGGGGACTTTAAATTTATGGTTAATTTGGAATCTAGAGGAAATTAATATTAAGCATGATATTACTACCAGCGCCTCATCTCTGATCTCATTTAAATTAATAAAGGCAGAAGAAGAATGTAAACAATGAACTTGTGCTGGGGGCATCTTTGCTTCTCGGTGGGTGTGACGAAAATGGCTTCTAATTTTGGAGCTTGCTTCGGCGTGATTTATCAAGACCAGACGAAGATGCTAGCGCAATGCCTTGACTTGACAATAGAACAAGGCTATATCGCTTTGTCCATTTCCCTTTGGGCCTAAATCTTGCCACCGCCAGAATTCAGCGGCTTGTGTTTCAGGCACAATGATCATGGCTGCCCCAGTAATCCACGTATGTGCAGGTCCAACTTTTCCTTTGTACTAATACCCCTGTGATAATTGCATATGAATTGCACGATTTGGTATGAACTGGTCTTATAAATATAGGACATCTACGTTCTTGATTGATATTGATGACATGAGTTTGAAACCATTTAAGCTGGATGCATGCGTCTATCATTCTATGACTCTTTATCTTACCACTTTTTATGGTCAGCAACAAGCCAATAGCGACACTTTTAGCATTTGAGATATATAAAGAATAAAGATTCTGGACTTATGGCTCATGAGCTTATGGTATGGTATGTCCATCACGATTCTACAAAGGCTAATGTTTTAATTTTGGTGAAGCCATGACCACAGAGGTGCGATACAATCTCAGGTGCCAAGGTATTTTACTTGATTCTTCCATTTTTACTTGACAATAAAAAGCAAAGAAGAGATTTGTTTCTCTGCCATTATTGATTCAGCAAAAAAGTTTTGTTCTCTCTTGTTCCCGCGTGCACTTTATATATATTCAGCATTTATTTAATTTGCTAACGGGTGTGGTAGTGTTTACGTGTATGGAATGTGTATCTATCTATGAGAGACTTGGGAGTCACTGGGAGACACAAGGGGACCCACAAGTGCACGGGGTCTTATGTATCTATGAGAGACTTGGGATTCGTCCAAAAAAATGAGAGACTTGGGAATATATGTATCTATGAGAGACTTGGGAGCTACTCAGAGGACTAATTCACTGGTTTTCATCCTCCCCAATCACTACACATAGATCTACACCGTTTATCCGGTGGCGTGAGTACGATCCATACTGTCCAACGGTCTTGATCCTACTACACTATCTGCTGGTGCAGCTGCCTCCGGTAAAATGTGGCTTCGCTAGAATTTTGCTCGAAAGACAATCTTGGTACATGGGTGGGTCTAAAGCCAAAACAAAATCCTGGTAATCACTGATCAATAGACTTGGCATTTGTGTCGTTTTGGCAATGTTCGTGTTCGTGTCAACTCTTTTTTTTTAACGGGTTAACACCACACGACACGATAAGAAAACAAGTTAGAAATGTCAAATACAAACACTTCCCATTACAATTAGCGAATCACACGATAAGAAAAATATACTATATTTTTTTAATGAATTTTTAAATCTTAAAATAAAAGAGTTTTCTATTTAAACTCCACACTTCTCTTTGTTCATTCCAATACTTAAATCATTAAACTGTTTTCGTCATTTCTGTTATCATCTTTCTCAAATTCCATACCTAAAATCGAACACCCCATGTCTCTTCCTTTTAGAAAATACAAATTCAACACACCAACACAGACAATCAAACCCACTCAAACCACAACCACCATTGTCAAACACCGCCAGCACAGACCGTCAAACACCGTCGCTCGGAACCACAACCACACGCAGAGCTTGAACTGCAACCATCAACCAATCAAAATCACCACCGCCCTATCGAACCGGATTGACATCACCGCCACTCAATTGAATCCAACGGAATCTCTACACAATTGAATTGAACCACCATCGTTGAACAACTAATTGCTGAATCAATTTTCAGTCCAATAAAAGGAAAAAAATTTACAATAAAAATAAAAGTATGAAAAACTCGGAGAAAAGAGCTGGGAAGTGACAGGACCCGACTCAAATTCCACTTTGGAATCCGTGTCGAACCCTGTGCATGTCCAATACCTGTCAGGTGCCGGGCACACTTAACCAAACTGCCCTTTTCGCCCTAAACCACCTTAAAGCCACTTAAGGGTTACGACTTCTGCCGGAAAACCGGCAGAATCTCCCCTGAAAAACAGACATTTCCCAAATTAAAATACCTGTAAAAACACAGTTTAATAATCTCCAAACTTTAGCATGCATGAATCAAATCCACACACACATCAAAGACAACTAAATAGAATGGCCTCTGGCCTTACAACCAACTCGGACAACCACATTAACAACAATTCTCACTATCTTAATTTATCCAATGCAATTCCTAGCCAACCATTCAGCTACATTCGTTTCAGTAGTTATTCTCTTAACAAGCACATCAACAATAATAACATCATTACATAAAGAAATCTAATAAGTAGAGTTCATCACCAAACAAGCCTCATATCTCAAATATCAATCGGGCCTTGGGCCCGCACATCGGTTCATATTGAATTCAACTAACATGTTAAATAGATTCTAAATCCAAGCCCATAACCAAATTCTACTATATCCTTTCTTGTGGCTGCACCTATACTTATCTAGGTTGCCTACGTACCCTTGTGGAGGGATCAAGCCACACGTAGTTTTATATTATGAATCTATTTTCCAATTAATCTACCAAACGCATTTTTGAATTTTGAAAATGCAAATTCGTTCTCTCGTTTTCATTTTATGAAAACATTCTCATAAAACATTCTCCGAAAACATTACCATACGGGCCTTTATTGCCTTGTGGAGGCAAGCTCATGTGGTTGAAGACCGTAGTTGTGACTAAAAGTCAATACATAGTTGAAGACTATACAATCGAAGGCCAAACTCAAACTCGTTATTGAAGATCATATTCATGGTCGAAGACCCTACTCATGGCTGAAGGCCGAATTCATAATATTCATGGTTGAAAACAATACTTGTGATCGAAGATCATATAACATGTAGATAAATAAGGGAATTGGGGACTTGGAGTCCAAGGGTTCAGTGCCTATAAAAGGCCAACTAATCCCCCAACATAAGGGGGGATGAGAGGTATGAGATTATTTTAACTCTATTGCAATATTCCTGAACGAACATTGACTTGAGCGTCGGAGTGTTTTCTTGTAGGTACCCCTCTCATCCCTCATTGATAGCAAGCTGAAGATGGTGTCTAGCTTCTCAACATGGAATACAAGACTACTTGTTAGAGGACCCAAAATTTCATGCTCCAACACTTATAAAGTAAAGAATCCCAATATTCTTACATTAGGTTCTCTTTTAGTTTAGTTATGTTAATGTACATGTTAAAAAGAAGAATAAGTTTATTTTATCATATGCTGAAGATAAATGTGCTATTCAGTTAATGAAACCCGTACTCTTCTCGTCTCCAGACACCCACCAAATAAAAATGAAGTAAAAAAAATTAACACAATGCAAAGCAAACACTAAACAAAACACCTTTTTTTCGTAATTGCGACAAAGAGGAATTTTCATTACATAAACATGGGGAAATTACAGAAAATTGCACAGTAAAATAAGGAGGGTTCTAGCCAGATTGCTGCTAGAGTGGCAATTGACAGGACCCGACCCAGATTCCACCCCGGAATCCGTGCCAAATCCTGTTGACAACCGACATCATCGCGATGCCGGGCCCACATACTAAAAGAATCCCTCTTTCCGAAACAAAAGATAAAAGGGGTCAAGACTTCTGCCGAAAAACGGGCAGAGTCTCCTCTAGAATAACAACAAACCCAAAATGTTCAACCTGAATATATACAACAGAATATGTATACACCAACAGTCAGCATGCTAACAATAATACAACTCAGGCCTACGGCCATCAAATTCAACCCTAAAGAGCAATACAGAGCATATCTAGAGTACTCAAAAGTAAAGTTACAGAGTAACCGTTTGTAGACAAGGACAAGTGTCCTACATCAGGTCGAAAGCTCGAGAAGAGAGTCACCCAGCCGGACCGATCAGACGCTACGACTACGGCCTGGGGGGCGCAAAACAGAAAGAGTGTGAGTGGACAAAAACAAGGTTTTAGTAGTTTAAACCAATGTACTAACCCCACCGTTTCAAAACAATGCAAACCATGCATATGAAATCATTTATATACGTAGTTGTTCAAATCCCAATAGTTGCAATATAATAAAACCAATATTATATCATAGTACTGTTTCCCATTCTTCCCACTCAGACAACCACATGCTCGCAAGCACAATAAGCAAGGAAAGATCCTCACTAAAAGAAATACGAATAGGAAGATAATAAGACCTACATATAATAACATAGACCTCAACACCGAAACACGTGTACCGGGAAACAATCCAACAGGGGATCATTTGATCGACACCGGATCGCATTCATGATGTGACCGTGCCTAGGATTTACCTGAACACCCAATCAACATCATAATGGCCTCGTGCCCAGGGTTAAGCCGTCCAAATGGGACTAAGCTCACAGCCCGCAAGGTAAGGAACCATCAATACCACTACGTCCTAAAAACAAGTCATACGCGCAGACTACCCAATCAAGGGTCTACAGCTACACCCGTTAAGGTATGCACCGGATCGAACCTTTTCCGATGCGTACGCGTCCATCTTCGCAGAATCGTAACAAGAACAGGGGAGGTACATAACAAGGTGCTAACTGCACTCAAAACAATCGCTACACGATAATCAATATATATAGTTTAATCACATGTACCCGAACCCCAACATAACACACACCAGGACATATATACGTCCCACAATCCAATAACATCATATATACTCAAAACAAGGACATCACTGTCCCAAATATACAATTCTATAGTTAAAATAGTACCAAGCGTCAAATGACGGCATATCAACTCATAAACAATTAAAATGTCATAACCATTGAAAAACCATATTCAAACCGTATTCAAAACCCAAGTCAAGAAAACGTCAAGTCAAACCCCAAGTAAAACATATACTCCCAAAACATAGTATAGGTACTATCCCTTCAAAAATATAAGGTCCAAATCCCCGAAACGTATTATTCAAAATATATATATATATAGAAAACACAACGATCCATTAAAATACCAAAACTCAAGCCGAAGCATTCGAAATTCCCACGTATCACCGACAACCCTTAAATTCATAGTTAAAAACAATATAAATAGTGATTCGGATAAAGTATAACCAATATTCCAATCCCATATATATATATCCCAAAACTCCATATCAAAGTAGATATATATATAATGATATTCAAAGTAGGTATATATACATATATATATATATATATAAATATACATATGATCAATTCCCATTTATCCAACCTATATTCTCGTCATTCCCATTAATCCGATATATTCCTTCCCAGTTGATCTATATGTATATATATATATATATATATAATCGAAATATAAGTAATTATATTTAATAAGGTTTAAACCTCAAAACCGAATACGTAAACAACCGGACTATACTAACGTCCAAATCTACCGCCCAAATACTCATTTCAAAGTATAGAGATAAGTTTCTCAAAAGTATATAAGGTATAACCCACAACATTCGTAACGATAAAATATTAAAGTACGAAACCCAACAAAATCATAAACTCATTTATTAAATATAAAACTCAAGGAAAAACCATTACATTCCCACCGTACCCAAATCCGTACGTAAATACTAACGGACGCTTGACTCGTCCCAAAATCAATACTTAAATATATTTATATAGATATACTTAAAGTATAGCCAACAGGGCCCCACAACAGACCGGCAACCCAAATCAAGTATAAAACACAAATACCAATTATAATCCAAATAACCCATCAATGGTCAAATCAAGATTTAAAACAATATTTAAATCTCACTTATATGCATTTCATGCAATTCATTCAAGTCATGCTTGTTTGAAAACAAAGTCCACTCACCTTTGGTCCCACGCTGCCCAACCCTGAAAGGGTCCCACTCGAGGATCACGAGAAGCCTGAGAACCTAGTTCAAGAATACGAGGATTAATTAATAACCCGAACCGAAGCGATAACCTTAAAAGTCAACCCTAACTAAACCCGACTCAAGTGTACAATTACGTCGTACGAAGAATTCTAAGGTCGAACTACCTCTTTTAACCAGTGGGAGCGCCCCGGAAGACTCACGGTCAACCGGCGGTCAAACACCCCTTTTCGGTCAACCCGGGCCCGCGGAGCCCACAACCTCCAAAAGGATCCGGACATTCCTAGAAGTCCAACAAAGTCAACTACGTGACAAACAGACCTCGGGAGACGCTTGGTCAACCCTGGTCAAACTTGGTCAAACCATACCCGAATAGGTCAAACCGGGCCCGTGGGTCCCATGACCTCCAAACTTAGATCCGAAAGTTCCTATAGGTTCACTACGGCTTAGAGAACACGTCCTGAAAGTTTGGTCTCGACCGAACGGTCGGATCGCTCACGATCGCACGATCGGACGATTACGGTTTAATTCTAACTTCAAGTCATTGATCCGGAGTATCCGGGACTCCGAATCACGATCCTTCAAATCCTATAGACTCCTAGAAATACGAGGAATAACATACGTGAATTCGGATTCGATCCAACGGTCCGAACACATCGAACCCACGAAACGCGCAATAGGCGCACGTTGGTTCGATCGTCAAACGACGTCCGAATCACAATCCGCGCACACGTATGCGTTCACAACGACACGAGGATCGCATTGGAACGGAAATGCCCAATTGCTACAGTGCCACGCGCCGCCACACGCGCCGCCGAGAGGGTGGGTGTCTAGAGTGATTTCCTGGCCACCGAAAACTATCAAATCTCGGGGCAATCCATATACCAATCGAACCAGCAGCTAAAGGGAGTTCAAAACCGGCTCGAACCGGCTGAGGATCGGCCAAGATCGCCACAGATCAAGGCCAAACCACCTAGGGTTTTGGCCGGATCTGGTGGTTGGAACGGTGGCTACGCCACCAATCTTTGTCGCGGACCACAAGGGAAAGAGAGAGGGAGGAGGCGTACCTTTTCCGACCGGTGGTGTCGTCAAACGACCGGAGCGATCGCCGGCGTTAATGGAGTTTTCGCCGAATTTGCAGAGCTCCCGATCGGCAAACGGCAGGAGATGGCCGGAGATCTTGGGTGGGTTGTGACCGGATGAAGAGAGCTTTCGAACGTGGGTGGTGGCGTCCCAAGCCGTGACCGAATGGCCGCACGCACCGGCGCGCCGTTTCTGGTGCGATTCGACGAGAGAGAGAGTTTCGTCGGGAGAGAGGAGAGAGAAAGACAGAGGGAGGAGAGAGAGGAAATTCTGCGATTGATTGGTCCACGTGGACTATATCGATTATCGCAATAATTAAAATGACGGTTATGTCCTTATTTTGCTCCGACGTCAGATCGCAACGTGCCACCCGTCAACGAACTCGTCTGACGAGCCGGACGCAATGGCGCAACTTGTTTCGCCAAATTCCGTCCGAAAATATCGTTGACCAAAATGCCCCCTTAATTATATAAATTCTTATTAAATTCCAATTTTATTATTTTATTCATTTTAATTCCTTTTTAAATTCCTCTTAATTAACCAAATTAATTAACTAAATTAATTAATTCATTTTATCTTTTAAATTGGGTCGTGGTCGTCACAAAGAATAGTGTCGTTGGCCTCCTCACGCCACGCTTCCCGAAACAGAGAAAGGAGTTGAGGCACAAGAGGCACCAATTCGGGGATGAAAAGCAGCAGGGTGAGCAGCAACAAGCACAAAAGTGTTGACAGTATTAGTACAAGGAGTCTCAGATTGATACGTGTTAACAGAGTATTAGTACAAGGGAGTACGTATTGATACGATCACGTAAATGTGTTGTCGGCATGTAGTGGTAGTCACGTGGGTCAAAGTTAGTTAGATTACTTAGAGACTAAGAAAGTTAGTTAGTTATATAAGCATGCAATTAAGCATTGTTTTCATTCATTCAACAACGTAACAAACTTTGAACAAAAATATACAGAGAACTTCTCTCTCTTTCTTCTTCGTTACTTCTTGAGAAAACCTAGCTTTCATTTCACCATGGTTAACATGGTATCAGAGCTTCGGCTCTTCGATTCCTGATCCTGTTTGCTTCCGCTACACTTTCTCATCATCAATTTCTCAATCTCAAGCTGAATCAAGGGCTGGATGGTGGATTCAAATCATTCTCTCAAACCGGCGATTCGCAAGTTTTTCCAGTGACCTTCATTCATGCGATGTTCTTCTTGAATTAATGGTGTATTCTTCTCTGGTATGTTGTTTCTAACTTCAATTTCCTATAAGAATGATATACTTTCATTAAAGCACGAAGCGGTGTACACAAGTTCCTTGAAGCACGAAGCAGAATTTCTATAAGCACGAAGCAAGTTTCTTTGATTCATTGAAGCACTAAGCAATTTTATAAGTACTCAAGTTAGTTGATTAATTGAACTGTCATGACGACACGCTTCACGAAAATTGAGAATCTGCTAGGTGTTCGACTATCAAGTTGAATGATGATAATTTTGTGAAATGGAATTATCAATTAGAGTCGGTTCTACAAGGATATGACTTATATGGTCATTTTGATGGTTCATCTGTGTGTCCATCTAAATATGTCATCACCGAGTCAAGGTGTTACGTGCGAGATAATCGAGGATTATCGCAATTGGATTCAAGTGGATAAAGCTTTGTTGAGTTTACTTATTGCCACACTCGCCGGATGAGGCCATTGAATATGTCATTGGATGCAAATCAGCTAGGGATGCATGGTTATGTCTCACAGATAGATATGCTTCAGCTTTCTGTGGCTCGAGTAAATCGGCTTAAAATCGAGTTACATACCATTCACAAGAGAGGTGAATCTGTAGAGAAGTTCCTGCTTCGTTTAAAACATATTCGAGATCAACTCTCAGCAGCAGGTTTTAAACTTTCTGATGATGACATTATCATTGCAGCTCTAAATGGTTTACCACAAGAATTTGACATGATCAAAACAGTTCTTATTGCCAGAGAAACACCTATAACTCTTAAGGAGTTTCGAGCTCAATTGTTGTCAGTTGAGAAAAATATTGAGTCTAGAATGTTAGCACTCAGTCATTCTATGACTGGTTTGATGAGTGTTAGTTCTTTTGAGCATTGATCATCGTCTCAATCTCAAGATACTTCTCAGAGGTCTAACTCTACAGTGGGTACTATAACTGCTCAATCACAAGTCTCCTCTTTTCCTATGGGATTTACTGGAGTTAAGACACAACCTACTATCTCTCATGATGGAGGTTCATATAGGCCAACAGCAAATCAGTTTCAAGGTTCTTCCCAATCAGCAGACAATAATACATATCAATCTCATAATGCATCTAATGCATCCGTCAATCAGTTTGTTCCTCGAGGAAGAGGTTTCAACAATGGTCGGTTTTCTAATCATTATCATCAAAGAGGAAGTTTTTCACCAAGGTTCTCATTTGGACCACGATCTCAAGCTATTCCTGAGTGCCAAATTTGCAATAAGAGAGGACATACTGCACCTAACTGCCATTTTCGAATTCCAGATAGTACTTCATCACCTATACTTGAGTGTCAAATCTGTGGCAAGAAAGGGCATATTGCACTTAATTGCTATCATCGAGCTAATTTTGCATATCAAGGCTCTCCTCCTCCTCAGTCTATTCAGCCTATGTCAGCTAATTTTTCTGCACATTATCCTCCACATGATCTCTGGATTGCTGACAGTGGTGCCTCTCATCACATGACTCCTCATGCTAATCAACTGCAAGCATCTGCTCCTTATGTCTCTGAAGAAAAGATTACTATAGGAAATGGGGAAGGTCTGAACATAGGTCATGTTGGCTATTCTACTCTATCGGCTTTACCTGGAACATTACACTTAAAAACAGTGTATCATGTTCCTCAGCTAGCTGCAAATTTGTTGTCTGTCTATCAACTCTGTAAAGATAATCAGTGTTATGTTATCTTTGATGAAGCTCATATATATGTGCAGGACAAGCTCACAAATCAGATTCTGTATCAAGGTCCGAGTAACAAAGGTCTCTATGCAATTCCACAGTTCCATTCCAAAGCTTCTCGATTCCAACATCTTCCTTACCTTCTTCACCATCCGATAGTTCAAATAAAGAAGAAGTCATCAATAAAGAAGAGTTGTCAAATAAAGCGAGCTCACGTTTGTGTCCTCCTTCAAGTTCTCATGCTTTCTTTGGGGCAACATGTCAACACCAAGTTATGGCATCTTCGTTTAGGACATGTTTCCAATGATGTACTTAATCACATGTTAAAAGTTTCTAGGATCCCTATCTTTGGCAGATTCATCTTCAAGTGTGTGATGCTTGTATCCAAGGAAAAATGCATAGATTACCTTTTCTGCTTCATCTACCATTAGTTCTCAACCCTTTTCTAAGCTTCATACAGATGTGTGGGGTCCTCAAATTTGTTGTAGCTTTAGGAGGGTATAGATACTTTCTCCTCATTGTAGATGATTGTACTCGTTACATATGGGTGTTTCCCTTGATAAATAAATCAGAAGTTGCCTCTGTGTTCATACGTTTTCATGCCTATATAGTGACTCAATATAAAGCTCAAGTTCAGTTGATTCAATCTGATGGGGGTGGTGAGTATATTAGTCACATGTTTAAAGAGTTTCTAGCCTCTAAAGGTATTGCTCATCAACTATCTTGTCCATATACACCTCAGCAAAATGGTTTGGTGAGAGAAAGAATAGGCATCTTATTGAGACTACTCTAGCCTTGTTAACTACAGCTAAGTTACCTCTCATGTTTTGGTTCTATGCTGTAACTCATGCCACTTTCTTGATCAATCGAATGCCAAGCAAGGTTCTTACTCTTCTATCTCCATATCACAAGTTGTTTGGTACTCATCCAGACCTTCTTTCTCTAAGGGTGTTTGGTTCTGGTGTATATCTTGAGACCATACAATGCTCACAAATTGGAACCTAGATCAAGAATGTGTGTCTTCTTGGGATATTCCATGGGATATAAAGGTGTCTGTGTTATGATATTCATACTCGAGAAGGTTATCATTTCGAGACATGTTATTCACAATGAGCAAGTGTTTCCATTTCATAGTATTGCATCTTCTACTGCGTCTTCTCAAAGAATTGTCTTCTTCTAAGTCTTCATCCAGCCACTCTCCACCAGTTCTTGTTGTTTTGCAAACTACTCCATCCTCTCAACATGTTGATACACCTGTTATTTCGTCTTCTTCATTGCATTCGATTCTTCATCTTCCGTTGAATGCGGAATGCGGGAAGATCAAATGCTGCCAAGTTTCACGGATGCACAATTAGAAGTCATACTTCCTCTTGAATCTTCCTCTACACAGTACAAGATTCGTCTCATCCGATATCTTCTCACGAATAGTCATCCTATGCAAACCAGATCCAAATGCGGCATTGTACAACCAAAGCAACTTCCAGGTTTTACTTGTTTTCATACACTTTCAGTTCCATTCATGAACCAGATGCTCCTTCTCATTTTAAACAAGCCATTGGTCAGCCATAATGGCAACAAGCCATGACAGAAGAAATTCAGGCCCTTGACCAACAAGGCACTTGGACTCTAGTTCCTCCTCCCATCAATACTAACATTGTTGGTTGTAAATGGATCTACAAAATTAAAAGGCATCTTTGATGGGACTATCTCTCGCTATAAAGCTAGGCTAGTGGCTCGGGGATATAGTCAGGAATATGGTTTGGACTATGAAGAAACTTTCGATCCCGTGGTTCGACATACAATCGTGCGCCTTATTCTTAGTTTGGCTGTCAATTTTCAATGGGAATTATGGCAGCTAGATGTAAAAAATGCATTTTTGCATGGTGAATTGCAAGAAGAGGTGTTTATGAAGCAACCTCTCGATTTTGTGGATTCACAACATCCCGATTATGTGTGCAAACTTGAAGTCTCTCTATGGCTTGAAGCAAGCTCCTCGTGCATGGAATGCTAAATTTACGTGCTATTTACCTACCTTAGGTTTCTCGGTTTCACACTATGATCCCAGTTTGTTTGTGAAGAAAAGCGCTTCGAAATTGTTATTCTCTTACTCTACGTTGATGACATCATCATCACAGGATCCAACTCAACAGTAGTATCTTACGTGGTTCACGATCTTAGTGTTGTTTTTGAACTCAAGGACTTGGGTCAGCTACGATATTTTCTTGGTCTTGAAGTGCAATATCATTCAAAGGGGCGATTATTTGTTAATCAGGCCAAATATGCCAAAGACCTCATTAAAAAGGCTTCCATGGATATGTGCAAACCGTGTAGCACTCCTTCTAAACCCCATCACCAGGTGTTGAAAGACGAAGGCGATCTTCTTCCAGATCCTACTTTATTTGAAGCCTTGTTGGTGCTCTTGATATCTCACCTTTACTAGACCTCGACATTGCCTATGCAACAATACAATCCGCCAATTTATGCACAGCCCTACCGATGTTCACTTTGGTCTAGTTAAAAGGATTCTTCGATATGTGAAAGGCACTTTTCATTTTGGGATCACACTTAATCCAGGCTCCATGTTTTTATCCGGTTATTGTGATGCGGATTGGGCTGGAGATCTCAATACACGCAGTCAACCACCGGTTATGTGGTGTTTCTTGGCTCCACTCCTATCTCTTGGTCTTCCAAGAAACAAAGCTTGTCTCTCGCAGCTTCTACCGAGGCAGAGTATCGTGCTCTTGCCCATTGTCTGCCGACATCTCTTGGATACGACAAGTCTTTGTGTGATCTACATATGATAATCCCCGCAACCCCTATTCTACACAAAGTGATAATTTGTCCGCTTCTAGCGCTTAGTGCAAATCTGTATTTCACTCCCGTATTAAACACATGGATGTGGATTACCATTTCATCGGGGAGAGGGTTCAAAGTAAGGATCTGATTGTGAAGTATGTTCTCACGGATGAACAGTGGCTGATGTTCTCACTAAAGGACTGCATACCCAATATTCAAGAGACATTGCTCCAATCTCAGCCTTGGGTCTCCCAGGTTGAGCTTGAGGGGGTGTTAACAGTATTAGTACAAGGGAGTCTGTATTGATACGTGTTAACAGAGTATTAGTACAAGGAGTCTGTATTGATACGATCACGTGGTACGTGTTAAGTTGGCATGTAGCTGGTAGTCACGTGGGTCAAAGTTAGTTAGATTACTTAGAGACTAAGAAAGTTAGTTAGCTATATAAGCATGCAATTAAGCATTGTTTTCATTCATTCAACACTCAGTAACAAACTTTGAACATAAATATACAGAGAACTTCTCTCTCTTTCTTCTTCGTTACTTCTTCGTAAAACCTAGCTTTCATTTCACCATGGTTAACAAAAGGAGAGAGGCAGCCGGGGCCGAGTAGGAGGGTGGAGACAAGAGAAGGCTCAAGAGTGAAGCGAGTGAGAGCGAGCCAGACGCAATAGACCAATTGCGAGGAGCACTACGTCGGCATGGGGAGTGTCACGAGGAGCAGCTCGAGGTGAAGGCCAAGGAATAAGTAATGGCGCTACACACAGGCGACATGAGTATAGGGTTGGTGTGGAAGAGATGTTGGTCGGGAAATCGTGCCTGGACGGTGTCATGGTTGTGGGAATGGCGAAGCTAAAAATGCCATGGTGGATGATAAATGTGGAAGCTGCTGCGGGCATGGTTTGTTGTGATGGAAAGTAGTTGATCAACAACTGCAGGTGCTGATGATTCATAAAAATATTATTAGTATTACTCTAAAAATGGTTTATTGCCAATATCATGTTTGGGAGAAATTTTTATATGTTTGAGAGAAATTTGAGAGAAATTCGTATATGTTTGGGAGAAACTTGTATATGTTTGGGGAGGCTTGGAAGGAGTGGGTCTATTTATAAAGGAAAAAGATCAAATACAAAAATATGACTTCAAGCAAAATTCTAGCTGGAGACAATTGCTGCAGATAGTTGAATACGATGTCGTTGTCTAAGGCGCCAACACATTTTGGCATGTATTTTTTATTGGGGAATGCTAGCAATCTTCTCTCTAACCTTCTCTTTTGGACCTTCTCCCTTCTCCTCATGACACGTGTCAATTTCTACACTTAAAACAATGTCATTATTACATTAGACAACCTTTATGTCAAAATCTCCATTTTTTTAAGTGTAAAAAATGACATGTGTCATGAGGAGAAGGAGAATGTCCAAAGAGAAAGTTGCAAGCATTCCTCTTTTTATTTTATGAAAACACGTGCAAGTATTTTTTATTTTATAAAAACACGTATTTTTTATTTTTTGAAAACACGTGTATGGAAGACTGACTACTTTCACCACCGACACATTTCAGCAAGCCTATTAAATTATGACAACAAAGGTGGAGACAACAGAAGGCTCAATAGTGAAGCGAGTGCGAGCGAGCCAGGACGCAACGGACCATGTGAGAACCAACGAACCAGCATGGGGAGTGGTCTATTAATATGAATCACAAAATATGACTTAACAGGCAGTGGCGGATCTACAGTGGGGCAAGGGTGGTCAAGTGACCCCGCAAGCCGGAAACCACCGCCTAAGGGAAAAATATTGACCCTTGCAAAACCTTGGTTCATGCGCAGCAGTGTTTGATATGTTGCTCCAAAGAAGAAGAAGAAGAACAGAATACACACGCTTCCTTTTTTAAAGTTACCTGGCCAAACGACGTAGTTTGGCCAGTCCGCTTTTTTTATTTTTAAACTTGTGGTGAAACAAGAAGAAAAAGAAAGGCCATGCACGATACTAAAAATAAAATAAAAAAGAAAGGGCCAGCCCGATACTCCCCTTCCCCAAATTAGTTTCAATTGAATTACCCCTCAAAAACCACATCCTCCCCAACTTCTAACCCAACCCCAACACACCAAACCACCACCACCCAGATGCGGCTCATCGATGGAACCCAAAAACCTAATTGGGAAATTGTAATTAGAAAATAGCAATTGGAAGTAGAAGGAAAATAGCATCTTTTCATTTCATGCCCTTCTCTCGATACAAAGAGAAGGATATATAAAGCCTCGATCAATTGATTGAGGTGTTGTTGTTGTTTATTTTGGTTATTTTGTGTAGGTTTTGTTTTCTTAATTTGTATAGATTTTGCCTAATTAACATAGGTTAGTTTGTATACTTTAATTAATTCATAAAAATTGTTGTAGTTTGGTTACCTCTTGTTTTTTTTTTTATGAAAGGAATTTCATTCAATAACCAGATAGCATAATACACTGACAATAAAACAAAAAGATGTGCAAGTTTGGGCCCTTGTAAAAACCTTTAGCATAAAAAAACCCCCAAAAAAGGAGGAAAATCCGCTAAAGGAAAAAGAGCGCCTCCCACTTGCCATCAAACACAAAGATCAACCATTAGCTTCTAGATCTGCATAAAAATTGTTGTAGTTTGGCTACGTCTTGTTAGTTTGTATAGGATTAGATGGTAAATTGGTTAATATGATTAATATGGTGGACAATTGTAGTTTGTAATGTGGTTTTTCTATTACGTATGAAGTATTATACCATAATTTCATTTTTATGGGTCTATTTTTATGCAATTTTTCTAGCCTTATACACGCTGACTTCTAAGAAAGTTTCTGGATCCGCCACTGTTAACAGGAGTGCAGATGGTGCACGCTCAAATAAAGGATCAAGACCGTTGGACAGTATGGATCGCACTCACGCCCCTGGATAAACGGTGTAGATCTTCGTACGTAGAGTGATCGGGGAGGATGAAAACCAGTGAATTAATCCCACTAGTCGGCCAGTGGGTGTTTACCTCAGTAGAATACCAAACATGCCCCTAACTTTGTTTTTGGGAGCTGAGTTGAAAACGACGTCGTTGTCTAAGGCGCCAACACATAAGACCCACTGCAAACTTTTCCACGTTATCGATATCTGAAAACAGAAAAAAAGGTACTCTGCTCTCAGAGCTGAACAGCAATGGCTTCGCCTTTGCCTTCGTCCCTTCCTGGTCTCTCACTCATCTCCAAACCTTCACCACCTCAACACCACCGCCTTCTGCTAGCTCCGACCCGACCCGAACTTTCCAGGTTCGAATGCCGGGCCGGGCAGACCGGGTTCTTCACCCGGCTCGGAAGGCTTATCAAGGAGAAGGCCAAGAGCGACGTAGAGAAGCTCTTCTCGGGATTCTCCAAGACTCGGGATAATCTCGCCGTCATCTACGAGCTCTTGCTCTACTGGAATCTCGCTGACACTGATCGAGTCCTTGATGAACTCGAAGAGGTTTTCTTCTCTCCCTGTTTGTTTCTCGAGAAAATAATAAGCTTTGGTGGAAAATCTGATTATTTCTGTTGTTTTCGGTTTCAGGCTCTGCTGGTATCGGATTTTGGTCCAAAAATCACAATTCAGATTGTGGAAAGTTTGAGGGAGGACATAGTAGCTGGGAAGCTGAAATCTGGAAGCGAAATAAAGGTAATGGTAACAATTGAAAAGCCTTTTATGTTCGTAGCAACATAGGCAGCATTTGAACCTTAGTTTTTATGAATTTTTACAATTTTAGGCTCCCGAAATTACCCAACTTTTGGAGATTTGCCGTATCCCTGTCGTGTCGTATCGTATCGCCGTATCTGTATCCGTATCCGTGCTTCTTAAATTGACAAGCCCTTTGTTCATAGCAACATTGTCAGCATTTGAAACTTAAAAAAAAAATGAAATTTTATGATTTTAGGCTCCAAAAATTACCCAACTTAGCCCCATACTACATAGTTAGGTAAATAAAACTAACTTAAGTGGAGGGTCCTGAATTTTCTGAGCAATCAAATGGAGTGCGTGTTAGTTTATATGTGTGCGTGAAATGTAATGTGGTGGTATCTGAATTGGGTTGTTTGTAGGAAGCATTGAAGAAGAGTGTGTTGGATTTGTTAACTACAAAAGGGAGCAAAACTGAACTTCAACTTGGATACAGGTGCTGAGTACTGACCTTTTCTGAGTTTTAGAATTTTTGTCAATTTCTTTTTGATGTTATGTTCAATGTAGGAGTTTTTGTTGTGTTATCAGGAAACCGGCTGTGGTTATGATTGTCGGCGTTAATGGAGGTGGGAAGACAACATCTCTTGGTAAGAATGGAACTCATTTTGTATCATGCGCTAAGAGACATTTTGATATACAACCCATTTAATCTTACAGCATTAATTTTCGGGGGAATTTTACTGGAAATGTTCCAAACTTAAGTTTAAGGGAATTTTAAGCCAAACTTTATAGTGACATTTCCATTATATAAATCCAGCATTATAGAGTATTTTGTTTCTTTAATAAACTTTTTAACTATTTTCATGCTGTGGTATAATGATTAAGGACACTTAAGTCTGATGATGATCTGATAAACTATCCTCATGCAGGAAAGCTGGCTTACAGATTGAAGAAGGAAGGGGTGAAGGTGAGAATTTGTCATCGCTTCATTGCCCTAACAGCACTGAATTGGTTTGAAGCATATGAGAAAAACTGGTTACATCCAAGAAAAGCGTACCTATTTCAATGGCTTTTCTGGTCTAAAAAATTGCCTCGGGTTTGAAATTGTGGCAGGTATTGATGGCAGCAGGGGATACATTTCGAGCAGCTGCCTGTGACCAGCTGGAGATATGGGCTGAGAGGACGGGGTGTGAGATTGTTGTGGCTGAAAAAGAGAACGCTAAAGCAGCATCAGGTAGAGAACTTGAATGGAAGAGATGGATGATCTTATATTTGCTTTTCCTTTCTATTTTTGTTTTGTCTATAAGAATTTAGTTGACATGGTATAACTACTGACATATAGTCATAAAGTGCTTTCTGAACAGTTATTTCTCATGTGACACCTCTGGACATAAGTTTGTTGGAAAACCTTTCAGGCTTAGCTGCTCGTGTAAGTTTGTGAGTTTAGCTGATTAATTTGCAGTGGGACCTTTTGTTTATAAATTTTAGGTTAATTTGCAGGCTTAGCTCCTCTGGACACTACTTACAGCTTGATGGAAGAGTTGATTGCATGTAAGGAAGCTGTGAGCAAAGTCATTCCTGGCGCTCCTAATGTAAGCTGTTGGACACTTCTTGTCATCTTTCTATCATCAAATTCGACAATCGAGGCATGTGAATGCATACTTCCCATTGAACAGAATAATTCGGAGTAGACTATGTTCTTTGATAATGTATGTACCCAGTATATTCTTTGTCACCATGAATTGCATGCCTCTAAGTTTCAATTAGTATGTCATGCTCTCAAACCTTTCGGTTAGTGGTGATATTTGACTGCATGCTTTATGAAAGAATCATATCGCTAGAGTGTAGAAAGTTGGGGGACTTATGCGCATGATACGTGCCACATGCTTTGCTGTTATTTTCTCATGTATCTTCTTTAATTTTTATGCATTAAAGCCATACTGCCATATTTCAAATACTCCATTTTATGCTATTTGTGACACGATGGCCCCTGGTCCTTTCAATTCTTTGACTTGTAAATCAGTCTATTCATGCCTGCCACTACCATATATGATCATTGAAGATTGCAAAGAGTAGCTTAAAATGTTTAGGTGTCTCTCTCTTTGACCATGTGAGGTGAGATATTTAGTACTCTTTCAAATTCTTATGAGTCTTGTGAGACCATATTTCTATATGTGCCTGATATATTTCTTTTAGATATATGCAGGAGATCCTACAAGTTCTTGATGGAACCACAGGTTTAAACATGCTTCCGCAAGCAAGAGAATTCAATGAGGTAATGTTCTTATCCTCCACTTTCTGGATTATTATGCTTTTGTCAGAACTTAAGATTATTGAATCTATGGTTAAATACCTTTTTCGTCATTGGGTTTTTAAGGAAAATTCAGTTTGGTCATTGAGAAATTTTTCTAGCCAAATTAGTCACCGTGTTTCTCAAACTTTATAATTTATAGACATTTCGTTATCTTCTTCCCAATATTTCCCAATTTGTTAAGCCCTAATAGCACAATATACCATAACTTGTTGAGTTAGAGGAAAAGACTGAAGATGCTTTTCTAAAAAAATAAAAATAAAAACTGCACTTAACTGAAGATAACAAAATGTCTATAATTTGTAAACATTGGAAAGCACGGTGACCAATTTGGCTAAATTTTTTATTTAGTGACCAAATTGAATTTTCACGTAAAACCCAATGACCAAAAATGTTTTGTGCAATTTTTTCTCTACAATAAATGTTCGAGTGTGCTGATTATTTACATTATAAACATCGTGACAGATTGTTGGGATAACTGGTTTGGTATTGACAAAACTTGATGGTTCTGCTAGAGGCGGCTGTGTGGTAGGTTCCAAGTGTTCTATCCCATATCATTTTCAATTTATTCATGAATTGATATATTGGCATAGCTTCTGCTGTTTCAAGACTTAATTCTCAAATCTTTTTTTTTTCTTTCAAATAATTCACTAATCCCAAGATTGTATCTTATTTCAGGTCAGTGTGGTAAATGAACTTGGCATCCCTGTAAAGTTTGTGGGTGTTGGTGAAGGCGTAAAAGACCTCCAACCCTTTGATGCAGAGGCCTTTGTTAATGCCATATTTTCATAACCCTAAAGGATGGTGAGTGTCACGTCAATTGACTATGTTCTTCTGATCCCAGATGCTAGTGATTTTTATCAGACGTTTTTCTCTTTCCTGTAGAGAATTACATAATCCCCCTAAATCTTTGTGAGCTGGCGGCGGGTCCTTGTCCAGCCAATGTCAGCAACCATTTGATCTGATTGGGGAAAATGATTTTAGGATGAAGCTTCCCACGTCGAATCCCACATTCAGTCTTCAGATGATCAAGACTTTGAGCTGCTCAACGGCAATTTTACTTTCCGGTATCATATTGCTGCTGTCGGATGAAACTTGACTGGAACTGTAACAAAGTTGTGAAGCCTTAAGCTGCAAGGCGGTTGCTGCTGTATAGGATTGAAGCGTGGTTCTAACCCTTCATACCTCACTGGGTACCTCATTTCCTATCTTCTACGGGCGCCTCTTTTGTCTCCTCTTTCTTGTCATTTCAAACGAACAATAAGCAAAAGCCTTGGAAACATTAAACTTTTTGCCATCTAATAACTTACTCTCAATCAGATAATGAAACTGCAAAACTCCTGTGTTATGCTGGAAGGCACATTGCAGTCAACTCTCTCACATTGCAGTAATCCCATCAACAGTGTCGCGCTGCGGGTTGAATTCTATCGAGATGCACACGCCCTTCATACCTTCCCCAAATTTCTGTCAAACAAAAAAAATTTCTAAACAGTAACACCCAGTACTCTCATAGGTACATATAGACATACATGTAAACAGAAAGACACACATTAGCAAATTAAATGCTGAATAGATATAAAGGAGAAGAAAAGAAATTTAGCAAGGGTCATAGAATGACAAATACATGTCGAATGGAACTTGTTATAGAAAGTAACAGAAAATTCGTGCGAACTAAGATTTCATCTATACTTTAGACAGAAGCCAACAGAAAAAGTGCTACTTTTGCTAACGGCAAAGCTCATGTTTGGAAAGTCACATTAAGGTGATTAAGCCATACTTGATGCCAGGATTAGAATTACCAAAGCCAAAAATGCTTGTAAAATCCTACCCACAAAGCATAGGACTGTCTTTGTTCAGTTGAATACTGTTTATGAGTGAGCCACTCTGCCTCGTGCACAAAGATTTTAATCTTTGAATGCAGGGACAGAAGTGCAAATATTATCAGCTGAGAATATTTACTGAAAATCAGCAATGGTACATATATAGATAGCCAGGTTATGTGAAACTAAAAAAGATATCACAAGCATTACAATTCAAAGATTCACTTCGTAACTTTGTAAAATTGTAAGTTTCTTGAGATTAACTATAGTCTATAATTCTTTATAATAAAAAACTAGTCTATAATGACATTACCAAGAAACAAATAAATCATTCGATACCACAAGAAGAAAAAAAAGTAACAAAGGAAAAACAAAACACACCCTGTTTTCTTTTTATTGCCACAGGAATTTTCATTACATAAACATGGGGAAATTACAGAAAATTCCACAGAAATACACCATATTTTTGTTCAAAAGTGAAGCGATTGCAGCTTAGAGTGGCAATAGTGTCGTTGGCCTCCTCAGGCGGCGGCGGCTGTGAAACAGAGAAAGGAGTTGAGGCACAAGAGGCACCAGTTTGGGGGCGAAAAGCAGCAGGGTGAGCAGCAAGAAGCACAAAAGTAGAGGCAGCCACGGCCAGGAGGAGGGTGGAGACAAGAGAAGGCTCAAGAGTGACGTGAGTGAGAGCGAGCCAGACGCAATGGACCAGTTGTGAGGGCGCACTACGTTAGCATGGGGAGTGCCCCTGAGGAGCAGCTCGAGGCTGAAGGCCAAGGAATAGGTAATGGTGCTACACAGCATAAGCAGCATGAGTATAGGGTTGGTGTGGAAGAGATGCTGGTCTGGAAATCGTACCTGGACCAGCGTCATGGTTGTGGGAATGGTGAAGCTAAAAATGCCATGGTGGATGATAAATGTGGAAGCTGCTGCGGGCATGGTTTGTTGTGGTGGAAAGTAGTTGATCAATAACAGCAGCTGCTGATGATTCACGAAAATATTATTAGTATTACTCTGAAAATGGTTCATTGCCATTTTCAGAATGTTTCCTATGAGCCTCTACTGCTGATGATTATTAGGCTTAATAATCATCTTTGAGTCGCCCGAGTCATATATGAGGTGGAAGGGACTTGGAAGGAGTCATCCTTGACTCTCAAGGAGCCAGCTGTCATGTTTGGGAGAAAACCAATGAATTAATCCCATTCGTAGCTTTTCACTTTCAGTTCGATTTTTCTTAGAATCTATGAGGAATGAAAGAGTGGTGTAGACTAGGAGGAGGAGTGAATGGCGTACATATCGAATCTATAGACAAGAAGAATACAAATTTAGCAAAGGTCCTTGAATGACAAATACACGTCGAATGGAACTGGTTATAGAAAGTGACAGCAAACTCAATCTATACCTCAGACAGAAGCCAACAGAAAAATCACTACTTTTGCTAACGGCAAAGCTCATGTTTGGAAAGTCGCATCAAGGTGATTAAGCCGTACTTGATGCCAGGATTAGAATTACCAAAGCCGAAAATGCTTGTAAAATCTTATCCACAAAGCATAGGACTGTCTAGGTGCCCCAAGCTTCTTGGAGACATCTCTTACAACAGGATAAGAAATTGAGTGATTGCCACCGAACACGAATGGGCTCATCGATCCTCAAAAGGTTAATCCAAAAATTCTAAAGGTAGCTGGTGTATATGCATATACTCATTGATTGGAATGAAAAGTCACAACCAAATAAGGAGAACATTTACTCTCAATATATCTGTGAAGCTCAACCAAATATCTCCAGGAAACAAAACATATCCCGGATCATTTTCCAGAATGAAGTTCAACCAAATGTCTGCTAGGTTGATGGAAGATTCAAAATAACTAAAGACATCAGGACATTGGTGCTGACCGCTGATGGCAACCGAGTTTTCATTTTTCTATGACATCTTCAAAGTAATGCATCAGAGTATAATATACCACTCTGAGTTTGAATTTCAATATGATATTAAGTGTGCCCATATTTCTCTGATGGAATGTTTTGCCCAGTTTCAAAAATCCATGCACCAGGAGGAAAGCACAAAAAGTTGGGATTGCAGCTATAAAGACTCACTTATATATATATATATATATATATATATATATATATATATATATATATATATATATATATATTCTCTTATGACATCCTGACGTTATTATCGTGCGGACGCCATGTATTTTCAGTCTACTCCTTCCTGTTTTCCTGCTCGTATATAATGGCGCATCGCGTTCGCGTATTAATACATCCTGATAAGAGAATAACTTATATATATATATATATATATATATATATATATATATATATATATATATTTGATGACAAAAGTAAAAGAGGTACTATGAGGAATACTCATATATGGCAAAGGATCCCTGAAGTGTTCAAATCTGAGGCCTGAAAATGGCATCATACTGCAGGCAGGGTACTATACATCTAAGCATTATGAATTGTACCAGCTCAGCTTCAAAGTATACACTGGTAAAACGATGAGTTTCAAAGTATCTAAAAATTGCAAGCAATTGTGTCACACTGGTAAAATTTTCAAGGTTATAAAAGGGGTATGACTACATGTCATGCGCAATCAGCAAATAAGCGATTAAAAAGGAGAAATTGCTCCAGTTTAACGGTGGCCCCAACTTATTCTACCAACAGAACAAGGAGAGTTTTGGAAACAGAACAACAGAATTGTAATACTTTTTTCACTGAAATCTTCTAAAATTGCGTTTTTTCTTTTTCGCTAAGATCAATACCTGCGGTAGTTTTTTCAATTGGAAGCTTCTAGAAATTATAACCTACATGTTCCATCACAAGCTTGACAGACTCACTTATGACATTCATCAGTTCTTGGACTCCATTTGAACAGGAACATCACCGACATCAGTTAGCACCCGCGGGTCATTTAGGTTTTTCCCTGCATTGCCAGAATCATGTTACAGTGGCTTCAATTCATGCACCATTACATGAAATTTTGGGAAAATGAAAGAAAAAAATCATCATCAACAACAAACATTATATATAATTGTTTGGCTTAAAGTCTTAATCATGGCTGCATAAATGTTAAAAACAAATTGATGTGCTATTCAGTTAATGAAACCCCTACTCTTCTCGTCTCCAGACACCCACCAAATTAAAATGAAGTAAAAATGAACACAATGCAAAGCAAACACTAAAGAACCCTCGATGGCAGAACATTTCAAGAACACCAAGTCTGCAAAACCCTCCAGAATACAAAAATACCTAAAGAATGCCTCAACGTTTCAAATCCTAGATCATCCCCATCTTTGAATCCCTGATTCCACGAGGTGCCAATACTCCTTTGATCTTAGGAAGTTCTCCATCAGCATACTTCAATAATCATAATGACCATCAAACCATGAAATTGCAGGTTGAACAAAACTCTTAGTGACTTTTTCAGTTGCCATAGTTTCTTGCTGCTACAAGACTCTCTCCTTCACTCTTTACTCGAATGTTTCTTTACCAGGCCTAAGAAGAACTATGATACCATATGTTAGTAATTGAAACCAAAACGTAAAGGATGCTTTGTATATTGAAAACTGAAGATTCATTGACTAAAACAGAACAAGTTTACAACTTAAATAGAAGCACAGAAAACAAATTCTAACTCCACTATAACCACTAACACAACTAATGCAGATTTTGTGGAGATAACAACTCTAAACAACGGAAGCAAATTGTGATCATGGTGAGCAGACTCAACCACATCCCCTACATGCTAGGACTCTAGCTTGACTTGGTATCTATGTTACCAGGTCAGCATTAGTTAATTAAAAAACATAATTAAACATAACTAAATAACTCTTAAAGGGACCATTTTGTCCTTTTCATTTTGCATGCGTTTGCCAATAATTAAATGGGCCTTTTGCCTCGGTTGCCTCTCAATATTGATGGGTCGTTTGGGCTTGTTTAAATGAAATGGAATAAAGGAATTGTGCTATTATTTGGGCCTTTAGGAAATATTCACTTTGTACCTTTGTAATATTGTAAGTTTCTTGAGATTAACTATAATTCTTTTAAATAAATAAAAACTATTACCAAGAAACAAATAAATCATTCGATACCAACGGAAAAAACTATAATGATGATTTCCCCACTCCATTTTGTCCACTTACATTCTATTTTTAGTTATAAAATGGAGTGTAAGTTGATAAAAATGAAGTGGGAAAATCAGTTCTTAAAAAAGAGTAACAAAGGAAAAGCAAAACACCCTTTTTATTATTGCGACAAAGAGGAATTTTCATTATATAAACATGAGGAAATTACAGAAAATTGCACAGCAAATACACCGCTAAAATAAGAAGGGTTCTAGCCAGATTTAGAAATACATAACAATAAACTATAATATTTTTCATCTTTTTCTTCTTAAAATAAAACTATAATATTCTAGTCACGGTCCATCCAAATTCAATTGTTCTCCATTTTTTATTTAATATATAGCGGGACCCATGATTGCTGCTTAGAGTGGCAATAGTGTCGTTGGCCTCCTCACGCGGCGGCTGCGAAATAGAGAAAGGAGTTGAGGAACCAGTTTGGGGGCGAAAAGCAACAGGGTGAGCAGCAAGAAGCACAAAAGGAGAGGCAGCCAGGGCCAGGAGGAGGGTGGAGACAAGAGAAGGCTCAAGAGTGAAGCGAGTGAGAGCGAGCCAGACGCCATGGACCAATTACGAGGGCGCACTACGTCTGCATGGGGAGTGCCCCTGAGGAGCAGCTCGAGGCTGAAGGCGAAGGAATAAGCAATGGCGCTACACAGCATAAGCAGCATGAGTATAGGGTTGGTGTGGAAGAGATGTTGGTCTGGAAATCGTACCTGGACCAGAGTCATGGTTGTTGGAATGGTGAAACTAAAAATGCAATGGTGGATCAGAAGGTTGATTTGTTGTGCTGGAAAGTAGTTGATTAACAACTGCTGATGATTTACGAACTGAAAATTTATCATCCTCACATAAGCAAAATGATTCATTGCCATGTTTGTCTCCTCCCAACTGTGTTTTGAGTCAGGCGGAGAAATTTTTCTTTGGGTGGGTGTGGCAAGATTCAAAGCAGGGCACTATTTAACATTACCGTCCGTGCCTTTGGCTGTTGACCCCACCCCTCCCCAAAGCAGGGCTCTATGTAAATCAGAAGATGTAATTTTTATTTTCTTGTATGAAAGCATCAACACCATTGAAATCAAATATGAAGGCACCAGCACCGTTGGATTATGAGCCCCATTAGTGCATGTCGCATCACATTTTCTTCTGCTTCTCCCATTTTTCCACTGTGAAAGCTGATTCTCTCTCATGTTTTTTCAACCACAAGGCCCACTTAGCTGGATGTAAAAAGAGATAGACATATTCATCTATTTTCCGATATGAAGGTGGCTTGCTATATTTGCAGCAAGATACACCCTTTCATTGTCGTTGATTCCGGTCAAATAAGGTGTAAATGTGATAGCACTTGTTAACCCATGGCCTTCCTACAAAATAACGATTTCTGCCACTGATCACCAGGACTTTGTTTTGGAATGTTGACCCCACCCATATACTTGTTAACCCATGCACCTAAAACAAAATAACGATTTCTGCCACTGATCACCGGCACTTGTTAACACAAACACCATATTATTATTAGAGGGTAAAAGGTGAGTTGACATACCTCTTTTCCTTTGCGGGTTGGGTATAACATCAATGAAAAAGTGATCATCACTCCAACTCTTCAAAGGTGAGACGTTTGGCAACGAATTGGATTTCGCCAGGAGGAGAGTTGAGGAGAAACCACTTGGCTATTTCTTTATTCTACTTCTCACTTAGCTCTGCTTCTTCGTCGTTTGCCATTTCTCTCTTTCTCAGGCAAGAAATTTCTAATCAAGCAAAGTAAGAAAAACAAAAACAATTAGAGTATATTTAGGAAGAACTGAGCAATCGAGCAATCGAGTTCTTTGATTGGCAATTGAGTATACCTTAGGAACCAATTTCTCTTATCCTTTCGCTATTTTCCATCCTTCCTCATGCGCCAGAGTTCATACAACATCAAAAAACTAAACCCAAAAATTAAAAATTAAGAAGCTGGAGAAAAGCAGAGCACCGAAAAAGTGGAAGCAACTGATGTTTCACCGAGTGATGGTAATGGGGTGTGAAGGAAGTGGGGTGAAAACTAAAACAAACTGCTGCTTTCACACGATGGGGGCGAATTTTCTGGGTTGCCTAAAAGGATCATGTGCTTGGACTTCAATATAGGCTCCTCCAATTTTTATTGAAGTCCAAGCACATGATCCTCATGAAGCTTTTAATTCCTCTACCAAAAGTATTCCTTGAGAAAAGAAGAAAAGAAACAAAAAATCTAAACATAATATGATTCCTAACAGAAAAGAAATGCAAAAGAAGGCATCTATCTAAAACTGAAAGATACAACAACAAAAAACCGCAAGATAGGAGAAACTAATACAAACCGTAAATAAACAGATATGAAAAAAGCAACTGAAAAAAACACCGTAGGACCGCAAGATAGGAGAAACTAATACAAACCGTAAATAAACAGATATGAAAAAAGCAACTGAAAAAAACACCGTAGGCAGAGAATCCGATGAAGTGCGCATGAATAACCTTAAATGACAAATCCAAACAATAAAAGCCCATGACTGTAAGATAAAACACAAAATTGACCAAAACAACGAAAACCCGACTATCTACCATGGAAGAATCAACAACCACATCAAAGAATTAACAAATCCCTGATGGTGTGTTTGGATGAGGGATTTTGAAATGATGGGATTTTGAAGTGGGGATTTCTAATTAATGGGATTTTGAAGTGAGGGGATTTCAAAATAATGGGATTTTGAAATGAGGGAATTCCAAATGATGAGATTTATAAAATCACTTGTTTGTCTAAATATTTTGTTGATGGGATTTGATTGGGTAATTTCTTGTAAACAATTTTTTTTTGCTGTTCCTTTGTTTTTAGCTGTTGTGTTTTTTCTCATCCAAACATTACAAATCATCAAATTAAATAGAGTAATTTGAAATTTAAAAGTTATAATCAATAATACATAATTGGAACTAAGCTTTTGCTTGAAATATTCTAATTTTAAATAACATCATCGCACTTCATCCTAATCAAGTAATGGCTCTCTTGTACGAAACTTACATTGATACCAAGCCACTACTGCACTTACAACCGCAATGATGGTACCCAAAATAACTTTCATTTCCTCTTCATTTTCTTCTTCTTCTTTGTCTTCTTGAGCATGCTTCCGGCGAAGAAGTTCTATAGAATTATGTGCCAAAATCGCATCGAAAAAATGTGCACATTAACCCAACCAATCATTCCCATTACAATGAAATACAATCCTAAAACAATTGTCATAAAGTGCCAGTTAGTTTGACATGGTAGGGCTATAAACCTCTACATAGCCCATCTCTTTGAGATCAAAAGGAGCATTAGCATGAGAAATCACGAAAAGACAGATGAACTGCAGACTAAGAAAGAATTAAAAACTTCAATAGAATTGATATAAGAAGCACATTAGTTTGCCTTCATATTGATCCATCAAACTTCAACAACAGTTAACATATAGAAAAACAAAATCATATGTGCAGAAAAGAAGCAATCAAAAAACCTAGGAGTAGAAAAGCCTAGGAGGACTACATCGAGAGCAAAGAAAAGCATATCAAAAACGCAGACAAGTAGCAATCAAAATCAAAAGGTAGAGAGAGTTCATACTTACATAGTCTTGAAGTTGCAGGGCTATGGTTTAGGGATATGCCTCATGTGCCACTAAGGAAAGTGCAAGTGCAAGTACCACTACAAGGACTAAAGAAACATGCCTATCCTATATGGGTTTCTTTGCAAGTTTTTACCAGAAAAGGAGTGGGTAAAAGGAATTAGGGAGAAATAAATGAGGATAAAATGGGGAAGGAAGACAGAGACAGAGACAGAGAAAGGTGTACAATCATGGGAAAGAAGTGGTAGGAGGGATGGGGATGATGGTGTAAAGTCAGAAAGAGATGAGACAGAAAAAAGGCAAAATCAGATAACACCCTTAACCACTATTTTTGTTGAATTTTGAGCTCTTCCACACTCCAACAGCTACGCCTATTAGTATGAAATGAATCAATCAATTAGATGTGTGTGTGTTTGTGAGAGAGAGAGAGAGAGAGAAGCGAAGAGAGAAAGCAAAGAGTACTTGATTCAAGTCCCACATAAAAGACACTTGCAAAGTGTAGTGTCTCTTTGCTCACTCACTCACTCACAGCTCTCATTTTTCTTTCACTTTTAAAAGAAGGGTCAGATTCTTTCCAGTATTTACATGACATACATACTGATTATCTTTGTGAGTCAGATGAGATGGACTACCCATAACTTCCACTTCTCTACATCTACCCTATATATTTCACCTCTTCCTCCTGGCAACAATCCATCCTTCACTTCTGTTTCCTCCTTTCCTCAGTGTATTCTAAGCAGAAAAAAATGGGCAGAGTGAGAAGCAGAGTTGCCTCTTTGTTCATATGGACTTTGGTTGCTGGGATGATATCCCAGAACTTGGTCATCCCTGTTATGTCCTCCACTGTTGAAGACCAGAAGACCTACTACTACTCTCCAGACCCACACGCAGGAAGCCCCCTGGAGGTCTCTCTCTCTTCTTCACAGAACACACACATTATTTCTGTTTTCTTTTTCTTTTTCTTCTTTCTGTTTCTGGTCTTAACACATGTGGATTGTTTATCTGTTTAACACATTTTGTCTGTACTCTATATATTTGGTCCTTCAAGACTGATATTCTTGCAAAGTTGGTTGTTTCAGTCACCAGTTTAAAATTTAAAATGTTACACTACAAGAACAAAATACTACAATTTTACCTAAATATGTTTGAGTCCCTCTAGAACTTAGCTAGCCACAGTAAACAAACATGTTTTGGGTTCAAATTGTAAAATATGGTTTCCATCACAAACATCTAGCTAGCATATAGCAGAAACTATGTCATAGCATGCATTAGGCTGATGATCAAGTCAGTAATATTGTAATATCTAACATGTCTTCCATTAATGCAGGTTCACATAGTACTCCTTCCCATCCACCATCACATGGTGATGGCTCTCACAGGCCCCCCTCTCATGGAAACCACAACCCAACACCATCATCACCACCTTCCAACTGTGGCACCCCACCATACCAGAACCCAACTCCATCACATGACCCTGGAACTCCATCCACACCATCAACACCCTCAACTCCTTGAAGTGGTGGTGGCTACTATAACTCTCCACCAACTTCAGGAGGTTACAGTCCACCAGTCATTTAACCCCTCCCACACCAGTCATTGTTAGCCCCCCAATCCCAGTCATTGGAACCCCACCAACTGACCCAAACACTCCCACTATTCCTACACCCCCTTTTCTTCCTAATCCCAACTCTCCACCCTTTACATGCATGTAAGTTCTAATTAATCACAAAACTGCAGAATCATGTTACAATGACTTCAATTCATGCACCATTACATGAAATTTTGGGAAAAAGGAAGAAAAATTATCATCAACAGCAACAAGCATTATATATAATTGTTTGGCTTAAAGTCTTAATCATGGCTGCATAAATGTTAAAAACAAATTGATGTGCTATTCAGTTAAGGAAACCCCTACTCTTCTCGTCTCCAGACACCCACCAAATAAAAATGAAGTAAAAATTAACACAATGCAAAGCAAACACTAAAGAACCCTCGATGGCAGAACATTTCAAGAACACCAAGTCTGCAAACCCCTCGAGAATACAGAAATGCCTGAAGAATGGCTCAACGTTTCAAATCCTAGATCATCCCCATCTTTGAATCCCTGGTGAAACGGAAAAAAATCAAAATCAAAAATCAAAATTTTGACCCAAAAAAAGAAAAGAAAAGAATAATTGAAGGTTAAGAAGTAACATGAGATGAAAGTTAAGAACTAGTTGAAACTTGAAGGGAGTGAGGAAAAGGAAGCACCCTCGTGGGCATAAGAAAGTTTTGATACAAAAGACTTGAGGGAAGTGGTGGTTGGAACTTGGAGGAGAACGAGGGACCATTTTGTCCTTTTTCTTTTTGCATGTGTTTGCCAATAATTAAATGGGCCTTTTGTCGCGGTTGCCTCTCAATATTGAAGGGTCATTGAGGCTTGTATAAATGGAATGGAATTGTGCTATTATTATTTGGGCCTTTAGGAAACATTCACTTTGTAACTTTCCTTTCCATATTGAAATATGGAAAGTGAATCTAGATACTCATTTCCTTTCCATATGTACTCATTTTGATATATGGAAAGTGACCTTTCCATAGATACTCATTCCGTAGACTTAGTTGTAGGCATCAAATAGTATATGTGCCCAAATAATAGCATTTAGTTGCAATTCATTTATGTATTATTCATTACACTTTTTTAATTTCAAAGGAAATTATTATGTTTACAAGAAATTACCCAATCAAATCCCAAAAAAAAAAAATATTTAGCCAAACAAGTGATTTCATTTCAAGATCTCATCACTTTGAAATCCCCTCACTTTAAAATCTCATCATTTCAAAATCTCTCATCCAAACACACCATAAGGGAATTTAAGGCCGAACTTCATAGTGGCATTTCCATTATATAAATCCAGCATTATAGCGTATTTTCTTTCTTCAATAAGCTTTTTAACTATTTTCATGCTGTGGTATAACGATTAAGAACACTTGAGTCTGATGATGATCTGATAAACTATCCTCATGCAGGAAAGCTGGCTTACATATTGAAGAAGGAAGGGGCGAAGGTGAGCATTTGCCATCTATTCATTGTCCTTACAGCACTGAATTGGTTTGAAGCATATGAGAAAGACTGGTTACATCCAAGAAGTAATTGAAGGTTAAGAAGTAACATGAGATTAAAGTTAAGAACTAGTTGAAGGGAATGAGGAAAGGGAAGCTCCTTGTGGTTGTAAGAGTGACCAAATTAGGTGACATGTTCCTGAAAGTTTTGATACAAAAGACTGGTTGGACTTGGAGGAGAACGAGGGACCATTTTGTCCTTTTTCTTTTTGCATGCGTGTGCCAATAATTAAATGGGCCTTTTGTCGCGGTTGCCTCTCAATGTTGATGGGTCGTTTAGGCTTGTTTAAATGGAATGCAATTCTGCTATTTTAATATTTGGGCCTTGAGGAAACATTCACTTTGTAAAATTGTAAGTTCTTGAGATTAACTATAGTCTACAATGACATTATCAAGAAACAAATAAATCATTCGATACCACAAGAAAAAAAACAAGTTAACAAAGGAAAAACAAAACACACACTTTTTTTTTATTGCGACAGAGAGGAATTTTCATTACATGAACATGGGGAAATTACAGAAAATTCCACAGTGAAGCAATTGCTGCTTAGTGTGGCAATAGTGGCGTTGGCCTCCTCATGCGGTGGTGGCGATGGTGGCTGCGAAACAGAGAGAGGAGTTGAGGCACAAGAGGCACCAGTTTGGGGATGAAAAGCAGCAGGGTGAGCAGCAAGAAGCACAAAAGGAGAGGCAGCCAGGGCCAGGAGGAGGGTGGAGACAAGAGAAGGCTCAAGAGTGAAGCCAGTGAGAGTGAGCCAGACGCAATGGACCAATTGCGAGGGCGCATTACGTCAGCATGGGGAGTGCCCCTGAGGAGCAGCTCGAGGCTGAAGGCCAAGGAACAAGCAATGACGCTTCACAACATAAGCAGCATGAGTATAGGGTTGGTGTGGAAGAGATGTTGGTCTGGAAATCGTAGCTGGAGCAACGTCATGGTTGTGGGAATGGTGAGGCTAAAAATGCCGTGGTGGATCATAAATGTGGAAGCTGCTGCGGGCATGGTTTGTTGTGGTGGAAAGTGTAGCTGCTGATTAAAGGAAAAAGACTTATATGAATTTCGAGGAGAAAAATTGATATGAAAATGGTTCATTGTCATGTTTGGGAGGCTTGGAAGTAGAGGTGGGCATCCGGACCGGGAGAAAAAAACCGGAAAAAAAACCGGTTGACCAAAAAAGTCAACAATCCAGACCGGTTCCAACCGGTTCCGATTTTGATATCGGTTTTTTACGCCATCGCACCGGACCGGACCGGACCGGTTGGGATTTTATATATATATATATATATATAATCTAATCCTATTCTTTTCATTTTATAATTAATATTTTTACAAATTTAACTTCAAAATATTTTTCATTGTATGAATTGGATCATTTGTTATTTTTCAAACCCATAAAATAACTTATTTATTATAGTTTGTATTTTAAAAAAATATATTTTTTTAATAAAAAATAAAAAAATTAAAAAAAACCGGTTCAAAATCGGAACTGGTTAGAACCGGACCGGCCGATTTTCCAAAAAAATTTCAATTAAACCAGACTGAACCGGACTGGATGAATAGTACCAATTCGATTCTGGTTTGAGCACGGAACCGGACCAGACCGAACCGCTCCCACCCCTACTTGGAAGTCTCTTTATATAGGAAGAAGATTGATATATTCATCATGTCTCTCTCTTTATATGAATTTCGACGAAACAGACACAATGCCTCTCTCTTTATGTTTGGTTTCTTTTTCGTCTGTCCCCAAATGGTTGATATGACTTTTTAGGATTTACAGAGGATTTATCAGAGTGGTTTTTGATTGGTTTTTGGGTTTTCATTAAATGAATGGCTCCTGAAGCATTATCCTTAATCTCACAGCCAGTGGGTGTGGGTGTGTTAGCTCACTGTGGTGTATAAGGAAAAAGATTTATGAGGAATGTTAGCAACCTTCTCTCTAACCTTCTCTTTGAACCTTCTCCATTCTCCTCATGACACGTGTCATTTTTTATACTTAAAAAAATGGATATTTTGACATAAAGGTTATGCAATGTAATAATGACATTGTTTTAAGTGTAGAAATTGACACGTGTAAATGAAGAAGGAAAGGTCTAAAGAGAAGGTTAGAGAAGAAGGTTCTTGCGATTCCCAATATTTATTGCAGTTGGAATTAGAGACAGATTAGAAAGTAATCTTGGAAATAACAAATTGTAGATTGGAAAGTAAACGGCAAACATTGGATTGGATTGACTTGAAAAAACATAATAAGTGACACCAGACGCAACAACGCCACCGTGGCAACGGAAATAGGACTTGGAGTCATCTTTTTCTGTGATTGAAAAAACAGTATATTAATTTAGTCAAATATTGTCAGTGTCTTTTGACTATGAGTGTGTATGCAAAGGCGGAACTAAGAAGAGGCCAGCACTGGGAGTAAAACTTACTTGCATCGGGGAGTTCTATTCCCCTATAATCGCAACTTGACACGTGTTCATTTTTTACAAAATATGGACACATGGCGGGCTGCGATTGAAGGGGAATAAGACTGTTGTCCTATCTCCGGTGCAAGCAAGTTTTTTCGCAGTACTAGGCTTTAGCCTAGTGTTAGAGTTTTCAAGTTAGTCTTCTATATATAACAAATAGACTATAATTTAATATTAGCCCACTACTTAGCCACACACAGCCCCTTTTTTTTTCCTCAACCCACACAAATGAATAAGACTAGACAAAAGTAACTTTACAAAAAGATTAAAAAAAGAGGAAAGAAATATTAGGCTCTGTTTGTATCCTACTAAAAAAAGTAAATTAAAAAACTATGATTCTTTTAAAAAACATGATTTTTCAAATAGTGATTTTAAGATCTAAAAACTTATTTGGTATTGAATTCCAAACTATTTTTAAGATCTAAAAAATTAAAATTAAAATTAGAAAATAAGAAACCCTAGATTCCCAAATTGAAATTACCAAAAGAAAAGAAGAGAGAAAGAGAGAGGGAGAGACAAGAGAGGGCGGAGAGGGGAGAGAGACGAGAGAGGGAGGAGAGAGAAAAAAACTATAAAACCTCACTTTTTTTGTTTTTTAATAATGGGAGTGTTTTTGAGTTTTTCTTGGGTTTGAATATTTAAAAATTGGGCTACCAAATGGGTTTATGTGGTTTTGGACTTAAAAATTGTTTTTGAGTTTATAAAATTGAATCCAAGTAGAATACCAAACATGCCATTAGTTTCTCTGTTAGTTTTTCTCAGCCCACACGCATGCTGTTTAATTTCTCTATATTGGTCAAATCTATTATTAAAATATTATAACATCATTAAACCCTAAAAAAAACAAGAGAGCTTCGAAACAGTAACAAAAGCACAGCAGCAAGCAACAGTAAACCCCAAAAACAAGAGGGCTTCAAAAGCAAAGTGCACTGAAACATCTTCTATCTTTCTTTTCAAAATCATTCAGTGGGTTCTTCAATATTTGTAGGTTTATCTCTTTCTTCTTATTTAATTCTAAATTTGAATTGTTATTGTTAGATTTTGAAGGTTTGAGCGTTAAATTTTGGGGATTCTTAGAGCAACAACAAAAGAGAAAACAATAATTATATCTACAAGATTTCAATTGATAAATATTCTATTTTATAGAGTAATTAAGATGTTATTGTTTATATTTATTGATTATATATGTGTTCGGTATGTGAATGAACTTGTTTGTTTTAAGAAAAATAATTAATATAACATATTCCCATAAAATATAACAAAAATTAGCCCATCTCTACAAAATTTCCTGGTTCCGTCATTGTGTGTATGTGTTGTCGGGTAATATCAAGAAAAACATATATTTACATGAAAGGGTAATATTGGCATTGGATATGTACCGTGTGTACTAATTCACATGTTTTAATTTTATAATAAGAAGAAAATGCTCTACTTTTGTACTATCAATTCTTTCATACGATGGAGAAGTTTAATATCAGATGTGAAATAACCGAAAATATGACATATTCAAAACTTCAATTAATGAATGTTTCCCTTTTGACATTCATTTTCATATGGAAACTTTCCATATGACATCTTCAAAACTTTCCATTATGGTTCGATTTCTCAAAACTTTTCATAAGCAAAACCATAATGATCATAGCAAATTATCTCCTTCTCTACCAGGTACATTTTTTTTTCCTGGCTGATTGTTGTTGATTTTTATGGCTTTTCCCTCATAATACAAAAAGCCTAGCACTAAGAAAGCAAGCATTGAAATTTTGGTTTGATTGTTGTTAATTTTTGTATTTTTCTTTCTAATTTTTGTTGACTATTGTTAATTTTTGTTTGTATTTGGTGTTTCTGCTTTTTTTTTTAATTTTTATTGTTGTTAGAAAAGCGCATTCAGTCTTCTTTTCTGGGGAGTGGTCTATTTATATGAAGGGTGGTGCTAGAGGCACTGGCGGATCCAGAAAATTTTCAGTGAAGGGGCAAAATTTAAAAACTAAAAACTCAACAACAACCAAAAAAAAAAACCAAATCCCTTTATAGTTTAAACAATTGTAATCTCATTCATAGTAAATTCAACTTTTAAAAACTCTCAAAAATCAAATGATTAAACATAAAAAAAATAAAATACAATTATATATTCATATGCAAAGTTCTCAGATTGCTTGGGTTTGAAGAGTCCCCTATTTGTCTAACTTTTAATTTGATTGAAGAAATCCAGCGGCTTAATTTCTTATGTGTCATTGCCCAAATTATCCATAACTAAAATTAAGATAAACGAAAGATGTTATTTTCAAGACTAGAGTATTTGTAAAAATAAAATAAAAAAATCCGAAGAGTTTTTTTTAATGGTTGAAAGAGTCTTATCACATGTGTACACAGTTGTCAAAGACTCTTATCAAAAGCTTATCTTTCTATAAAATATCCCATTAAATAATCATTAATAATTCTAAAAGCAAACCAAATAGATTAAATCGAGTGGTTCCCGTAAAATAGAAGACACAGTGCAGAAGACAGGAGTCTGTAAGAGGAAAGCTCATCGGAGAGTAGCCACAAAAAATCTGAAGACCTTTCAATCCAAAATTCCAATTCGCAATTACATTCGAACGACGGTAAGGCTTAAGGGTTCTGCGCATCGCAAGAAAGAAAGAAAAGCCTCTTTGAGGTATTTCGTCAAACCCCTTATGGGCACAAGCAAAGGGGCAACTTCCGGCATGTCCAAAGCTTTTTCAGGCGAGGGGAGGTGCAGCTGCACCTCCTTGCGCCTCTGTAGATCCGCCACTGCCTAGAGGCACAACCTTTGCTCACCACCTCTCTAATAGAGGGTGGGGCTGGGTGGGATCCACCAATGCAGTGGGTCCCATCCCGGCCCCACCCTCTATTAGAGAGGTGGTGAGCAAAGGTGGTGCCCCAAATATTACCCTTATATGAATCACAAAATATGACTTAACTGGAGGCAGCTCCAGCAGCAGATAGTGCAGTAGGATCAAGACCGTTGGACAGTATGGATCGCACTGACGCCCCCGGATAAATGGTGTAGATCTTCGTATGTAGAGTGATTGAGGAGGATGAAAACCAGTGAATTAATCCCACTTGTCGGCCAGTGGGTATTTACCTCAGTAGAATACCAAACGTGCCCCTAACTTTGTTTTTGGGAGCTGAGTTGAAAACGACGTCGTTGTCTAGGGCGCCAACACATAAGACCCGCTGCAAACTTTTCCACATTATCTGATATCTGAAAAAAATTAAATAAAGGATACTCAGCTCTCAGAGTTGAACAGCAATGACTTCGCCTCTGCCTTCGTCCCTCCCTGGTCTCTCACTCATCTCAAAACCTTCACCACCTCAACACCACCGCCTTTTGCTAGCTCCGACCCGACCCGAACTTTCCCGGTTCGAATGCCGGGCAGGGCAGACCGGGTTCTTCACCCGGCTCGGAAGGCTTATCAAGGAGAAGGCCAAGAGCGACGTAGAGAAGCTCTTCTCGGGATTCTCCAAGACTCGGGATAATCTCGCCGTCATCGACGAGCTCTTGCTCTACTGGAATCTCGCTGACACTGATCGAGTCCTTGATGAACTCGAAGAGGTTTTCTTCTCTCCCTGTTTGTTTCTCGAGAAAATAAAAAGCTTTGGTGGAAAATCTGATTATTTCTGTTGTTTTCGGTTTCAGGCTCTGCTGGTATCGGATTTTGGTCCAAAAATCACAATTAAGATTGTGGAAAGTTTGAGGGAGGACATAGTAGCTGGGAAGCTGAAATCTGGAAGCGAAATAAAGGTAATGGTAACAATTGAAAAGCCTTTTATGTTCGTAGCAACATAGGCAGCATTTGAAAGTTTTTATGAATTTTTACGATTTTAGGCTCCCGAAATTACCCAACTTTTGGAGATTTTCCGTATCCTCTGTCGTGTCGTATCGTATCGCCATATCCGTATCCCCTGTCGTGTCGTATCGTATCGCCATATCCGTATCCGTGCTTCTTAAATTGACAAGCCCCTTATGTTCATAGCAACATTGGCAGCATTTGAAACTTTTAAAAAAAAAAAAAAAAAAAAAGAAGAAATTTTATGATTTTAGGCTCCAAAAATTACCCAACTTAGCCCCATACTACATAGTTAGGTAAATAAAACTAACTTAAGTGGAGGGTCCTGAATTTTCTGAGCAATCAAGTGGAGTGCGCGTTAGTTTATATGTGTGCGTGAAATGTGATGTGGTGGTATCTGAATTGGGTTGTTTGTAGGAAGCATTGAAGAAGAGTGTGTTGGATTTGTTAACTACAAAAGGGAGCAAAACTGAACTTCAACTTGGATACAGGTGCTGAGTACTGACCTTTTCTGAGTTTTAGAATTTTTGTCAATTTCTTTTTGATGTTATGTTCAATGTAGGAGTTTTTGTTGTGTAATCAGGAAACCGGCTGTGGTTATGATTGTCGGCGTTAATGGAGGTGGGAAGACAACATCTCTTGGTAAGAATGGAACTCATTTTGTATCATGTGCTAAGAGACATTTTGATATACAACCCATTTAATCTGACAGCATTCATTTTTGGGGGAATTTTACTGGAAATGTTCTAAACTTAAGTTTAAGGGAATTTTAAGCCAAACTTTATAGTGACATTTCCATTATATAAATCCAGCATTTAGAGTATTTTGTTTCTTTAATAAACTTTTTAACTATTTTCATGCTGTGGTATAATGATTAAGGACACTTAAGTCTGATGATGATCTGATAAACTATCCTCATGCAGGAAAGCTGGCTTACAGATTGAAGAAGGAAGGGGTGAAGGTGAGAATTTGTCATCGCTTCATTGCCCTAACAGCACTGAATTGGTTTGAAGCATATGAGAAAAACTGGTTACATCCAAGAAAAGCGTACCTATTTATGGCTTTTCTGGTCTAAAAAATTGCCTCGGGTTTGAAATTGTGGCAGGTATTGATGGCAGCAGGGGATACATTTCGAGCAGCTGCCTGTGACCAGCTGGAGATATGGGCTGAGAGGACGGGGTGTGAGATTGTTGTGGCTGAAAAAGAGAAGGCTAAAGCAGCATCAGGTAGAGAACTTGAATGGAAGAGATGGATGATCTTATATTTGCTTTTCCCTTCTAGTTTTGTTTTGTCTATAAGAATTTAGTTGACATGGTATAACTACTGACATATAGTCTTAAAGTGCTTTCTGAATAGTTATTTCTCAGGCTGTGAAGAGAGGGAAAGAACAAGGTTATGATATTGTCTTATGTGACACCTCTGGACGTAAGTTTGTTGGAAAACCTTTCAGGCTTAGCTGCTCGTGTAGGTTTGTGAGTTTAGCTGATTAATTTGCAGTGGGATCTTTTGTTTATAAATTTTAGGTCTGCACACTAATTACAGCTTGATGGAAGAGTTGATTGCATGTAAGAAAGCTGTGAGCAAAGTCATTCCTGGTGCTCCTAATGTAAGCTGTTGGACACTTCTTGTCATCTTTCTATCATCAAATTCGACAATCTAGGCATGTGAATGCATACTTCCCATTGAACAGAATAATTCTGTGTAGACTATGTTCTTTGATAATGTATGTACCCAGTATATTCTTTGTCACCATGAATTGCATGCCTCTAAGTTTCAATTAGCATGTCATGCTCACAAACCTTTCGGTTAGTGGTGATATTTGACTGTATGCTTTATGAAAGAATCATATCTCTAGAGAGTAGAAAGTTGGGAACTTATGTGCATGATACGTGCCACATGCTTTTCTGTTATTTTCTCATGTATCTTCTTTAATTTTTATGCATTAAAGCCATACTGCCATTTTATGCTATTTGTGACACGATGGCCCCTGGTCCTTTCAATTCTTTGACTTGTAAATCAGTCTATTCATGCCTGCCACTACCATATATGATCATTGAAGATTGCAAAGATTAGCTTAAAATGTTTAGGTGTCTCTCTCTTTGACCATGTGAGTTGAGATATTTAGTAACTCTTCCAATTTCTTGAGTCTTGTGAGACCATATTTCTGTATGTGCTTGATATATTTCTTTCAAAAATATGCAGGAGATCCTACAAGTTCTTGATGGAACCACAGGTTTAAACATGCTTCCGCAAGCAAGAGAATTCAATGAGGTAATGTTCTTATCCTTCACCTTATACTTTTGTCAGAACATTAGATTATTGATTCTGGGGTTAAATACCTTTTTCGTCACTAGTTTTTTAACGAAAGTTCAATTTGGTCACTGAGAAATTTTTAGCCAAAGTAGTCACCGTGTTTCTCAAACTGTACAATTTATAGACATTTTGTTATCTTCTTCCCAAGATTTCCCCAATTTGTTAAACCCTAATAGCACAATATACCCTAACTTGTTGAGTTAGAGGAAGAAGATTGAAGGTGCTCTTTCTAAAAAATAAAAAATAAGAACTGCACTTAACTGAAGATAACAAAATGTCTATAAATTCTAAACATTGGAAAACACAGTGACCAATTTGGCTAAATTTTTTACTCAGTGACCAAATTGAATTTTCATGTAAACCCAGTGCCGAAAAAGTTTTGTGCTATTTGTTTCTCTACAATAAATGTTCTAGTGTGTTGATTATTTACATTATAAACATCGTGACAGATTGTTGGGATAACTGGTTTGATATTGACAAAACTTGATGGTTCTGCTAGAGGTGGCTGTGTGGTAGGTTCCAAGTCTTCTATCCCATATCATTTTCAATTTATTCATGAATTGATATATTGGCATAGCTTCTATTGTTTCAAGACTTAATTCGCAAATATGTTTTTTTTTCAAATAATTCACTAATCCTAAGATTGTATCTTATTTCAGGTCAGTGTGGTAAATGAACTAGGCATCCCTGTAAAGTTTGTGGGTGTTGGTGAAGGTGTAGAAGACCTCCAACCCTTTGATGCAGAGGCCTTTGTTAATGCCATATTTTCGTAACCCTAAAGGATGGTGAGTGTCACATCAATTGACTATGTTCTTCTGATTCCAGATATTAGTGATTTTTATCAGACGTTTTTTCTCCCTGTAGAGAATTACATAACCCCTAAATCTTTGTGAGCTGGCGGCGCGTCCTTGTCCAGCCAATGTCAGCAACCATTTGATCTGATTGGGGAAAATGAGTTTAGGATGAAGCTTCCATGTCGAATCCCACATTCAGTCGTCAGATGATCAAGACTATGACCTGCTCATACGGCAATTTTACTTTCCGGTATCATATTGCTGCTGTCGTATGAAACTTGACTGGAACTGTAACAGAGTTGTGAAGCCTTAAGCTGCAAGGCGGTTGCTGCCGTATAGGATTGAAACGTGGTTCTAAGCCTTCATACCTCACTGATAGAGGGATCCACTTGAGTATAATATCACTGTATCTTTGTTTATTTCCAACGCTATGATCGAGTGTAAGTTATTAGTTGGCAAAAATTTAAGGTTTCTAAGGTTTTTGCTTATTGTTCGTTTTAAATGAAGAGAAAGAGGAGACAAAAGAGGCGCCCGTAGAAGATAGGAAATGAGGTACCCAAGTAGAAAAATTATTAATCTCCAGATTCATAATTTGGCAATGGGCAGTGCAAGCTCAATTGAACTGAATTGAATACAAACAAAACAAGAGTAAAACTAACAATGCCAACTGATCAATGATGGCCTGATTGTTTTTGGGATCAAGGTATCCCCCTAATAAGGTTATTAAACAAGGCCTATTTTCCAGTCGCTAAATCAGATATGAACAGGAGATACACAATTCTTATTGAAGGATCTTTATTTCAAAGTAACTATACATATTATCACAGCCTGTCGAGCCAGTGAGTGGCAGTGACAAAAATGGATAATAAGATGTGCCATAGATCGAAACCGTAGAGGTACGAATTGGGGGTGACCTAAATACAGAAATATTTAATGTCCAAATCTATAATTTCGCAGCAGGCATGTGGTAGAAGGTGGCACGAGCTGTGTAAACCAATTTCCCAGTTTTCTTGAGCTTGAACTCTAGTGCTATCACACTCAGATTTCTTCCACTCCGCACAACAGATGCATCAACTATCACCTCTGCCTGTAAGCAAGTCCCATTGCAAAGTGAAAAAAAGAAATGAATAATGTGAACCATGCAAATTATATACAATCAAGAGTGTAAACTATGTAATACTCGAAATCATTCGGATTCAAACACTGGTAAAAGTATAAATATTTCTCTTCTGATGTCATGGTCGATGCCGAATTTCCATTTAGCTTATCCCACCTTAATATGAAATTTCAGTCTGGACACTACATGTCCTAACTGATATTTAATGAAAAATTGAATATCTGTTTAATTTATGAACATTTTGTCAAAGTCTGGAAAGCATTGTAGCAAAGATGCAAGGGCCATTATTGTGTAAAAAGGAGCTTTGGGGGTTCAAAACTACTATCAGCATAATTCACTCAAGGATAAAAAGGCTTCAAATATACTGTATAACGTTCAGAAACTTAGCTCCGCCCCTATGTTCCACATTTTAGCCAATTTCAGTTTGTATCAAATTCTGTGCTAAAGCAATTCCACACTGGCATCGTAAGAAAATGGTTTCAAAGAAAAGCGAGCAATCTATTTTTTGATTAGTAATAAAGTTTATTTACAAAAAGAAGAAATGACCCAGGAACAGGAAGTATACATCTTGTGTGCAAGAGGCAAGAAAACCAGACCTTTGCGCACAGAGACGTACAAATCCCTCATGAGTTCACCTAAAGTGGAAGGTACAATCACAGTCCACAAATTACAAATTTTAAGTGCCAACAAAATCCTAAATCCTAAGTTTTTTCATCAGTCATTCACTATCGTTCAGAATGCTGAAAAAGACTTCTTATTGTCCAAAGAAGACAGCTAAGTAATCTATGGTACAGTTCATGGGGGTTGATTTCATTTCATTCATTTTTTTTTTTCATATAAAGACAGTTAAAGGAGACAAGTGTAAATTCTGAAGGACTCACATTCTTTGTTGCACTAAAGAGGTAAGAGATGCTTAGTTCCCCTAGAAAAATCTCCTTATCCTTAGCCACGACTGTTCTAGCACAAGCTTTGGATATAGCCTCAGCAACAGCTGCAACAGCTCCCCCATGAAATCCAGCATAGAAATTCTGCAGATTCATGAACAAACATCATTACATTTGTTAGGTTTCCAAGACAATAAACACAAACACAAGTAAATTAACCTGAAGTTCACCAGCCTTTTATTTTCTCAGAAACAAAAGAACAATTGGAACATAGGTAAATTCAAATACAAGTTAAACATTAGTGAGCAAATGGGTGGAAATTTGATAACAAAGTTAATAACTTTTTGAATTTGACTCTAACGAAGCATCTTGCTTTGCCTTGCATTAGATAAAAGTCTCAATCACACAAACCAATCCCAGATTAAGAAACGATCAAAATTGAATTCAATTGAAGCCAACCCAAAAAGGGTCCTATTTCCTTCCTCAAAATTTCCCACTTTTGGGGCAGAAACAACCCATTTCTAATTTTTCTCAGCAACCAAACAGAAGAAATGAAAACCACAAATTGAGAAAATAACGAGCAGAGAGAAGGGGGGAAAGATATAGATTACAATAACAGCAGGTTTCACAGAGACGAGGCAGGTGACATGGCCGCGGGAGATGTGTAGGGGCTTGAGGAGGTCACGAACAAGGTCAGAGTAGGAATCTTTTTTAGCATCGAATTGATCTGGGACATGGCCTGAGATCCCCACGCCTTGGAGAAATAGCAGCACATTGTTTACGTCTTCCTGAGAAATGTCCTCTGAAATTTTAGCTGTGGAAGCAAAGCTCTGTGTGATATCAATGGAGGGTTCGGCCATTTTTGTCTTCTTCTTTAACGTCTCAAAATCAAAGGCATCTATGCCGTCCGTGTCACCGGCTAAGGCTTGGTTTGGGGTTGCTGCGCTTAAAAAATAAGCAGCTTTGAAAAGAAGTTTTGGAGGTTTTGGTGTTTGGTAAAACTAATCCAAATTGCTTATTTTAAAATCTGCTGCCATCCACAGCCAAAAACAAGAAGCAGCTCACACCCTGCTTCTAAAAACTGCTGCGCGGAGAAGCATGCGGAGAGTTTAATGAAACTTTCAAATTGCCCATATTGCCCTCGTCATCCCGGGTTCGAGCCTCCCAATTGTCTTTCATCTTGGATTTTCTGGATTGCTCGCCCCATCCACTCTCTGCAAATTGCTCCCCTTCCTCAATCCGTCAGAGCGACCATTTCAAGCAAAAACCCCACCAACCCACCTCCTTATTTTACACACCCAGAAGATCTTCTTCCCCTCCAACCAAAAAACCCCAACCTTAGCTCCACACTTTCTCATCTCCACAACCACAAAAAATTCAACACCCAGATTACCCACCAGTTATCTCCTCCTGCAAAAGAAAATCAAACCCCAAAATTCCTTGCCTTCTCCACCAAAACACAACCCAATATTACATGGGAATGGAAGAAGAAAAGAGAAAGGAGGAGAAGAGAAGAAAAAAAAAGGGCATGGGAAGGAAGAAAGACAAAAATACACGGGAAGGGAAGAGGTCTGGGAAGGAAGAAGAAAGGAGGAGAAGAGGAAGAAAAAAAAAAGGGGTCTGGGAAGGAAGCAAAAAAATACGGGAAGGGAAGAGGTCTGGGAAGGAAGAAGAAAAGAGAAAGGAGGAGAAGAAGAAGAAGAAAAAAAGGGGCCTGGGAAGGAAAAGGAAAAGAGGAGAAAGGAAAAATATGTGGGAAGGAAAGAAGAAGAAAGGAAGTGAAGAGGAAGAAACAAAGAAAAGGAAAAAGGAAAGGTGTCGGCAACTTTTGAGTTGTTTTTAGTTTTTAAACAAATTTCATTATCATACCCTTTTTTGTCATTATACACTCTTACAAAGACTTCTATAAAAAATTTACCAAACACTTTGACATCTTTTCATACTCACAAGACTTTTACAAATCTGATTACCAAACACTTAATGCTTTCTTCACAAATTGTTTATTCTCGCAGACACAGGTTAGCTTTTTTAAAAGACAAAGAATACCAAACGCCCTAAATATCTCTGACACTCTTGTTCCTGTCTCTGTGTAATAAACTATTTATATATTTATTTATTTATTTATTCTTATGTAGGCAAAGGATGATTTTTTATTTTTTATTTTTGGCTTCTTATTTTCATATCAGGAATAATTGATTGTGATTATTGGAGGACACAAAAGAATCTCAGACCAAATTTCTAATTAGAATCTGTAGTTAATAAAAGGAAAAACTATAATAAACCCCCCAACCTATAGAGTCGGTTACAAGTTCATACCCAATTTTAGTGATATTTATGAGTACATATTTAACGTCATGAAAATTTACGAGTACATACCCTCCGTTAGCCAAACTGTTTGTAAATCTGTTAAATGCTGACGTGTCAAAAATGGGACCCATTTTTTGATGACGTGGACTTCCACGTTGACCAAAAATTAATAAAAAATTATTTTCCTGTTTAAATTATTTTTAAAAATTAAACATATTAAATGAAAAAAAGAAAATAAAAAAACTCTAATCTATCTCTCTATCTATCAGATTCTTCTAACGGAGGGCTCTATCTATCATATTACTTTTTAATTTCACATTTCTTCATCACTTTGTTGCCCAGCTCATAATTCCCACCCTTTATTTTTTTCACCATAAAAATACTCAAACTTTGAAAATTGGTGGCTCATGGGAAACTCAATTCAAAAGCTCAAGCTAATAGTGGCCATGGCTATGAGTATTCGTCATAAACTCCAAAGCTCACACTTTGGATGACCATGAATTTGAAGATTGCTATGGGTACATCACACAAGCCTTCAAATAGGGGGTTTGGACCCTTGAACTCAAAACTAAAGAATGCTGTTGGGTGGCCACGTCTCTGGGTACAGATCGATGAGAGTAAACAAAACCAAGCTTTTGAATCTCTCTCTCTCTCAGCCCCTTCTCCGTACTTCCGTTTGGATGAAGAAAGGCAACGGGGCAAGAAAAGCTCGATGGCCGCCATGGATCCATAGTCGGATCTGTTCAAGAGCTTATAGTTGCTCAGATCTGGTGGTGGAGATGGCTGGTGAGGGTGGGCCACGAGGTTGCTCAGATCTGGTGATGGTTGGGTTATGGGTTCGTGGGTGTGCTTCTTCTTGTTTAATGATGTCGATTCTTTGTTTGATTGAAGTAATTTTCCAGAATTTTCTTCAATTGATATGACATTTGTTGATTCAGTGTTCATTTTTCTTCGAAGGGCCAACAATTTATTTTCGTCTCCGCCCTTTGATGTCGGCTTCATCACCACGCGCTCCCTCCACCTCCTCTCGGCCTTCAATTGACAGAGGCTGCATTTAATTTTCTTTGCTCTCTGGTCAATGGTTGCAGATTTACAGAAGAATCAAGCAAAAATCAACTTCATCAATGACCCAGGCCCCTTCGTCGATGGTTTTAAATTGAAGGGGCTGGGGTTGAGTCGAGAGGGATAGAGAGTTGACTGGGTTCGCTGGAGGTTGCGAAGGGGCTGGGGTTCGTGAGTGGCGAAGGGACTGGTTTATGGCTGGAGAATTGGGGTTTTGGTGAGGAGAATTGGGTTTTTTTTTTGGGTTCGTGTTCTGGGTTCACAGAGAGAGAGATTTATTAAAATAATTTAAACAGAAAAAAAAATTTTATTCATTTTTGGTCCACGTGGAAGTCCACATCATCAAAAAATGGGTCCCATTTTTGACACGTCAGCATTTAACAGATTCACAAACGGTTTGGCTAACGGAGGGTATGTACTCGTAAGTTTTCGTGACGTTGAGTATGTACTCATAAATGTCTCTAAAATTGAGTATGAACTTGTAACCGATCCTATATGTTGGGGGGTTTAACTGTAGTTTTTCCTTAATAAAATAATTGATTTTTTTTTTATGGCTTACAAATTTAGTGGTAGAATACTTACATCCGTAATTTTGTTTTATTTTTTTGTTACGTTAGACGAAATTTATCGATTCTAGTCGTAGCTCATTTTTCTACATTCCCTCACTACTTTGGTAACTTCAAGAACTCATTTCAGAATCACATTTTGTATCAAGCAAAAGGCAACAAAAGCTTTAAACTTCGTTTATGTGTTGTTGTAGATGTTGGGATCTACAAATTTGCAAAAAGTGAAAGAAATTTGCTGTCGACAGATAATCAACATAGCAGCATTTTTCACAGGGCTATTAGCTTCACTGTCCTACATAACCTTGAACTAGCGGCAACGATGCACATATTTTTAACGTCAGTCATTAAAAGAGAATGTGGTGTTGGTATATTTATAATTCAAGTCCTCCATTGTGGAAGGGGCACTTGTGCTGTAAACTAGTTGGCTGCAAAATGATAATTGATCTGCAAGAATGAGCAAATGAGGAGGTTAGGGATGCTGCAAGCCAATAAATTGTTCTACGCGATTTTTTCTTTTTGTCTCTTCTCATCGTTGGATGATTTTTCCTATGATTCAGAAAGGATGCATGTCCTTTTTATCTCAAATGTGCAGACACTCAAATACAATCACATTCGCAATTTATACCAATGAAAAGTAATAGAAGGAAAAACAAGAAGCAGCTAGCAAAAGGGTTTTAAAGTAATCCCCTCATCTACCTCTCCTCCAAACCAAATGCAGCCAAAGATGAGTTAATTGCTGTCCCTAAAAGAGAAATTGACACTGTGCAGCTTCCTCGATCAGCTGGCATGTTCCATTTAGTATTGTAATCTACTTGTTACTGTTTTCTGTAACAATTAAGATCTAAGCAATGCCTCCTTACAAACAAGAAAACTTAACCTACCTATCTTATAAACAGCATCACTCTCTAAAAAACTGCATGCATATGTTAAACGACTACTCTTTGCAATTTTACCCCAACATGACATGCATATGCTGAAAAATATATTCGTTTAAGATGTTTCAAAGCATATACCGTGTAAAAAGTTGGCAGAAGTGATACTCACTGAACTTATATCATCAAGTTAAAAGCTGTCTGATGACGGAGTGTTGCAAAACATTCTGATAAGACACTCTTAACCATAATTGGCACCAGAACAGAAGTCTGGAGCTAAGATCCTAGATACGGCGCTAGCTGAATCCCATTCAACATCAAATGCATGTTCCAAGCGTTTTTCTACAGCCTTCATGACAGCAGAATCCCCAAACTTTTGAGACTTTGGAGGAGAAATAAAAATTTGTTTGAGGTTTGATTGAACAATGCAACTGGAATTAGTTTTACCACACGGACTTAGACCTAGCAAGTGGGGGATGTTTCTGGAGCTATTGCTAATTTCTTCTGAGCAAAGACGGTCACCATTGTTTGCTTCGTTGACACTTCTTCTGGAAACCGAATGCCGTCGTTTTCTTATGATAGATGGAGATTTCTCAAATGTCCTCGCTGCACTTCTCAATGTAGAATCTGGACTGTTACAATCAACAAAAATTCTTTTTTCGTGGCTTGGTGGAGTGCAAAAGGAAACTGAACTACATTCTTTCTGGATGTAACCATCTGTACTTGGGAATTCACCGTTTTCCAAATAAAATTCCAAATCCTCGAGTTGGAATGGCTTGTAGCACAAGCTACCATGGCTTGAATTCTCTGAATTGACAGGAGCTCCACCATCTTTCTTTTTCTCTTACGCTTCATTAACAAAATGAAATTGTTAGATTGGCCTTTAATTTTAAATACAACCTCCCACATAATTAATCTAACATACATTACCTTGTGGTCCACTAAAGGATTCATACAATCCCTGAGCAGTAACTGGGAGAACTGGTTTGTTGACCAAATAACCAACTGTTCTCTTACAACCAGGAACACCGAAGCCAGCATTTAAAGAGGCTTGTGGTGGTCTAGGAAGTGGTCTGGAAGGAAGCAAATAGATAGGATCATTGGGTTTATGGTTCCGTCTATGTGAAAATGGGAAACCCAGATAATCAGGAGAAGTATTGCAAATATTGTTGTAATGATTATTAGCAGTCACATTATGAGAGTCCCTCAGCCTGCCACAGTTACTAGAAGTTTCTTGGCATTTTTCAATATTTAGACCACATGCAGCTACAGCTCTGTCATAAAATACTGTTCTAGATGGTGTTTTCATCATTTTATTTGCAGCTGCCCCTTTTGTAAGCTACCTACAATTTCCTTTGTCAGAAGATTGCATCTGGCTTTCCCTTCTATTTGCAGTTCCAAGAACCAGATTCAGATCCAGTGAACAAGTTTCCACATTTCTTTCCATGTTAGCTTTCTGACCAAGTCCTTGTTTTACCCAACTTTGCTATTTCAGCCCATTTGTTCCCATAAATCTTATGGGCCTGAATGAGAGTCAGTTCCTCTTCTTTGGTCCATGCAGTTCTTTTTATATCTGGATTTAAATGGTTGTGCCACCTGAACCAAAAATCAATCACAAGCTTCAGTCTATACATGTATTCTTTTTGGAGTTTGCAGAAGAAAATAAATGAAAAAGGGGGTTCCCTCAAAGACACATCACAGCAGTGAATTAATCTAAAACAGTAAATAAATGAAAAATCAGAGATTAATTAATCCAAAAAAATATATATATATATCTGAGAAGAGATAAGGGACTAGTTGTATTCACTGAAGTTCAATAAGTCATGTAGTACCTCTCTCAACATTGCTGGCCTATAAAAATATAAATAAGAAGAGAGAAGGGACTAGTAATAAGTATTGACTGCAGTTCATTAAGTCATCTATGTTGAGAGTATTTGTCCTACATTGAAAAGTTGAGGACCAAGCGCAGGTTTATAAGGAGTTGGGCTACTCCCATTGCCAATTGGTTTTGGGGTGGAACCTCAACTTCCTTCATGGTATCGAGCAAGGCTTCACGTGTTGGGCCCAACGGCCACACGTGCTCTCACGTCACCCAAAACCAATTGGCAATGGGGGAGTAGCCCAACTCCTTATAAACCCAGGCTTGGTCCCTTAACTTTTCAATGTGGGACAAATACTCTCAACACGCCCGCACGTGTGTCGAACTTTCAAGTCTAATACGTGGACAACACATATTGGGTGACGTGAGAGGACGTGTGGCCGTCATGGGCCCAACACGTGAAGCCTTGCTCGATACCATGAAGGAAGTTGAGGTTCCACCCCAAAACCAATTGGCAATGGGGGAGTAGCCCAACTCCTTATAAACCCAGGCTTGGTCCCTTAACTTTTCAATGTGGGACAAATACTCTCAACAATCTATACCTCTCTCAACATTGCTTGCCTATGCGACCTGGCAAGGACTTTGCTATTTCAGACCATTTCTTGTTGCCCTGCTTCGTGACCAGCTCAATTATTAGATCATCTTCCTGGAAGTTCCAACAAAAGTAAGTCACAACCTTATATAGGACGAGCATCATTAGAAGCTTCTTTTTCAAAGAGAACTAATGCGATATTAAATTCACCTCCTTGGACCAAAATCCTTTAACAAGATCAGGATTCAGAACTTTCTGCCAGCGATGAAGGCACTGAACATCTGTTCTGTCAGGAACACATTGAGCTGCAAAGCATCTTCAAGTTTGTCAAATTAACATTTAAAGAGAGATGGAGAATGATATACACACACACACATGCAGAGGGAGAGAGAGGTCATTAGAAATTTAATATTGGTAGCCTATACATCTTCTTCCAAAGCTCAAACAAAACCAACTTTAAGAAAGAAGTGATGGAGCTTTGTTTCACAGTATCTAACAAGTCTTTTAGTTCTCGAAATTGAAGCTAAACAAAAAGAACAAAACTCATAAAGATACAAAAAAGAATAAAGTCATATGCAGATACACACCAATCTTTTTCCAGTTTTTGCCATTGAACTTTTGGACAGCATGGGATAAAATTTTATCCTGTAAACAAGACATCAAGATGCATACATTCATTATTTGATATAGAAACTTGAATGTCAAGCAATCAAAATATACTAACAAACCTAAAGTTTCTCAAGCACAAACCAAAATAAGCGCCAAAATGTAATTTTTTTATAGAATACATGATATCTTCTTCCCCAAGACACACAAAGCTAGAAGTCCTACATGTACAAACTTTCTGTACTCAGTTTAAATCACTCAGAACTGAATGGTACAAATACCAATAAACATAAAAGGGCCATTTTTATATTTCCTACTCACTTATCTTTCTAAGAAGCTACAAATAGCACTCATCATAACTATTCAAATAAACAATACAACATCCTCTACTGACCTCCTCCTCTGTCCAGCCGCCCCTTGTTGATCGTCTTATAGGACCAGCCATTCTCCTAAATATGCACTCAAAAGTTAAGAACTTCTAGGTCATGCCATGTCATAACATAAGGATTCAAAATTCATAAATTCTACAACAAAACAAATATGGTACTGCATAAATGTTTTCAGCAGCTTCTCATACTCCAAAAGAAGATAGCAATAATAAAAGAACATACATCTATTCAGCTTGGACAGACTGAGTTCCTCATCGTAACAAAAAACCCAAAATTAAAATCAAAATCATTTTATTTCCCTCAAGAAATCTCGGAAACAGAAAGGCATATAATTTGCACCACTGAACTATGAGAATTCACAACCATACTATTATCTGTAAAAGGATTATAATACAAAGTAGGGGTGGGCACGGTACGGGATGACACGGGATGGAGGTCATCCCGGTGTCAATCCCGAATAGGAGAATCGGTACGGTATGACACGGGATAGAGTATTTTCAAAATACGTTCAAACCGTACCGGCCCCAAACGGGACCGGTATGGTTCGGTATCAATCCCGATACCGTTTAGAATAGGCTAAACTTAAAGTTTGGTTTTTTTTCCTTGGCAGTTTTTGCAAATTGCAAAAGCTGCCAAATATCTTCAGTTTTTTTCAGTTTCTACAATAGCTATTAGCTGCCAAATCAATCAAAATGCACAAACAAGAAACATATATATTCTCAACATGTATATTCTACATATATTCTCAACATGTATATTCTACATATATTCTCAACATGTATAGTCTCAACATATATTCTACAATAGCTTCAGTTTTTTCAGTTTCGGCAAATAGATGCCAACAAGAAACATATATATTCTCAACATGTATGTATGTTCATTCTGTCAAACAGTCAAACTATATAGGCATTAACGCAAAGAATCTTTAATAAAGAGAGATGAGTATAAACTGTATAAATGATAATATGAATACAGCCATATCTAATATGCAAATTGTCAACTTACGTTATTTTGTAAACAGATGAAGAAGAGAGAAATGACATTGACAACCAATGACCTTTTAAGGAAGTAGAAAACTCCTTAAACATTTAAAATCCTTAATTCACAGGAAACCTTAGCAAAAGCAATGAAATTGGATAGACCTATGTGTATTCAAGTTCAAATGAAAGAAATCAAGTAAAAAAATGAGTTGACAGTTGGGAATGCTTTGTAGACTGGAACCATTCTGTCCATTTCCTAGCCAGCCATTTATGATCCAATTCATTTTCCATTTCACAGGTGATGGTTGCAACTTGTTTAAAATTCCAACAATGGCAATTTATAAATATCAAAGGTAACATACAATACTAGGAAGTTGAGTTTGCTTCCATCTAAAATTTTACATCTGAGTTTAAAGGAAGTTCACAGTTTAGTTCATACTTTAGGAAGGAATGATTAATAATTAATAATTTATTATTTATTATTTAATAATAATTGATTACTGTTCGGTACGGTATGACACCAAACGGGATCACAAATCTGATACCGGTGTCGTGCCAAACAGTAACGGTATGACACGGTTTCATCCCGTTTCAGCATCAACACCAAACGGTTTGGCACGAACATGACACGGAATGGCACGGTTTCGAGACGGTATCGGTATTTCGGTTTTGATGCCCACCCCTAATACAAAGTTTACAAACATAGCTAGAGTTCACTTATTCACAATGAAAAGATGAAAAGAAATTACAAACCCTTGCAAAGACTCTAGATTGAGAACTGCATTATCGTAAGTGCTACCAGATACTGAAGGACTCAGAGGAACCAGACCCTCCTCTTTCAGATTACCATCAAATTCTTTAACTCTTGTACCATGATTTTTCTTCTCTCTCAAACCCCAAATTCTGTTGAATATCAACTTCTTTAATGAAGCCTTGAATTCCAAGCACAAACCTCAAGTCCCACTCATATAATAAACCCAAACCCACCTGATAAAATTACAAGAAAAACCCAATAAATAAATACAATAAAGGATTTGAAAGACTCTGACTTTTAGTATTTAAGGGTCAAGGCTCAAACATTGGGATACAGTGAAGAAAACAAAAGATCAAAAGCAAAATCAACGGAGACGTTAAGTTCTGAAAGAACCCAAAAAGAGTTTGTTTTTATGAAAACGCTTTCATGATTTGTGAGAACACTGTAACGGCTAAAAGCAAAGCTAAAAATGGGGGGAAAAACAATTAAATATGAGTTTGTGCTTTAATGGGAGAGAGTGGGAACAGAGAGGGTGATGGGTTTGGAGAAAGCCATTGATGATTGACGTGAAAGCTTCGGTTTTTCACAGAGAGACAGAGTTAGAGAGAGAAATTTCGCGGGAAAGTGAGAGAGTAGGATCACAGAGGGTAGAGTCCAATCCAAACAGCACTGTAATTTATGACATGTTTAAAACTTTCCAATGGTTCTTCTATGAACTCTTTCTATAAGTCGGTTCTGAAATTTTTCTCTGTTGGGCCCAAACCTAGCGGTCGAAATTTTCATGGCTTCTTAACTCAAGCCCAAATGTGAATCTAAATCAACTTGGTAAATTAAGTTTGGTAGCAAGTTTTGCCTAAAATATAAATAGGTTTTAATAACCAAGTAGCTGTTAGTTTTGCAGAACTTCTCTTATCATTTTCCAGTATTGAAAAATGTTCCAAGTTTGAATTCGCGTCTTCTACCCTATAAAAGGGTTTTAACTCATTAAATTATTTATTTATTTATTTCTTGTGGTAATTCTATCGTCAAGTATTTAGATAGGTCACTAGATATAATACCTTAATGTCACATGACATGCTCAAAAATTCATGCTTAGATAAGACTCATTCAACGATAATAAGGTAAAATTCACACATAGATATCTTAAGATTCATGCAATGATACGAAAAGGTTCCTGAGCCTGCTGTTAGTTAGAATCCCTACACTCAAAGCCAAAGTTCGAATATATTCTCCTCTTCTTTTGATTTCTAGTTGGGAAAAAAAATTTGACCTAAAATGTTAAATATATTAAAGCTTTTTTTTTTTTAAACCACTATCTCTTACATGGCAGGATATAAAATAATTTGAGTTAGATACATAACATGAAAAAGAAAAAGAAAAAGAAAAAGAAATATAGAGAGCAGGTAAACCCAAATGATAATGATTCATGATTCATCAGTATTGTTGCCACACATAAAGAATGATTTGTAATGCAGATGCAGTGTGTAATTTCCAACCAAATCATCACCAACTCAAATTTACATCAAAGGGAACTTAAGAAATGAAAGCGACATGTCGTATAGTAGAAAGCTGAATACAAGCCCCGTCAACTCCAATTCAACCGTACGTAAGAAATTATTATTTAATATAAGGCTTGATCTTTGTAGTTTGGCACTTCCATTATTTTTGACCCTGTAATTTTAATTCGATTTTGACTTTGTAATTTTGTATTTATATCAATTCAATGACAATTTAGTATTCCCGTCAATTTCTTTGATGATGCAAGGAGCAATTTATTCAACTCAAAACCCTTGAGCTTAAAAACTTGTCCGAAATCCTCTTTATTAAATATTTGGGTTTGAAATTGGCCATTTGAATTCAGGGTTCTTAAAAAGTTAGGATTATTGATTGAATTTCAAGGCCTAATATGAAATTGGAAAGAGTTTTAGACAAATTTTTACGCTTAAGAATTTTGGATTGACGAAATTATTCCTTAAACCGTTAAAAAAATTAACAAAAATACTAACTTGTCAATTACTACAAATACAAAACTACAAAAGCAAAATTGACGAAATTGAATGGTCAACTACGGGACGAAAAGTGACTTTGGCGTTAATATAACAAGTCAGAAATCGTCGTCCTGTTGTCGCATCAACTTCTTACAAAACAACAGCACCAGTCGTGCACTACTCTGGTTAAATCACGCACTCCATCTTCCCTCTTCTTCTGCCTCAGACTCTTCCTGGAATTGAATTTCGTCCAAATTCCAAACCAAACATGCCTCTAGGAACGCTTGAAGTCCTTCTTGTTGAAGCCAAAGGCCTCAAGAACACTGATTTTCTCTGTAACTTTCTCTCGCTTCCCCTGTATTTATATATATTATGAATCTTGAATCTGTCACATTAATTTCTGCTGGTAATTTTATGTATGTCATGAAATATGAATTTTGGGTCGTTTTCTGCTTCACCATCTGTAGATCTGAATTCTTTGCTTCTTATATTAGCTGAGCTCAGTGTTATCAATTTCAAGGCTGGTCCTCGATGACCATTTTTTTTCATTTCTGCAATTTGTGTTTGCATTTCGTGAGTGTGAAAATCAAGTTGAATCTTTGATGAGTACCCCCAAAGTAAATAATTGAATTGATGAATTTTTTCTTAAACCCTTTTCATTGATCCACATTTATTTTATAAGTGATGAAGAAAAGATCTAATCTTCACTGGTGTTTTTCCTCACCTATATGATCTTTATGTCTAATTCATTTTTGTTTTCGTTTTTTGATACGTGGGTATTTTGCGTTTGATTGCCTTGTTAACATCCGGCCACTGTTGGTGTATCAATTAAAAAAAAAAGACATCATCTTTTTGGCACATAGCAGTCCATCTGATCATCAGTTCTTAATTTTTTTTTCTTCTTCCTATTGATACTTGGATTTCGAAACAGTTTCATATAAACATGATACGATGTTTACTTTTTAAAATGTGTCTGAATTAGATTTCTGAATATGCTCATGTATGTATGTAATGGGTTGACTGCTTTGTGGCAGCTAAAATTGATCCCTATGTCGTTTTCACTGTGAAGACCCAGGAGAAGAAAAGCAATGTGGCCAAAGGTAACAGTTCTCGCCATATTTCAATGTTTGTGCACATTCCCATCCAATTGTTTTAACTTTTGGGTGAACTATATGTGTTAAACTGCGTGTGTGCGTGCCGTTTTCAATGAATTCCGTTATTAGAAAAATTGTACATGCAGGGGAAGGATCTGAAGCAGAATGGTATGAAAGCTTTTTGTTCACAGTCTCGGATGATGTTTTGGAGCTTCGTTTGAAAATAATGGACAAAGATACCTTTACCGCAGATGACTTTGTCGGGGAAGCAACGTGAGTACTAATTTGTCTCTGTGACTTCATCTGTATAAGGTCACTTGAAAGTTATTTCGACGTTGTTCTAGTGTTCTCTCTGGTTAAATTAAGTAAAATGTGTACTAATTAGATGTGTGATTTATCTATGGCGGCATGCAGCATTGCTTTAGAGCCATTGTTCGCTGAAGGAAGCCTTCCACCAACTATGTACAATGTTGTCAACAAGGACCGAGATTATAACGGAGAGATCAAAATTGGACTCACATTCACTCCCGAGCCTGAGGTATTTTACCTATCAAACTTTAACAGAACTTTTATTCTTGATCGGATTAGAGTTATTGTGGTCATCATTTTCTGTCGCATAGCTGTTGGTGGTTGTGTTGAACATCACAGTTTACACAATTTTACACGAAATTGTTAGTGCCTGTGAATCGATCGTTCTATTAATTTGTTGTTGCAGAGAAGAAGCTTCCGTCTCACAGACTCTGCTGCTGAGGAGAACTATGGTGGATGGAAAGAATCATCTTTCTAGGAATGGCCTTGTGATTTACAATGCAATGTATGATGCGCATTTGGCTGCTTGACATTGGAATAAAGAGCATCAGTCCTGCTTGAGTTTCCTTTTCTGTGTAATCTAGTGATTAGACTGATATTTTTTGTGCCTCAACCTATTTGGTGGACTCAAATATTCAGTTAAATTTACTTGCTTTTGTACGGGAGATGTTAATTTGCACTCTAAATTTCATGCGTATACGCACGCGACCTTATTTAAGACTCTCCCAACAATGATATTTTTTTAAGATCAAGTTGCTTGCCCCACCAAATGCACTTTCAAACTAAGATTACGTGATTCCAGACCAAAAAAAGAAAACTAAGATTACGTGATGAAAAAGATTAGTGAGGAAGGAAGGATGAATAGTTAGATATTAGTTGGAAAGACCATCGCCAACCCATTTAGTGCTAAATTCAAATTTACTCCCTCTAAAATACAACTATTCACGTATTGCTTGGACTCAAACTTTTTTCTTCCAACCATGCATACTCAAAATTTGAGTCCGCAACTTTATTAAATTGTTTAAGAATGATTATTCCTTTTTTTTACATGCATTTTTCTTGACATTATTTTTGTTAAACCTATATGATTTAATTTTCTAAATATTTTAACCTTAAAAAAATTTAAATAACAAAACATAATATAATTCACACTTGCTTTGGGTTTTTAGGCCATCTTCAACAAGAATGAAAGGAGAACGAACAAAATTAACATAGTGACAAAGGAAAAAATGATTTTGGTGGATTATTTGACAAATTGATGGGTATTTATAGAATTTGGGGTGAGTTTTGAGATTGGATTTGATTTTGATTATTTAACAATACTAATTTGCCCGTTGGATTTGATTTTGAGAAGTTCTATATATATATTTTTTACAATTGGATTTGCTCATATTAAATCTTAGCCATTAGATATTATATAACCATTGAAATTAAATTGGAAAAGAAAAAGAAACAGTAGTTTGAAGGAACTCGTTGGATTCCTACACTACAACCCTTCATCCTAGCACACCATGTGTCCTGACCAAGGAATAAAATATCGATGATATCGGAAATATCGGTAGTCCAAAAATACAGAAATTTCGATGGAAATATCGGGGATATTATCGATATTTCGGTCAATGTCGTCAATATTATCGATATTTTGGTTCATGGATATCTAAAATATCGATGGTATCGGAAATATCGGTAGTCCAAAAATACGGAAATTTTGTGGAAATATCGGAGATATTATGGATATTTTATTCCTTGGTCCTGACGACGTGGCCCCCTTGTTGCAGGTGCTTCACATGGGCCGCATCATACATTGGCGTGGACTCCACTAAATTATCAGTTGGACTGAAATACGGACTGCTATTTGGCCCCAAAAACCAATCTGTGGAAATTTTAGCCTGCTCCTATACAAGGGTTGGATAGGTTTTCAGGCTTAAAAACCCAAATTTTGGGTTTGGCTAGGGTGGGTTGGAGATGGCCGAAGAGAGCACAAATCAAATTTGATGGTTTTAATTTCAGTTAGTCCTCCTTCCTTACCTGTATTTTCAACAGAGGGGTAACACATGTATTAAAACTTTCATTTAACAAGGGGTTAACATAATCAGTAAAAACTTGTTAAAGAAAGTTCTAAATTCAAATCTCATGGCAAGATATAAAAATGAGTTCATAAAATACAGTTGATAATCAGTGTTTAGTTAAAGATTTTGTATTCAAAGACTTCTTTTAGTTGTCTGTGTGTTAGGCCTCATGCTCATCACACTTTATTTTGGGAGCATTTTTGCTCACCACTTTAACCATAGGTGTACCCTCACCACCATCCCTAATGCTTGACACGTGTCCATAAGCCTAACTATAGTTAACGTTTGCTTTGTATTTATAGAATCATGGTTATACATATGGACACGTGTCAAATATTGGGAATGGTGGTAAGGGTACACCTATGGTTAAAGTGGTGAGCAAAAATGCACCCCTTTATTTTTTATTTTTTGAGTACAAGTCATAGTCTAAACCACATGGGAATGTGATTTCTCACACACACACAAACTATGATGTAATGGGGATTGAACCGAGCGCCGATATGCAAGTCGACCATTTTCCACTTTAAATTTAACCGTTGACAACTTTCCTTTGATTATAGTCAATCACGTTCTCACCAAATTTGTAAATGAAACCAAAGATGTGCCAAAATGCAACAAATCTGCAATTAGCAACAAATTATCTGGCATTTGCTATAAAAAAAATAAAATTTTTTTTATAGCAATACGTTAGCAATTAGTTGTTTTCCTTTAATTAACAGATGTACAATGTACATGCCAGAATAATAAATGAGAACGCAAATACGCGTCTTCTCTCCACGTTTTATGGCGGGATTGAGAGTTGAAAACGACATGTCGTGATTTGGAACCCAACATCATGAACCTGTCGTATTGTAATTAGTCTTTATATGCAAGAAGAAACGTCCTAGACTTTGTACCTTCTCCTTCTTCTTTCATTCTCTCTCTCTCTCTCTCCTTCTGTCTGTGTTGTGTTCATAGTTTCTTCCAATCCGAACATGCCTCAGGGAACGCTCGAAGTCCTGCTTGTCAGTGCCAAAGGCCTCGACAACAATGATTTTCTCGGTAACTCTATATATACATCTCTCTCTCTATGTGTGTGTTTTATATGAACATTATTGGATCAATAAGATTATTAATTTAATCTATGATGGCCAATATTGTTCTTATATTAATTGATACATGAGAAATGATTTCTGGGTTGCATTGCATTGTTGCTTTCTGCTCCATCTCAAATCTGAATTCTTAATTTGCTTTAAATATATCTTAATGCCTAGCTAGCTGTTACGTGATTTTTTTTTTTCCGGGTCTTCATGAACATGTTTTCTTGTGCATACATGTATGTTTCTGATTGTAAAATTTTGGGTCTTTGATTGATCAGTACCTGCAAAACAGTCCCTCTTCATTGATCGGTGGTATTTTCAAGTGATGTATAAAGTATCTATCTATTTTTTCCCTGGTCCAGTTTTCCCACATCACTATTGTTTATCTATCTATAATTTGATATATATATATATATGTTGGTATTTGGCTTCAATTATCATGTAATTGATCCGAACAGTGGCGGAACTATTCGTAGGCCTGGATTGGCAGTGAAGCTTCTTCCCCTTTCATAATCTTTTGAACATGTCTAAAACATAACCATGGATTTTAGAACAATCTCCGTAATTTTAAGTTTGTGGCCGCCCAAACATCAAAAAATCTACCTCCTTCACTGGATCCACTGTTGGTTTGAATAACAAATGACGGGATCATCCACTGACATCATCAGTTTTTTTTTTTTACTTCATTATGATTGTTTTTAGTACTCTTCTAGCTAGCTGATTTCCTTTCATCAAGTTCCTTATTTCTTTTTCTAAATTTTCAATTACAGGTAGGCCTTTTCATGTCACTGTCACATTTTGTGAGCAGTGCAAACGAGTCATCTGTAAATAGTTTGATAAAATATGATGATGTCTTTTTAAATTTGTCTTCACATTAAACTGTTGTATGCTAATTGATTATATATGTCTGCATCATGAGCAGCAGACATGGATCCCTATGTCATTTTAACTGTAAGGACCCAAGACAAGAAAAGCACCATCGTCTCAGGTACAGTTTCTTTTTCTAGCCCTATATCTTTCTCATTTATTATTTCATGCATTTGTTTCAGCTTCATTTTGGGTTAAATTGGTTTTCAAATAATTGTGTTGTAATTGAAAATGTTGTACATGCAATGCAGGGCAAGGGTCTGAGCCAGAATGGAATGAAACCTTTTCATTCAACGTCTCCGACGACGTTGATGAACTTCGTTTGAAAATAATGGACAAAGATAGCTTCAGTGCAGATGATTTTGTTGGGGAAGCAACGTGAGTTCTTTTCTTTTTGTCCTTTAATTTGCATATGGTTTCTAAAAAAGTCTGCAGCTAGGCTAGCCCTATTTGGTTCTTCAAAACTTAAGCTATTAGATGAAGTGACCCAACTAAACTGTCTATATGGTTTAGCTTCTGAAGTGCTTCTCTTCAGAACTGATTCTGGCTAAAAAAATTCCTAGTAACAAATGTGTATTTACGCACCTCGCGTTATAAAATTTGGATACGAGTTATTGACAGATGACTCGTTCAGTCACGGGCCTCTCAACTTATTGACGATTGGTTTTGATTGAGTTGGGTGTTCACATTCTAATACGTAATACTCTAACTTATCTATGGTCGCATGCAGCGTTCCTTTAGAGGCGGTTTTCATTGAAGGAAACCTTCCACCAACTCCATACAATGTTGTCAATCAAGAAAAGGAATATCGCGGAGAGATTAAAGTTGGGCTCACTTTCACTCCTGAGGTATATATTCTTACTCAACAATCAAAAGCTCACTGCTCCTTTGCTCCACTTTTTGGTCATTTGCTTTCAATCTTTTCCTAGCTTTAACCTTTTCATAAATGTGTTTTGTTTATTGAAGGGAGGCAGCCATGGTTCTGGAGACTATGGTGGTGGCTCAGAGAGCTGTGGTGGAAGGAAAGGATCATCATATAAAGGAGAGGAGAGCTATGGTCATGGCGGCGGCAGCTATGGTGGTGGTGGTGGTGGAGGAGGCGGCGATGGCTATTATGGTGGTGGCAGTGGTGGCCATGGTGGTGGACATGGGAGTGGCTATGGTGGTGGTGGTGGTGGCGGTGACGAATATGGAGGCGGTGGCGGCTATGGTGGTGGACGTGGCGGTGGCTATGGTGGTGGTGGTGGTGACAGTGGCTATGGTGGTGGTGGTGATGGGTATGGTGGTGGCAGCGGCGGCGGCTATGCTGGTGGACATGGCAGTGGCTATGGTGGTGGTGGTGGTGGTGGCGGCGACGGGTATGGTGGTGGTGGCAGCGGCAGTTATGGTAGTGCTGGCGGTGACGGCTATGGTGATGGTGGCAGCAGTGGCTATGGTGGTGGACGTGGCAGGGGCTATGGCAGTGGTGGTGGACGGAAAAAATCATCTGAAGCCGAGGAAAGCTTTGGCGGATGGAACGAATCTTCTTACCGAGGATGACCTTGTGATTAAGAGTGTAATAACGTATTATTGATAACTTAATTAGCTGCATGGTATTAGCTTGGAGAAAAAGAATAAAGAGTGTTGCTACTAATTAATATTATTTGAAATATTAATACCGATTAGACTGAAATAACCAGTCAATTTTACTAATGGTGGTGATTGCTTTCATCTTTGCTTTTACCCTCCCTCCTCATTGTACTTAATCTCCAAGATTAGGAGATCTCCGTGATTAGGAGCACCTAATCACACTAATGTCGGTTTGTTGCTACCCAAATTCGATCCAATGTAAACACCTGACAATTCTTAACAAACAAGTTTTCAGCATCCATTTAGTCATCCATAATATTATAACTTACGTTCGTCGTTAATTTTGGGTGCATGTTACCATTGGGTCAACTTGGCCTGCCTATTTCCTTCAACTTCAGAAGCGTGAATACAATAGTTGAATTCTTGTCATAATTACCGTATGAACTGTAAGGCACTACTCAAAGATTACGTCTTTTGAGTTACATATATACCTTTCTATTTGTAGAATTTGAACTCGAAATCTTTTCCAACAAAGTGGTGACTACTTGTTGGTTGACTTGCCACATAGAGATTACAGAATGTTGTGAGTGTAATTAGGAACTAAAAAGAAGATATTATTTTAACGTTGAGGGGATTAAGAGGTGAAAATAACATGCAACATTATGGAAACCGAACTGAACAAGTCAAGTGGTAACTGGTAATTAGTAACTAGTAACTGCTAAGAAAGCTATTAAAAAGCTGACAGGCTAATGAATTCTTCTTCATAGGTCGTTTCAGCTCAGAAACTTAACTTGTAGACTGCTCCCTCTTCTCTCTCACTTTCTGTGGATTTCAATTTTTATCTGATCCAAACATGCCTCTGGGAACGCTTGAAGTTCTTCTTGTTGATGCCAAAGGCCTTGACAACAATGATTTTCTGGGTAACTATCTCTTTCCCTCTGTGTCTGTGATAAGGATCTTCGATCTGCCAGCTGATCATTTCTCTGTAGTAATTGTAGAAACACATATACAAGAGAAATAATTTCTGGGTTACTTTCTGCTTCACCCCTTCTGTGGATCTCAACTCTTTGCTAGCTTTTTCTTATCTGAATGAATGTTTTTGCCTGATTTTTTATAGGCTTGATTACCCTGTTTTCTCATGTGTCTATACATATGTATATACTTGTGTGGGTAAAAAGTTGAATCTTTGATGCACTAACCAAAAACAAAAGAATCAATGAAAGTTGTCATTCACTTTTGCATAGATCCATAGCAAGTTTAAGTTAAGGAGAAAAGATCTATCTACTTTTGACATGTGGGTGCTTGGGTTTACTTATCTTATAACCATGCTCAGCTAAATCAGGATTTTGGTAAGCCATTTCCAGTCCAATGTTGATACTTTTTTTTGGGTCAACATGTTTGGATCCACAAAGAATTTGATATAAATCTGTTTTACTTTTTAATCTTTTCTGCTTTAAGTTTCTGAATTTGCTAATGTGTGACATGGGTTGAATGCTTTATGAGCAGCTGACATGGATCCCTATGTCCTTTTGACTCTAAGGACCCAAGAGAAGAAAAGCAATGTGGTCTCAGGTACATTTCTACTTCTAGCCATCTTCATCATTTGTGCACATCTCCCCTGCAACAGAAATTGTTTAACTTTTGGGAGAACAATGGCTTAAATTGGTGCCTGCTGTTTTCAGTGAATTGTGTTAAGAACAAAATTGTACATGCAGGGCAAGGATCTGCACCAGAATGGAATGAAACCTTTGTATTCACGGTCTCTGGTGATGTCTCTGAACTTTATTTGAAAATAATGGAGAAGGATAATTTCAGTGCAGATGATTTTGTTGGAGAAGCAACGTGAGTTTTTTTCTTTTTTTGGGTCCTTTAATTTGTATACGGTCACTCGAAAGTAATTTGCAGCCCTCAGAAACTAGGTTTTGAGTTTTAACAGTTCAATCTGTGATATATTATCTAGTGAAAATGTGAGTTCTAGTTTCATGCCTAACTTATCCATGGCTGTATGCAGCATTTCATTAGAGCCAGTTTTCAATGAAGGTAACATTCCACCAACTGCATACAATGTTGTCAATCAGGACAAGGAATACCGTGGGGAGATTAAAGTTGGACTCAGATTCACTCCTGAGCCTGAGGTGCTTTCAATTTTTTTCCTTTTTCGGAACATTAAATTTTTAGTCAATGTTCTATTTTATCATTGTTGTGTTGAACATCACAACTAAAGCAATTTTTTGCACCTAGATTGTTAGTGTCTTTACTCTGACTGCATTTGTTGTTGCAGCAAAACGACGGTCCATCTGGGGAATATGGAAGAAACGACGGTCCATCTGGGGAATATGGTGGTTCCGAGGAGGGCTACGGTGGATGGAAACAATCATCTTATGCGGAGGAGTAGGGATAATTTGGATCGGAAGAAACCTCTTACCCAGGAATGAGAAAAGAGAAGGCGCTTCAGTCATGTGGGAGGTTTCTTTTTGGTGTGCCTTTGTGTGCCTCAACTTGTTTCACGGATTGAAATCACCAGTCAAGTCTATATTTTTTTATTGCTTTTGTATTTGCTTTACCTCATGATTATACCCAATCTATTGGTTTGCGTTTCTTAATTGCTTTTGGTTTTGGTTTTGGGTTTTTTGTTATTGTTTTTTTTTCCCATCCAGTATTCATACTAAATCTAGACTTGTAAGTTTTGAAACATACATTATATAATCATGAAACAGTAGTTTTATTCTACATATTATCATTGGATCAGTTCAGTTCGATTTTGAAGAACCTAAAACCCGACTACTCAATTGAATTTCTGTTGCACATTTAAAATCTAATCCGGCCTAATTTTGTTTGAAAACTAATCCCAACGCTTGGATTGGATCGATAAACGACATCTTTTAGTTTCAATGAAAAGAAAAGTTCAAATAAACAAACCAAAACAAAAAAATACTCGGGAATTAACAAAACTGGAAAATGCATTAACAAACCAGAGCCAAGTCTTTAAAAAAATTATGATGCCAAAAGAGTTATACTTAAAAGTTAAAACCCATGAAAACTGAACAACAGAGTTTTGAATCAGAAAGAGAAACAGTTATTCATTGAAGGCTTCTTGCTTAGGAGTCTTCCGATGCTTGAAGGAGGCCAGCCTCACCAACTTCGACGTTCTTGCCTGTATCAGTGCTCTCTACTGGGTCCGTGCTTCCCTCCAAGCTGCCGCTATCCTCACCTGGAGGAGATGATGCAATCGATAAAACACAAGTTAGAACCAACACAACCACTACCAAGGGAACTGATGGTTCAACAACAATGCAGTTTAACTGAAAGAATTTTGTTTCTTCTACGGCAATCAAAGGCACCATTATAATGCGAGTTATAGAAAATTGAAAACCAATTCTTAATGTATCACGTGATATTTAACTCAGAAATTTCTTCAAGTTTGATTCCAGGTCAATTTTTATGATAAATGCAAAAGCTTCAGAACAAATTAAAGGGTCCTTGCCCAACTATAAACAGCAGTGTATGATTAATATGCTATTCAAAATAAACTATTTCTTAGAACTTACTAAAATGAGAGACAAAGGTTTCAAAATTTTCCAGTTCAGATATTTACCCTGATCCAAAGGCAGTGGCCTCGAGCTCTGACCCAAAAGCTTTCTTCTAGCTCCAGAGCTAGGTCGGGTCCTCCTTGGTATGAAGCCAGCTTTCTTCCGAGTCTTATTGCTATTAAAATCCTACAAGAGGATGTATGAGTAAATCAATGTCTGATTGTAAAGCAGGGCCTTCTACATATAAAAGGGATTATGTAATTCAATTGTAGGAAGGTACCCATAAATAACAAAAGAAGAGCAAGCCAGCAAGTCTCTTTTCCAGATGTATTATGAGTGGTAATATGAAGGAGGTTCCATTTCCAAACATATTTATAAAAATAAATGAAACTTTTGAAGGTAGCAATGTATATGTAAAATATATGAGAGACATGAAAAATTGCAGATGACAACAAATCTAAAAGATTGGAGAAGAAAAGCAACAAAGATCAAACTCACTGGGGCATATATTGAAAGCTTTGCTTCCTTGGCATAGTTCACATATCGCATAAGATCTTCATATGTGAAAAAGTGTTGTCCAGTTGCAGGACACCAGTAACACTGTAACAGCCAAACATTAAATCAAGAAATCAATCAGTTCCCAAACCAGTTGAAACATCAGGATGGATACAAACATTTAAGTCTCATCATTTTTGTTTTCACAAAAATAGTATTTCTTTCCAAGTAGAATTAGTTTTCATCTTTTAAGCCAAATAACAGGTGAATTGTATACTGCCGTTTGATCTCAGGTAAACATGCCACAGTCAAAAGTACTGATTAGGCTAAACAAGCCATATCAAATATTCAATCCTTAAACTGGTAAGGAAAACCCAAATAACTTAACAAACAATATTTAATCTTTTACCATCAAAGTTAAGAACTGGACACAAGGTACATAAGCGCCCATGCATTCGCAAGCACATGGGCAGAAGATGACACGCATTTATGCATACTTATGGAAAATGCCTGACTAAAGATTCCTTTAACATGGATTAAAAAATCTTCCTATATTTATTACAAAACACTAAGGGAAAGCTTCTGTTCATTAACTGTCAACAATTGGTGACTTGGAAGCCTAGCCTCCTGTGACTAAGGGATACATTACTTAAAACTCCACTCAAGGCTACCTTGAAAAGTAATATTTGTAAAGAAAATATAAGCCTAAAGTTACACTATTACATTCCTTTCCAATCCAGAAAGGCAAGTTTACATTCAATAAGAAAACAATCAAACACAGAGCCACCCAACATTCAAGATGCAATCCAACGTGCATGTTTCAATTAGAAGGATAAATTACTGCCTAATGGATTTAAAACCAAATCAACTAAGTCAATCTAACACCAAAGATAGTATCCCCTTCCCAATTGATTAGACTTATGCAGGTGAAAACTTTGATTCTAATGGACAAGATTATGTCAATTTTCCGATGATAAAACACAATAAGATCATTATTAGAGAAATTAATGAGGTTTGTGTTAAGTAACGAAATAAATGAGATTTTGGTTAAACATAAAACAAATGAGATTTCAACCACTAGGAGTTGATATGAATAATGTACAAAATGAGAATTAGATCAGCTAAGTCAATCTACCACCAAAACTGAAACCTATTACAGCAGTAATGCAAATCATGCATGTATAGAGAGTATTGATTAAACCGCTTCAGAACTAGAATAGAACAAGAAAATCAATAGATAAAGAACAGAGCCTGGGAATCATGTGTGTAGTTACCGAGGATGCAGAACCGTCCTTTCGGACCTCACTCTTGAACTTCCACCCATCAGGAATTGGGGCGTCCGAAGGCTTATCTCCCATAGTTGAGAATGATTATCTCCTTCAACAATGGTCTCAAAAATCTCTCCCTTCTACCTCCACTCTGCTTGAGGGTCCTTTTAACCCTAAACCTTCGATGCAAACGAGGCATTAAAGGGATAATTCTAGAAAAGGAAAAGATGCCTCCGAGTCCACGTGTTCCCATCCACCAGTGTGTTCTGACGAGGAGCCAAAATGTAACTGCAAATAAAGAGAATTAATTCTTCCTTACAAATATAATAGAACTGGAAATGACAAACCAGACAGTGCACATTCATGTATCAGGAAAACAAGAAAACAGCGCACCATTAACAAGACAATAGAAACGCTCAAAGGCAGGATGAATGCCAAATAAGAGCAAAGTATTAACAACAAAAAAATCGCCTTAGCATTTCAGAGGTAATCTTCAATTTTATTTTTATTTTGAACTTTTGGGAAAAGATCGGAGATCAAGATCATCTTAATTGGATCCTCAATGTCCCCTTTATAATCAAGAACAAGGAGTGAATGTGTCCCAAGAATGAAAATTAGTTCCAGGGCATCTGAAGTTCTTAATCTCTATTTTCCTATTCTCCCTCAAGGTAAACCGATAATTATAAATTTGAAACTGTCACATTTTTTGCCTTTTTCACATTTAAAATCTCGAGAACTATGTGCTGCAATACCAAAAAAGCATATAATGAAAACAATGTACATTCCTGAAGTTAAATTAGTTGTCAACCATGCAAAGAATCAAAAGGAAACACTTTAAGCCCAAAATTGTAAGATATTTTTTGGTCAAAAAGAATTTATAAGATATGAGTAGCTTAACGGTACACAACAACAATAGAATCGATCAATGTCAAAACACATTTGATTTCTTGCACACACATTTAATAGCATTCCTTACACACACACACACACACACTTGAACTCAGACCTTCCCATTCCTCTGCTTTCAAGCTAGCTACTAGCTAGTAACCTACTGAATGAGATACAAAATCCTTTAACATTTATGAAGTTCTAAATAGTAATTACTGTCACTCTTAACAGCCAACATTATATAAAATCAACCCAAAAAGAAATAATCACTTCATAATTGCCGTATTGATTTAAATTTCCACAGCATACACACACAAAATAAAATTCCTTGTCCCAAGAAATAACAATGAGTTGAACAACACTAAAAGAAAATATGGCATCATAAAGAAGATAAGAATTAAGAACTAAAGACCGGATGTTAAAAGCCTAAGATCAAATATATTTTTCCCCCAATTAGACTAATATAACTCTACCATAAGTGGCAACAAATAGACCTAAAATATATACAATCATACATAAAATCAAACAAAATGAAAAAAATCAATGCAATATCTTACAATAAACACCAAACTAGAAATATTATTTTTTTTACATTTTGGAGCACAACTAAGTTTCATCAAAACAAACTAAATAGAGCCACACGCAGAGAATGTTTAAAAATTTAAACTATTTCCTTTATTGAACTAAAAGCTTTATTTTTTTTCCTTTCTCAAACAATTAGAAACCGTTGTTCACCATTTCTCAGCAACCAAACAGAAACAAGCAACAACAACAAAAGGAAATAGGTTCATATTCTAACTCTGCCTGATATTAAAGCAAAGCGTTCAGTTCTACCTTCGAATTTCTTCTTCTGCTTCATCATCATCATCATCATGTACTGCGAGCTCAGAGAGATCGCTCCGCAGCTTTGATGTGATGCCAGTTCCGCGGAGTCGTTTTGTGAAACCGAGTAAAAGATTTTCCAGCCGAAAACGTTTTCCCGGAAATAAAGTAAAAAGGGCTATTTCCTGTTTGGCTCGGTAGAACATTAAAGCCAGGAAGCGACGGTGTCTGTTCAATTGGCATTTAATAAGTTAGAACGATCGTCGTAGAAAGAAAAGTGTCGTGTACGCTCGTATTTGGAAAACAACTCCCGCACGCGCGCCTTGTCGTATAAGCTTGTATTTGTTTTTGTTTTTGTTTTTTTGTTGTTGTTGGAAGTAGGCTTGGGCGCGGATTTGTTCGGAAAGGTAGAATGCTCTTTCGTTAACCAAATCAAAAACTTCGATAGACTATTTTCTGTTTCGTTAACCAAACCAAAGATTTTGGTAGACTTCAAATTGATTAACCTAATATTTGGTTCAGATTGGTTCATTGGTCGGTAGTATCGTAATAAAAATATAATAATAAAAATACAATTTATAATAATTTCACATAACATAAGTTCTTGAACAAATACACCGAATTATCCTTGTAAAATATAAAAATCCAATAGTCTAATTCATCCAATTACGAAATCAAATAGCTTAGTTTTAAAGATTCAATAGTCTAATTCATTTTCTAATAACTTGACTGACATGCTGGGATGCAATGACACAAAGTTGCTTTCACATAAGTGAACGAACTTATGGTTTTCAAGTCTCTTTCAAAATTCCAAAAGTAGCCTATTTTGTCTTACAATGGCTTTCTTCTTTGTTTACCTAAAAAAATTTGAAGCCATGGTCAACGAATATACATTGTCTAATATTATAGAAGATTCATGTGCTTCAGAATCTGGCAATGAGGACAAAGCAAATGAGCAATTGACTTCGTGTCATTCACAACTTTGTATTTATTTATTGTTTTCAAAATTCAAATAACCTGTCACAAATTCTTATTGCATTAACACATTTCACCAGTTTTACAAGTCAATAGGTCACTAGTAAGTTGACATGTGTATATTAGTATTTAAAAAATAAAATAATTATAAATATTTGATCAATATGGGTTTCCTTTGTGTTAGGGATATTGTTACTGTTAACCAAACCAAACATTTCGGTACGAATCGGATCAGAATAATTAAAATTAAAAATTCATTATTTAATCAAACTAAACCAACCCATCGACACACGGATAATTCAGATGAGATGTCCACCCTTAGTTGGAAGAGATGCTTTATTAAAAGCTCGTATTTGTTAATAGGTAAATTAGTTTCCTTTTTTATTGATTTTTTTAATAGGTAAATTAGTTTCTTTTTCAAAAAATCAATCTTCAAGTTATAACTTAATTTTTACTGTTTACTTTCTTTTTACCTCTATTTCTTTTATTTAAATTTTTTTTGTAATGTTCGAAAGTTAATAGATAACTAATGGAAGGTTAAAATTGGAAGATTGTCAAATATTAGTGTGTACATTGTAATATTTTCATCACTCTTTATGATATTATGATAATTAAATTACTATAAATCCAAGGCCTGTGCTTATCTCTTAGAAGGGTAATTTTCATTTTATTACGGTAAAGTTTACCGACTTTTAGAGTTTGATACATCAAATTTTTTTCATCTCAGTCGCATGCACAAAGTTGATTTTTTTACTACTTTCATACATGCCGTTAGTCTTTTGTTACTATATAAGTTTGTTAACTGTTGACGTATCAACAAATGTGCCACGTAGACCCACTTATATGATACCACGTGGTCCACATATTATTAAATAAATATTATTAAATAAATATTATTTCATTAATTAATTAAATAAAAATAACTCTCTCTCTCTCTCTCTCTCATCAAACCCAAAACCCCAGCCAACCCTTCTCAAGAGGGCTAAGTGGAACACAAAACCACGGTCAGGAGAGTTAAGTGGTCACTTTAACTTTGCGGGGTAAAGTGAAATTTGACCTAAATTTCGGGGGTACTACAATAAAGAAGCATTTTTTTAAAGTACGTGATTTATGCTTTTTTAAATTAGACAAGCTATAGTTGAAATTGTTTACATTATTAACAATTGAGGTATGTGATGTTCGACATTATTAACAATAGAAGTATATAATGTGTTGAGCTATGTGCTAATAATTCCAATCCATATTTTATATACAAGATTGTTGAAAATAAAAGTTTTGTTACTTCTAATTAAATTCTAATTCTCTGATGACTATCTAAACAAGTGAACTTGTAATTTCTTAAATTCTACATGCATGACATCCAAACATTGAAATGTGCAATTGACAGAATTTTAAATGTTGTAATTGGAAATTCCATCATTTACAATTTCCATGGAAATTAGAATTACTTCATCCGAACACACCATTTGAAAATAAACAGACAATTATCCGAAGTTCAAATTCCCCCTCCCCCTTGGGAAATGATTCCAACTAGACAACTATCTGTAAGAGTACAAGACACTAAACACATAACATAAGCTAAATACAAGCTTAAAATAGCAGAAGATAGTAGGAGCTACAAGGAGCCCTCCACATGGATTTGGGGGATTCTCAAAAATTTTAAAAACACAATCTAAGCTCATTTGAGAGTACAAGTTCAAAATTTGGCAGAAACATAAACAATATCAATGAGCTCTTTACATGGGCTTGGGGGACTCTGGGGGATTCAAGGCAACTTCGACAGTTGTGCCCTATTTTACCACACTTGCTGCAGCGTGGCGGCTTCCTTGTTCTAGGCACCAAAAGCTGAAAGATTTGAAGGCAAAGAATTACTTGTTCCAGGCAATAGATCGTGCCATCCTGGAAACCATCCTCAAGAAGGACACTGCCAAAGAGATATGGGGCTCCATGAAAAAGAAATATCAAGGCACGACAAGGGTCAAACATGCACAACTTCAAGCTCTTCGCAAAGATTTTGAGACTCTTCACATGAAGGGAGGGGAGTCAGTCAATGATTATTTTGCAAGAACACTGTCAGTTGCAAACAAGATGCGTATTCATGGCGAGAAAATGGGAGATGTTGCAGTCATAGAGAAAATTCTTCGATCAATGACTTCCAAATTTGATTATGTGGTGTGTTCCTTTGAAGAATCGAATGACATTGATAGGCTTTCAATTGTTGAGTTGCAGAGCTCATTATTGGTACATGAGCAGAGAATGACTAGTCATGCTGTAGAGGAACAAGCCTTGAAAGTTACCATTCATGGAGAAACATCCACTGGGAGAGGCAGAGGACGTGGTGGCTTTCGAGGAAGAGGAAGAGGTAGAGGAGCATCATTTGACGAGGCAAGTGTGGAATGCTATCATTGTCACAAGCTTGGCCATTTCCAATATGAATGTCCTGACAAAGAGAAGGAAACAAAGATGAACTTTGCTAAAACTGAAGAAAAGATGCTTTTGATGGCTTACATCGACAAAAAGGAGACTAACTCAGGTGATACATGGTACTTACACTCCGACTGCAGCAATCACATGAGTGGTAACAAACTCCTATTCTTTGATTTAGATAAGACTTTTAGGGAGAATGTGAAGCTTGGAAACAATACTAGTATTTGTGTCATGGGGAAGGGTAATATTAAAATTATGATGAATAACAACATGCACACTATTACTGGCGTGTTATATGTTCCAGCACTCAAAAGTAACTTGATTAGTCTTGGTCAAATACAAGAGAAGGGTTGTGCTATCATCATTCAAAAGGATTGCTGCCAAATTCAACATCCACAGAAAGGCCTTATTGCACAGGTCAAGATGACAGGAAATCAGATGTTTCCCTTGCACACTCAGACTCAACATGCTGATCAGATATGTCACAAATCAACAATACAAGATCCTTCATGGCTGTGGCACTATCGATATGGGCATTTGAACTTTAATGGCTAAAAACCCTACATCAAAAGAAAATGGTGAAAGGACTTCCACAGATTCAATTTCCCTCAAAGGTTTGTGAGGATTGCCATTCCTAAAGAGAGCACATGGAGAGCCACACAACCATTGCAGCTAGTTCATTCAGACATTTGCGGGCCAATTAATCTCACATCGAACAACAACAAAAGGTACTTCATTACATTTACTGATGACTATAGTAGAAAAACATGGGTTTATTTTTTTGGGGGAAAAGTCTGAGGCTTTTGTTGTATTTAAAAGATTTAAAACTCAAGTTGAAAACGAAACTGGCCAATCCATAAAGGTTTTTCGTACTGATCGTGGAGGTGAATTTACCTAACATGAATTCACTAACTTCTGTGAGATGAATGGCATTCGTAGACAGCTTACTGCAGCATACACACCATAGCAGAACGGTGTGGCAGAAAGGAAAAATCGTACAATCCTGAATATGGTGCGAAACATGATTGCAAGGAAGAACATTCTTAAGACTTTTTGACCTGAAGCTGTGAACTGGAGCATTCATGTGTTGAATAGAAGTCCTACACTGACTGTAAAAAAAAATGACACCAGAGGAAGCATGACTGGGCATAAACCATCAGTTGATCATTTCAGGATATTTAGATGCTTGGCTTATGCATATGTACCTGACGCAAAGAGAAGCAAACTTGATGACAAAGGGGTGAAATGTGTGTTACTTGGTGTCAGTGAAGAATCCAAAGCATACAAACTATTTAATCCCCTCACTCAGAAAGTAATCATCAGCCGTGATGTTGTATTTGATGATGACAACAGCTGAGATTGGAGTAGCACAAGAAACGAGTCAGTTCTTGATTTAGATGCTAATGATGAAAGCGTGACTGAAGAGGAAAAGCAATCCCTGAGAGCTGGAGATAGTTTGTCAGATGTTCCATCAAATGAGCCAGCTGAAATTGAATTCAATTTCAGATGATCAACGTCCAAGAAAAAAACCCTATTGGATGACAGATTATGTAAGTGGGGATGAATTATCTAATGATGAAACTATTGCTTATCTTGCTCTATTTGCAGATAGTGATCCTATAGTATTCAATGATGCTTTCAAGAATTTAAAATGGAGGAAAGCCATGGATGCAGAGATAGAAGCAATTAAAAAGAATGATACATGGGAGTTAACTGATCTTCCTGAAGGAGGAAAAACCATTGGTGTTAAATGGATCTACAAAACAAAACTAAATGAGAAAGGAGAAGTTGACAAATTCAAGGCTCAGCTAGTTGCTAAGGGGCATACACAAGAATATGGCATTAATTATGTTGAAGTTTTTGCACCAGTTGCAAGACATGACACCATTCGTTTGGTGGTTTCGTTGGCAGCACATAACTCTTAGCCCACTTATCATCTTGTTGTAAAATCTGCATTCCTTAATGGTGAGTTGAATGAGGAAGTCTTCATTGACCAAACTCTAGGCTATGTGCATAAAGGGAGTGAGCAGAAAGTTTATAGACTGAGCATACAAGCACCCCAAGCTTGGTACAATCGTATAGATACTTACTTCTCAAAGACATGCTTCCAAAAATGTCGATATGAGCATACATTGTACGTCAAATATGAAGAAGGAGGTAATTTTATGATTGTTTGTCCGTATGTAGATGATTTGATATTCACTGGGAATGATGAAACAATGTTTGTTGAGTTCAAAAAATCTATGATGGATGAGTTTGATATGACTGATCTAGGAAAGATGCGCTACTTTCTTGGTATTGAAGTGGTGCAATCATCATCTGGAATTTTCATTGGCCAAAGGAAGTATGCTCAAGAAGTTTTACAAAAGTTTCAGATGAATGATTGCAACTCTGTTTAGAACCCAATTGTTCCAGGTTGTAAGCTCACAAAAGATGAAGAAGGAGTAAGAGTTGACAGCACTCTTTTCAAACAAATTGTTGGCAGGTTAATGTATTTATCAGCCACTCGGCCAGACATGATTTTTGTGGTTAGTCTCATTAGGAAATTAAGCTCCAACTGAACTTCATCTTCAAACTGCCAAAAGAGTGCTTCGATACTTGAAAGGTACTGCTAATTATGGTGTGTTTTACAAGAAGGGAAAAGGAAATCAATTAATTGGTTTCAGTGATAGTGATTATGCCGGGATTTGGAAGATAGAAAGAGTACATCTGGTCAAGTCTTTATGCTAAGTTCAGGAGCTGTTTCATGGTCCTCGAAGAAACAACAAGTTGTTACTTTATCTACAACTGAAGCTGAATTCATAGCAGCAGCTTCTTATGATTGCCAAGCTGTTTGGTTAAGAAGAATTCTTAAAGAGATACATTGCAATTAGGTTGGGCCAACATTGCTCTATTGTGATAATAGCTCAGCTATTAAACTCTCAAAGACTCCTGTGTTACATGGGAGAAGTAAACATATAGATGTGAGGTTTCATTTTCTTCGTGATCTTACAAAAGAAGAAGTCGTTGAACTGGTGTATTGTCAGGGTCAAGATCAGATTGCAGATATATTAACCAAACCATTGAAGCTAGAAACGTTTGTGAAGCTATGAGGACTGCTTGGAGTCTATTCTATTTCCTCTGTAAACTGATTGTTTGAGTAGCATTTAGTTTAAGGGAGGGTTTGTTAGATATTTAGCCGTTGTTTTGTTTTGATAATAATCCTTATTTGTCAGGGACTTAGTTAGCTTTTGATCTTTTCTTTTGGAGAATCCCATAAACCTAGGACTGTTAGACGTGGGATATTGTTTTTTCTTGTTTTCCTGGTCAGTTGTTTCAGTAAGCCTATTTAAACTAGGTCTCTGATTTCATTCAATAACAAGTCAATTTTCACAAGTTGTTTACACTACTGTATTCAAAGCTTAGATATTCAGCATCTTTTAATGGGTTAATCAATTATATTACCTATTTTTCTTAAGAGATGGGCTTAATTTTATCAGAGATATGGGCTGACTTTTGTATATAGGGATGGGTTGATTTCTAAAACACCTAATTTGGACTGCACCACTAAGCCGATTTGCTAAAATCAGGATTGGGCTGGTGCCCACTCCAGCCCAAGTGTAGGTCCGTCCTTGGCCGTATCATATTGAAAGTAACGTTGTCTGGCACCTTTTCCTTTCTTGAAATAACTCCAGTTCTCGTTCCCGTACCCGCACATCGATGATATCACGTTAATTTGTTATTGGATGGATGGTTTTAAATACTTTATAAATCATTTATGAAAACAAATAAAAAGGATAATAAGTGGAAAATATGGTTTTATATGATAGAACAGATATATATATTTTTTTTAAATGAAGAAATATATGAAATATACCTCTCTTTAGTTTGACACAAGTGTTACTGTCCTTTTTTAGCTTTAATGGATACACTCTAAATTAAGAAAAACATCTAACCTTTTTTATATTTAAATTCAGCTCAACCTTACATGGTAGAGAAGATTATAACTGAATTATTATAGATATATAAGTGATACTAAGGATCTTTAAATTTATATAAGTGATATTCGGAAATTTGAATACTCGGATTTAGAGGTAATCGCTTTTAACCAAAGGTCGGGATCTCATGGGCGAGCTAACTCCGAAAAGCTGTCCCCATTTCGAACTGTAGGGTGCAACTCACCTACATGAAAGCCGCATCTTTTCTCTCAAGTTTCTTTCCCTCTCTTTCAATCATTCCCATCTCTCTATGCTTCCAAACATAGGGTGTGTGAAGGTCGCAAACAAATTAGGCATACTGCAATTATTGGCTTCCAAATTGGGTTTTTCGCTATATAAAAAAAGGCAGGGTTTTGTCTCAGTAGCATCAACTCAACTCACCATGCTGCATGTCTTAGAAGGGTTGGCATGCTGGATGTTGCATAAGATGAATGTGGACATGTGCGTGGTGTGTGGAAGTAGAAATCTAATTCCGATGAGCGTTAAGATTATCAAAGACACAATGCAAACTCATTTGAGAGTACAAGTTCAAAATTTAGCAGAAACATTAACAATTAATACAAAAAAACTCTTTACATGGGCTTGGGGGACTCTAGGGATTTGGGAGGTTCATGACAACTTCTACAGTTGTGCCCTATTTTACCACACTTACTACAGCGTGGCGGCTTCCTTGTTCTGGCCACCATTACACGCCCACTCAGGCTGCGTGCAGTAGGTTTTGCGATTGCCGCTTGTTGCTGCATGTTTCAAGAAGGAAAAGGAGAATGTAAGAAATGCACACATAATTTGTAGCATCGTATTAACAGCATCTCAATGATCACCTTAACTATTGCTTTTGGCCTTCGTAGTTTGTGGTGTTTCTTACCGGTTTTAGGTATGCTTTCACATGTACCTAAAAAACTCTCAAGTATTTTATGTAAGTTATAGTAGAGGAGCTATGAACTTGTTATTTGAGGAGATACACATTTTTTCTGGCATTGCTGCATGTTAAAGGAGGACATCAAAACTGTACCCGATTTAAATCCAAAATCACATAGAAATAAGGTTAATAGAAAATAAAAAACTTGACCTGTAAAATTGATGCATAAAAGAAGGACAAAAAACAAAAGCACAATCCATGTCACATCTTGCAATATTCTAATTAATGGCCAGCAAAAGAGAACTTAAACCCATAATTCAGAAAACTTCATACCAAAACCAATGAATTCAAACTTCAAACACTCAAAAAGATAAAATACCAACATATAAATCGGGATAACAGTTTTTATTACCTTAACCTCAGTTCCATCCTCTTTTCTCTCAGTTCCCTGAACCCAACCAGCGGGAAGATTGCTCGAGCTCTCACCAGCCATGTTCACAAGCTTCAATCTTGCAGAGACCCAAAACACAAACAAAATCACAAGCTTCAATCTTGCAGAGACCCAAAATACAAACAAACTCAAACTCTCTTTGGGACAATCTTTCAAGCAGTAAGCCTGCGATATGAGCTAGGTGATTAAAAAGAGCCTGCCCACAGGAGGAAAAGATGCGTCTGAAGCCATGTGTCTCCATTCTGCTACAGAAAAACAGAGCGGTTACATGTAACAGCTGAAAAGGAACTTGATCCTTTCTAAGGATTAGCGCAGGATTCAGCTTTTGCTTTGCTTGATTTGACAGGTTCTTGAATTTGCATGAGGAGGATGACAAAGAGGGTAAGTGGGTTTTGAGCTGGATTTTCTGTGGGAGTGAAGATAGGCGGTTTTGGGTGTGAAGGAGGGATTTGGATTTCATTGCCATTTCAGGTGACTGAGCGTGGAGAGTGAGGAAACCTGAAAATAAGCCGTTACTGACTTGAATTGCTGTAGGTGGGTCTATAAAATGTGCCGCTATTTCCACGTCGTATTTCCTCATCCACAAATCCACCCATCCTCCGTGTAAATTTAAAAAACCACAATCTTATTTTTCCACTCATCATTATTCTTAAAATACCCTTTAATTATTGACACATGAACATTCCCTCAACACTTTTAATCCCAACTTAACAATATTAAGTCCAATTTTTTCTCCGCCGGTTTCTCGAAAGGAGAAAAGGGTTCCTAGGGTTTAGGGTTTACAGCTTTTGACGGCGGCTTCCTTGCGGCTAACGACATTCCATCTCTGCGCCTTTTTGCTAAGTCGCAGACAGTACTCACGTGGTAGGATCGTCTGGACCAATGGAGGATTTAGAATTACGGTTTGGAGCTAATCTTCGTTTGTCTGATAGAGAACGACAGGGGGTTCGAATAGGGGAGAAGGAACTTGGTAGCAAGTTCGTAGGTCACCATAATACCCTTGTCGCCAAAATTCTTACCCAGAAAGTCGTCAACAAAGAGGGGTTCATTGTTTCTTTCTCTCGGCTGTGGAAAGGCATTGCTGACGTCTCTATTAGGGAGTTTGCTGACAAGTTATTTCTAGTGAGATTTGCGAATCACAGAGACAAAGCTAGGGTTTTGGATATGGAACCCTGGACTCATCGTGACGCCCTAGTCTTGCTCTCTCAAGTCGCGGTGGGCTGTGATGTCGATCTGTGGATTTGAGAATGGGTGTTTTACGGGTGCAACTCCATGGGATCCCTCCTTTAAGCATGACGATCATTGTGGCTCGAAAAATTGGTACGCTCTTGGGTCGAGGTTGTGGAAGTGCACCACGCGGATGGAGAGGACTGTGTTGGGCGTTTCGCACGGGTTCATATCAAGTTTGATGTCACCCTCCCCCTTATGCGCGGGTGCCTTCGTGGAATTTCCTGACATTGGGTCGATTTGGATCGGTTTCCTCTACGAGTACCTCACGACATCGCTTTGTTTGTGGTCGCTTGGGACACCCAAGCCGTGTCCGCCTTGACAAGGTTGGTGAGGGTTCATCCCAACGCTGCAGGTGGAAGCTCTTTATGCCTTTGCAGGTCTAGAGGCGATCGAGGATATGCGGGGTAAGCGATTGAAATCTATTCCTCGTCGGGCGGCGCAGGTAGTTCCAACGTAAGGTCATGGGGGCCTCGGGTGCAACATGCTCAAGACAATGGGGCGTCAATGGCTGAAACTATCCGCAAACAACGTGAGCTTGATAAACGCCGCACGCAGATTTTAGCTCAAGCCTGGGATGCAGCCTGATTGGTGCGGGAGGTGTGCTTCAAAGGGTAGCCACGATTGAGGAAGTGGATCCACCGAGAAAGCTGCAGGCTCCCAGATGGAGAGACTCCAGCACCACATGCATCTTCTCAAGACTCCGATCCTTTCCATCTTGAGCCGCTCATTCGAAGCTACATGCTACTTGTGCACCATCTTTGCGAAGTCATGGTAAAAGAGGCCATGCGGAGATGGACTATGGGGACAAGCGATTAATCGGGTCCTGGATATGAGGTTGAGGTAATTGGGGGTTCCAACAAACGAGATTCTGTTTCACGAGGACTCGGAGCAGATTGTGGAGACCGGCGTTGACCGATCCACGCCCATCATGAAAATCTTTGTTTGGAACCTGTCAAGGCATTGGGGGTGGCCTGACAGCTTCTAGTTTAAAGGAGCAAGTTCGGCTCCACACCCCCGACTTAGTGGTTCTTCTTGAAACCAAAACCAGGAAGTTTCGCTATGAATACCTGAAGAGACAGCTTAGGCATGGAATTTTTGTTTGCGGTTGAACCGCGTGGTCTAAGTGGAGGTTTATGTATGTTTTGGAAAAATGCACAACAAGTGGAACTAGTCAAGTATGCAGATTTTTGTATTGAGGCGTTGCTCTATGATACCGATTTATAACTCAAATGGCGTTTCTTTGCCATTTATGCCAGCACTGACAATCGTACTAGGAATGGACAATGGCATACCTTATCGGACAGGATCCGACATTGTCATGAACCATGTTTATGCCTGGGTGACTTTAATGACATTTTGGCGGCTCTTGAGAAAATGGGTGGCATTCCCCGTCCGCAGAGGAGTATGGCGGACTTAGAGCTTTCGTGATTGATGCTAGCCTTTTGGACTTGGGGTTTGTAGGTTGTCCCTTTACATGGAGGAATAGGAGGGAGAATGGATTGATACAAGAGAGACTTGATAGAGGCCTGGCCTCTGAACCTTGGCTCCGGAATTACTCAGAAGCTCGAGTGATGTATGTGCCCTTAGCGGGGTCTGACCATGCGGCTCTTCTGCTTGCTATGAAGCCTTCCACCTTGCGAAAGCCCCGCAGATTTGTTTATGATTTAAGTTGGGGGCGACAAGACCGCTGTAAAGAGGTCGTCACCTAGAGATGGCAGAAGTGTTTCCAGGGGTCTCGAGGGGATCAACTTATCGGGAAGTTAGGTTGGGTGCGGCAAGGCCTTATTCAATGGCGACGACGAGATGGCAGGAACTCATCTGATCTTATTAAATCAATTAGAAGCCAACTGCAATCTGCCTACACTGAGCCCAATTTTGATGGCTCGAGAGTGAGAGCTTTGGAACATGACCTTAAAGGTGCCTTACGCGAGGAGGAGACTTTCTGGAAGCAAAAATCCCGCATACAGTGGCTCAATGCAGGGGATAAGAATACCAAATTTTTCCACTCCAAGGTGATGAGCCGACGTCGCCATAACCGGTTAACGGGTCTAGAAGATGCAGTTGGTGTTTGGTACGAAAAAGAAACTGATATTTACGCTATTGCTGTGTCCTATTTTCAAGAGTTGTTCGCTACCAGCCACCCGCCTCGCATTAATGAAACTGTGGCTTGTGTCAACCAGCGCCTCACAGAGAATGAGACCTCTAACTTGCTTCACCCGGTCACTAAGGAGGAGGTTTTCCAAATTGTAAAGACTATGAGCCCTTCGGCTTCTTCAGGGCCAAATGGCTTCACTGGGGGCCTTTTCCAGCACCATTGGTCTGTGGTGGGTGATGACATCTTCCGGGTAGTCCAGAGCTTCTTTCACTCTGGGCATCTACCTAGACGGCTTAACCACACACATATCACCCTCATCCCCAAAGTCCCCAACCCACGGAATATGAAGCAGTGGAGACCCATTTCTCTTTGTAATGTGATTTATAAAATCATCTCAAAAATCCTCACCAACCGGCTAAAGACTGTTCTTCCTCAGATTATTAGCCCTCACCAGTCTGCCTTTGTAGCAGATAGGCAGATCACAGACAACATCTTAGTAGTGCACGAGATCCTACACTCCCTCCAGCGAAGCAAGCGCTCCGACCTGAAGACCATGGCTCTTAAGCTTGACATGGCAAAAGCCTTTGACCGTGTTGAATGGCCCTTTGTGATTGCAATGATGAAGAAGCTCGGCTTCCCCTACCAATTCTGTTCCTGGATTTTTGAATGCATTTCAACAGTTTCGTATAGTGTCCTAATCAATGGTGCAGCAATTGGCAATATTAAGCCCTCCCGAGGTCTGCGGCAAGGGGACCCTCTATCTCCTTTTTTATTTCTTATTTGTTCAGAAGGGCTTACCGCCCTCATTAAATCTTACGAAGAAAGACAAGCTCTACATGGCTTCCAGCTACGAGGGGATGGGGTCTGCATTAGCCATCTTTTATTTGCAGATGACTCTGTCATGTTTTGTAGGGCAGATGTTAAGGAAGCGGAGAATGTCCTTGCTATTTTAAAGTGTTATGAAGCAGGCTCCGGACAGTGCGTCAACTTTGACAAGAGTTCAATTTTTTATAGTTCCAACTGCTCCTCACGTCTTCGTTTGCAAATGGAACAAATCCTTCGGGTCAAAGGTCGCAAGGAATTTGGTAAATATCTTGGCATTCTGGCTGATTTTGGTGCGTCAAAAAAACAAGTATTTGAAGAGGTACGACGGAAATTAGATTTTAAGCTCCATGGTTGGGCAGAGCAATTTCTCTCGCCGGCGGGCAAAGAGGTCCTAATAAAATCCGTTGCTATGGCCATGCCTTGTTATGCTATGTCCTGTTTTAAACTACCAGTGACCTTGTGCAAAGAAATTGAAGCTGCCATTGCTAAATTTTGGTGGAAGTCCCACAAGGAGAGACAAGGGATTCACTGGGTTAGCTGGGCTAAATTATCACAGTTAAAAAAAGCGGGCGGCTTAGGCTTCCGGGATATCCAATGCTTTAATCTTGCCCTACTTGGGAAGATTGGTTGGCGGATCATTCATAACCCGAGCTCCCTGCTTGCTCGCCTACTACAAGATAAGTATTTTGTTGGGGGAACTTTCCTCACTGCCACCGCTCGTAAGGCAGCCTCTTGGGGATGGAAAGGCATCCTCCAGGGACGAAGAATACTAGAGTCTGGAATGCGTTGGCGTATTGGTGACGGCCATAGTGTGCGGGTGCGCGACGATTCTTGGCTTCCTTCCCCTTACACCTTTCGAACTCTCTCGCGGCATCCTGACTTGCCCACTATGGTTCATGAACTAATTGACCCCTCTTCGAAGACTTGGAGACAGGACTTGATTCTTAGATGTTTTGATCAAAAGGAGGCCAACCTTATCTTGAGCACTCCAATCAGCAGGTGGGGCTGTCCAGATAAGCTAATTTGGCATTTCAGTCCGCATGGGCAGTACGTTGTTAGGTCAGGCTATGAGCTTGCCCTTCACCTGCAGAGGAATGGGGAGTTGGGGCGTAAAGGAGTTGGCGAGACTAGCAGCAGTGGCGACCAAAAGGAAGTTTGGAAGTCAGTTTGGATCGCAGATGCTCCGCCCAAGATTAGAGCTTTCATTTGGCGTGGTTGCTCCAACATTCTTGCGGTGCGGCAGAACTTACGTAGGCGGCGAGTATCATGCACAGGTGAGTGTGGTATTTGTGGTCAGCATGACGAAACCCAGGATCATATCTTTTTCAAGTGTGAATTTGCTCGTGCCTTTTGGTTTGCAAGCCCCCTCCAACTTGACGTGACCAGGATAGTAGGTGAAGATTTTATTACTATTTGGCGACACATGGTCATGAAGCTCAGCTCCTCTGAGCATGCAACTGAGGCGATACAGTGGTTTGCTTTTGGTCTATGGCGAATTTGGAAAACCCGGAATTTGGCTGTCTTTGAAGGTGCCACAACTGATCCTGCGGAGGCTATCATTCTCTTGTTGAACCAAGTCACTGAGTACCGTGTGGCTAAACAAGAGCTTCAACCCCAGCTCTATCAGCCCATCTGCAACTCTTCGCCCAAAAGTTGGGGTAAACCCCCGCCGGGCATTCTCAAAGTAAATTGTGACGCCGCCTGGTCTGCTCAACAGTTGCAGGGAGGAGTCGGCTGGGTTATACGAGATACCCATGGATTGCTTCTATGTGCTAGTGGCGAGGGTGAACTTCGCGGCTCCTCCGCTCTGATGATGGAACTTCTTGCTATTCGTCATGCCCTCATTGCATGCACCCAATTTCTCATGACAGATGTAATGCTAGAGTCTGATGCCCAGCGGGGAATCTCAATGCTCAATTGCCAGGTTACAGTTGACCCCGATCTTGAGGGGATTGTCTTTGACATCTAGCAGTTGATGGCTCATTTTTCCCGGATTTCATTTGTGTTTGCACCCCGGCACTGCAACCGTACTGCCCACGCTGTAGCTTGTTTCGTCTCTCGTCAGGGGGGTAATCATGTTTAGGATCAGGTTGGAACGGATTGGCTTTTCAATATTCTTGCTTCCGATGTAAACCTTACTATTCGTTATTAATAAAATCTTCCAGCGACTTTGACAAAAAAAAAAACAATATTAAGTCCAAAAAAATAAAAATAAAAATTTTCAGCAGCCACCCACTGCACACTCCACCAAACCTAACAAGAACCACCTGTACCTTCCGCCTCCAGCCAAGCCTCCCCTCGTCCTTGCTCCTCCTCCTATCTCTTTCACCATTATTTCACTTGTATTAAACAACACCTTCACACCAATCTAACCTGCTTCTCCTTTCTCCATTTCAATCAACCAACGAATAAACAAACCCATGAGAAAGATGACATCAATTGGCCCAGATCTGAGACGATGACATCGCCTACACTGCCTGCCAAAGTTGCCAGTTTGAGAGAGAACATTCCAATCTTTATTCTTTCCTTCTTAACCATTTTCTAGACATGCCCAGTTTGAGGTTATAGGAATTCAACCCCTCCGAAACCAAAATAAAAAATGCAAAATACAACAAGTTGTCATAAAACCAACACTGAGATTTTGTCAATTAATGACATAAGTGCAGCAAAGTCTAACATTTAGTAGAATTTGCAATTGTATGAAGATCTATGGCCTACACAAACAACCATAAGCAAAGAGTAAAAGAAATTTGTTTTCACTAATTTAGATTTATAAAAAAGAAAAATAGAGAGGAGGGAATCTTACAAGAGCAACTCATTTGGTTCAGGTGGCTGGTGGTGAGGTGAGGAGGGGAGGTTGGTTGTCGTGGGGTTGGGTGGGTAGACTGGTGGTTGTTTGCTCGGCTCTTTTATTTATTTATTATAATTTTCTGTTTTTATTTTTACTTTTATTATTTTGACTTAACAGTGTTAATTTAGAGTTAAGTCCTTAGAGCAACTCCACCCATTTGCCATGGCAAGGGACAAGGGGAGGTAAGGGCAGATACTATTCATGTGAATAGTAGCTGCCCTTGCAACCTTCCACCCATTGCCATGACAAATGGCAAATACTATTCACTTTTTTTTTTTAATCTAAACAAATAATTTGGAGAAAATTTTCGAATAAAAGATATTACTAATTAATTAACAGAAAAGAAATACAAGTACTTCATTACAAAATAACAAATTAAGAAATACTACTAATTAATTAAAATAAAAGAAATACAACTACTTCATTAAAAATCATGCAATACAATTAAATAAAAGGCAACCTAATGTCTTTGATCATTTAACCAATCGGTGTTGCTAGGTCCACCGTCTTGGTCACGGAAAAGCCTTCTTCTCATAACGTCCCTTCGTTCTAGCTTCCAAAATTGTTTTGTTTCAGGAGACATATGGCTTGTATCCATAGCCATGGTTTCCCGATCCGTCTTCGCATTGTTTTATTTGCTTGCATACTTTCTTTTGCATATTCTTCTTGAATTGCCCTCTTGCTGTCTTGGGTTTTCATGTCTATTTCAATTCTCATGGTGCTGTGCCTTACAAGTTCCTCCAAATATTTTGATGTATTATTGCTAGAATTACTCCCTCTCTTCGCCTTCGCCGCCTTTCGGCCAATAGGCCTCGACTTTTTCAGTATTGGTGTGACAGGACCCGACCCGAATTCCACCCCGGAACCCGCATCGGACCCTGTTGATATGCCCAACATCAACCCATGTCGGGCCCACAAACTAAACAGTTACCCTCTTCCCGAAATTTACAAGAAAGGGCCAAGACTTCTGCCGAAAAACGGGCAGAGTCTCCCCTAAAACAGGGACTATCTCAAAATTTAAAACTTGCTCAAACAAGCAACAGAAATAATTATCCCAAGCACCAGCATGCTACAGATAAACTACACAGGCCTCTGGCCAACAAATTTAACCCTAACAGGTAATACAGAGCAATCTACGAGTTTAAGAATTCAACAGCAGAATAGAATAACAGAATACAAGTTTAGGGTTCAAGGACGACAATCCTACCCTTCAAACGAAGCTCGAGAAGAGAAATGCACGGCCGAACAGTAACGAAGCGACGACTACGGTCTGGGGGGCGCAAAACAGAAAGAGTGTAAGTGGACAAAAACAAGGTTTTACATACTTAAATCAAAATACTAACCCCACCTTTTAAAAACAATGTAGACCATGCATATGAAATCATTTACATACTTAATTGATTTAAAAACCATACTACCTCAAAGTACGTGAGAGCAATCCAGCTCAAAACCTTTTTCCGAACAAAACACCATTTTACTTTTCCCGAGGCATAACCTCTCAAATCAACCCATGCAGGTTTATAAAATATAAACAAAAGGACTTGTTAACATAAAAGCATAAAGATGGAATAAAATTCACATAATGTAAAACAAACCTTAAAAATGCCGACTAACTCGTTCACGTCAAGAAAACCAAACTTGACAACAATATAGAAATCAATTGTAGTTCAAATCACATATATAAATATATATATATATATATCAAATCAGGATTTACAATCCAATAAGTAAAACCTATTACTGAAATCTAATCAAGTACTGCAACCGAAACAGGTAAACAGTTTCCCAAACTTCCCCACTCTCACAACCACGTGCTCACAAGCACGAGAAGCGAGGAACGATCCTCACTAAAAGAAATATGAATAAGAAGGTACTAACACACGCATATAGGTATAGTATAACCTCAACACCAAACACAAGTACCAGAGGAAAACAATCCAACATGGGATCATTTGATTGGACACCTGCATGCAGTCTCATCGAGACACCGTGCCTGTGGTTGAGCCGTCCAAAGTGGGACTAAACTCACAGGCCTATATGGTAAAAACTTACCAACCATAACTCCGAAAATCTGTCCTACGCACGCAGACTACCCAATCAAGGGTCTACAGCTACACCCCGTTAAGGTATGCACCGGATTGAACCATACCAAATCCAGGTAATCGTATCATATCAATCGCCATGCGATCATCAGTATCAAAATAGGGGAAGTACAATACAAGGTGCTAACAGAACTCAAAACAATCGCCACGTGATAACAGTATATATACATATATATATATACACACAACCAATCACTATGTACCCAACCCAAAACACCAACATCAGGACTCAAGCGTCCAAAACCCAATGACTAACATATATATCCAAAGTAGTCATAAGCATTGAAATCATAGATTCATATTAAAACCATAATCAAATATACATTCAATCAACGCCAAAAAGTATTAAAGTCTCAAGTAAAGAAACGTCAAATGGTATGAGAAACCCAATATATAAATATATCAAAATAGTTACATAAGGGACCTCACGTCCCGACACAGGGCATGCCAACCCAAATGTATGTAATTAAAGTATAAAGAACTCATTTGTAAACACATGCCATTAAGCCAAACGCATAATCCAAATATACATATGTATGTATATATATATATACATAAAACATAATGATCCTTTAAAATACAATAACTCAAGCCCAATCCATATACATATATATATAAATATACGTATAATCAATTCCATTATTCCAAAGTATTTATTCAAAGTAAATATATATATATATGTATAAATATATACATATATATAATCAAAGTATAAGTAATTATACTTCATAAGGTTTAAACATCAAAACCGAATACGTAATCAAACGGACTACACTAACGTCCAAATATTCAATTATATAATTAAAATATAATATAACAACCCTTTTAAATATAATATCCCAAAAGATCCATAAATTCTCATTTATGTATAATAATCCATTAAATCTATATTTTATAAAGTATATCGACTTCAAGCTTAAAATAGCTCAATTATATAACCCAATTTCAATACGAAAACCACCGGGCGTTCACCATGTCCCATTCAATACCCAAAGGTATAAATAATAATAAAATAGCCATCAAGGCCCCACAAACAACCGGCAACCCAAATCATGCATATACCTCAATGCAATTCATTTAAATATAATTCAACCAAAGTCAAACCAAGACTTTAAAACACTTATCAAATTCAAGATTAAATCTCATTTCATGCAGTTCATTCAAACCATGCTTATTTGAAAACAAAGTCCACTCACCGTTGGTCCTATGCTGCACAACCCTAAAAGGGGCCCACCCGCTACGTATGTGGTGCCAGAGTACCTAAACAAGGATACAAGAATCGGATTAACGAACGTACCGACAACGAAACCTTAAAACGAAACCCTAACGTTTCCCCACTCAAAAGTGTGCGTGTACGTACGTACGAAGAATCCTAAGGTCAAGCTACAACTTTTAACAAGTGGGACCACCCCGGAAGACTCACGGTCAACCGGCGGTCAAACACCCCATTTCAGTCAACCCGGGCCCGCGGAGACCATGACCTCCAAAAGGATCAGGACATTCCTAGAAGTCCAACAAAGTCAATTACATTGCAAGGCGACCTCGGGAGAGCCTCGGTCAAACCTGGTCAAACTTGGTCAAACCGACCCGAATAGGTCAAATCGGACCTGTGGGTCCCATGACCCACCAAATATAGATCCAAAAGTTCCTACAGCTTCAACAGAACCTAAAATAACATGTCTTGAAAGTTTGGTCTCGATCGGACGGTCGGATCGCTCACGATGGCACGATCGGACGGTAACGATTTAATTCAAACTTTAAGTCATTGATCCGGAGTATCTGGGACTCCGAATCACGATCCGTCAAATCCTATACTCTCCTAGAAATACGAGGAACCACATACGTGAATTCAAATTCGATCCAACGGTCCGAACCCATCGAACCCACGAAACTCGCAATAGGTGTACATTTGTTCGACAGTCAAACGACATCCGAATCAGAATCCGAGCATACGTACGCGTTCGTAGCGACACGAGGATCGCAACGGGCCCGAGAACCGCCACCACACCGCAACCACGCGCCGTCACACGCGCCACCGTGGGTGGCGAGTGCCTTGAGTAATTCCGGGCAACGACAAAACTTCAATTTCGGCATCAACCCTTATACCAAAATGTTCACCTCCACGAGTGGAGTTTAGAACCGCTCACACCAAGCCCAAAACCACTGTGATTTGGCCGGAAAATTGATCCAAAGAAATGGCCAAATCCAGGGTTCTAGATCCGGTCACAAAACCACCCTTTCGATCGACACCCACCCCAGAAATAGATAGAGCACGTCAAGGAGAGTCGAAACCATACCTGGATCGACGCGAGAGGTTGCCTGAGCCGCCAGAAAGTCACCGGAAAATGGAGGATCGGGCCGGAACTTGCAGAGGTTACCACCGGCAAACTACGCTGTCTCAGGCTACGATCTCAGGTGGGTTTTGACCGCACGGAGGAGATGAGTCGATCGGTGGTGGTCTCGAGCCTTGCCATGCCGGGATGAGAGAGAATCGAAGATTGAGAGAGTGGCGGTCGTGGGTGAGGAGAGAGAAACCGGAGGGAGGAGAGAGAAGGTGCGGTTTTCTGAAATCTGATTGGTCCAAGGGTATTTAACAAAGTTTGAAATGACCAATATGTCCTCCGAACAATCTAACGCTTGGATCGAGACGTGCCGCACGTCCCCGACTTGTTTCGACGTGCCGGACGCAATGGCGTAATTCGTTTCGCCAAATTCCGTCCCAAAAAAAATCGTTGACCAAAATGCCCCTTTAATTACTTAATTCCAATTTAATTATTTAATTCATTTTAATTCCTTTTTAATTCATTTTAATTATCTTCATTTTATTTATAAATTGGGTTAGGGTCGTCACAGGTGAGTCGTCAAATTTAGTGGTATTCAATAAAGATTTTAAACAACTAAAATTTATGGTATTCAAAAAATTGCTAATTTTGAAGGGATTTTTTAAAATGTGAAATTGTGTGAGATTTTTAAAGTGGGAGGTATAAATATGAAGCCTTATCTCAAATCCCAACATAACCCATTAGACTTTTCATGTGGGATTTTTTTAAAAAAAAATCTTTCCTCACCTTGACCTGCCGAACACTATTGGTGGGTGTTACATTATCTAAAGTTTGATGCTCTGTGACAACTTTAACAAATTGAAATACAAGTATGAACCAAACAAACAGAGCTGGTTAATGTAAGCAATAGAAAATGTCGAACTCGAATCAGGAATGTTATGACAATGACCATGAGCATTCGAGTATATTTGCACGCTTTAAAACCCGTTCACAATAGTAAGCATTGCACTATTCCATATAACTTGATCAGGTTCCACATTGTGCATCTGTCTGAACAGCTGAAGAGCTGTGTTAGGTTGCTGGTTGTCGACTCCAGCAAACTATGTTTTTGGACGGTATTACTAAAGATTTTTTCTATTTAAACCCCACACTTTTCTTTGTTCACCCAATACTTGAATCATTAAACTTTTAACTTTTATCATTGTGTAAACAGACAAAAAAATGTCATTCAACTTAATACTTAACCCTATAACATCTATACACACACCCCACCACTCTTCATATTAAGTTTACTAATTTAAACCCCGCTGCGACTTTGAGTCAATCTCTTTTCTAAAATTATATTTGTTTCCCAGAAGTTGCTGCTAACTTGATTATTTATTATTCTTTATGGTATTTATTTGAAGGATCCTTAGAGTATTTCTTCAAGTTTTGGTTACATTTTTCTTTTCTTTGGGGTTCTTATTGACAGGACCCGACCTAAATTCCACTTTGGAATTTGGGTCTAACCTCGTGCGTGTCCAACATCTGGCAAGTGCCGGGCATAAATGACCAACATACCCTTTTTGCCATAATCCCCAGAATAACACTGCTCAAGGGTTTGACTTCTACCAGAAAATTGGCAGTCTCCCCTGAAAAATATTCATTTCCAATAAATTTCCACGTGTAGAAAACACAATTCTATAATCCCAATCATTCAACATGCAAGAATTTTGTCCATAGCAATTCAACAGTGGTTCAAATTGCCCTCAAGCCCGTACAACATAATCAAAACACTGACATTCACCTTTCTATAAACGAGAATTAAACGGTAATCCAAAATTTGCTCAACTACAACGGGTTTCAAACTAAACCAATTCAAAGCATAATTCAACAGTTTATTTTGAGGCTGCACTTAAGTTAACCTAGGTTTCCTACGTACACTTACTGAGGGATCAAGCTACACGTAGTTCTTATGTCAAACTCTTCAAACTATAAATAATTTACCATCAACCACTCAAATACGTATATAATCATACCTTTTACCTGAAAGCCACACCTGTAACTGTTGGCATAAAGCATATGTCCTGCAATCACCCACCAATGGGCATATTATTAAATTCGAAGGCAATCGGGAAGGGGAAAATTGGCTGACCACATGTGCAGATAAATCGGGCAGGTGGCTACGGATCCTGGCCAACCCTGTGTAGAAAATATGAGCAGGTTGGCGAACAATATTCTTTTAATTGTACCAATATATTAATAATGCACTGTTCTCCACATAGATGTGCCTCAAACATAATCCATCAATTCCACCTAGCAGAATTCGGGGAGATATACTCAGCATGAAAAAGCAAATAATCCCTCAATTCCACCTAGCAGAATCGAGGGACACGAGATCAGCCCGAGACGCAAATTCTAGTATAATTGGGTGATCAGCCCGAAACGCAACTCAAGCAGAATCAAGGGACACGAGGTCAGTCCGAAATGAAAATCATTCAATTCCCTAGCACGACTCATGGACAATGGACAACCTGAGAACGCAATTCCTCACATAATCGGGGGACACACGGTCAGCCCGAAACGTAATCCTAGCACCACACGGTTAGGGCTTCCCCAAGACTCGTGGGGCCAAAGTCATACGCACGCAGACTCATCTGAAGGCAACTATTTGTCCGAAGACATTTTAATATCCGAAGGCAACACTTTGTCCGAGGACATTTAAATATCCGAAGACATTAATATTTAAGAGACAACCAAGATGTTTGAAGACATTAATATTTTCGAGGCAACCATTTTCCGAAGACATCGATAATTCTGAAAGCAATCAAGATGTCCGAAGACATCGATATTTATGAAGGCGTCGAGATGTCCGAAGACATCGATAATTCTGAAGGCAACCAGGATGTCTTAAGACATCGATATTTCCGAAGGCATCCGAGATGTCCAAAGACATCGATAATTCCAAAGGCAACCAATTCAATTTCAAATCATTTCTCAACTTCCCAACAATCCATAAGTAACATCCATAATTCTTTTAAAACCAATCTCACACTAAATCCAAATCCATATATATATATATATATAATGTACTATTCAGAAAACTAATTTTCACAATTCATCAATTCCAAGCCATTACTGAATAATATTAAAATATAAATACGTCCTTTTTGGAAATACAAATGATACACTAAATCACTCCTACACATTGGACAGCATAGTTACAAAAGCGCCAGTTATGAAATCAGCGAGCCTCTAACAAATACAACTTACTATTTAGCCTCAACCGAGCAAACACGGTACACCATCCAGGTCAACTGGGCTTATAGGGCCCACGACCTCACTTTTGTTATCTGACAATCTCTATTGGTCCATAGTGATAAGTTAAATTCATCCTAGAAGTCTCGTCACGATCTAATGATAGGATTGACCCCGATAGCGGAATTTACCCGATTGGGCCCCCAAGGCTCACAACTTTCGATTTCCGATCCAAACATTCTTATAAGTCCAACAAGGTCTATATAACACGTCTCGAGAGTTTGGTCTCGATCAAGTGGTCGAATCACTCGCGATTGCATGATCAGAAGGCGACTTAATACTTAAGCCTAAAATCATTAATTCAGAATATCCGGGACTCCGATTCTCGATCAACTAGTTTCTACACGATCCTAGAAGTATGAGGAACAACATATTTGAAAATGGGTCCGATTGAACGGTTCGAACCTATCGAACCTGGACATCGCCTAATAGGCATAATATCCGTTCAACAGTTAAATGGTAACCTATTCTTAATCCGAGCATAGCCTTGCGCTCGGGATGACATGGAGACCATTTTAGAATACAATGGGCCTCCAAATAGTGGCCCATGCACCACAACCCACCGCAGGAATGATGGGTGTCTTGAGAAAATTCCAGTGACAGAAAATTCTCAAAACTCCCTGCGATACCTATACCAATGGATCAACCACAACTAGGAGAATCTTTCATAACTGCACCGATCTCCAATTTGGCCGGGAAGTGGCCGGAAAACCATCAAACTGTTGACAATTATGGGGTTTTTAACCCTCTCTCTCAAACTTTCAAAATTAACCTAAACCAATTTCATAAACAGGTAGAGCAAGAAAAGTAAGTGAAGTTTCATACCTCACTCGTAGGATTTCATGGCTGGAGTCGCCGGAAACATCGAAAACCACCGACACTTCCAATTTTTCCAGCCCAAAATCCTTGGGTTTTTGAGGTGTGAAAAGGGCTAGGTTAGGTAGGGAAGTCAATACGAAACTTTTGGGACCAATTTCACCTGAAACGGATGGCGATGAAATCATTGGTCAAAATTTTGGGCTGTTATGTGCGACGAGAGAGAGAGAGAGAGAGAGAGAGAGAGAGAGAGATCGAAGAAGAATCTGAAAGTTTCTTATACCAAACTCGAACCGGAATCCCAATCTCCATCATCGTCAACTCGTCGTCGTCGTCTTCATCGCTACTGCTATCGAGGAGGGGAATAATGGAGGAGAGAGAGAGAGAGAGAGATAGGAGTGTTTTGGGGGTTGAATGGTTGCCACTGGTGGCCGAAGTTGGTCGTCCTGGCCTCTAAAATTATCGGTAATCGCTCAGTTGGTAAACTGTATGCTAAAAGTGATTTGGGTACAAAAATCATTTTTCTGAGTGTTTGGTAAACTATGGTGTAAAAGCGTTGTAGTTATGTACAATGGTTAAAATAGACATGATACTGAAAATAACTTTTTTATTTAACTATATGGTAAAGTAAAGATTTAATTTGAGTATATTTTTATTTTTTAAGAAACACACACACACACACACACACACGAGTTTTTCACTTAAGTATATTCATTGGCAATGTCTCTGATCTTCTTTCCACCCTCCCTTAGTATATAAATAAATAAAGGATAGAAAAAGCCTCAAATTCTTTGGATCGAGAACAGTTTTGCCTGTGTGTTCACACAGTTCGTAATACCTCACAAGTTAAAAAAAATGTACCTGAACAATTCTTACCAAGAAAATTAAAAACTAAGCGACCCAGGCAGTTCAACAATTCCTTCACCCACAATCACACAACTATATACTGCAGCATCCCTGCAACAAGTCTTTAACAAGCTTTAATCGGAATAAATGCATGGCCTCATTAGAAATTTGCGCCAAGTCTACATTAGAGCTAAGAAAGTCGCAATATTTGATGACAAACATCCCGTAGTCCCCCTTGAAAATAAGTAAGAAACCGTGAATCATTCCACAATTTGCAAATAACGTATGTAAATGTTTAGGTGGAAAGTTACTCACTCGCCAACTTGTTGGGGAGCATCCATTACATGATGAACTGGCCACTCACGTAATCGCAGAGGACAATCGCCAACATATCCAGCTTCTTGTAATAACAGAGGGATTAATTTCACAAGTGGCTGCACTGTGCTTACCAATGTTTGAGTCCTACACAAATTTGTTTTCGAATCATACACAAATATTTCACAACTTGTTAAATCTAAAACAAGTGACACCCAGTGCTTCTGCCTTACAAGGTTGTAGGGTTGAAAAACCTTCTTCACTGTAACCATTTTCACTAGAGCATTGCTATGGGTCCTGTCGTCCTTTCCCCCCATAAAGCTGCATATGCTTCAAATCTACTGCAACATACTTCTGCACAGCGGCATACCAGTTATGCATCAGTTCAGATACCAAATGAACCAAGTCAGCATGCATAATTATGAAAGATACATACCTGGAACATAGTATCTACTATCGTCCAGTTCGAACCCACCAAGCTTGCATACCTCTTGTACCGCTCCTATAGCAGATACAATCCTATGTCCATGTTCTACACCAAAATGTTGTTTCCAATATAAACCCAATAAATCTTATAATAGCAGTCATTTGGACACAATGCAAATACCATATTACAACATTAATACAACAACAATGAAGTTTTTATAATGAATTTCAAATTTTTTTTAATCTATAAGATTATTTACTTTTTATACTTTCACTAATGTCCTCTCACCAGCCAAACAAATATTAAGTTTCAGTTGCTCTACAATACTACTCACACTATGATCACATAAACATACAAAAATGATACCCATATCCATACTACTCACACTATTATCAACAGATTCAGTTACACATCCACACTATTATTGGTGGTAAAGGAAGATTGGATTGTTTATAGATGGTGGACGGTTTAGACTTAAGAGTATATTTTCCATAAAACATAAATGACATCCTCAAGTCACAACCATCCTTGGCATTGTAATAGTTTCCTACTGCACCTTTCTAGGAACTCTCTCTAGGCATCAAATCTAAAAGTTATTACCACATTTTCCAAACTACCATTAGTCCTAAAATACACATCCACCAAATCAAATATATAAACTATAAACTATAGTGTATACATACACTGCACTTGTGTCTCAAACTAGACAAACTAGATTTTCAATCATCCACAAAAGGTCATTAGATACAGAAATTCTTGAGAATGCACACATGCATGCTGGAGTGGATGCACAAACATATCTTTCTACAGAATGTGAAACATCTAAAAGTACACACACATATGAAATATCTAATATATATATATGGTACCTTGAGATATAAATGAGTTCCGAAATGATCAGTGGAAAAGGGATAAATGGACTCTAACCAGCTGGGCCTTGATTTCCTCCTGTATATTTTCCAAGCTAGATTTTAGCTGGTCAACAACGCTTCTCTATAGAAAAAAAAAAAGCAAATAAAAACTAGTTAGGATGAATTCATGGCACTATGAATGACCTTTTTAGGGAGAAATAGATGGTAGCATCACTATACAATGAAGTTAGCATAGTTGTCTTCATGCTAGGATACTAAAGGAGAACAAAAAGTAATGCAAAGATTTCAGGCGTGAGTAATTCATAAATCCATACTACTCACTGTTATCAACATATTCATATACAAAATTTGATACCCATATCGATACTGCTTACACTACAATCAACACATTAAGATGCTCATATGATACCCAAATCCATACTATTCGCACTATTATCAACACATTCAGATACATAATCTGATACCCAAATTCATACTACTCACCTATTAGCAAGATACAAAAATGATACCCATGTCCATAATACTCACCTATTAGCAAGAAACAAAAATGATAACCACACATTCAGATACATAATCTGATACCCAAATCCATACTACTCACCTATGAGCAAGATACAAAAATGATACCCATATACATACTACTCACATTATTATCAACACATTCAGATACAGAATCTGATACCCATGTCCACAATACTCACAATATGATCAACTACACATACCCATATCAATGCTACTCACACTATGATAAACACACCCATATCCATAATCTCCATTGCTTCTAATATTCTATTAGGGTTCTAAAACATCTGGTTTGTTAAGGGTTCTAAAAGTACAATTTAAAAAAAAAGATAGAATATAATCTTTTTATATAATAAAAAATTAGCGATAAAATTGATGAGAGGAAGAGTTACAACATGTCGGCAGATTAAATATAATCTTAAAGTTCTTAAATTTCGATTTCGTTGCAGTTCACTTACAACATAATTGGCTGATGATTCTGTTGGTGCAGAAAAGGGTACCCTGGGTTGGGTTGTCCTCCTCGTGCCTCGAGAGCCGGGTCTCGGTAACAAGACGCCTCATCTGGTCCTCTTGGATCCTCTCCTGGTTGGTGTGCCGGTTGGAGTGGAGGGGACAAGTTACAATCTTCTTTGTACAAAATTGAAAGTTGAATCAGGTTGAAATGACGGCGGAAAAACCTCCCGAACCTCGATCGAATTGCGAATACGGGCGTGCCACTCGGGAATAAGACCAGCCCAAAGAGACTTGGTATATGAGTTGTAGAGGGTGATCTGATGGGTTTGCGCTCCTTCTCTGGACTTCTTGATCAAACCATTGTACTTCGAGTGGGGTAATGGCTCGAATGAGTTCTTTTCTATGCCTCAATGAAGAGGACTTCAATATTCTTTCAATCGTACGTTTGTGGCTTGGAGGATACAAGTGGTACCTAGCCAAATAGAAAAACCAAGTTTGAGGTTAATGATCCCTTGAGTGGGTTCGAAAAACCTTGATTCGAGCCCATGATTTTGATCATTTCGGGCCTAAATATGAAGATTCGGGCTTAAAGAAACCCTAGCTTCGGACCTAAAAACCCTTTTATTCGGGCATGTCCAACAGTAAACAACAATATCACTTTTAAGTTAAGGACTTGAATTTAAAGCGCGGGAAATATAAAATTCAAGATAAATAAACAGTGATAATACATGCGAGTAATTTAAATTGCATTGAGAGCAAAGCCCCTGGAAAAGGAGATTTCTCTATCCCATCCAGGCATGATAGATAATTAAAGCAAAAACTAAAGATTTCTCCATTTAGCTTTGAAAAAGATAAATTATAGTAGTAAAAAACTCGATAACAAAGTGATTGGAGATTTCTCTATCTAATCTGTTACAAGTTTGAGCTGATTTTACAAGGTGGCTAGCCTGAATGTTTAAACAAAGATCATACCAAGAAGATGGCAGAGCATTAAAAGATAAATGCAGGAGTTGTCAACTGGTTATCTGAAGAGAATAGGTTGTTTTGAAGGCTTGAAGGTTTTTCAAGTTATAGACGTTGAGTCTGATTTTGGAGAGAGAGTCCTCGAGCGCTACTGTGGTGCTTCCATATTTATAGGCAAATATCTTCAGTAATGGCGGTATGGGAAAGAAACTTGGGTGTATGTCTGAACATTTTATCCTTGTGAGCTAGTCCCTGAATAAAATAACTAGGATATTTTGGATGAAGGTAGGTTCTGAGGGGATGGATCTGTGAGCTTCTTCAGTCTGAAAGAGTGGAAGATCGACGGCTTTTGCTTCTTTTCTGGTCGTCAGACGGCTGGCGTGCTTTCTGCTAAGAGACGCCAGTCACTTCGCTCTTAATTGTGATGAAACTCAATCCTGCTTTTACGTGAGTCATACCTGCCCAAACTCAACCACTTCTGACTTGGTGGGTCTGGTTTGGGATATTTTCAGAAAAAGGGAATGGGCCTCTTGACTTCTGAGCCCTAGGTGGAACGAGTTTTTACTTTTAAAGATAGAAAGGCCCTTTTATTCGGAGTTGGGCCTGGGTCTGTTGGGTAGAAGTTTAAAAGATACCAATTTTGGCATTTTACCAAATATGGTACAAACAGATTCTTTGAAAGATAAGAAGTCAATTTGGGAGCAGTTTAAAAATGCATATGTTGGGGCCGCTAATTTTGGACAAACCGCTTATGATTCTTTGATATCATAGGCAACACTCGATTAGGGAGGACAAAGGAAGGAATGTGCGACTGGAAAGGGTTTTGATATCAGAGGCAACACTCGATCTCGGAGACGTTGAGAAATGGAGTTAAGAGATTTTGGGTCTTAAGATTTTGCACAAATGAAAACAAATTTTTCTTTAATCTGGTTTTTGGGTGGAGTTATGACCTTTGGGGTATTGGTGTTGTCAGATTTTGGTGTTTGTAGTTATAATTCATAAAACAATTCAATGGCGGAAGGAAGGAGGAAAAAGGCGCGAGTGGCAAACGAGAAACTGCAGCATACTCGAATCTAGTGTGAGCTTGTGTTTTCTCCCTAACCGTTGAGATCACTTAAATGGCTGCAATAGAGCCCCAAATAGGGGTTTGCAAAAAGAAGTTCCCACCTGAGCCGTGTGCAGAAAGGTAATCAACTCGCTTAGGCCATCTCCAACCACAGTGGGATAAACCTAAAATTTGAGTTTTTAGCCTGAAAATCCTCTCCAACCTTGTATAGGAACGGGCTAAAAAAGCAATCCAAGCAAAATGACGGGCGCTATTCCGCTTATAGAATACTACCGTAGTATGGCCACGTGTTACATCTTGTACACGTGTTATAATATGGGTGGAAGACAGAGTTTATTTTCCCCCCTTTTAGGGAATAATATCTATAAATATCTACTAATATTATAACACGTGTACAAGATGTACCACGTGGCCATACTACGGTAGTATTTTATAATTTCTCCAACTTATCGACTAGATCCAAATTTGGTGGAGCCGAACAACATTAATTAATCCAAGCCATGTGCAGGTGGAGCCCACGTCAATGTTATATTACAATTCAACTCCACCCATCTCTATGGCTACCATTAAATGACCGTTGGTATCCAAAGGTTATTTTTGACTTGCAGATTTTGTTTTTTTGTTTTAATTCCAGCTTTTGCGCTTCTTTAAAAAAGAAAAATTACATCCAACTGACTATATTGATCTAACGGATAGGAAATACGAATGTTGGATTTTTTTTTTTAGGTTAAAATGTTTATAAAATTAAATCACGAATGTTGAAATAAAAAGAATGTCAAAAAAAATTAACGACAAGAAAAAATTAAAAAAATAGAGGTTAACCATTTTTAACCAATTTAATAAAACTGAGGACTCAAATTATTAGTCTGCATAGTTGGAGGAAAAAGTAGTTTGAGTCCTGGGCAATACATGCATAGTTGAATTTTAAAAGGTGAAAATTTGAGTTTAGCCCCAACATGGTTGGAGATGGCCTTAAGCGAGTCAAATATGAAATTATCTTTATAATCGGCCCACGTGGCATAACGTTATTCTAGGAGCATGTGAAAAACCTCGATTTTCCCCCTTTGACATTGAATTGAATGTGAAAGTTATCTACAATAAAAAGTATTGTTTTCTGAAAACACCCCTAACGTCTTTCCTTCACATTTCCTCATCGTCTAGTACTAAATCCAATAGAGATGCTGGGCGGTTCAATAATATTTTTAAGGCCCCGTTTTCATTTTCTTAAATAAATAAAAAAAAAACTCGTTCGGCATGTAGTTTTCATTTTCACTGGAATTCGTTTTCTGAAAGCAAATTCAAAATCACGTACAAAAACTGAAAACACCAAATTATCGTTTTCATTTTCTACCCATTGTATTAGTCTGATAGCTTTTTTTGTCTTTTTTTTTTGTTGGTCTAATTTTTCATTTTTTTCGTTTCACTTCATTATTTTATTTTGTTACACCATTGTATATTGATTATATGATAAAACCATCATATATTATTCAATTTCATATTTTTCCTTAAATATTTATTTTAAACTAAAGATAATAGAATTTATTATCTAGGTTTTTCTAACATTATAATTTTTTTAATTATATATTACTATTATCAAATTATACATTTTTCATTGTTTATAATAATTTTAGCCTTTATTTAAAATAATTTTTTAGAACAAAAAAAGAGCAAAAATATACTTGAAAAATAATCACAGATTATTATTCTCAAATTGTCATACCAGACACATTTTCATTGTTTTTATTTTCTGAATATGTTTTCTAATTAATCTACCAGGCCCATTTTTGAATCCTGAAAATGCAAATTCGTTTTCTTGTTTTCATTCTCAAAAAACATTCTTCGAAAACATTAGTGAACGGGGCTGTTCGATAACGTTTTCAAGGCCCCGTTTTCATTTTATGTTTTTATTTTCTACCAAAAACATATTTGGTATGTCGTTTTCATTTTCCCTAGAATTCGTTTACTAAAAACAAATTCAAACTTAAAAATACCAAATTATCGTTTTCATTTTTTTCCTAGTGTATTTGTCTGGTTGCTTTTTTTCTTCTTCTTTGTTTTCTTTTTCAGTTTTTTTTTGTTGGTCTGATTTCTTTTTGTTGTACTTCATTATTTTATTTTATTACACTAGTGTATATTAATTTTATGATAAAACTATCATATATTATTCAATTTCATATTTTTCTTAAAATATTTATTTTAAACTAAAGATAATAGAATTTATTATCTAGGTTTTTCTAACATTATAATTTTTTTAATTATATATTATTATTCTCAAATTATATTTTTTATTGTTTATAATAATTTTAGCCTTTATTTAAAATATTTTTTTATAACAAGAAATGAACAAAAATATACTTTAATTACCATGCTGGGTTGGATAGTTTGACTTTTCTCAATGTCCATTTTACTCCCAATAATATCTCTTGATTATCTCTTCTTATCAAATTTAAATAATAACAAAAACTTTCCCCATTTTTGTGAATTAATTACACATAAAAACTATCCTTATGTAGAGACTATCATATGTGAAATAATATCCCTCGTGAATTAATGACCCCCAATAAACTATCCTTATATACCTTATAAAAATAAAAATAAACAACTGATGCCACAGCAGACACTTACCAATAATACATTGATGCCACATCAGACACTTACCAATAATACAATCTCTGCATTTGACAAAGTGAATCCCATGACAACTTCCATTGCAGCTTGCCTCATGTAGCATGTATATATAATATGTGACTTTCGATTGGGAAGATTACTGTGAAGTTTTGGAGGGCTCCTTGATGAAAATCATGTCTCTATCTCTCTCTCCTTTTTTGTGTGGTTATTGTTGCATATGAATTTTGTGTTTTCAATCTATTTATTAGTGTAGTATTTTCACCCTATATTGTAGGTGTATTATAAGTGCTAAGTTTTTCACCTTTATTGTAGGTACGCTATGTGTTATAAGTGTACCTAAGTAGATACCAACTAGGTTAAAGTGTTTGTAGTCTACCTAACAAAGGGAAATACGTTTTGTGAGTATTAAGAGATATTGAAGATGGTCCTTGAATTGCTTAAATTGAAAACAAACGGTGGCTAATGGTAATCCTGTGAGAGAGGTTATTTAAATTCATTGGAGCCCCCTACTGTGGGCAGATCCAAATTGAATGTGGATGGAAGCTGCAAAACTATTTCTTGGAAGATCACTGCAAGTGGTCTAGTGAGGGACTCGGATGGTTCTTGGATATGTGGGTTTTCTGTTAATACTGGAATTGGAAATATTGTTGAGGCAGAGTTATGGAGTCTCCTTAAACGGTTGCAAATGGCGTGGAATAAGGGTAGTAGTTCCCTTGATGTTGAATGTGACTCTTTATCTGTTGTTTCTCTAATGCCCAAGGTTTCTGACCAATCCCACCCCGGTTTTTTGTCTAATTGAAGATTGCAAGTTGCTGCTAAACCGTGATTGGAGTTGCAAGATTTCTCATCTTTACAGGGAGCAAAACAGAACTGCTGACTAGCTAATTTGGGGTATGAATTACCTTTTGGGCTTCATAATTTTGAGTCACCTCCGAATTCTATTTCGAACATCTTATTGGACGATGTGCTAGGAAGGGCCCTTGAGAGGGCTGTAATATGTTAGTTTTTTCTTTTGAACTACAAATCCGGATGACTTCATGCTTAACTTCAACATGGAAACAACCAATATAGCTCATGAAGCTTCAGCAGTTGTTCTTCATACTTTTGATGCCTTGGAGCCAGATGTTTTGGATGCTCTTTCATCTATGCTTCCCCGTGTTAACACAGTTGGCCCTCTTCAATTGCATCTCAATCAGTTACCAGAACATCCTTTGAAAATGGGATACGGTCTATGGACTGAATGCCTCGAGTGGCTAAACATGAAGGCAAACTCAGTTGTCTATGTGAGTTTCGGTAGTATAGCAGTCATGACACTAGAACAGCTTGTGGAGTTTGGGCGGGGACTTGCAAATAGCAAGCTTCCATCTTTTGGGTAATTAGACCTGATCTAGTCATTGGAGAATCAGCTATTTTGCCGCCTGAGTATATAGCTGAAACGAAGGAAAGAAGTCTAATAGCTGGGTGGTGCCCACAAGAGCAAGTCCATAACCACCTATCGGTTGGAGGATTCCTAACACACAACGGTTGGAATTCAACGGTTGAGAGCCTTACTGCAGGAGTTCCCATGCTCTGTTGGCCATTCTTCCTAGAACAGCGAATGAACTGTTGCTACACCTGCCATGAATGGGGCAATGGGATGGACATCAACAGTGATGTCAAGAGAGACTGTAGAGAAGCTTGTTAGAGAGTTAATGGAGGGAGAGAAGGGTAAGAAGATGAAGAACAAAGCCATGGAGTGGAAAACACTGGCAGAGGAAGCCATCGGTGCACATGGTTCTTCGTCCACAAACTTAGACAATTTAGTGAATCAAATGGAATCAAGAAAAAGCTAGATGTTATCTGCATCCACAAGCTTAACCAGATAATGCATTGCAAGCCTAGAAGTTTTTGCAATGAACTGGCAACTTGTTTACCATATTCAGTTTTTGTTCAGCTACAAGTTTTAGATTGATCTTAGTGTTCCAATATCTGTTATGGTTTTAAGATATTAATTACTGAAATTTACAAGATAATATTGAATTTGAAGAATACCAACAAGAACAAAGAAACCAATTTTCTTACCCATGAAAATTGAGATGGGAACCAAACATTTTAGCAGTATAAAAAAAGGGTGATACTGTGACACAAAATGACAGAATTGAAGAGGCCACTAATTATGGGACGGCTTTAATTTTGAATGTAAATGAACCAAATTATCGTATAGCATCTTCCGTACTTAATCCTTACATCACCTAAAAACGAAAGTCTAAGTCTAAGTCTCTTTGTTGTAGACATGTGCTTAGTCAAGTTGGTTAGAGCGGATGTACTAATCCCCGTAATGTAGATTAGATTAAAGTAGATTATCGTTTGTATAAAAAATAAAATAAAAAGTCTAAGTCTCTTTGTCTTGATCAAGTAGTTTCCTTGTTGTCTTGATCAGCTGATTTTTCTTTGCACAGATATTTGTAGGCTGGTAAGGTTCCAAAAATCTTTGTTTCCCTTATACTAGTCCAAAAGTTGACTATCCATCAGTCAATGACGAACTTTTCGAAATACTTGACCAACTTGAGTGTATAAATTCAAAAAGATTGAATCATATTCTGTAGACTATTAGTGATGTAACAATTTCTATCATATATGTACATATATATGCTTATGATGCAGGTATTGAAATTGAAATGATATATATTTTTTGTTTTTCATATTCAGTGCAGAAGAAGAATGAGAATTGAACTCTTTGTGCGTCCCCATCAGTTTTGACCTGGTCACGGGCGGAGGGAAAAATCAGAGAGCGAAAACAGGCACTTTGAAAAGTAGCTCACTTTTGCTGTATATATAATCTGCATTTGCAAGCACTGCAATGCAAACACAAAAGCTAAGATGGGTTCCGAAGAAGTAGCTACTAAGCCACATGCTGTATGCATTCCACTTCCTCTTCAAAGCCATATAAAAGCAATGCTTAAATTTGCAAAGCTGCTCCACCATAGAGGTTTTCATATAACCTTTGTTAACACAGAGTTCAATCACAAGCGCTTTCTTAAATCTCTAGGATCCAATTCCCTTGATGGCTTGCCTGATTTTCGGTTTGAAGCCATCCCGGATGGCCTTCCACATTCAAATGAAGATAAATCACAAAATGGCACTTTGCTTTTTGAGTCCCTCAGAAAAAATTTCTTGGCTCCCTTTCATGCCCTCCTTGCAAAACTCAACAATGATGCCATAGAAACATCCAGCAATCCTCCAGTGACTTGCATAGTTTCAGATGGTTTTACATCCATGTTCACAATCATAGCTGCTGAAGAAATTGGAGTCCCTATAGTGTTGTTCTACACTATAGCTGCCTGCAGCTTCATGGGAGTTAAAAAACTTCGCGCTGTGGTCGAAAAAGGACTTGCTCCACTCAAAGGTGAAATATATAACTATTAATTGAAGCAATTGTTGTTTAACTTATGGTTAACTCTTAACTGCTTGTTTCGAAACATGCAAATGAAATGTTTCTTCAATTGAATTTCATTTGTACTATTGCAGATGAGAGCTGTTTCACAAATGGCTATCTGGACACCGTACTAGATTGGATCCCAGGAATGAGAGATATCCGTTTGAGGGATCTCCCGACCTTCTTGCGAACCACAAATCCGGATGACATCAAGCTTAACTTCTTGATGGAAGCAACCGATAGAGCTCATGAAGCTTCAGCAGTCGTTATTCATACTTTTGATGCCTTGGAGACAGATGTTTTGGATGCTCTCTCATCTATGCTTCCCCATGTGTACACCGTTGGCCCTCTTCAATTGCATCTCAATCAGATACCAGAACACCCTTTAAAAATGGGATACAGTCTATGGAAAGAAGAAACTGAATGCCTCGAGTGGCTAAACACCAAGGCACCAAACTCAGTTGTCTATGTGAATTTCGGTAGTATAGCAGTCATGACACCAGAACGGCTTCTGGAGTTTGGGTGGGGACTTGCAAATAGCAAGCTTCCATTCTTTTGGGTAATTAGACCTGATCTAGTCATTGGAGAATCCGCTATTTTGCCTCCTGAGTTTGTGGCTGAAACGAAGGAAAGAAGTCTAATAGCTGGGTGGTGCCCACAAGAGCAAGTCCTTAACCACCCATCAGTTGGAGGATTCCTAACACACAGCGGTTGGAATTCAACGGTTGAGAGCCTTACTGCAGGAGTTCCTATGCTCTGTTGGCCATTGTTCGCAGACCAGCAAATGGACTGTCGCTATACTTGCAATGAATGGGGCATTGGCATGGAGATCAGTAATGATGTCAAGAGGGATGAGGTAGAGAAGCTTGTCAAAGAGTTAATGGAGGGAGAGAAGGGTAAGAAGATGAAAAATAAGGTCATGGAGTGGAAGCAACTTGCAGAAGAAGCTACTGGTCCAAATGGTTCTTCATTCACAAACTTATACAATTTAGTGAATCAAGTGCTCTTGAGAAAAAGCTGAAGATGTCCGGTTCGGTCTTTTTGAGTTCAACTAAACATTTCTATTTGAGACTTACACCTTTAGGGCCCGTTCGTTTATGTTGTTGGGACCCCATTTTCATTTTCCGTTTCCGTTTTTCATTGAAAACGCGTTTGGTGCTCTGTTTTTGTAAAACGTAGAAATCAACTTCTGAAAACGAATCCAAACTTATGCACAAAAGTTGAAAACAACAAATTTTTGTTTTCTGTGAAAACAAAAAACATGAATTCAACTTCTGGGGTAGCTGTTGGCATTGCAATATCAAACACCTACACTAAGAGCAGCCCAACTGCACTAATTCTTCAAGGGCTTCTCTTATCAGCATCTGCTGGGATTCTCATTTACATGGCGCTTGTTGATCTTCTTGCTGCAGATTTCATAAACAATGCCAAAATGCTAGGCAATCCCAAGCTCCAACCATGGCAACAATGGCTCTTGTTGATCTTCTTTTAGGAGCATGTTTTAAGAAATGAAGGTTTTGGGCGGTGGGTGTGTAGGGGAGGGCTGTGGGGTTGTAGGTGAGGGAAGGAGTGTGAGATGGTGTGGATTGATGAGGGGGTGAGGATGTGGTTCAGAGAAGGGGGTTTTGGGTCAGAGAGAGAGAGAGAGAGGGAGAGAGATGGTGTCTGGCATGGGGGAGGGGATGGTGCAGTGGGGTTGGGTTTCTTTTTTCTTTTTTTATATATATAATTTTTTGTTTTTATCTGATTTTTTTAACTTTTAGCTTTTTTAGATTAATTAGAATGTTCATAACAGATTTATTTGATTTTTTTTTTCAATTCTGTAATTCCCTGAAAAATAACTTACATAGATGGATTATATGATGCATTTTTTACATAAGAATTTTATTATTTTTTTAGTTATTTTTTTTTAGAACACACATTAGCAAAAATACACTTGAAAAATAGCTCTCATATTATTATTCTCAAATCGTACAACTAGACACGTTTTCACTATTTTTATTTTCTAAATTTTTTTTCCAATTAATCTACCGCCCTTAAAATTTGAATGTTATTAAGAAAATATAATTAATTAAAAATTGATGTCACGGGGTCGGGATCACCACTTTGTTTTTGGGTCGGGGCCCATCCCATTTCTTCTTCTAAAATTCTGAAACTTCCGTCCTCCTCGTATGAGAATCTCCTTTATTATTTCGTGTTTTTTGCCCCAAAATGTCAAAACTCCCAAATATCACTATCTCCCTGCCCTCTTCACTTCCCTATTTTTTTTTCATCTTAAAAATATTTTATTTGATGATATCGAAAATGTGCAATGTAGCCATCATGAGGTCATAAGTTTGTACTTATCTAATGAAATAAATTTGAGAAATGGAGTGGATTTTATGTTCTATCCCTTTATGAAACTAACAGGCCGCACTCACTCGACGTTAGAGAATTGGTCATCCAACATTATTTTACAACTATTTTAGTATGAAACAGTGGCAAAGTCAGGAATTTAAGTGAGAGGGGGCACATTTTAAAATTCAAACTCTTTTCACTTTCTTTATTGTTACTTTTGTATAAATAACCTAACATTCGTTCATAATAAAAAAATATATGCAATGCAAAAGAAATTTAGACATGAAAATAAAACAGAAAACAAAGAAAAAAGGGGAAATTTAAGAATTTAAGAGGAATTTCATAACATTTGTATAATATTAATATAACTACATATCCATGCAACAATATTTGAGGAGGGTCACATGCCCTCCCTCGGCATGCATTGGCTCCGCCACTAATATGAAAGGAGCACTAAATGTTATCTTTTATTCTAGAGCGCATAATTCGAGCGGTAGAGAGCATTATACCTTTAGATCTACGATAAAAGTTCAACTCCTGCGTTGACTTAAAACTTGACTTTTCATTAAAAACATGAACATAGTTCTATTACGTTAATCAAAACATGTTATTTTATTTTATTTTTCACAGAATTTCCCTTTTTTATTAAACAACCCACTTTCAATTTTTTCTTATACTATCTAGCCCATGATCGCATTATGACATAATAGATGACATGCTCACAATAAGAAAATGTGTAATTAAAGTTGATTTGTTTTAAAATAAAATATTACTGTATTGTGGTAGAAATGACACGTAACAGGTGCTTTTTCTTATTCCCCTCCTCTTGTCAATGCACATGCAATGCGAGGAGGAATGAAGCCGTCTAATCGTCAATTTGTGGACAAAGTTGGTATAGTGTTAGTTATGGCTTATTGATGCTAGTGCCTTAAAAAATAAATATAATTTTTTTCTTAGCTGGATGTTAAAAAATAAATCTCAAACATCATACTAAAAAAAAGAAAACAGATAAGTGCATTAACCTATTGGCTGTCACTATGACTCATGTTGTCTATTCATGTACTCACAATTTTTCTTTCTTTTTCTTTAAATATTTTTACAAAATAAATAGTCCAAAAAAAGCCGTCTGATTTTTCAAAACAATGGTCCGCCCAACCCCAAGAGAAGCCGCATAAAATCTTAGAAACCGCTAAGCACATTTTCTTATGGTAGAAGGGTTCTCAAAATTTTCAAACACATCGTCGTGCCCCTCTAATTCGCCTTTGAGTAAATAAATTTTTTTAAAAAAATTAATTAGTCTTTGATTTAGATTCAGTGGTATATCTCCTTTTCGTTGGAGGAGGTCTCATGCTTGACTCACATAGATACAGGACGATATGCATTTGTGATGAGTCCAAAACATAATTCATTATGGTTAACTTCATTGTGATGGTGTAGCATTGTTGTGAATGTATTGGCTTGTTTTAAAAGTATCTTGTAAATATCATATGGTTTGTCAAAACAATTAAAAATTTAAGGCATATTTTTGATATACGAAAGTGTATTTGAGTCTCACTTTGCCCTTGAAACTCATTTGGTCGCACTTTACCCCATTTTTACATATACTTGCTTCACTTTACTCCATTTTTCATAAAATATTAATTCAAAATAAAAAATTCAATTTTAAAACCAAAAATCTAATTTTAATTTTTGAGAAAACAGAAGATTAAAACAAAAACAAAAAACTGCTTCCCTACCCCTGCCCCTACACAACCATCTCCCCCTTTGCCCGCGTCCTCATCTTCTCTCTCTCTGTGTTACTCGCGACCCAAACGTCAGCTCCCCTTCCTGACCCACTCTCTGCCCCCTCTCTCTTTGTTATATCTTCACTGCAAATGGTCCCTATGTGTTTTTTTTTCTCCCAAACTACCCAAACTTTACCTACGACCCAACACCCAGTCCCCATCCTTGACCCACTCTCTGGTCCTCTCCCCTCTCTCTATCTCTGTGCAAATCCCAAATCACCCCCACCCCCACCAACAACCTACCCCCGAGCCTTACCCATCTCTCAAACATTAGAAATATATTAATGTTTTTAATATTCAATATGATTTAAAATTAATTTTTTTAATTTTAATTAATATTTTGTGAAAATGGTATACAGTGAGACAAGTATGTGTGAAAATGGAGAAAAGTGGGACAAAATGAGTTTCAAGAGTATGTGAGACTCAAATACACTTTCACAGGTATATCAAAAAATAAACCAAAAATTTTAAAAGGTTTAAAATCTCCCATTCCTTGTGTCTTTTTGGACGAAATCTCACTCCTTCTCTTCAAAGATTTTATTCCTTACAGATATAGAAATAATACAGGGACATAGCTATCAAAGAAGAATAACACCACGAAACCCTAAGGCAATTTGGCTTTATTATTTTAAAAAAACCACAAGGCAAGGTCGTCTTAGGACACGTGTCAACTTTCTAGTAGGTGTTGTTAGGTAGGTCATCCCCAATGGGGGCTCTAAAGTGGGCTGCACCGCTATTGGGCTGCAATATATAGAAATCAAATCGAAAAAGTCATCCTTAGTAGTTGAATTTTGAGGCCTTAAATGATTGAGCCCCACCGGAGGAGAAATTATAGAATCACTATTGTAGTATGCCACACGATACATCTTGTGACGCGTGTTATAATATTAGTGGATATTTATAGATATTATTCCCTAAAAGGGAAAATAAACCTTAAAAGGGGAAAATAAACCCCGTCATTCACCCATATTATAACACATGCAAGATGTACTACGCGCCATACTACTAGTAGATTTTATAATTTTTCCCACCGGAGGTATACCTAGATTTATGTTCATGGTTGAAGCCCCTGAAACCGAATGGGGCCCACATGGAGAAAAAGTTGCCAATCCATGTGTGTTGTTGACTTGCCTTGTGACTGCAGCTCCTCATACTCTCTTCTTGACCAATGACTGCTCCTCTTTGTTTTATATTTTATTTAATGTGGCTAATGACAGGGGATAGCTAGATAGGGTTTGTGTTTGGGTTTTTGATAGCCTTTTTGACAGATGAGGCTTTGTTTTTTTTTTTTTTTTTCATATAAGCGCATAATTCGAGCTGTAGAGAGCATTATACCTTTAGATCTACGATAAAAGTTCAACCCCTGCATTAACTTAAAACTTGACTTTTCATTAAAAACATGAACATAGTTCTATTATGTTAATCAAAACATGTTTTTTTTTAAATTTTCACATAATTTCCTTTTTATTAAACAAACCACTTTCAATTTTTTCTTATACTATCTAGCCCATGATCGCATTATGACATAATAGATGACATGCTCACAATAAGAAAATGTGTAATTACTGTATTGTGGTAGAAATGACACGTAACAGGTGCTTTTTCTTATTCCTCTCCTTTTGTCAATGCACATGTAATGCGAGGATGAATGAAGCCGTCTAATCGTCAATTTGTGGACAAAGTTGGTACAGTGTTAGTGATGGCTTATTGATGCTGGTGCCTTAAAAAATAAATATAATTTTTTTCTTAGCTGGATGTTAAAAAATAAATCTCAAACATCATACTAAAAAAAAGAAAACAGATAAGAGCATTAACCTATTGGCTGTCACTATGATTCATGTTGTCAATTCATGTACTCACAATTTTTCTTTCTTTTTCTTTAAATATTTTTACAAAATAAATAGTCCAAAAAAAGCCGTCTGATTTTTCAAAACAATGGTCCGCCCAACCCCAAGAGAAGCCGCATAAAATCTTAGAAACCGCTAAGCACATTTTCTTATGGTAGAAGGGTTCTCAAAATTTTCAAACACATCATCGTGCCCCTCTAATTCGCCTTTGAGTAAATAATTTTTTTTTTAAAAAAAATTTAATTAGTCTTTGATTTAGATTTAGTGGTATATCTCCTTTTCGTTGGAGGAGGTATCATGTTTGACTCACATAGATACAAGACGATATGCATTTGTGATGAGTTCAAAACATAATTCATTATGGTTAGCTTCAGTGGCGGACGGATATGAGGACAAGAGGGGTCGCTTGACCCCATGAACTAGCCGAAAAAATGGCTATGGATAGCCTGTGGTGGTCTGAGCAGACCCCATGGCTTGCAGGAAGACGACCCCATGAGTGCACGCAAGGTGCTCGACGAAAGGCCACTGTGAAGATAGCCTTGGAGGTCCTCCCTTGGCCCCCATGGATGGCTGGAAAATAGCCTTGGGTGTATGGAGAAATTGGAGATGGAGGTCTAGGTTTTACAAGGGGAATGGCAGTTTGGTTTCGGAAGAAGAGATAAGAAGAGAGGATACGCTGATCATTTTTAATTTGTTAGTTCATGGCCAAAACGACGTCGTTTTGGTCCAGGCAGATTCAATTTTTTTTTTAAAATCGCTCGGCCCAAAACGACGCCGTTTTGAGCCAAGTTTTAATAACTAAAAAGAGAAGCAGAGGCATTCGAAGCCTCTGCATCAGATTTTCTTCCCTCCTCTAAAAAACCTAATTCCTAATTATTCTTATTTTCTCATCTTCTCAAACTCCTAATCTCCTAACTATTTTCTCTCATCTTCTCAATCTCAACCCTCTAATCCCCCAAAATTATTTTGTGTGTCACCACCTTTTCTCTGCCCTTGTATCGTGGAAGGAACACTCTAATTTCAAGTGAGTTTTTTTCCTTAATAATAAGAATGTTGATATAATATATAAGAAATAATTATGTTTGTACCGAAATTGATATATGGGGTGTTTATTGATTTTTTTATGTTGATTGGATTAGATTGATTTATTACATGAGTTTATTGATTTATTAGATGAGTTGATTTGAATAGATTTATTGGATGAGGTTATTTGAATTAATTTAGTAGATGAATTTATTTTGATGATAATTTGAATAGATATATTATTGATGACATGATTTTATTAATTGATATGTAGAATTATGGAACGATACTTTAAGAGGACATTACTGAGTAGTAGTTCCCATAATCCGAGTAGTTCAAGGCCGAATGAGTTAGATGAAGTGTTGGCTAATCTTCAGCAAACCCTGGTCTACGAACTAGAATGGTAGATTATAGTCCTAATATTCGAGATGAGGTCCGAAGAGCAAATATTAAAAAGGACCTTGTCAACCAAGAGGACATACATACGTTTTCAAAATATGAAAACTCATCGTGGACAATTGTAAGCTTGTATTGTTAGTTTCGCAATGAATTATGAATGAAAGTATTATCTTTATGTTTTTTAGTGTAATTTTATTCTTAAAAAAATTCTGACACTTTTACACTAAGACCCCATGACCTGACAATCCTGCGTCCGCCACTGGTTAGCTTCATTGTGATGGTGTAGCATTGTTGTGAATGTATTGGTTTGTTTTAAAAGTATCTTGTAAATATCATATGGTTTGTCAAAACAATTAAAAATTTAAGGCATATTTTTTATATACGAAAGTGTATTTGAGTCTCACTTTGCCCTTGAAACTCATTTTGTCTCACTTTACCCCATTTTTACATATACTTGCTTCACTTTACCCCCATTTTCATAAAATATTAATTCAAAATAAAAAATTCAATTTTAAAACCAAAAATCTAATTTTAATTTTTGAGAAAACAGAAGATTAAAACAAAAACAAAAAACTGCTTCCCTACCCCTGCCCCTACACCACCATCTTCCCCTCTGCCCGCGTCCTCATCTTCTCTCTCTCTCTGTTACTCGAGACCCAAACGTCAGCTCCCCTTCCTGACCCACTCTCTGGCCCCCTCTCTCTTTGTTATATCTTCACTCTGCAAATGGTCCCTATGTTTTTTTTTTTCTCCCAAACTACCCAAACCACCCCCACCCCCAAACTTTACCTACGACCCAACACCCAGTCCCCATCCTTGACCCACTCTCTAGTCCGCTCCCCTTTCTCTATCTCTGTGCAAATCCCAAATCACCCCCACCCCCACCAACAACCTACCCCGAGCCTTACCCATCTCTCAAACATTAGAAATATATTAATGTTTTTAATATTCAATATGATTTAAAATTAATTTTTTTAATTTTAATTAATATTTTGTGAAAATGGTATACAGTGAGACAAGTATGTGTGAAAATGAGGTAAAGTAGGACAAAATGAGTTTCAAGAGTATGTGAGACTCAAATACACTTTCACAGGTATATCAAAAAATAAACCAAAAATTTTAAAAAGTTTAAAATCTCCCATTCCTTGTGTCTTTTTGGACGAAATCTCATTCCTTCTCTTCAAAGATTTTTATTCCTTATAGATATAGAAATAATACAGGGACAGAGCTATCAAAGAAGAATAACACCACGAAACCCTAAGGCAATTTGGCTTTATTATTTTTTTTAAAAAAAACCACAAGGCAAGGTCGTCTCGGGACACGTGTCAACTTTCTAGTAGGTGTTGTTAGGTAGGTCATCCCCAATGGGGGCTCTAAAGTGGGCTGCACCGCTATTGGGCTGCAATATATAGAAATCAAATCGAAAAAGTTGCCAATCCATGTGTGTTGTTGACTTGCCTTGTGACTGCAGCTCCTCATACTCTCTTCTTGACCAATGACTGCTTCTCTTTGTTTTATATTTTATTTAATGTGACTAATGACAGGGGATGGCTAGATAGGGTTTGTGTTTGGGTTTTGTGATAGCCTTTTGACGGATGAGGCTTTGTTTTTTTTTTTTCATAGAAAAGATTTTCAAATCTTGCCCAAATTTTTATTTTTATTTTTTGAAAAGTTCAAAAAAAAAACTAACATTCTATAATATACATTAAAGAAAAATAATTTTTTTTAAAAAAAATAACACGTATATAAAATTATATCGAATATAGAGCTCCTGATATAGAGTCATTTCTGTTATGAGAATGATTTCTTTAGAATTCCAAAGATTCAATCGGGGCTCTAAATGAAACTCTATAAACCTTTTTTAGATCCCCAACCATTGGGTATGGGCTTATAACAGGCTGTCATGTGATCAAACAATGTAGGATATTTGAAAAAGGAATGGGTATGAAATGAAACCTTTACAACATCGATGTTTGATAATCTTAACATAGGTATCGAGTCAAAATCCGCACTTCTGTGCACAAGACTATCACCACGCTAGTTGCGCGGTTGAAAACACAAAGGTGTCTTTCTTTTAAAGGCTTGCTTTAATCTGTACACATGGATCCAATGATTACATGGTGTTAGTAATCGTAAAGAAAATCGATCATGATTAAATATTACTTGTCGGAACAACTGTAAAAAGTTATTTCCAAAAAGAATATCAACTCGTATCATAAAAATAAATCGGAGGAGTTTTAATTAAAAAATTTCCAATAATAATTTTTGCCTCTGGCACTCCTTTGGTTAATCTTATGTATCTATTTGATATATCTCTTCCTCCTATTTGAGGTAATTGTTGGTTATAAGTATCAGGAAAACAGCTAGGGTTGCTTAAACAAGTTCCTGCTCCTGTACCTATATAAGCTGCAAAATATTCGGCTTTAAACTCGTTATAGGTTAAACCTATGGGTATATAAATTGAATATCTACTTGTCATTTTGAAATTCTAATGACGTGCTGATCTATATAAAAGGTTAAATCATTTGAAGAAGTTTTCCATGGTTTTACCTTCTCAAAGAAATTTGATCCTAATAAAATTTCTTTGTTAAGTGAATTATCTAATAAGGAATCGATTTGTATATTATGTATTCCAAATCTTATTTTAACGGTTACTGATCTTTCATCACTGTTTTTGTCAAACAAAGTGACTATCTTAGGATCTATATAACTTTTAATCATATTTATGCTGAATATAATATCTATAGGAGTCCATTCATAGATATTCCAATATTCTGCTTCAATCTTAAAGCTTTTATCTATGTTTGAACTTATGCTAATCTTTGAAGAGCTTCCTGAATCTATGCTTCTTCTAGAGGTGCTTCGACTAAAGAATCTGTCCATTGTAATGAAACGGTTCGTCTGATCCTAGCAACATTGGTTTGTCACAGGTATCTAGCGAAAATTCTCTATTAATATCAATTGGAAATTGTTCAAGTCTAAAAATTTGACCTAAATCTTGGAACATGCTTGGTAATGAAATATATTCGTTATCTTTAAAACACTCTAAATGATGGGTATTACTCAGAGCATACGATATCTGATAGGTAATAGAATAAGGCCTATTGCCTTCTCTCATGAACTCTTTTCTTTCAAAATCTTGAAGTAAAGTTAACACTCTATTAAACTGTCTGTCATTAAAGTGATAACTAAACTTGGGATGTATCGTGAAAATTAACTTCTGGTATTTTAAATTTCCTTTTAAAATTCCCAAAGTCGCCTCCTGCTTGTTTATAATTCTATTATCTAGAATTGCAAGTAGGGGTGGGCATAAAAACCGTCGAACCGGAAAACCGAACCAAGCCGAATCGAAAAAAATCTAAAAAAATTGGTTGACTAAAAAAGTCAACAAACTAGAACCGGACCGGACCGATTCCAACAGATTTCGGTTTCGATTCACACCTTATCAAATCGGACTGACCGAACCGAACCGGTTGTGTATTATTTCTTTTTTTTTTTACAAAATTTTTAAATCCAATGCTATATTTTTCATCTCATAACTAATATTTTCTCAAGCCCAACTTCAAAACATCACTCTTTTTAGGCACAATCTCTCTCTTTGCATAAAATTGAATTATTTGTTAATTTTCAAGCCCAAAAATAAAATTTTAGTTAGAATTTGTATAAAAATAATATTTTGAATAATAATAATAATAATCCGGTTCAAAATCGAAAAACCAAAAACGGACCGAATCACTACGGATTCAAAATTTTTTTCCCTAAAACCGACCGAACCGAACCGGTTAAATAAGTTGGTTCCGGCCCGATTTAAAGTAAAACCGGACCGAACCGGACCGTGCCCACCCCTAATTGCAAGTGTTATAGGAGTATCTAATCCTTCTCTAAAGGTTGATTGGATAATAATCTGTATGGCTCCTATATGAATCCATCCTATAGTATCTCTGACTTCTTTAGAAGTTTTTGAATATGCTCCATAATCTCTCTTTTTCTAATAAGGGTATTTCTACTTTATTAGATGTATATCTATTATATAGGGCTTTTTCTCGTAGACTTACACTATAATACATATGATGTTTTCTTTTAAAGAGCCCGAAAATTCTATAAGTTTCTATAAATCTTGTTTTTTCTTTTATATCATGAACATCCTTTTGAATCTTCTGGTATAACTTTCTATCTATTAAAGCTGACTGAGAAAATTCTCCTATTAAATCGCTCATACATTGGTTGATCACACCCCCTGAAGAGGTATCTAAAGAATTAGATAACTCTTTAGTAGTCATCGGAATCTGTATCCGAATTTAATTCAAATAAGGTTTTGTCAGGAGACAAATTATCAAATTGATTTATTTGTATAAAATCATTATTAGCAATCATTTCTTCTATGTCTGGGTCGACTAAAATCAATTTTCCTGAAAACTTATTAGGGCATTCATTAGCATAATGTCCTATCTGATTGCAAGCATAACAACGACAATCTTTGAGATCCTTAGATTTCTTACTCGTTTTCTTAGGATTTCTTTTATATACCGGTTTTCTATAAAATCGTTTTTTAGAACTAGTTGGTTTTTTATAAAACCAAGGTTTTCTTTTTCGGAAAAATCTCTTTGGCTTATATGGCCTCTTTTTCCTGGTAAACTTTGGTAAACTACCAAAAGTTGTTGGTAGGCTATCGCTTTTACAGTATGAGAGTGTTTCCTTTTGTTTTATTAATCTTTTTGACTTTTTTACCATCACTAACTGGTTACACCATTTACTCAATTGTTCTTTAAGGTATGAAATTCTTCTACCTAGAGTATCTCTAGTAGAGATTGGATAATCTTTTAAAAGGTTTGATCCCCATGGATAAGGTATCTTACTGAAAAATAAATCTAAATACACAATATTACCAATGGCCTCTGGACAATGATAATAATATGTAGTGAATGCACAGATATATTGATCTAGTGCGCACATATCATTTAACTCAAGTCTTAATAAAGCATCTCTATATTTAATCTTTGTTAACTCATCTTAAAGGTTTATGTATCCTTCTCCTAAAAATTCATGTTTAAATCCTAGAACAAATCTGCTTATGATCGTGCCTCTATCCGTGCCTGAGATAATGACACTTTTATCTCCTTCAGTTTGCGCTTTCCAATGTCTGGCAGCGCTCCCTAGTAAAGTCATTTCTATAAATCTTATGGCATCTTGTAACGCCCATTTATTAATACTTATGGCCACTCTTACAGAGGTTTCCCATTGATCTATTGTAGATTCTATATCATTTTGACAATCAAAATTTAAATATGTTCCAAAAGGGTTAATCCCTTCTGCTTTCATCTTGTTAGCAGGGGTTTCTTCTGCATTTTTCAAATTACTATATATTAATCCTGCTCCTTGAGTAGGGTTGGCATTTTTCTGACGCTGATAATGAACATCATCTTCGCCATTATCGTCATCTTCTTCGGTCTAGGGGTACGAAGAGGATCTTCTTCTAAAGCGTTAAGCCTTAATTGGCTTAAAAGATTAGTGAAATCATTAATCTCGTCTTCACACAAATCTTCTAGTTTATACTGATCCATCTTTTCTCTTATTTAGAAAAGAAGTATCACTAAAGTTAGCACTACAAAAATTTGGGTTTAAACCTTCTCTGCCTATAGTAGAAAAGGTATTTTCGGTTAAGCTTAAAAGTTGCTTAATCTCTTCAATTATCTTACCATAATATTGAATGGTTTTCTGAATCTCTTTCAGGTCTCTTTCTATCTTATTTCCACCTGGTTCTAATTCAGAATATTTATCCATCATGGCAAGCGGTATGGTGCTGATCCATTAAATCTTCTAATCTTTCCAAATGATTTTCTAGTTGTTGTATTATTAATAGATGATTGTTAATACGGGTTCTAACTATCTCAATGGTTACTATAGGTATGTGACTATCAATTCGGAGTTTACTTAATCTATATCGATAATAGTCTCTCAGATCTTCCAAATCTTGTATCTCAACTTTAACTCTGCTCATATGCGAATCCAAAAGGATGCAATATAAACATTGAGTTGATTGCTTACATCTAATAAATCGTTTGTAGCAAAGTAATCAATACTACTATTCATCATGAAATATTTAAATTTCTAAGTCATGCTTCATTTACTTGATGATTTAAATCAATCACAGAGGGAAAGGAAGGTTCAGTTTCTTGTACTAATTCCTGCATTAAAGCATGTAACATATTATTCACATCGTTTATTTGATCTTTAATTTTTACTATGCGAACATGCAATGATAATATCTTTCTAATTAAATCAGTTTTTTGCTTACTATCCATATCTATAATTCTTTTAAAGCACTAGGCTATGATACCAATTTGAGCGCACAGCATTAAAACTAGATATTTTGAAAGAAAGTGATGCTTATGGAATGATATTTATCTTTGTAAAAAGTAAAACCGACTTAAGTCATGAGTGGTGATATATAAAGTGATGTCCGCAGTGTGGTTGTAGGATGGTGTGGTGAATCGGAGATATCAAATTTTAATTAATTATATTTTTTAATAACATTAGAATTTTATGATAGAAAAGTTAAAGGTGTAAGTTTTTTTTCCCTCTATTTAAGTCTCAAATAGAAATGTTTAGTTGCACTCAAAAAGAGCCATGAAGAAATATTAATATGGCTGCTCTCCTCCATTGAATTATCCCCTGAAGCTTTCTTCTCAAGCTCAATTTCTGTATGCAGGTACAATTCCAACTCTCTCTTCTCTATGCTAACTGTTTGTTTCACTTTTCATGGAGATTCTTAGACTGAGAATTCTCTACCTTTTTGTATTTTGCTCACAAATCTTCACTCTTTCGCTCTTCCTTTTGGTGTCTTTGTGTGTGTATGTTGAGTGGATTTTCAACATGTATCCTGCCAAGAAGTTTGCACCCCAGAGCTCTGAGGACCTAGCATACGTTGGGGATGTCAGTGGTGGTCCTTTAGTGAAAAGCCCAACACTTCTGGGGAAAGTGGCAAGCAATGCCTGCAGTTGAGGAATTCCTCAAATAAGTTTATTTGAGGGGCAGTATTGTAGGGCCCACCATATATTGTATTTCACTAATTCAAACTTTCTATTTTGTAGATATTTATTCAAAGTTCATCTCTATAAAAAATTACTTGAATCCGATACTAGTTGACCACTCAATTTATTGAAATTTAGTACTTTCTTGAAACATCGTGTTCATTGATTTTGTAGGACACAATTAGATATCTAAACGGTTTCCGATTTGTCTAATTTTTTGTAATGATGATCTATGAATGAAGACTTAAAAATAGAAAGTTTTGATTGTTGGAAAAAAATCGTATGGCACAAAAATGAACTTGAAAAACTAGAAGGAGAACTTGAAAACCTAAAGAGCGTCCCTCAATAGAGGGGGAATATATAATAAGAATAATAATATTATTATTATTATTATTATTATTCATGTTCACTACTACAAAAATGGAAAAAGGCGACCGAGAAAACCACGGCCGGTAGTCAAAATACCGACGTTGAGTTTATAAAGACGGTAAAATGAAAACCGACGTGTTTAAGTAAAAAACACCTAAAATATGTAATTCAGATTGGGCATTTCAAAAATACGACGCAACCAAATAAAAAGCGTCGTCTTATTAAACAGCGTTTGTTCCCGGTTAAACTCTTACACAAAAACAACGGCGGCAAAGATGTACGAAAAGCAGACGCGTCAAAGTTGGACGACGGTTTAACAAAATAAACTGCTTACTTCCCATATAAGCTGAAAGTGTAAGAAAAGAATATTAATAATTATTAATTACCATGGCGTAGATTTATAATTTACAACGTGTAATATTTCTAATCCACGTCGGTTTATTTATCCACAAACACGTTAATAATTATTACCACGTCATTTATTTAAATATAACGTCGTTAAAACAATAATCCACGCCGGTTTATTTATATAAAGCGCCGTTAATATTTATTACCACGACGCTTTATTTAAATATAACGTCGTGAAAATATTTCTAATCCACAGAGAAGATATTGAAACGACGCGGTTTTCTATTTTGTTTTTGTCAAATATGCCCTTGGCAAACGCGTTCGAATCCCTATGGCGCTTTGTCTAAACGAGTTCGAATCCCTATGGAAAATCAAACGCGTCAACGAACAATAAAATTTTCGCTCAAACCGATAAAATATTTCACCTTCCGGACCTTTCGAGTTTTCCTTCCATAGCATGCGGATGATCGATTTCGTTCCATAGCAGCATTTCTCAATTTTCCTTCCGTAGCAATTACTCCGAAGCTTTCAAGTTCCTTCCGCTCCTCCTTGTCAAACAAAACAAACTTTCTTTGCAAGGCAAAGGTATATTTCTAACTCTATCATTTTTGTCTAAATCATTTTAAGATTTTTTTATTCAAAATCATTTCAAGTTTTATTTTCCAATTACTTTTGAAAGTGTCCACGACGGCCAGTTTGGTCTTTTTCACGCGCTTTTAATGAACTGACCACGTCGGTTTTTTACGAGAATAATACAAACCGACGTAATAAAGATTAAACGTCTTTTTTAAATATAACTGTCGTTTTATTTTAAATACCACGACGGTTGTAATTAAAACGCGGCGTGAATTATAAAACCGACGTCAAAATTATATTAGACGCCGGTTTTTTTATTGTTTACGTCGTTTTATTTAAATCACCACGCCGCTTTACTACTCTGTTTTATTTGATATACCACGACGATCATTTTTATATAACGCCGCTCTTAAATTAATATTACGCCGGATTTTTTTATTGGGCTTTCCTTTCCGGTTCCACTTTTCCAATGTCGTCGAAGACGCTCAACCAAGGCAGCCAACTCATCAAGATATTTTAGTCCAAATTCTGTACCGCTTGCCCGTGAAACCTCTGCGATTCGATTCAGTTCCGGTTTCGAAACGGTGGTATTCTATCATACTCTCCGACACACAGTTTGCTCAAGCTCAATTCAAGCTAGCCTCCGAACGCAAAAACCCTTTACCAAGAGGCTCTTCATCTCCACCGACAATCAAATCCGATCATTGGATTCCGAACAGCGTCGTTCCTAGATTGTTCACTCAAAAACCACACCTTCTTCCCTTATTCCAAGCTATTGGGCTCTGTAATGGTATGCTATTAGTAAATGTTGCTGGTGATTGTCGAACTCATAAGTTGTTTCTCACGGAACCCATCAACCAGATTCGTCGCTAATTGCCTAACCCAAAAATTTGTGTTTGTGGCGGAAACTACTGAATATGATGAATTTGGATTTGGCCATGGTCTAGGTTATGTGTCATCCACGACTACAAAATTTTCATAGCTGGAGTTGTTACTAACAAGTGGTTTGTGGAGATGTTCTCTGCCAAATTGAACACTTGAAAATCATTGAATTCCCCGCCACCACTCATTGTCCTTTTTCATAAGCATCACCATTGGCTTAGGGGTCCTTACGAATGAAGCAATCGCATTGGCTCCGGCCTACAACTTTGATCCTGATGAAGAGCTACCCATATTTGCTTTTGATCCGACAAAGGAGGAGTTCAGGAAGTTCTATGCCCTCCTTTAAATGGCAATGGTGATGACGATGACAATGATGTTAAAAGTACGGCGTTTAATGTAGTTTCCGTGGAGATAGTGTAGAATGCTTATGTTTTTCATTTACCAGAGACGTGGTGGTCATGAGTTGATAGAATTTTGGGTTATGAAGGAATATGGGGTGCGTGAGTCATGGAATGTGCTCTTTATATTTCACACAAATGTTTTATCTAAATGGTTGGTCGGCAATTTGAGTGGTAATGATGTCGTTTTCATTACGGAAGGTGGCACAATTTTATTCAAGTTGAGGCACATGTTGGTGAGGATTGAATGCCACGGAGATCGGAAGTTGGTTTGCAATAGACCTTATAACGTTACTGATGGGGATAGGTTTGAGGTGATCGGTCACGATGAAACTCGCTTTAGGCACCAAATTAGTTTTATAGAGGTTTTACGATGTTTTGTAACCTAATTATATAGAATTCTGCTTTAATCACTTTATATATGATATGAACTCTGTTTTAATCACTTTATTATATGATCACAATATAATTTATATCATCAACTAATTATATAGAGTAATATTTTATAATAAATGTATTTTGTGTGTTGCTTTGCATGTATCACTTTAATCACATTTTAATAATTTATATATGATATGAACTCTGTTTTAATCACTTTATTAAATGATCACAATATAATTTATATAATCAACTAATTATATAGAGTATTTTATAAGAAATGTATTTTGTGTGTTGCTTTGCATGTATCAACTTAAGTTGGCAAAATGACCAAATATGAAACCAATTGAGATTTTAACAAAACAACGCGTCATAAATACAATCAGCACGGTAATTTATTAGAAACAGACGTCATAAATACAATAAACGACGGTTGATAAAATACGAACGTTGTAACTTTAAACAACGGCGGTTCTTAAAAATTTAAAGACATAAAAACGCGATAATTTTAAGAAAAGCGGCAGATTGTGACAAACAACGTCTCTCTATAAAGGAGCGTTGTAAGTAATTATTGATGTCTTTATTGTCCTCCCCATCGACGCGTCTTAAGGTTAAATAAACACATCGGTAAATATGATGGCGATATTTTTCTTCTTACGGACGTGGAAATTTAATCATACCACGTCGGGTTATTACTTCATACCGAGGTTAAAACAAAATTTAATTCAATTTAAATCATAATATTCATAATAACTTTTAAAAAAATTCCAAAAATACAATCGGAAACCATTATGGAATCATTGAGATATTTTCTTCCCACTAAGGCTTATAAAAATATATTTGAGTCATAAAATTTAAAAATGAAATTCAAAGAACAAAAATTATTGATAAATCACAAAATCTCTTATAGTTACATAAAATGTTCATATATATGTGGCTTGTGTCATCCATTGGTGTGATAAATTCAAATATATTAATTACTACTTTTAGCAATCTAATTTAGAAGAAACCAGCCTAAACCCTTTTTGTATTATTTTAGTATTTTTTCATTTAATGAAATTTATAATTTAGTATTTAGGGTTTAGTGTTTCGTGTTTAGGGTTTAAGGTTTAGGGTATATTGAAACGACGCCGGTTTTCTATTTTGTTTCATTTCGATTCCATCCTTGGGCTAACGTTGAATCCCAAAGAACACCAAAACCTGAATATTCTTATTAATTTTTAATTTGTCCGTGATGGTTTTAGCGTCGTGAAAATGTTTAACTACGTCATTATTTAATATACTAACCGGCCGTGTTAAATGCAGACATTTTATTTGAATTAGACGCCCTTTTATTAATTAGTGACGTAGAAAAATGAAACTACGGGCAAGTATAAATATAATAACGGTCGATAATTGTTACACTTTAACGTCGGTTATTTTTGTTCGTCGATCTTTAAAAGCCGCTATCTGAAATTTTGACGTTGACCTAAAATTTTCAATTTTCGCTGTCTTAAATATTGGCTCTCTCTCTTCAACTCTAATTCTAACTTGTGCTCTCCACTGTCGAATCCAAGTTTATCTCGAAAACCATTTTCGTAATCCATCGGATCTCGCGTACACTGTAAGTTCGAACCCTAATATCACAAGCTTGTTGTTCATTGAATAATATTCCTTTCGCTCTATGTCTTAAATATTTGGCTCTCTCTCTTCAACTCTAATTCTAAGTTGTGCTCTCCAAATTAAGTGAATCCAAGTTTGCCTCGAAAACCATTTTCAGAATCTACTTGACTCTCACGGCACTGTAAGTTCAAACCCTAATCTCACAAGCTTGTTGTTCATTGAATGATATTCCTTTATGGGTTCTTGGCACAAACTTAATCTGACTTTGCTGCTTCGAAATCATTGAAAAATTCGTTGGATCCGATCCTTATGGGTTTTAGATATATGTTTTGCTGCGTCCTTTAAATCTTAAGATATGTGTTCTTAATCACTCTCTTCGTGATGGGTCTTAATATTTGCATGCTTTTTATATGGGTCTTTATTAATATTTGGTTAACATTTGTTCTTCAAAATGGAATGGTAATTTGAGATTTATTCTCTTTTCATACGACGACGGTTTTTTATTAAAATCGTCGATACGTATTCGATTATAAGGCGGTTGTTCTTTAATACCGTCGTATGAAATTTGATGGCTGGTGTCATAACCCTTCGCTGTATTTTGTTGCATAAGACTTCGATTATTGAAAAACCGTCTGTAATTGTAAAATATGTTGTTTTATGTAAAACCGTCAATTCGAACTTATATTGCTTGCTATAATCTGCTATTGTGTTGGTCCAAGTTCATTTTAGTGGAATGCATCTTTGTTGTGTTAAAATGATTAGGTCTTAATTTTGTCTAGTGTTCGTTAATGTATAGGGGTAGAGAATTGGTCTCGTTCTTTAATCTCTTACTAAAACTTGCTTTTTTATATTTAAAATCTTGGTTACTTCCTTCTTTTGTTCGATTTCGGTGACACACCATATGAGTCAGTTATAAGTGTACAAAGGGAAGAGAGTAATTGCATCCAAGGGAGAAGCAGATACAAAGTGATGAAGTTCGGATAGAATGCAGAGGAAAATTGGTGATGATGAATGTATAGCTCTATATACATATGGAGAACTTGATTTAAAGGATAATTAGGTATAAGAATTTTGGTGTACTCTAGAGTACTTTCATTTTTTAGATTTTATTTTGTTCTATTGTACTCTTGATATTCTATTTATGAAAGAAATAATTTTTGAGTATATATATGTATGGCTTGGGTAATAGCATATTTGAGTATATATTTATGATAACATTGGAAACAAGAAAACAAAAGAAGCAAAATGTAAAATTACTACGTCAGCTTTACAGTTAATAACCCTCGTTTTAAAGCTAATAGACAACGCGTCTTTGGATATAATAAACAACGTCTTTGGATATAATAAACGACGGCGTCTTTGGATAAAATACGACGTTTTATAATAAAAATGCACGTCTTTAAATATAATAGACGTCCCTGTATGTTTGACATTCTGAGTGGTTCATTTATGTGCTGGAGGTAACAATGAAATTTTTGACTTGTAAAGCCTTTGAGCGGCACTAATTTTATGAAAGCGGCGTCTAAGGTTGTCGATTTTCCTTTTTATGAAGTTTTATTTGTATTAGAGCGTCGGTTTTATTAAAAGAAATGACGTAGTATTCTTAACAACGTCGGTTATTAACCGTCGTGGTTTTATACATGAATAGATGTCGGTCGATTTCACGACGGTTTTGTATGACCCTAGACGGTGGTGGATTCCCATCGCCTATTTCGATTTTTGTAGTAGTGGTTGTTGCTTTGAATTAAGCAACTAACACAATACAATTCCCTTTCACTCTAGTCAAAATCATATACTTTTCGAAAGGAACAAACGCAATCTTACCCCCATCAACTATACCTAAAGCTACCAAATTTGAAACGACAAATATTTCAAATTTAATATATATAACTAACGACACATGCGTTAGCTAAATTGAATCGTCGTAAATTAATATGTTGAATATGTTTTATGCAAAATCAATAATTCTTTTGAGTAGCTTCTATCTTTCTCTCTTTTCCTTCAAGAAACATTTGGAGTTTATAACCATCAACTTTTGGGGTTATCGTTGTTTCAAGCAAGTAGAATTTATTGCATGAGTATTATGAGGATTATTTGAATAAGTTATTGAAACAAATCTTACATATGAAGAAATTCCAAATTTAGAATATCGAAGTGGAGTCACAAGTAGCACATCTGAGTCTATAAAAGAAAAATACTTCTGTGTATGGGCTAGCACAATGTTGGAATTATATTGGGAAAGACCCACGTTACGTTGTTCATGATGCCTCATGCAAAAACTGTATCAGTAGAGCAAGCCTACAACTTGGAAAGTTTTGCCCTTTCAATCGAGGAGCTATAATTTGGCTCATAGGTTGCCTCTTAAAATACACAGATTCAAAGTTCTTTGGTAGAGTTGACACAAATAACATGATTGATGTGATAAGTTCAAAAGTTAATGATAATGGCAAAATCTTTCAAAATAAAGTTCATGTGTTGCTCACCCGATTAAGTTCTAAAGCTGTTAATCAAACGTTGTATGCTAACGGGAAGCTGAAATTACCAAACGGGAAATCCATTTTTGGTACGGTTGAATGTACTAAGGATCTTTCTGAAGTAAATTGTAAGGATTCTCTTGATGTTGCAATAATTGAACTTCAAAATCGTAGTTATAGAAAGAGAGGTGGACGTGTTATTTATGACAGCTATCTTGTAAGATTTGAATTTTACGAATTTTACTATTAATGCATTTGTTTTGTGGAATGTACTCTTTGAGGAGAAATTATCGAATGGTACGGTATCACAACAACGTGGTGATACATCCACTTAGAATTTGCCACGTGTATTTTTTAAAAGATAATTTATACTGTTTTTCCAACTAGACATTGGGTTCTAAATTAAAAGTGAAAAAAAATTGTGCCACAGGCACAGCCTTCCACCTATATCTAGTTCGTAGTCCCCTCCGTTGTGTCTTCCCTCCCACCTCTGTCCAGTTCACAATCCCCCTCTTCCGCGCCTCCCTCCCTGTTTGTATTCCTTTCCCCAATCCTTCAGTCTCCTCATCTAGGTTGCCTTCATCTTCCTCAAAACCTCCATATCCAAGTTCTCTTTATCCAATTTTGCTCTCAATCCCACATGGCCTTGACAAGAGAAGATCCGAGAAACGCATTTGGACCCCATGGCTTGTGATGATAAAAGCCAACTATTAAATAAAGTGATTCTCAGAGAGAGAGATGAAGGAAAATAGGGGGAGAGGCGGCAGCAAGAGGGTAAAGGCACTGCAGGCTGCAATCGTCTTCTTCCTTTTTGTTTTAATTTTGTTCTAAAGAGTAAAATTGAAACCTAATGTATAGCTGGAAAATAGTTTAAATTTTCTTTTTAAAAAAGACACATGTCAATATATGAGTGGAAGTATCACCGGCTGACGTGATGATACTGTACCATTCTATAATTTCTCCTCTTTGAGAACGTAAATTCTAAGTTATGGGATTAAGATATACAATCATGGAGTTTGGAAATACTGATTATGGTAATTAAAAATTAATTGTTTTCCTTTGATTGTGGAGTCCGACTCCCAGCTGGCTATGGAGCTTAAATGCGCCTTGTTGTGATCCTCTTCATCCTTTATTTAGCCTCATCTCTAGCTCCAAAGCTATTATGAATGGTGGAGTGTGCCGAATTCAACATTTTTTTCGAGAAAGTAATTATGTTGCTAATATGCTTGCTACTATCAGAGTCGCCAAGCCTTTGGGTATTCATATTTGGGATTAGACGTTGCAAACGGGTCGTTTTAAAGGGTTTTGAGTCGTGTTCGTGTTAACCCATTAAGTTAACGGGTTGACACGGGTTGACATGACACGACCCGTTAACTTAATGGGTGAAAAATATCAGACCCAAACTGACCCATTACAATTTGCGAATAACCCGCAAGACCCGTTAAGAATAAACATAAGAAAAAAAACTATCGCCTAACACTAACTTTTCTTCCTCCAAACCCTAACTTCTCTTCCCTCTTTCCCTCTTCATTTCAATCTCTCCCTCCCCCTTCAAAACCTTCTCTCTCTCTCTCTCTCTCTCTCTCTCTCTCTCTCTCTCTCTCTCTCTCTCTCGCATCACCACTTTCACAGTCGCTCTCAATTTTTTCCGAAGGCCAAAACATGTCGGAAATACCAATTTTTCAACGAAAAACGTTGTTTTGGGGACATATGGCAGTCAGATGGCATCGGAAAAGGTGAATTTCCGACGAGCTATTGGAAACGTTTTTATTTCCGACAAGGGATGTGTGTTGTAAATATTGCGACGTCGTTGAAAACTAATTTTGCAAACAATTACAGTTTAGTATTTCCAATATTCCAACATTGTTAGAAATAATTCGAAGTTAGTTAGAAATGTTTCTTAAACAACGAGCTTTTTTTGTTTCTGACCACACTTTTTGACAACAAATCTCGTCTGAAATACTATTTCCGGCGACTAAATGTATTTCTGACAATATTTATTCATCTGAAATAGACATTTTCAATAGCAAAATTGCATCAGAAAAGAAATTTTTTTTTTATATTGGAAATAATGCGTAGGATCTATTTATGAGGAACATAGGTCATCGGAAATGTTTACGACGCTATAGACCGGTCGGAAATAATGAAATTTGTCATCGAAAGTATACAATTACGATGGGAATGTGGTGTTGTAAATAAAATCAATATTCTTGGAAATAACTCATAAGTTATATTTCCAATCAACATAGATTGTCGGAAAATGCTTTTTTATGATGAACAAGGATGTCAAAAATAGAGAAATTTGTCATTGGAACTGTCATAAATAGAATAATTATTCTCATAAATATTATATTTTCATAATAAAATATATAAATAATATTTCCAATCAGAAACTTTTTTTATAATACTTCATATAAACTCATATATGTCTTCAACTTCAAAAAATTGAAAATAATTTCGTCACTAAGATAAGCATCGGAACAGCTTCCAACATTGCCCTGGTATAACAACAACAAAAAACAAAGAATTATAATAAGACTTGAATGAACTTGATAATAGGAGTAACAAATACAATTAAGAAGTAATATATATAACAAAAGCTATACCACATTAGGTGATTGCCTTGCGCTGTGAGCAGAATTTTGTGGGTTATTGTTAATCAACATTTGAACTTGTTGTTGTAAAGTGCTCAATTGATCTTTCACATCTTTTAATTCCTCTTTCAAATGCTCATGATTTTCTTCCAATTCCACGCACCTACGCTTATTGTAGTTTTGGCTAGTTGATGAGTAGTATGTATCTTTAGCTTTGACGCCACCGCCTAAGCCAAGAACACGACCATGACTAGGGGCAATCACCTCCCTATATATATCCCAATCATTGACATCAAGGTTTTCCTGTTCAACAGCAGTCTTTTTGTTTTCCATTTTTTCCTGTAGTGAAATTATAAACATATGTTTCATATATAGACACAATATCATGCCAATGGAAAAATATGAAGATGGATATTGAAGTGGAAACCATACATGAAGTTCCTTCCCCTTTTCGCTTGGCCAATTTTCTCCTTCTCCATTCTTACCCTTACTTATATGAAATTTTTTGAAACAATCGATTGGACTAGGTTCAATTCTAGTTCGATGAGGCTGTTAACAAGAAAACATGAATATGGTAAGACAAATAAATTCAGACATCCAAGTTCCCTTAAAAACAAGTGACATAAGCTCTAATCATGATACCTAGGGCAATCACCAACTTCACAATCATAGCTTCAACAATGAAAATAGTTGTAGACCTTTACATATACATGTCTTACATAAAATATTCAATTGTTTACCTCATCTTTTTGGTATTTCGCCATTGGATCTGAACCTGTCGTATGCATTATTGTTGATATCTCTCGATTAGATTTATTTCTTTTACTTTGATCCTGCAAATATAATTCAAAGTGTTTTGATTATGGCTCACCATTGATGGAGGAGAAGATAGGGAAAACAAGTTGCATCAAGAAGTGCAACAACAGAGGAAAGAATGCAATTGACAAACAGTCAGTTGGAAATTGCAAACGAATAATGCAATTGACAAACAGTCAGTAGGAAATTGCAAATGACAAACGCAATTGACAAATAGTCAGTAGGAAATTGTAAACGAAAAATCTTTGTGTTCTTTATTACTTGTCTATTTTCTGGTTGTGTGAGTTTTGATTCATCTTAAACACTTGTGTGTGCTTGTCATAAATCCATTGAGAACAAGGTCTTGGAGTGTTTAATTGCACAACACAAAGTAGATGTCATCAAATAGATGCTTATTGCAAACGATGTAAAAAATAATAACCCACCACAAATCATAGCATTGCGTGAATAATAATGGTAACTTAATAATCACGTATGAAATGGCTAAAACATCTTATTTAAATAAACTTTTACCTGCCACTCAGGCTTTAACCATTCATCAACCATTGCAATCCATATTGCAGGATCAGGTACATTCTCTGGGTGGTTTGCATATCTCTGACCAATGCTTTTGTATTTTTGAAAAATTGGCCTTCTCAAGTTCCACATCCAATTAGCAAATTTTTTTTTTAAAATATGTCCAATGAATGCAACCTTCAATTCTTCCTCAGAACATGTGTAAGTATATGTAGCTTCCATGAAACGCTCAAATAATAGATCCACCTGAGTCTCTGGATAATCAGAAAATTTTACCCATGCTCCTTTAATCTCTTGCTTGAATAGTACACGTATATTCCGTGCAGCTTCTGTGGTTATAATGCTGGAGGAAATTGAAATCATTAAAGTACTTTATATGCCATAAATAAACTAATAAGTGATATTTAATTAAGCTACACTTGTCCAAATCTAAGAAATAACGAGAATAACTTTTGGAAAAAGATACTATATTTCTTCCAATTGTGAGTCTTTCCAAACCCAGCTATTGTTTGCTTTGTTCCATGCTTATCATGGGTTATTTTTCTTAATTCATTAAGTTCATTTATCATATCAATGCCTAATGGCCTAGTTGGAGCAACCCTCTTCTCTTTTGTATTATCAAATTGCACCCTCTGATTACGCCATGGGTGATTTAATTGTAAGAAACGTCACCATGGGTGATTTAATCGTAAGAAACGTCAATGGCTCATATAACATTGCTTGGAGCCATGACATAAACTAAGATGTGATGTATTGGACCCACAACATGGGCAAGCCAATTTTCCTTGTGTTCTCCAACCTAACATATAAGCATATGCAGGAAAGTCATTGATAGTCCACATGATTGTAGCTTGCATTTGAAAATTATGCTTCTTAGATATATCATATGTTTCAACGTCAATTTCCCATAAGTCTTTCAATAGCCTCATGTATACATCAATATCTTGACCATGGCCCCTTTTTCCTGGTATAAGTAAAGACATGAAGACATAAGGCTCTTTCATCAACATCCATGGAGGAAGGTTGTATGGGAATAGACGGATTGGCCATAAGCCATACTTCACACTCATATTGCCAAATGGGTTGAATCCATCAGTTGTCAAACCAAGTCGTACACTGCACAACTCATTACCAAAAGACTCATGTATTATATCAAGAGATTTCCAAGCTTCAGAATCTACTGGGTGCCTTAACAAGTCATCTTTCACACGTTCCTCATAATGTCATCTCATATCTGTAGCTATCTTATAAGACATATATAATCTTTGAAGCCATGAGGTTAGTGGAAAATAACGCAAAATCTTCCAGTGAACCTTTTACCTTTCTCTTTCCCACCCCGTCCTTGTGACTTCCATCGTGAAAGCTTACATGTAGGACATTGAGATAAATTTGCATGCTCCTTATAATAGATTGCACAATCATTCTTATACGCGTCAATCTTCTCATAATGATGGCCTAGATCTTTAACAATCTTCTTTGCACCACACTTGGTTGTATGAAATGTTTTTTTCAACACTTCCAACAACATGTTAAAAGATTTGTTGCTCCAATTATTGTTGCACTTGATATGCATCAAGGTAACAACAAAAGACAAGTTGGAGTAAGTCTCACAACCCGGGTACAATGGCTCTTCCGCCTCTTCTAACAATTTGTAAAACTTTCCTGCATCTCCATTTGGGTCTTCCTGAAAAACTCTTTCTATTAAACCATGCATGTGTTGACTGCACAAAATCTCAAGGCCTAGTGCTCCGAACCGAGGGGATATGCGTCAACACAAGTCCTCCTTCCTTGTGTTGAATGAGTGTGCGCGGACGTGCCAGTACGGTCTACCGTGCATTCGAATATGATGTGGATGGTGAGTGGATGGGTGGAGTGGGCCTATTTGGATTTCACTTCGCCCAAAGCGATTGTGGCCGTCAAGTTCACGACCTAAGCTACTAGGCCGTTAGTTAGGGTTGATGGTGGAAAGTGGTCGTGGATTTGGATGGTTCTCCAGCGCCTCGCTAGATTGCGAAGGCTGTTTGATATACGTAAACTCCAACATTGATCCAAACCAAATACATAAACAGGTAGAGCACGAAGAGTAGATGAAGTTTCATACCTCTTTCGACGAATTTGGTGGCCAGAGTCGCCGAAAAACTCATCGAAAAGTTCAAACTACCAGAATTTCCAGTCATTCTAGCTACAAATTCTTGAGTTTTCAAGCTACGAAATGGGTAAGGATGCATAGAGGAGGAAGAGACTTGAATTTTGACACCAAAATCGCCGGCAACCGTGGCCGGACGGTGTCATTCCACCTCCAAAGTTGTCGCCTCTGTTTTTTGCAGAGAGATATCTTGAGAGAGAAAATCACGGGAAGAAAAAGATAGTCACGGGGGAGAGAGAGAAAAGAGAGAAATAAATTTTAAAAAAATCTGATTTTTATAATCTTTTTCAAAAAAAAAAAAACTATTCCGTCCTTTCCGTTTTCATATCGATTTTCTCTCATTTGAACTTGGAATTGGGCATGCCGCCTGTCTACGAACTCGTATCGTCGTGCTCTATGCAATGGTGCCTCTCGATTCCCCAAAATCATTCCCAAGCAAAAAATTGATTAAAATGCCTCTTAGCTCAAGGGTAAAGTTGTAACTTCACATCAACTTCAATAATTTCTTCCACAAAAATAATGAAACCAAATATTATTTTTGAGGTCATTACATTGCTCTCCCTCGAGATGCTTTGGGCCTAATTCTCGCTAACTCAGAAAAATGGGCAATGAAGGCTTGATTCACCAATCTATGGCAATCCAAGAATCAACAAGCCAGGACAAGCCTTCCTACTGAAAAAGACCCCAACAAGAGTCATTTGGTCATAGACCAAGGTCCATGTTGTAGCTCTAAACCCTAAACCCCATACTCAAGGATGCATAGTGTTTGAGCAAATTTCCTCCGGGAGAATATTCACGGATTGTTCCTTTTGATCCCTTCCTTCGTCTCTCTCAATCCCTGCAAAACAATACGGAGTAAATAGACCACACCCGGGGAGTGTTGGCTAAAGACCCTCCGATGCCTAAGTCAGTTAAATGATCCTAAAAAACATGTGAAGATAACTGAAAGGTAGGAGGTCTTTTTCTCAAGGGGAGAACCGGTTGGCCGGAGCCGTGTGTGTAGGCCGGAGCCTTGTGTGAGAGAGAGAGAGAGAGAGAGAGAGAGAGAGAGAGAGAGAGAGAGAGAGAGAGAGAGAGAGGTGCAGCAATGGGGTGTTTTTGCAGAGTTTCGGGAGCTCAAAAAGAATTACCTCATGCCTTGTGTGTAGCCTTGTATTTATTGACCCTTTAGTGGCTAGGATTTTGGGAAAAAATAATCCTTGTGTGGAAACGAATTATTTTTCCCTAATTTGGAGAGATTTCAATCAATTAATCAAATCCCCAATTGATGGCAAGAATCCCTAATTTAATCAAATAATCCCCAAACATATGGAATTAATTATTTGACCTAGGGTTTGATCTTCTTGTCCACATGGCGCGTTGTAATTGGCCAGCTAAATATTTGCTTCCACACATAGACCAAGGTCCACGTTGTAGCTCCAGTTAGCTAGACCGTCAACACTTCATTCTTCTCCTTGTATGTATGAAGAATAGAGCAGCTATCAAATTGGTCCATCATAGCGCAGCATCGAAGTATCAGTGAGGCAAGAGAATGGTAGACAAACAAGTATGGTTTCTGCACGAGCTGGACAACTGTGTCAGCATCCATTTCAACAATGAGCTCTCTAATACCCTTATCAATAGCCAACTGCAGCCCAAAAAACAACCCCCAGACTTCAGCTTCAAGAACAGGGCCGGCCCTGGCCCAGAGCGACCAGGGCTACGGTTCGAGCCCAAAATTGATGGGGGCACAATTTAACAATTATTAAATGGCATGTCAGCACAAATCTCTTTTTGAGATTCTCTAGAAAATTTATTTCAAATATAAATATAAATTATATATTATGTAATATAATATTCCAAAGAAAAGGAAACTATAAATATAGGATTATGAAAAGAAAGAATCCTCAGCAAGAAAAAAAAAAAAGAAAAAGAAACGAACTGACTTTCTTCTCTTTGCAAACAAAAGCTTTCAAAGAAAAGATGCTCAAAATTCAAGTTTTATTGTTCTGTGTTCATTAGTTTTATTGTTATTGTTTGTATTGTGTTAATTATGTTAAAAAAAAAATCCGTGTTGTGTGTGTGAGTTTAGTATATTATCGCCCATTTCAATAGGAAAAGTCCTCAAAAAAAAAAAAATGTTTCCTAAGAACCAATTTTCTAGAAATCTCAAAAGACAAAGAAAGAAAAAGGAAGAAGAAATTGCTCAAAGTTTGGGCTTTTATCCCACTGAGTTTTCTCCGAATAAGGTTTTAATGAGGCCCCAAAGTGTTCTTTATCTTTTGTAAACTCTTATAAAGTTAATGAATTTAATTAGTTGATAAGAAATTGTAAGTCTAGTGTTTAATTTGTCTGAAGGACACACTCTAGAAATTTGCCCCGGGCCTTAAAAAACTAAGGACCGGCCCTGTTCAAGAATCTGGCCTTTCCCTAAATTGACAGAGAAACTACTAACCCGATCACCCCTCGAGTTCCTGATAACACCACCAGCGCCAATGCAGCCAGAAGAGCTTCTTCTAGACCCATCCACGTTCAATTGGAATTGACCATCACTGGGAGGTTCCCAAGCAAGGAAAACCTGGACTTTTTCAGATTCTTTAGTGGTTGCACGGGCTGCCTGCATCCATTCTGTAGCAGCAGTTAGAATAGTTTTAACTGAAAAATATAACGGCTCCTCCATTTCCATAAGAACCAACAAATAAACACAAAAATAATAAACCACTGGATTCCATCAGTCCTTTTAGCTTTAGACAGTAAATTCGATCAAGGCCAAGGATGAATATCCATAATATAGAATTTAGTTTAATAGTTATGCCCATTTAATTTATAAAAGGTATTAGAGGTTGGCATCTTGTTGGCTTTGTTTTTTATTTTTATATGTGACAATAACAAAGTTACAAACTAAAATTAATTCCAATACTCATTAAGTAAACATGCTGTTAGTGGATTTTCATTTCCATAGCCAGAAGTGAGAACAAACACAGCAGAAAATACTAAGCAATCGCAATATGTATTAACATGGAAATCGGCAACAATGTATATGTTATGTACATTGCAATTATAATTACAAATACAACCCCCTCTCCAATTTCTCTGTTTTGTACTTGTCCGGATAGACTAACAATGACAAGAGACATTATTGAATCACATCCTTTGTAAAACAAATATTCCTCCATTCCCATCCAAATCTCAATTTCAGGAAACAAGAAAAATAAAACAGGAGCTACCCCTTTTACACCACTTGATTTGGATTCCTCAGTAGCCAAATAAGTATGTTCTGAAACTGATATAATAAAGAATCTCTGAAATATTGTTTCATACAAGCAAACAACAACATTATCTTCCCGAGGCTCGTTTACCTGCAGGCATAGGCAGCCCAAGCTCCGTACATTGTTCTTCATCTGGTTGTAAACTCTTTGGGATTGCACCGAAAATCCTTCGTGTTGCTTCAAAACCAGAAGCCACATTATGCACATATGCCGATGCACCCTCCATGCTACTCGACAGCCCCAATGAGGTTGACATAAAGTTCTTTGTAGGACTTTTTGACAGTTTCCTTGTAAATTCCTGGTCTAGCTCAGTAACCCTTAAAAACCGTTCTGTGGCAGCCTCCCATGAAAGCTCATGCCTCTGTGCATCAGTCAACTGGGCAGGCTCTTCAGCAAGTGCATGCCGTGTGAGCTTAACAAACCCATCACCATTGTCATATGTTCGGCAAGTTGGGAACTGCTTGAAGAATTCATTTGAGGGGTGATTGGCACATACAACAATTTTACCCATTGCCAATGCTTCTGCCGTGGTTGTGCAAACCACGTCTGTGGTGCTTGGATTGAGAAACACTTTATAACTGAAAGAAATACAAGGGTAATATGTAAAAATTCAAACCATGCTGACCCCTTCTATGAAAGCGGGGTGTATTTGGAAGGAGAAGGGTTCAAACGGGTAACAAAATTGCCCTTGAGCTCACTGATAATAACCACGAGACTAATTAAATTTCCAAACCACTTTTTTCCTTGGAATACGTACATTGCTATTATAATTAGAAATCATTGCATCTACATGTGAGTCAAAAATCAGAAATCAATGTTCAAAGGAGAGCCATCCTATATTTTCATCCAAAAAATTAAAAGATAGGTCAAGACTCAAGTCAGACCAGCTTTCAATAGAATCATTTGGATGTGCAGTGCAATGTTGGTCAATTAATTCTTTCTTTTTAAGAATGTCATCAAAATTATAGACTATTAATTTGATCTTATCAGGAGGTTGGCCAGATAAGTAGAAAGCTTACTCATGAAATAAAAGATCAGCATGGTCACGCCCAGGGTGGACTCTAACAGCCAGTTCCAATCTTTTAGCAGTTTCCTGAACTTGATCAGAGTCCTCCCCAGTTCCATATAAATCGACCTCAAGTCCAGTTAATTCCTTTTGATGATCACGAAGAAGCTCAAGTAGCTCCTTGTAGCCTTTGCTCCACACCATCTTCCCAATGTAGTAGGCACCTTTGGTGAAGGCCTGGATTCCATTTTGTTGTTGCTCTAGCTTTTTCTTGCCTATCTCAAGAAACTTGGGGTTGACTCCATGAACATTGCAAATTATGGATTTAGGATAATCCTGGGTGGCAGCAGATAATCTGATTACCTACAGTAAATCACGAGGACAATAATATAAGTCATTCATATCTCCCCAAATTTCCACTTCTAAATAAAATTGTTATAGAATATCAATTTCTAATAATATAAGCCATTCTTGTAACCAAAACAATATATAAGCCATTCATCTCTCTCTCTCTCTCTCTCTCTCTCTCACACACACATGGCCTGCACTCATATGTCTCCAAATTATACAAAATGTCATTGCTATTAATCATGAGCAGAGTTATCTAAAGGATCCAACAAACTACCGCCACAACTGTGCTGTCATACAGCTAACAAGTCCAAGAGTAAATTTCACCAAGTCTTATAAAAAATCTAGAACAGGCTAGATAAAATAAATTATGGAAAGAAAAAGCGTAACTGCCCAAAAACTGCCATATCAAGAAACTATCATTTATCCAGATGTACCTTGTGACAATATATACTGACAACCCAATTATTAACATATTTGAGAAGAAATGCTTGCATTCTTCCATTCTTCTCCCTTCTCACATATTCCAAATAATTTGTGTGCACAATTCCTACAACAAGTCGAAATTTAATTTTCCATCTATTCCCATGATGATACCATGTAAGGTGCTCTGGCTCCTCAAGGATGGCAATATCTGCCGTTTCATCAGGGATTCTTTCCGAAATATCTCCAACGGCAAGAATGCTCCTTTTATCTAAAGAAAACTGCAACAGAAGTGACAATATAAGTTGATACTACGATATAAGGTATGGAAAGAAGAAAAGCAGCTATCCTTGATGGTGCCAAAAGCAAGAAAAAGGAGAATATTGCATAGGGAACAGGGGAAGATGAGTCAACCTGGATGTCCACCAGGTTGACTGGGCATCCAGATTATAATTTGTTAAACTCATAATTTATTGGAATGTAAAGAACGGGAAAGTCCCTAACGGACAAAAATAAATAAATACAATTTGTGATTCTTAAAACATAAGGAGTTTCAATAATAAGAAAAATTGGTCAGCTACACAGCCTACCATGAAAAAGGCAAAAGCATCCATGCTTTTTTGGTGTTACGTAGATTACTACTGTTTGATTCCCTTGATATTATAAAACTCTCAACCAGCAAGTAAAATGGATTTGTGCATGTACAATGGTAATTGAAATAAATTAGTGGGTATATTTACCTTTCCAGGATAAAAAAGTATACTAAACTCAGATTTGAATCCAGTCCTCTCATCAACCCATTGACGGACATAAGTCTCCTGCTCTGCTGGTGAGCTGAACGTGATGTTGTTGGGATATACTAATTTTTGGTCTTTCAATGATAACCAAGGAATTACCAAAGTAACGATTCTCTCCCCGTCTTTTGCAAGATAGGCTGCACGAAATAGAGGGTTGACTGCAGTTCCAGTCATCCATGGAAGGCTTGCAGTAGTGAATATCGCAATTTGCCGCTTCTTATCCATCCAATCATAAGGTACGCATGTAAAAACCAATCAGCTCTGTATACGACTACAGTGCTCTCTTACAATTTGGACAACACAGATTGGGGATAAATAACCAAGTGTAAACTGCATTAAGGAATAAATATGAAGCATCACTGACAGTGTATAACGAACTATGAAAGTTGTCACACATTAAAAATAAAAGCAGCCCAAGTAATTCAACCACAGTTCGTATTAAATGAACACATAAACAATAATAATGCCATGGATGGAAGTATAATTTGTGGGACATTTTTCTGCGCATTCAATTTTTCAGACTTATACATAGTTCTACGATTCTTTTGCAAGCAAAAGGGACAATTAAACATGGCTTATGATTATAATTTACAGTTCATACTTCATATTACAAATACAGAAAATTTGCATATACAGAATTAGATTTCCCCAAAAAAAAAAAGAATCAAGTGGACAGAAGTAATTAAACCCATTTCCACTTTTTATTTTTCAATAATTTCCTCCAGATTGATAAAATTACAAAAAAAATCCACCATACTCCCAAGCTTTTGAGATCGAATACATGTAAAAGCTATCTGAATACACCAAATCCTTTTCAATTTAGAATATGAAATTCGAGAAACGTAATCGAAGCAACCTAATTAACTCGACAGCGCTCAGACAGATACAGAATTCTGATTAAAAAACAGAATTCTGATTAAAAAAAGAGCACATAGAATTAAGCAAAAAAGAAACAAATATCATGACGCAAATAGTTTCTGTACCTTACAAATTTTCCGAAGAAAAAAAGGAAGAAGTGAAGCTCAGAATCTGAAAAGCAGGCAGAGACGAGACACAGAGAGAGAGAGAGAGAGAATGAAAGATGGTTGGTTGCGTTGAGTGGAGGAGAAGGAATGAACTTTCGCTTGGGCGGATGGTTGCTTATACGACGTCGTCGAATAATACCAGTTTCACACGTTAAAGCGCTCACTCTTCTTGGTCTTGGTGGTCAGTTGGTGCGGACGCAGCGTTAACTGCGAAGGCCGTTGACGTTAACATCCTTTTTTTTGTGGTTGGTGACGTTAACGTCCTTCAACCTCGTGGAATTGAACGTTCGGTACCCTTTTTTTATATTCCGACCATATTTTGTTTGTAAAAAAAAGAGACTTCCAATTTTATATTAATTTTAACAGCTGCAAGGTGTGTTTGTTTTGCTCCGGGGAATACAAAACTCGTTTTTGGAATTGGTTTTTTTATAAAAAAATTTTCTTACTTAGGCCTTATGAGTGTACAACCATTGTTTTATATTTAGTAATAAGTAACTTTATTTTTCTAATCATGTTCAAGATATAAAGATTTGACGTTAAGTAGGCAATGACCATTTAATCTAGTAATAATTTGTTTTCGATTGATTGGAGGAGACTCGAAGTTTGCAAAAACTTCAAATTTTATCAACGAGAGTTTGCTCTACTGTAATTCTATACAAGAAAGTTTGTTCTATTGTGTATTATAGACAATAGTTTGTTATGTTGTTGAATAAAAAGAAAATAATTTGAGATAGTTAAGAAGTTATATAATCTCACTCCTCCATTAGATATGGTGTTGAGTTAAATAATTTTTTAATATACCGTTAACATAAAATCCTTCATGTTTAGTGGGTGGGACTGGATTTGACTATTTCAATTAAAATGGACAAGAGTCATGGTCGTTGTTTGATGTGATGAAACTGGACTTATTAAAATGGAAAACGAAACAATTTCACACCTCTATAAGTGGGACTTATAAGAACTGGTTTGGATTCAACTCTAATCCAATCTAATTCAATTCAAGTTGGGTCACCAAACGAAGGCTTAATGAAGCCATACTTTGTTTTATCTATATATAAATAGATATAGTTATATTTATATCTATGCTACTATTAGAAAAGACATCAATTAAGTTAGAAACTTGAGATGAGAAAACATTTTCTTGTCAATTGTGGGAAGTATATACATGGCAATATCTTGTTTTTAAAGGGAAACCATTTTATCATCTTCTAATAATTACTTCAAAAAGTAAGAGATTAGTAAGCTAAAGGATGATAAGGGCATTTCCATGTTACCCACCCAATTTCCAACCAATTGCAAACGTATGAGATCACAAACAAGATAGATGAACGCAACCAAGCGTGTGAAAGAAATCCAAATCCATTTCCAGTGAAAAAAAGCAACAGACAAACACAGCGTAAGGAGGACTGGTTGTTAGGCTGATGCTTTTATTAACACCCAAACCACGTCTTAAAATTACAGAAAACCCCCACAAAAATTCCCGCATAAAAGCCGCTATTAAATCCCCAGATTTTTCGAACCAAAAAAAAAAAAAAAACTTTCCCCAGATTTTCGTACCGGGATCTCTGAACATCGAAAGTTTTCCAGGTAATAATTCCTTTTCCCTTTTTTTTTCCCCACCAATTTTACTTCTTTATGTCTCCACTGTATGCTGCTTTACGTCTGGGTCTTGATTTTTTGATTCGGTTTTATGGGTATCTGGGAGCTTGCTTTTATATTCACCGTCTTGTTTGCTTTCCGAGAAAACCCACGGAAAATGAAACGCTTTCATTCTTGCTGTTGTTTGGTTCACGGGAAAATTTGATACTTAGCTGAAAGTCCGATAGATTCGTATTCATTCGAGTTGTAATCAAGCTAATGACTTTAAGCAGTGGAAGCTTGAATGTTGCTTTTAGCCTAGGGAAAAGTGCATGCTTGATCTGAGAGTTTGAATCTTTGAAACGTTTGAGTTTTAAACTTATTATTATCACTTGAAAAATGTGCTTAGTTTTGAAACAATTTCTTTTTTGCTTCCAGGAGTTATTTGTTTGTGAGGGCTCTGTACAGCCCATTAATCTCATTTGCATCTCAATTCAGATTTTCTTGAAAAACTTTGGGCTTAAGCAATTAGGGTGTTAAGAAACTTTGAATCCAAGTGAAAAAAAGTTTAACATCTTATGGCTTATGGTGTTGTTGGAATGTTGAATTTAACAATGATGCTTTATGTTTTCCTATTACTAGTTTTGAGCTGGAAGAGATGTTGATGGGTCATACGGATGGTCTATCTACACCCCGTTCCTTGAGGACCAAGCTACTTCCTTATGCTGAATCAGAGATAGATGAGGACGACAGTGCAGATTGTTCTGAGAAAATACTATACTCGGCCTCCTTTGAAGAGCTTGCAACAAATATCGTTAAGTATGACACTGTTATATGGCTTTCTATATCAATATTGCTGGTTTTAGCCTGGGGAGTTGGCATCATCATGCTGTTATATCTGCCCTTTAAGAGATATGTTCTTCAGAAGGATGTTTCCTCGCGCAAACTATATGTTACACCTAGTGAAATAGTTTACAAGGTACGGACATAATTTGAAATTTATCTTTTCCAAAGGGACTGCATTGAATCAGTCTCTATTTTTTGTTACTTATATAAAAAAATACATTTAAGTAATTCTTCATTTTTTTCCCTATCCAAAAAGGTTTCAAGGCCATCTTTCATACCCTTCTGGGGCATCACTACAATTGAGAAGCATGTACCCCTTTCCCTGGTGATTGATATCATTATAGAACAAGGTACTCATTTCGGCCTTACTAATATGCCTACATTCACTCATCACTAATTCTAGTCCTCCTTGATAGCTTACAATTTGAATCCAAGCAAATAATTTTGTCTCCAAGTCATCACTGCTAAAAAACATGAAACTAATATGAATTCCATGGCGGAGCCACACTTCGACCTGAAGTGGCCATGCCCGCCCCAGAGCCTCCAATAGCCCATGCAAGATCCATAACAAGTTTACAAAACTATCTGCCATTGTTTACACAATTTTTAAAAACCTGTGTTATTGGCCCCAACACCCCCAAGAATAAAAGCTAGCTCCTCCACAGGGCAAAATAAATAGTCCTGTAATAAGGTGGCTATAAGGTTTTTGCATGAGAAACCAGGTTACCATCTTAAGAGTTTCATTTTTTAAATGGGCAATGGAAATGTAGTGCAGAAAGGAAAAGTTAAACAGCTAGAGGCAAAAGTCCACAGGGCATTGTACAACAAGGTCTCTAAGTGCACTACACCATATAGAAGTTTTCTAGCTTGTATTGCACTATAATGGATGGCCAGTTGCATGTTAGTTTGGAAAATTGCATCATTCATCTCCACATTAGCTTGTTCACTATAAATTTGATTTCAATGTTCTTTTGGGTTAGCAAAGTTACATGACGTAGGTACTAACAGTATTTTCTGTTTCATTATGTACAGGTTGCTTGCAATCAAGGTATGGAATTAACACCTTTAGAATTGAAAGTATAGCACATGGAAAAGCTGCGGCTGTAGATGAACTACAGGTTCAAGGGGTTTCTAACCCTAGTGGTTTGAGGAAGGTGAATAAAACTTTGTCTTTTAGTTGTTCTGTTGTTCTTGTCTGAATCAGCAAAACTAATCAGATTTTTTGTGAACATGCATTCTCTTCCGTTACTATTGTTTTGTCTTACACCATTAAAGAAACTTGTAGAAACTTGAGTTTTTTTGTTGTTGCATGACTAGTAGGTCATCATAACAGAAGCTGCAAAAGCCATACAAGATAGTGGTATAAGTTGGAAGCCTACTGCTCCCACTGCTGAAGAGGAAAGCATGGCTCGCATTGGATCATTGAGTGAGGAACCTGCTGTTTTGAGATCACCATCTAAAAGCTTAAAGGTATTCAATTCATTGATTTCCCTGTTGCAATAAATTGGTCTTTTTTCTATCTTTGTCAAACTTGTTTCTGTTCTTTTTTATTTTTTATTTTGACACATTTTCAATTTGCTATCCCTGGCCAATTCTGTAAGGCAGGTATTTGGTGGATTGATTAAACATGTTTTTGCCCATATTATGCAGATGGCAGCTTCACCACGCTATGCCTCAACAGAACGCAGAGGTGTACTACCTGGGGAATTGCTGCTTAATAAGATTGAAGAAGTCAATAAATCTGTGAAGGTATATGTCTTCTTCTTCTTCCCTTTATTTCTTTTTTTTTTTCCTCAGTGAAGTGTCTCTTTGGCTGCTTGATTAATGAGTGGCATTGTCAAACTTCGACTTCCTTAATCTTTGGTGTTCAGTTACTTATTTTATGCTACACTTGCTCATCTTCATAACAGAAAATCGAGTTCTTAATAGAGAAATCTCATACTCAGCCTGAGTAAGAGCAGCTGAAGTGAAGTCAGATATACTCTAGACCTGTGAATTACCTTTGGCAAACAGAAATCAAGTGGTGAAGGAACAAAGAAGTACAAGTATTTCGGCACTTGTCTGTAACTACTGGAATAGGATACTAATAGCTTCCTCAGTTTCCTCGTTTGTAGCTGTATAGGTCGTTGCAAAGTTGAAAAACGGCACATGATTTCCCTCTGTTGTCTCCTTATGGTAGAGATGTGCATTTTCTTGTGAATTTCTCTGTATTTTTGTATCAACTGACATTGCTGCTGGGGCATAATTGTATGAATTTTGACTTTTTAACTTGTTTGTGTTTGGAAAGGGAAAAGACCAATATTTTGGATTGTCCTTATGAATTGGTCGAAGATTTTAGTGAAGATTTTAAAATTATTAATATTATCTCTACAGGACTCCATAATATAATATGAAAGAAAGAGTCTGGTCAGGTCCTAGTCAAATTAATAAGGTTGGACTGAGAAAAAGTTCATGATCAATTACATCGACCAAAGAACAAAGTTCATCATTTGGAATAAATATTCCCGACTCTGGAAAGGAAATTTGCACAACGTGATCATCCAATAAAAGACTATGTTGTTGCAGAGTCTAGGAAAATTAGTGAGCATGAGGTAGGACTATTTGCCATATTTGATGGCTACGTGAGACATGAAATTCCTGCATACTTGAAATCTCATATTTTTATCTTGTTACTGATAAAAATAAAAAATAAAGAATCATATTTCATCTCTAATTTTTTTTTCAATTTCTTGAAATATCATATATTTAATAGCAAACTATTAAGTATTGTTCAATAATTACAATGTTATAGTTTCACAATCAAATTATGCAACTTCACAAAATCATCCATGGAGAGCGCTTCTGGTCTTGACTGCAAAAGAACAATCAGGAGAAATTTTTTAGCAGAATACATACCTAGCGCTAGAGGCAGGAGCTTTAAAACCTTTTAACCACATAATTAGTAGGCAGAAAAGAAATAGCAATCAATACCGTGGCAGGACGACCAACATTTCCTAAAGCATTTTCAATCTCCATGGGAGTGCATATGTGCTGAAGTGATCTCCTCAACATCTTGCGTTTCCCATTAAAAGCAGAATTGACCTGTATGCAATATACAAACAAGGCATCGTATAATGAGGGCAGAAAACAAACACAGTGTCCTAATTCATCTTGCTCTCAAATCATTAACTTATGCATTGCGGGAGAGATGAAACAATGGAAGAATTGATTGAGAATAGCAAGACTATTGACCTTTTTTTCATCTTAAATAAAGAAAACATGCCTTAGAGGGGATACTGATGTTTTGATTAGAACAAGTGTTAAAAACCCTATCCCTACTACTGTGTCTCAGAGATTGAAAAGGTTAAAATTTCAGCATCTGTTGCTTCCATTCATTACAGGAACAACACATTTTTGGCAATGAAACTCTGTAATAATATTCTAAAAAGAATGATAGATTATGGAAATTGAAACAACCATTGAGAAGAAGCTTTTAGTCGAGGACACTGGGGGGTAGTGTGCAGGTTGCTTCAGCTTAAATTTAACTACAGCAGCATCAACCTGCAACACAAGCAACATCTTACTACTTGGTTGAAGTTTCAATAAAATTGTTCTGTTATGTTTTTAAACAAAAGTACAATTGACAGTGTTAGAAGGCATATATATATATATATAACTTTACGGGATTATAAATACTTACATTAGGCTGAGGAAAAAAGTTTGTCCTTGGAACCTTAATTATGAATTCAGGATCTGAAAAGGAAAATGACAAGCAGAAACTAAGTCCGAAAATTATATATATATATATATATATATATATATTCAACCAATATTTTGGGAAAACAAACTGTTAGGGGTCAAAAACTCTCCAGTAACAAATGTTGATAGCTTGTGATCTTGTTTATCTCCCAGCATTAGTAATACACAATTACCCATTACCGGTTAAAAGAAACAGAAGTATACACAGTTGCATCTCACTGGCATGAAAAACTATCAGACTCTAACTTATCTCACTCTTTCACTGTATACAAGTTATCACCTATTTCTCATAGGTTCTAGTTTGCTATACAAAAACAGCTTCAATAATTAGATTAAATTATCAATAGCCTACTATGTCCAATTTAAATACAAACATTGAGATACCTGAATAGAAATTGACTAAGATATTGATGGGCCAGTACTCAGATGTCCGCAAAGATGATTCTACCAAGCGCAAAGCTGTCTCCTCCTGAAATGATCTTACCATTATAGTGATCGAATGAATCAAATTATGACCAGTATCAGATCCATAAATTCAGAAATCTAGGGATCTAGTTTGACCACTATCAAATTATGACCACTATCAGGCTATTCTTGAATGATATGCAATCCAGATAACATCACCAAACAGTGAAAAGGGCATCAATACAAGGCTACATAAGATAATTTTTAAGTCATAGATCAATAGAATAATGCCAACCTGGAGTAAGAGAACTACGTCAGAAAAGATGTCACCCATTGGAAGAAGTTGTTTGACTACATCTGTACTTATATTAAAGGGTATATTAGCAACTACCTGCAATCAAGAAACTCAAATAGGCCTTTTTAGGATATCGTGGACATGGGGAAAAGACCAACTGTTTTCATTTGAGCATGGATTGTTGAAATTAGCATGCATCTCATTCGGAAGTCAAAGTCATTTTAAGCAACCAAATAGGATTCTTACTTTTGCGTATCTTGAATTTGCATCAGATTGCTCTATACTTCCCAAAAGTGATGACATAGTCCTCTTTCAAAACCTACAGGCTTTAGTTCTTGCAACATTAATCACCATGGCTTCAGCAATAAAAACAGAAAGAGCATAAAACCCTGAATTCCATTGTGTCCAGGATTCAACGATGTTGCTCCAAATACACACTTTTAGGAACACACACACTACCGAGTTTGTCCAGAATGCTAGGTAAGAGCTCATTTCCTAGTAGCATAAGGCGGAGCTAAATATGACCAAAATGCGGTTTAACCGTTCAGTCTCTGCAAATCTTTCACTGACAAGAGTAGCCATGTGTGGATCCTCCTGAAGCACATAAAACACCCTACAAAATCAGTGTACAATACTAGAAGCAATTTATTAAATTTGCACCAAATCACTCTCTTCTTGCAGGACTTCAAAGACCAAATATTCTAATTCAGATTCAAAAACCAAATATTCTAATTGGATAACCAAAGAAGAAACACACAAGTACACAAACAACCTTTTCGATTGCGAGCACAAATGCACCGGCTTTAATTAGAACATTAGTCAAAGAACCTGTTCCTGGCCCAATTTCTAACACCACATCACCTTCTCCAACATTGGCCGCAGCAGTGAGCTGCTCGTTGATCTCAGAGTCCAACATATAATGCTGAAATTACATACAAATTAAAAATAAAATAAAATAAAATAACTAAGAAAATTCAAAACCAAATCATTCAGAAAATAAATCCGAGGCTGCTTACCATTTCTAGCATACAATACATACTAAATTTTGGAAAAACATAATTGGAATCAAACCCCTAATTATCTTCCACACATTGTCTAAGAAACTAAACAAGAACACACAATTTGAAAAATAAAAAGAAAAGAGAAAAAACGGAAAATTTATTAAGTGGGAGAAGAAAGTTGAAACGAGAGAGAGAGAGAGAGAGAGGGAGCGAATAACCTGGCCGAGGGATTTTCTAGGGAAGCGGCCTTTGGAGTTGAGAGCAGTGAGAGTGGCATGGTAGTCATCAGGGTTGCTTCTTCTTCCTCTTCCTACTCTTCTTGTTGTTTTACCAGCGCAAGCTATTATATAACAAAGTGATGATGATGATGATGCAGGTGTTCGTGCGCAAGCTCTTTTCAGTTGAGATAGATTTTCAGTGGGGGATATTGGCGGGAGAGATTGCTGAAGAAGAAGAGGTGCTGAGTTCATGTCTGTTCAGTGTTGAGGTTTTTATTTTTATTTTTTTCGGGATACGTAAAAGTTTATTAAGAAAAAAAAAAGGATATAAAATGAAAAGGCTGCATTTTCAAAAGCAAGCCCAAAGATGAATCATCTGCAACAAGGAAGCCCAAAGCTAAACAACTTACTGACATCAAAAAAGCCCAAAGAGATCAAACTAACTACCTGCAATTCCTTAATTTCCAATGTTACATGCACTGAGTGTGTAATATTTTCTAAACAAAGAGATATTCGCACTTGCAAATCACAGATTGATATATATAAGAAAATAATTCATTAGAAAAAAAGTTATTAAACTGCAATTGACAAAAAAATAGAAACTCGTATTTATAAGAAAAGAAGACAAGCATTTTTCTTAGCGTCGTTAGCTCGACCTAATTTCTCAGTTAGATTACAAATCAAATCTTCACAATAAATATTGCACATCCATTAAATTGTTGCTCACGCTACTACTTCCTCCATTAGCAGAACTAATAGTACCCTCTTTGCCACCTTCCTTTTTAATAGCATCTCTTCTCCCACCCAAAACAAGAGCAAAATGAAGCTGACCTTCGTTGTCGTAGCTACCATTAATCTCATTGTTGTTATGATTAACCCGGAATGACCAAAGCTCCACCACATCACCTTCGTCCAGTCCATGGTCATTCACAACGCGTTTCCAGTGAGATTTTAACACATAGAATTCCTTTCCTTTCTTTGGATTCCACAACCCCAAGTTAATTTCTTGTTGCTCAAGCTTTGGGCCTATCAATATCGGAACCGTAAGGGACCCATAATTTCTTAGCATATTCTTCTCATGGGGTTCGAGGAATGTCGTGGATATGGTTTGCTGTCGAGGCAGCAGCAACCTGCATTGCTGGCCGTTTATGTCACTCTGAGTCAAACTCTTGTGTACCAACCTCTGCACATTTGTCCCTTTCATCTTTCCAATCAAACTCTCGAATTCTTCAGGCAAGTCAGGGGGAGGCATGTCGTTGTCGAATTTGACCTTCTTACCCGTGTTCTTCACCACCACCACCACCCTCTTCTTCTTCTCCTTGTCTTTCTTCAAGTTCAAGTTTGAGTTCGAGTTCAAGCCCAAGAACATGTTGTTGGAAAAGCTAGCTCTCTTCTTCTGAGCATAGCTTAGCTTTTGGCCGAATATGGTGATACTTTTACATGACGACCTTGTTTTCTTAGGGTACTTCTGTATTTGACAACATTCCTCAAGTAAACTGCAATACAAAATTACACAGTATGTAATTAATTAGTACATAATGAGAAATTATATGAAACAAAGTCATTGGTGGATGCAAGCACAGATTATGATTAATTACGTACTAATTAACATAATTATTTAAATTAATTAGCTTCTAACAGAGCCGTCCTCTGGGCGTGGTTTGCATTTGCAAAGAAAAAGATGGGGAGGATTTCTTGGTTTCTCCTATAAAAAAAAAAATTAGCATATTATTATAGTACATACTTTGTGACTTGTTGGATGGGGCAGTGAGAGACTTCTTCTCCTCTGATGACGAGCCCGTTTTCTTTTTGCTATGACAAATTAATCAAATAAATTGTTACATTAAATAATTGAACTATAAATATTAAAAAATGAAATTTATGTTGGAAAATCAATTAGAGAAATTAATATTGTATACTTACTGGAGTAGTAGACATATTGCTAGGGCCAGCAGACGTATCATTCAAGAAGTTGAAGTTGGAGAAGCGTTTCTTTGGAGGTACCAAGTTTTCTTCCATTGTTTTCTGGCCGGCAATAAAACAAGCTGCCTTCGCCAAGATATCAAGAGAGGACGAGCCATAGCCATGCTCATCAAAATCTTTCATACTGAACAAACCCGTCTTCTCTTCTTCTTCCTCCTCTCGAATCGTAATGCTTGTCGATTTCATCAATGCGTTCTTTCAAGTGAATAACAGAGCATAAAAAAAAAAATTTGAGTGAGAGAAGTGAGAAGGGTTCTTGTGTTATATAGTTTCTCTCTTACGAGTATAAATTTTCCAGTGTGATTTGGGAATAGAAAAGTTTTGGGGATTTTGAATGCAAATGGGAATAGAATAAAACTCCATAACCAAAAAGGAGATGTACATGTTTCAGGAAAGTATAAGTAAAAATATGTAACACGGAAAAAGGAAAGGTTAATTGGTCTCCAAGTAATCTAAGTAATCTTGTATAACATTAAACCTTATGTGCCACATGGTCACACCAAACCTTAATTATGTGCGGTCGAAGGGGAAGGAAGTTTGAGAGAAGGCTCTGGAAAGAGAAACTCAAGGGCTTTAGGGTTTGAGCCGATTATAATTAAAATCGACGCCCAACTCCAAAACATGTCGGGTTTATTTTGATGGCACATTTTTTCGAATTTTTTTTTATACATATTTTTAATATTGCTCTACATATGGTCTTTGTTGGGTGTGATGAATATCTTTCCTTAAAATTTCACCTTTTTAAAATAAAATAAAAAACTAAGCTAAAATAAATAAACGAACACGATATTTTTTTAATATTTCTGAAATTGAATATGCTGATATATAATCAAATTACTAAACAATTTCACATTTGATTTTTTTTTAGTGATGATCCTCGAGTGTTAACCTAGAAATGAACAGTCATAATCCACGACAATAGTTTTTAAATGGCAACGAATTTTGGTCATCTTGACACTGGAGGAACTAGGACAAAGGCTACAGTGGGTTGTAGCCTAGGGAGGTTTTAGGGATTAAAAAAATCAAACCTATATATTTTTTTTATTTAAATATAGCACAATATGTATTAACCTATTAAAATTCAAAAAAAAATCTAATTGTTTATGAAATTCGTTGCAGAGCAACAATAAAATATACATTAAAATAAGTGCACTTCAATTATGTTGTTCAACATATTTTCATTTTGATAATATGTGGTTTTTGATTGCATTTAATATGTATTTGTTTTATGTTAAAGCTTATTAGAAATTGTTATGGGCTTGCTCCAATAGTTGAGACCATTTACCATTGCACGGGCCCTAGGTTGGATTCCCCTACCCAAATATCATTTATCACAAAAGAAATTTATTGAAAAATAGTCTATGAACTAGAGTTTGGTTTATATGATTTAATGTACACTTTTATTTATGGAAAAACTATAGAAACTATAAGTACATAAATTAATGATAACGAGATTTTTAGCTAATAACTTCAGCTAGCCCAATCCACTCATTCTAAAATTCCTAATTCCACCCTTGCATCTTTGATCTCCCCACATGTGAGACGTAGAACATAAAATCTAGGGGTAATTACATTTTTGTCATTGAGATTAGGGTCGAATTTAATTTTGGTCACCGCATTTTCAATTTTTTGATTCTGGTCACTGGGTTTTCAACTGTTAGCAAATCAAGTCAAAATGTTCATTTCGTCAGTTTCATTGATAAAAAATATTTTTTTTAATAATAAATTAAAAATAAATACAATTCATTTATTATAATTTTTTTAATCGTCCTCTTTCTCTCTCTTTGCCCAACCCCCTCCTGGCAGCCATAACCGCCCCTCCTCAAGCCACCCATTTTCCACCCCCTCCCCTGCCACTGCCCACAACCATAGCCCTAGCCCAGCCCATCAACCCAAGCCCGACCTGATCTCCACTCCACCACTCATTCCTCACTTATTGCCGCGATGTTCCACTTTGTAGAAAAGGACCCTCGTTGTCGTTGTTGACGAAGTTGATGTTGCTGGCATGGTAGAAGGGTAGGACATTCGAATTCACCCATTAAGCCGCCGAGGGCCTTAATGATGGTCGAGTCGGCCCCGTACAGCCGGACGCGCTTGATGGCGGTGGACTAGAGGACGCCGATGATGGCTGATTTGATTTTTTTGGTTGATTTATTTTTTTATTTTTAAGGTTAAAGATTGAGTTGGAAGAAAGAAAGGCAAAGGTTTTTTGCAAATCCAATTAAAATATACAAAAAATGAGCAAAAGGAAAAAAAACATTCAAGCTTTATAAAAAAGATGAAACTATGATTCCTTTTCTTCAATTTTATTAATTTCACATTTTTTTCCTTCAAATTACTATATAAAAGCTTAAAGGGGTAGTGAATGTAGCTTCGACCTGTTTGCAATGGTCACAAGGGGAATGCTAGCAACCTTCTCTTTTGGACCTTCTCCCTTCTTCTCATGACATATGTCATTTTCTTTACACTTAAAACAATGTCATTAATACATCAAACAAGCTAACTTTTGTTTTCCATATTTACCCTTATTATATATTTCCTTAACTGTTTTCTCTCTCCATTTCACTCTCAATCCTTTTTCTATCCTTCAACGGCTCACCCATCAGTAGACCCGCAACCCTTCTTCTACCTCCCCAATTCTCCCCAAAACAAAAACTACTAATTAATACCCAGCCATGACATGACCAATACCCAAACAACATTCAAAGAAGCATATGCAAGAGACCCACTTTCTCTCCCCCTCGTTACCCCCAAACCACATCTCTCTCATCCCCTCCGCATATTCCCCACCCCCCACCTTCCCGCTTTCCCACTTCTCTTTTCCCGTTGATGAATTGAACAATTCGTTTTTAATGTATCAAATCTCACCACCAAAGTACTATTGTTGCTTTTTATTTGGCTTTGTTATAAATAAATAAATAAATAGTGTTCCACCCTTCATGATTTGAAAAAGGCTTAATTACACCAACGCTTCGAAACTTGGCCAAATTTCACTTTGCCCTCCAAACTCAAAATAGCCAACTTTCATCCATTTACCGAGATTTGGTGGCCTATTTTGCCCCATGCCGTCAATTTCATCCAAAGGTATGTAACTTTGATGACGTAGTAAGTGAAGGACCCACTTTTATGCCGATGTGTCAATGAAAAATCCTTAAAATAATAAAACATTAATATTATTTTTTTTAAACTAATATTTTTAAAACATAATTAAAGGAAAAAAAAACAAAGAATTTTCTCAACCTTCATCCTCTCTCTCCCCCTGCCACTTCTGACACAACCCACAAATCAGCCAGCGACCAACCCCAACCCTCCCGACGCCAACCCAACCTAACCCCTACAGATTTGCCCTTCCGTGACCCACTATATCCTTCTCTCATTCTCTTCCTCCCTCTCCCCCTCTCTTCGCAATTAGATCCAATCTAATTGGTATGGGTTTTGGTACAAAAACTTAAAGGTTGAATCAACATGAGCTTTTATCAATCAATAGTGAATGCCCTTTGCAGATGTTTCTTTTGCTTTTTGTTGGATTTCACTTCCAGGAAACGATGTGTCGCGGAAGACCATAAACTGACCTCCGGTTAGGAGTTTGTTGATGAAGTTGTTATCGGAGAGATCGAGCGTTGTGAGGCTAGTCATATTGCGAATTTCGCCCGTGAGTTGGTTGCTAGACAAATTGAGAATGCTCAGGACTCTCACCTTTGAGATGCCTCTCGGAATTTCCCCAATCAGCTTGATTCGACTAAGATCAGCGAAGGCTGGAGAGGAACATAGAGAAATTGAAGCCGGAATTTCACTGCTTAGGTTGTTGGCGCTGATGTTAATCTTCGAAGGTACTGCAAATAAGGGTATTACCAATCATTTTCAGACCAAATATACATATAATATACAGATACACACAAACTAATTAATCTTGTGTCTATATGTAGGGAGCGGATCCGCTGTCCCCAAATTGGTGTCCCCTCCATGTCCCCTCTCTAATTGGTTGACACGTGTCAACTAACATAACGGAGAGTTAACTCTGTTAACTTCTTTTATTTAACAATTTTTAAAAATAAAAAACATTAAAAACCGCCCAAATATATGAGCGACGTTTTCATCTTCGTCTTCTCCGCGCGTCTTCATCTTCTCCTCTTCTCCTCTTCTCCAATTCTCCAATTGCAGCAACAATTCCTTCCTTGCAGAACCTAGCCATACACACTCTTCTCCTTCCTAATCTCTGCTTCTTCTCCACCATCATAACAGAGTTACGCTTGTAAACCTCCCTCCGAATCTCTGTCAGGAAATTTCAGAGAAGAAAATTCTGAAACCCTCGGCTTCATTCGCCTTGCATCGGCAGTGCAGTCCCCTGTCGACGTTCTACCTCCAAGAAGCCTAGCGTCACCTATTTTGTAAGTTTTGCTAAATTAATTTGATTAGGCATGATTGAAATTTTGGGGTTTTTCATGTGTTTGGCTATCTTTGAAGAATTTGTGAATTAAATGGTTAATTGGAGTCAAATATACTGCTGTTATGACATAGGGATTTAGTTATTTGGAGTTTAATGATATTCACGAGGTGATACACAATTTCATCCTTATTTAGGTGGGAGGATCCTAAAAGACAATGTATAGGGAACCTTGATAAACTAGTCCCCTTCAAGTGAAATAGACAAAGAAAGAAAGAAAGGGAGTAAGAAAAATGGCAACACATCTCAATGTGTTAATCTTACAAGTTTTCTTGTCAGACTTGATGTTATGACTGTGTTTTGTGCAGAAACCTTTAGAAAAATGGCCTACTGCATTTCTCTGCTGCACTGCCTCAAGATATGCCTCAGGGGCAAAGAAGGCAGCTTAAGAAAGGCTCCACTAAAAGCCTATCTTTATTGGGTTACAAGAGAACAAAGCTCCTTTGACTAGTTTAGAGACATCATGAAGGAAATATCAAACTCAAACCAAAAGCAGGTACAAGCCAAAGGTTAACTTGAATCATAATTTTTTTTTTCTGCGAACCATTTTTCAATGCATTCTCATTACTTTTGGTGATCATCATCCTTGATCTGTTGTAGAGATGCACAATTTCTTAATCGGTGTGTATCAAGAGGGCGATGCACGCTCGGTTCTAATAAGCGCTATACGAGGCATTGCCTAATCACAATGCTTTGGCCTGCATACTTAGTTAAAGCAATATGCAGGCTTAAACGTCTATCATACAACCCTCTCTTTCTATCCCTCTTGTGGTGGTAAGAGTGTTCCAACCAAATGGAATGGTTTACTTGGGAAAGCATTTCTGTCTTTCTTGATATACACATAAAGAAAAGCTGAAAAACAAAGAGTATTTGGTTGTTAAATATAGATAATATATCGATGGAATTTTCAGGTGCGTACGCATTTTGCACGACCAAATGGATCAGCATCTTCTCAAAATTGGCACGTAGGCATTGAGAAGCACGGATTGGTAAGATGCAAATAAATTCTCAGCATAAAAGATTTGTACATTATAACTTTGGAGCCGTGTAAGTGAGCCATATCAGAAGGAAAAAGACGCTTAGCATTTCTAAATGCTAATTGAAAATCTTGGGTTTCTTGGACAGGGGTTTTCTACTGTGGTCCATTAGCTGTAGCAAAAGAGTTGGAGAAAATGTGTACCAAATTTTCCACCAACCTCTACAAGATTTGTATTTCACAAGGAGAATTATTAGGATTGAGACGGTTTTATTTTTATTTTTTTTAAAATATCGAGTGATTTGACTTTGTGTTGAAATGTCAATCTCTCTTGTACCAAATCCACGGATTGGAAGGTAATATAACCGCCCCAAATTGACTTTGTGGATATCCTACTTAAATGACACATCAAGAGTTTGCAGGAATGTTTGTATAATAGGTGCAGCTGGATCAGTCAATATTTTTTTTTAATAAAATGTTGCAGCTAGATGTATGCATTTCCCAGTTTATTGACCTACTCAAGATAATATGACATCAAATGCCTGTTAAAATTGTCATACATATGAAGTCTTTAACAATACAAAAGGTAAATACATGCTTGTTCCAATTGTCATAACCAAATATTCTTAAATGAAACTTTGGGTTGAAAAGAAAGAAAAATTCTTCAACATTCTTCTCATTCAACATCTTGGACGTTTATATCATGTGTCTTGGCACTGCTTGTCAATTCAGAGCTCAGCAAGTCTAGTCCTTCAGAGCTCAGTAAGCTTAATTCTTCTTCTTGTGGTAATTGTGCCTGCATATATGTGTATATAATGAAATAAGTTACTACTCATTCACGAGAAACAAAAGGTAGTAACCAATTACAAGGAATTACCTGCAATAAATTCATCATGCTAGTTGGACCTTGTTGATAGTTGCACAAAGTATTGTGGGTTCTTATGTAGTATTGCTAGTATACAAAAAAGCACACATGAAGAAAAAATATATATATTTATAAGTTAAGTCAGTAACATATTGAACATTACTTGTGAAATGCCATAGATAGACACTAAAAAAAGGATAAATTGATAATGTAACTTAAACATTACCTGTGAAATATCTATCGTTGCTTGAGATTGGGTTGGCATGTGAATAGTCTCATTGTGAGAATCAGGTTCCTAACATTATATCAGAACCATAACTTTTAAAATGAGTTAAAATAAAACAAATATTAACAATCATAGCTTTTAAATAATAATAAAAAAATATTAAAATACTTGTTCCAATAGAGCGCATTCTTCTTTATTTCGAGGCTTTTTCTTCTTTGTGAGCTTTTCCAAAGCATTCTTTGGCCTTTTAGAATTGCCAACAACTTTGGTCTTAGTTTTGATTCCTCTAACTTTAATGATATCATCGTCAATACAAATATACTCATTAAGCTTAGATGCACTAGTAGTTGTTGAGATAACTTGAGTTGGTTCTTGACTTGCTTTCTTCTTCAAACACGCATCCACATCTCCCAATGTATTGTTAAGTCCTAATATAGCAGTTTCATATGCATCTTTCGACTCTGATGCTCGTGTTGCTAACTGAGTATGCAACCGACATAATTCTCTATAACGCCTGACAATTTCTACCTTTGAGTCATTTTCACTAGAGACATTGCAAGTAGCTTTTGCAGTTTTAGCCTTAATATTTTTGGTCCATCTCTTCAAGATGTATTGAGCTGGAATACTTTTAATATTTCTTGTAGAGAGGACTTTTAAGGCATGCGCACACAAGATTCCTGCAAACTCATACTTCTTGCAACTACATAAAACCGTATTATCTATTGAGTCAAATGTGACTGTGTGGTGCCAATACTTCTTATGAGGGATAACTTCATATTTGCTGATGCTTCCAATTTCAGCATTGAATTTCAAGACACAATCATGAGCTTTACACAACTCATCTTGAAACAACTTAAACACTTCTGGTGTATATATATTTGATGCGTGCTTTAATATTTCCACTGGAAATGACAATGCAGGTGAACTTTGACTTGCTCTAAATTCAGCTTTCAACTCTTGATAACAACGATCTTCAACTAACCTCTGAAAATGTTGAAAAAATCGTAGCAAATCATATTTGTAACTAACATACTTCTTTAAAGCACTATTCATGCTTTCACTGCGTTGGGTAGTAGTAATATCAGCACAAAAAGTTTGTCGCCCATAAACTAATGCCCATTGCTCCTTTATATTAAACAATCGCCTCAACCAATCATTATCCTTGAGATTATATATTTCAAGCATGTTATTCCAAGCATTTATAAAATCATCTTCATCTTCATAATCATATATGCATCTACCAAAGTCTTTGGTAAAATTTTTGAACTTCTCAAAAGCATTGCTAAGATGCTTGGCTGCGTTTTGGTATATGTGCCAAATGCACAAACGGTGACATGTTTCTGGCCACTCTGAAAGCAACGCTTTAGCCATTGCTGCATCTTGGTCTGTCAGAATACTTATTGGCTTTTTTCCAGACATAGCCTTGACAAAAGTATCAAATAACCAAATAAATGTGTCAGCTGTTTCAGCATACAATAATGCAGCACCGAATACAACAGTTTGCCTATGATTGTTGACACCAACAAACATTGCAAAAGGTCTTCCGTCCTTATTTTTTCTATAGGTCGTATCAAAGCATACCACATCACCAAAATAATCATAATCCACCATCATCCTTGCATCAGCCCAAAAGATATTAGTAATCATATCATCTTCATCCACTTGTATAGCATAAAAAAAATTTGGATCACTCAATTGCATTTGTTGTAAATATTCTAACAGGCCCCCTGTATCCCCTACCCTCATTTCTCTTGTACGCTTTGAACGTAAATAATTTTTATAATCTACCGGAATGAATCCAAGATTCTGACGGCCACCGGCTTGTCTACTTAGAAGTTCTAGAGTTGCTTTTGGAGCAATCCCCGAACTATCAGCCATATCAGCTTCAACTATTTGTGCAAGAGACATGTTCCTATGTGACCTAAAAAAATGGGTCTTACAAGGACTAGATGTAACATGCGTATGCTCAGGCACAAACTCAGTAACACAATACTTATCATTTAGCCGACAACTAATTTTCATCCTTGCTAAACATCCAAATCTTGTCTCAGCACGATGAGATTTCACATTGCCATCACACTTATTCTTTTCACGCTTACCTTCAGCAGAGCAAACAAAAAGTCTGTCTCTCAACTTCCCACATTTCTCTTTATGAAATTTACTTCGTCTAATACTAAAACCAACACCATATGCATATGCATTGTAAAATTTAAAGGCTTCTTCTTCTGTCTCAAACTCCATGCCTATTACAGGAATTAATTTTTTCTGCATGTTAGAATGAATTAACTCTATGTTTTCGTTACCTTGTGTAGTTTCAGATAACTTTTCTTCATTACTTTCACTGTCTACAAAAGCATTGAAGTCCATACCCGTTTCAAAAATTAGCTTCGGACTTGCTTGAGTTCCATCATCGTCTCTGTAATTATTTTCCTCGTTCATGTCCTTGAGAAAATTGGCAACACGTAATTTATAAGATTTAAATTTCTACATATAAACACAATAATCATAAAATAACAATTAATTTAATCGAGAAAAGGATTGTTTAATATGGCTGGGTTTGATTCCTATGAAATCAATTGATTCCTATGGCTGAGATGGATTACTATAACAATTAATTTAATTGAGACAGGGATTGATTACTATGGCTGGGTTTGATTCGTATGAAATCAAAAGGTTGATTCCTATGGCTGAGATTGTTCAAAAGGTTGATTCCTATGGCTGGGATTGTTCGTAAGAACTTGTAAACTAAACAAAAAAATTCATCTTCTACATATCAATAAGATAAACCCTAACAAAGAAAATTGAACCAATACAAGAGTAAAAATAAACAACCTGGGAGGAAAAAGATAAAACAAAATGTAACGGTGCGAGCTTTGCTTACCTCCATCCACAGTGGCTTGAACAAAAGGTATAATCAATTGGTTTTCTTCTTTGAAATTTCCTAACAGAGATTAGGAGGGAGGAGAACTGGGTTTTGCAAGCGTAACTCTGTTATGATGGTGGAGAAGAAGCAGAGATTATGAGGGAGCAGAGGAGAAGATGAAGACGTGCGGAGAAGACGAAGATGAAGACGTCGCTCATATATTTGGGCAGTTTTTAATGTTTTTTATTTTTAAAAATTGTTAAATAAAAAAAGTTAACAGAGTTAACTCTCCGTTATGTTAGTTGACACGTGTCAACAAATTAGAGAGGGGACATGGAGGGGACACCAATTTGGGGACAGCGGATCCGCGTATGACTGTTTCACTACAAAATCCCAAATGAACTATGGAAGACAAGACTAGTATGAGAAAACTTATATCTTAAGTATCTGTAATTTATACTGACCTCTGTGTCTAGATCGGATGAGGAATCAGTAGAGGAAGTTGGAGAACCACGAATCAGAGAGGAAGTTGAAAAATTCTTTGGTTTTTTTGTTTGTTTTAATTATGTTTTAAAAATATTAGTTTTTAAAAAAGAATATTAATGTTTTATTATTTTAAGGATTTTTAAAAAAATTTATTGACACATCAACATAAAAATGGCTCCTCCACTTGTCACGTCATCAAAGTTAACAGACTTTTGAATGAAGTTGACTACAGGGGGTAGAGTGGGTCACGAAACCTCTCTCAAAGGATGAAAGTGGGCCATTTTGAGTTTGGGAGGCAAAGTAGGATTTGACCGAAGTTTCAAGGGGCATTGGTATAATTAAGCCTTTTGGAAACCAAAGAGTCTGTAGAGGTTTTGACCACACAAAAAAAAAGGTTTGTAGAGGTAGAGAAAGACACAAATATGCGATAAGACAGGTAGAGAAAAAGTCATGGGTTTTTTTTTTCTCACCACCTCAATATGCGAGAGACAGAGGTAGAGATAAAGAGAGGGATAGAGAGTGGCAGCAGGGGTTGGGCTGTGTCGTGGGTATGTGGTTCTTTGGGCGGAGAGGGGGGCGGAAATGGGTGGCTTTGGCATCAGGTTGTGTTTGCTAGCACAAGTAGGTGGTGCAAGAATTAAATGAACAAAAAATGGCAGGTGCAGCAAGAAAGTAGAAAACTCAAAGGATTTTTTACTCTTTAGTTTCTACCAAGGGTAAATTTGGAGATACATAATGTTTTTTTATATAATTAAAAAAAATTGTTTTGAGTGAAAGAAAATGACACATGTCATGAGGAAAATAGAGAAAGTTCAAAAGAAAATGTTAGAGAGAAGGTTGCTAGTATTCCCCTAGTCACAATTATCTTTGTTTGGGACAACGAGAAAGGCATAGTCGGTGGTAGGGAAAGAGAACAGAGAGGAGGAGTTGCAGACATGGACCATGAGATGATGCAGATGAGAAGAAAAGGGGGATCGTGTAAAGAGAGAGAAGATGACGATTAAAAAAATAAAAATATTCTAATAATTAAATTTTATTTATTTTTAATTTAATATTTTAAAAAAATTAATTGATGAAATTGACTAAATGGAAACATTTGACTTGATTTCCTAACAGTTGCAAACCCAGTGACTAAAATCGGAAAATTGAAAGTGCGGTAACTAAAATTAAATTCGATCTTAATTAACTCTAGTCACCAAAAATGTAATTACCTCTAAAATCTAATATAAGTGACCAAAAGCTATAGCTGGTCGACTTGAAAAGATTTTATTCATCCAACTAAACTACAATTTATTTTCAAAAGTTTATTTACTTGAAATTGTTCAAGTCATGAATCGGGTAAGTAATGAATAAGGAAGAGAATGAATGAGTATGGGATAAACTACTCCCCTAATTAATCTAATATGATTTTGTGTGTTAGTAAATGCATGAGCGATCGGAAAAATTCTAAAAGCATTCCAAGTAAATAAACACACCATAACACTAACAGACTTTGAAATCAAACTTTCCCATTGCCAATTGTTGATGATCAATTTTATAATTGTATGTAGCATATGGATCCATTAATTCATTAATATATTAATAGACACAAAGCTAGCTATCAAATTCCTCAATTACGTTGCAAATATCAAATCTAGCTAGCTCTAGCTATTAAAAAAATTAATTCTAAAAGTTTACAACATCTTGTATAGAAGAGTTTTAATTAAAAGTCCAAACACCCATTGTTGCTCACACTACTACTTCCTTTGCTACCTTCTTGCTTAAGAATAAGATTGTCTTTCTTATAGCATTTTCATTCATTTGTTATTACAAAAGGTAAGGGGAGGCAAATGTTGTTACTATTCATATGAATAGTGCATGCCCTAGCAATTTTTTTGGTTTTCCACTCATTGTCATGGTAACCCAAGGAAAACCACTATTCACATGAGATATGAGGAGAGGAATTTGTATAGAGTTTTGGTGTGGGAAGTGAAGAATATGACCAAGTATTTATAATAACAAAAAGTTTGGAATTTTTGTATTGTTTTACTTTTTTCAATTTTTTTGTTATTTAAATTGGTTATTGACGTCATAATAATGTCAGCTTTAAGTCAGCTTGCCCAAGCAGCAGCCCAAGCAAGTCTTGTCTTTGGTGGAGCCCATCTCTTGCCCTGACAAGACTTGGGCGCTGGAAACCCTTTGGGGGCATAGGGGGCCTCTTGCCCAGGTCGGGCTGAGCGGTGGAACTGCTCTTAACCAAAATAAGGGCCAAGTGAAACCCCTGTTTTGAGTTCCCATTTTTTAATTTTAAATCTTGAAGTATAGGTATGGTATACGACTTATATATTCTTTTTACTTGAGTTATAGCTAGGTAACATACTTTATGCCCAGTTGTTTTATGTACTTGAATTAGAGCTGGAAATATTATACGACTTGCAAGGGCTTTGTAACTCAAAAGATTAAGAGCACTTAGTCATACAAGACTTATATTTTTTATGGATCAAGCATGATCCTTTTATTAATGTTTTCACTTTTCATCTACAAAGACACAATAGACATAAGAAAATATATAAGTTAATGGGTCTAAATCCATAATAAAGAAAAAGTATTCGGATTCAAGTACATATTTTGGACTTGAATCTAAAAACCCCTTTGTTGAATGTGGCAGTGGGAGCGTTTCTTAATAATCTTGGGGAAGTTGTTGTTGATGGTTCCCTGACTTTTCTTCATCATCATAATCGTGACTTCCAGACCCAACATGGCTACAAGTAGTACTCTCCAGTATCTCTTCTTTTTCTCTTTTCATTATCATCACTAGTTCGTTTCCTTCTTTCTGTGACAAGTTGATTAAAAAAACTAAATGTTAGAAAATAATAAGCACATTCCTTAGAAATACATTAATACTTACAGGAGTGGTATTGGCATTGCTAGGACAAGGCATGTCATTCAAGAAGTTGAAGTACAAGGAGCTTTGTTTCGTGGGAGGTACCGAAGAATTCTCTTGATGCAACTTGAACATACTACAAATCGTCTCCGACAATGTCTCAAGAGGGGACAAGCCATCACTGAAACCTTCCTTACTCATCAAACTTCCTCCTCCTCCTTCTCCTTCTTCTCCAATCTTAGTAATCGATATTATTGTGTGTGCTTTGAGGCGATCAATAAAACGAGAACCAATTAACAAATTAAGTGACACACAACTTCCAAGGGTTAATTAGTGTTTTTATACAATTGATCAATCCTAAATGAATGAACTAAGTTTTTATTCCAGTCCATCGGTGGAGTATTATAATAAAATAAATCTATGTAATCAAAGAAAATCATATGTGCACATATCTTAGGAAAGTATGAGTAAATATTTAACATGGAGAAAGAAAAGCTTAATTGATTCGTAAGTAATATACAAAATACTAGTTGGTCAGGACAATGAGTTTCTCATTTTGTACTTAAGTTCGAGTCCCCCTCTTTATAAATTAGATTAATTTAGCGCAGTTTAGAATATTAGTTATATAAAAATAAAAAATAAAAAAGGTGTCATGTAATTAAATAATGTCTCTTGCCGGATTTTAGAATATGTTTTACATTAATCCAATAAGAAAGATCCTTTAAATATAAAAAAAAGTTACATCTACCGTTATGTTGATGTAGCCTAGATTTTTCCTGTTCTAGCCCAGATTTATTCTAACTTAGGAATATTGTTCTGGGCTTGGTTTGATTTCTATCCTCCAGGCCACAAAATTGGGTTTGATATTGGCTTTCTTTTTCCCACTTTAGGCCTTTTTTGTTATGATTTTTAAGCTAAGCGACCATTTAAAATTTATATATATATACACGGGTGGTGGAGGCGGGACACCACCTTCTAATATGGAGTCACAATACAACGGCCCCACGCTCTATTAGAGAGGTGCCAGTGCGCGACGCCTAAGATTTTCCTATATATATATTAAAGGCGCAAGCTTTTTATTTTTATAATTTTAATTGATTTTTTGGCATGCTCACAATGTATCTGAACTGAACCATCTAAAATCCCTTTTCAAAGATTATTCATATAAGAAATACGCTAAATCACAATTAAATAATCATTTAATTGTTATCGGGTAAATATACGGATATAGTAAATTCGATAAAAACACTAAAAACATTAATACAGAATTGGTCGACCCATAACCCAATCAAAATTTGATCGAAAAGTAATTTATTGACATTTCTTATTTATTCAATGACGTTGTCTAAGGTTCAAACTCGAGATTTCTTCTAATAAAATAAAAATTGAGTGTCATTACACAAATGATAATTTGTAGTAATTTGTCAACCTAAATTAGCTCATATTCCTTCTACCAACTATAAGTTGAGCAATGAACTTGTAGTTGTAGCTGTAGAGGTTAGTAGCATTTATCCATATATTCGAGATTCTAGGTTCGATTTCTCCTCACCTAAAAAAAACCATAAGATGAAATTAAATTAAAAAATAACAATATCTTCACATACATTGCAAGCTTTCTACATGAAACTCACCAAGCCAAGCCATTCCATTTTGCTACAGTTCATGAGCATCTGGTGGTCATCCTCCTCAACTTCGTTTTTTTGGCTCTAAAATGAAACACACGATAAAAACAGAGGAACACTGACAGATGGGTCTTTCTTTCAAAATCAAGGAAATGACAGCAGAAATTTCCTCATAAACCGTACATTGCTAACTTCCAACTGCCGTGAAGCCCTCTGCTCTTCCCACCAGCCCCTGCAAAACCCAAATCAGATTCACTGCCTAATCGCCAACGCAGAGAGAAAAAGTGGGATGATGAGGGAGAAGACAGTGTTGGTAGTCGGAGGCACAGGTTACTTGGGGCAACATGTATTGCAAGGCTTTTGTGAGATTCAAGCAACCACCCCTTGCGATCTGGCCTTTACCCACCATTCCAATCCTCCTCCCCAAACGTTGCTCAATGCATTTCCTCACTTGCTGCCTTTCCATGTCGATTTGAAAACCGGCCAAGGATTTCAAGCCATTTCTCAAACGTTTGGCCCGGTTAGTTCTCACTCCACTACACTACAACACTAAACAGTTATCTTTTTATTATTATTATTATATATATTACACTGATTTTGATTTGTGGGTTCAAGCTTCAACCTGTGGAATCTATAATTTTGAGTGGTGGGCGTTGTGGGATATGAATTTTGGTTTACTGGGTCTGAATTTTCTGCATACCACTCGCACTGCTAATGTATCAGCTGAAACGGAATGTGCTAGCTTAATGGGTTTTGCTTGCTTTTTGTTTCTTGTTTTGGGTTCTTTTGTTTTTTCATTTTCTTGCTAAATTTACTTGGTAATTATAATTTATAGGAGATATTTGCTTACTCTGTTCGGTTTTTGAGCTGAGGCTCATTCATTGGTGTTTTTTCTTTAAAAAATACTTTTAGGACTCTTATACAGCCATATATAAGCCATTAGTTGTTTAGGGAACTTACAATATTTGAAAATCTTCAAACAATTCGTCTGCTGGTATGCGTTTTTCTGAATAAAAAGATGAATAAGATCTCAAGTACTTGACTCAAATAACAAACTTTCAAGTGCTGAGAAGTGTATTAACTTTGAATTGCCAGCCTGATGTGGTCATAAACTGCGCTGCACTCTCCGTACCTCGTGCCTGCGAAATGGATCCTGCTGCTGCTATGTCTGTGAATGTGCCATCTTCTCTTGTAAATTGGTTATTGAGCTTAGAGGAGAGCAATTCTCTTCTGATCCATTTGTCAACCGATCAAGGTGAAGCCACCCTTAATCATTCTGTTTTAGATTTGGCTTAACAAAACCAGGCAAGAGAAAAGGGGAAAAAGAAAATGGCAATGGGAAGAACAATAAGTCTCCGCTGCGGTAGATATTTAAAGGATATTTAATTGTCTCCAGTAGTAAAAATCTTTTATTCTAAGACCCTTGTGTTTTGCCAGTTGAGGTAGATAAGGTCAAGAAAAGTAGGATAGATATTGTTTGAGTTGAGCTTAAAGTATATGTGTTTTAGGACCTATATTCAGGCATACGCGTCTGCATGAATATCCTGGTCTTATGTGTAGGAATTTATAAAGCTTGACTTTCTCAGCCTTCTTAAGTTTCACAAAACGATTCTTTCATTTCATGAATTAATGCCTTACCAGAGTGGAAGAACCTTTTAATGATCTGGAGATTTTCATCCAGTTATCATCTCTTTCAAACCATTTTACATTCCTACTATTTTCTGTTGATCTTCTTGATCTTGTACCCAATTTATATATTTTACCTGCTGAAATTTTTGGCAATCACTTGTTGTTACTATTGATTCCATTGAAATAAGCATAAGCATGACTAGAATCAGGGAGTGCAAGAAAGGTTGTTAAATTGTAATCCTTGGTTGTCAAACACTTTCTATTCCTATGAAGTTAGGTTTAATGACCTCAAAGAATTATCTCAGTACGAGACCATTTACAATGTAGTATAGACCATGCATTTCTATTTGTTAATTCTGAAAGATGGTATCCACATTGTAGACATTGCCTTTTCTATTTGATCCACTGATCTTTGTTTTATACCTTTATGCTCATTATCTATTCATACACAGTGGCTGATGTCATTTTTCATCAGTTTATGAAGGGGTGAAGTCCTTTTACAAGGAAGATGATGAAACTATTCCAGTAAATGTTTATGGGAAATCAAAAGTAGCAGCAGAGCAGTTCATTTCTGAAAAGTGCTCAAACTTTGCAATTTTGAGAAGCAGTATCATCTTTGGGCCACAGACAGTCTCACCAGTTCCAAAATCTCTTCCCATTCAGGTGCATATACAGAAGACAAACCTTAAATTGTATTTTTGCTAGTTTGTGGGCGATTAGTTTAGGAAGCCGCCTAATAAATTGAAATAAGGGAATAATGAATATAAAGAGAAAGCTTAGTAAATCTGATTCTGGTACTTTACTTTGAGTCAAATAACTGATTTTCATGTGATTAATGTAGTGGATTGATGGTGTCCTCTCCAAAGGAAATACAAGCGAGTTCTTTCATGATGAGTTTCGGTGCCCTGTGTATGTAAAAGATGTCGTAGTTGTCATACTAGCTTTGTCCAAGAGATGGATATCAGGTATAAAGTTCATAACGTTCACACTTTCATACTTGTTGTATCAACAAAATTTGTGGGACGTATAATATGTTTTATTTTGTGTCAAATGGTTTTTTCTTTGTCTCTAGGACACTAGATATTTTCTACTTTCTAGTCTCTCCGGTTCTTTCACTTATGTTTGATGGTTGTGATTTTCATGGAATTGCTGCAGATGGTAAGCAAACAAAGTTGCTACTAAATGTCGGTGGACCAGATAGGGTATCTCGTCTTCAAATGGCTGAGTCTGTTGCAGATATTAGGGGATACAATCCCTCATTAATCAAATCAGTGTCTGCATCATCAGTACGTATACTTTGTACCAATTTTATTTCCTGTCATGCTTGAGATACATAGTGATCAAAACCTTTGTTGCATTGCATTCTGAATTACAAACATGTGACCCATCAGTTTAAACTTGCATTCAGATGACTTAATTTTGACGTTGCCTTGCGTTCGCTTGCCAACAAAAACCCTTCTTTTCTTTTTTGAATTACGAATTCCTCTTCCAACCTGTCCTGGAATGGGTGTTATTTCAGTGCCTTCTTCAATTCCGCTTGAAGTAGAGGGAAAGTGATGAGGGAAACCCTTCTGAATTTGCCTCACTAGCCAATTTGTTTACCTAATTTTTCTGTACCTGACAATCGTGTCGTATTTTCAGGTTGATCGTGGAGTAAAGTCCCCTGCTGACATATCCATGGATATCACTAAGCTGGTTCAGACGCTTGGTGTTGCTCCTACTTCATTTAGAGATGGTGTCAGATTGACGCTTTCAGCGAAGGCTAAGTCTTGATGTCCGGAAGATACTGTAAATTGCATCCTGGTTGTACTAAGGAATAAAAATCACTTTCTGCTCTACTGGATTGGGCAAAAAAAAAAGTTAAAATTGTTCCAAAAGCAACAAACTTTCAACCCAAGAAACTTCAAATGTATATTTGCTGTTCAAAATTGTATGAAGGTACATACATACATTGATTGAATTATTTGATGGGCATGAGCTCATCTAAATTGTATGCACAAACGTAAATATGGAAGGCTAAACTTACACCATGCTTAACCAATAGGATCGTTTTCCAATCTCTACTGGTTACTAGAGACATAATTAAAAGTTTAGGGTTTAATATGATCAGAAACAAAAGAGAATTCTAAACCCTAATTCATACTACATAACACATCAACACAATTGAACCGAACATGAAATAAATTAATTATGGTTTATTATTACTTACCAAGAACGGTTAGCGTAAACATGTCGAACTAGTGTCAAATACAAATGATTCAATTCTGGCCTCGGTACTTGTAAAAAAAGAAAAGAAAAATCGTAAATATTTTCCTTCAAACTCTTGATATTTTGTATATTTCTACGACCAACCCAAATACAACAAGGCTTGCTAGTCATTTGATAGGATTAATTAAACATATTAGTAGCCCGTTTAGAGCTGCCTCCGTAAGGACTGTTGCACATAAAAACGTCTTTGTTATAAGCATTTTATTATGAAAAATCGAATAAAAAGCAATTACTACTAGTTGCTCCACTAAAAACTGCTTTTATGACTTATAATTACTTTTAAATTTTTCTGCCAAATATTTTCAGAATGCTTTTAACCATTTCAGAAGCAATCGCAAACATCGTTCGGGACTGTTTCTGTAGGAAGCACTTTTGCTCATAAGCGCTTCTAGCAAAAACTTTTATTATAAAAATGTTGAAATTCATAAGAAATCGAAGTGCTTCTTGTAAAAGTACTTGGAAGTGCTTCCTGAAGAAGTATATGGCAAGTGCTTCTCTAGAAAGCTCTTATGTGATCCAAAAACACTTTTAAACTTTTCTGTTAACTAAAAGTGCTTTTAGCCTTTTCAGAAGCACTCCTAAGCACCTTAGCTATGGCATGACTCAACTCGATTGCTGCTACCCTAGCTATTTGGGCCATAAGAGTACCAAAACACTTGGGCCTTTAAAGCTTCAAGAAATTTGGGCCAACCGGAAACCTTTGTATTTTCCAATGTACAGTTCGAAATGACGCCCAATTCAATTACAGTTTCAGTGAGCACCCAAACGCCGCTCCTTGTCCTCTTCAGCTGAATCCGCTCTACAACGCCCCTCAATCAGGTTTGTGACATTCAACCAAAACCCTTATCCTTCCATTCTCGTACTTAATCTGATATATGTGCTTCAGAAGATTGAGCTGATTAGGGTTTCAATTTGTTTGTTATTTGATTTTCTGATCCATTTCCTCCTGTAATTTGCGCAGCAGAGAGAGAGAGAGAGAGAGAGAGAGTATTGACGATCGAACATGGGAGGAGGTGAACATGCACATGGAGATGGGGCCCACGGAGACTTCAGGGCCAAGGTGTGGAGCATGAGTGGGGGTCCGTACTGTAGGCCCAAGCACTGGAAGCGCAACACCGCCATCGCCATGGCCGGCATCTTCCTTGTCTGCATTCCTATCGCCATGAAATCTGCCGAGCTCGAGGTATCTTTTTGTTACCTAATCTCATCTCATCCCTATCTTTCTCCTCTCGTTTCGTTAAAATGTTTTTAGATTTCCGTTTGGTTCCTGAGAAAATGTAGGAGTCTGAAGGAATACAAGTTTTGGATCTTGGATTGTAAAATTGTTAGGACCTGAATTCTCACTAAGCTTGACTGAACTGAACCTATCATAAGTTCTTTGGATTTAGTTGAGGTTTAGATTTTTTTCTTGGTGAAATTAAGCAAATGACTACCTATGTACGCCTTCCAGATTTATTTTGTGAAATAGTCAGTTACTTTGTATAGTGTATTATATACACAATGATCCGGGATTACGGGTATTTCTAGTTGTGATCAGGGTGAAAGATTTTCATCGTGATTGTAGGTTTGTCAACTTGTGATTGAGGAGAGCGTCTTGCTTTGCAATGTTGAGCGGTAGACTTGGAAAAATTGAGTAAACAGATGAATTTAGGTTAATGTATGAGTATAACCATAACTTAAATGAACAATTAAAATATGACGGTAATAGCTGTGAGTTAGAGTTCTTCAAACCTTAATGATGCTTTAACCTGAAGGGAAAACTCATGAAATCTAGAATCTAAGATAACTAGAGGATTGAATTAAGATATGCTTAAAAGGATTCCCTAGACTCTTGACCTGAGTAGGCTTTGCAGTGAGATGCTTTTTGAACTTTATTTTGATTCGGATAAAAGGTTTGCCAGCTTGAATGCTTCCTGTCCTTTTGTTATTGGGCCTCTCGTAATCAATTTTCTAGATAAGTATGGCCAATTAAATGCTTAACAAGCTACTAGGATTAGAGACCTTCATTCTAAAAGTGGTTTTTCATTTTAATGAACTGTAAGATGTTCCATGAGATTCATTTTTTATTTATTTATAAAATATATAAGAAGCCTTTAGTTTCATTTAGCCATGCACTTTTTTTCATTATAGAAATTGCATACTTTGGCACCTGTAAAGTTGTTCTGTTACTAACAGTTCAATTAAAAAAAATTATGCACAAAGATGTTGTAACTTATAAATGGTGACATATATCTCATTTTTTCTCATAACAATGCACATGGGCTGAAATTATTGGCTCTTATATGCCTTTAATTGATGTACTTGGTGGTAGGGTTTATAATTCTTTTTTGGCAGTAAAAATGTGATTGTGCATACTTGCTGAACTAGATAAGATTGTTACATTTCATGGTGTTAACATTAATTTTTTGCTAAATGTACTGTCCAGAAGATCCAAGGGTCTTTAGACTTATTTTTTTTCCAAGTAGGGTAGGATTTTGCTTTTTGATTTCATCGTAGTTTGAACAAGAATGAACATTTTGGAAGTTTCAGTGTGCCAAATTTGGGGATCATTATGCCAGTATATATTTGTAATTTTTTGCCCATTATACTCAACTGTTAAAACACAAAACATTGTTGATACTAATTTCTTGGCTTGTTTCTTATACTAGCTATTGATGATTAGGGCTAAAGTACATGTTTCCTTGTCATGGACATAAAACTTATGTGCTACTCTAAACACAGCCACTCAGTAATAGATAGTACGTTCTAGCTGAAGCCCCTAGGCTAAGGATGCATACAGACCCTGTATTATGTTACTAGCTGGCCAGAACAATTATGTCCAAGCCCTTGGTGAAGTATGACAAAATGCATCCATCTTTGCTTACAGATTTTTAATGCCTTGGAGATAACAGGGTTGAAGATGTTGTTTAGTTGTTGGTTAGCCATGTCATACTTTTTATATATCATGAAAACTTTATGTAACTAAAAACATTAAGTGGTTTCATATTAATGTTTTATTTCCTTGGAATAATGACGGAAGGATATGTTGTTTACTTTTCTGTAAAGTTGTTTAGTTTCTTTGCATCAGCAAAAGGTTGTCTTTGTTATATTTCAGTCATTGTAGTTTCTTATGCTTAATAGTCCTTAATAATCCTATTATTCTAAAAGATATTCCTTAATAATGCATGTATGTGGACTTAAATTTTTAATTACTTGTCCAAAAAGGCAAACATTTCTCATCGGATCAGATGCTGTTCCTCTTGAATGGATTTGAGCCACACCCTTTCTTTGGCTGAATGACTGAAATTTTCATAGACTGTGGTCATTATTAGTTCTAAGAGGACTTATATCTTATTGCAGCAACGGCCACATAATCCTGTACGCCCGATCCCTTCACAACTCTGGTGCAAGAACTTTGGAAACAAAGACTACTAAGTTTATTTAGGACCGTCGGGTGAAAGCAGTACCAGTGGAGGTTGGGTATATAAATCTTGCAGAACGCAAATTATTCTTTGTATTAGATGTTTGCAGAGAATATGAGCAGCCTTTTTAACACATGTTGTGTACATGTTTTGATAATCTTGAAATTGTGAGTGATTATGTGAGTTATTCACTTTGCCATACTATCAATCTCCAAAATAAATTGTCTACTCTTTGTCTAGCTTTTGTTAATAAAGTATTTGAATTGGCCATGCTTGTTTGATTGATATTGTATTGTTGCCATAGAATCTTTAAATATTTACAAGACTAGAAAGAGGTCTAGACATTTAAAGCCAAACCACAAAATAGAAAAGATTTTGTTCTGTTGCATATTCGCACTCAAATGGAATCAAATTCCAATTTTCTTGACTTTGAATTCATTGGTTTTGCTCATACAAGTAGGGTTAAACTTTTGATTTGGCAGCAATGTGCAGGTGAATTTTGGCCATATGAATGAAGCTCCTAGATTGCTTCCAACAATTACCTTTTTAATATCCAACCCTAGCCGCTAGGTGAGGTTCTTGCACATTTATTCTAAATTCTCTCCACCACCTGCATAAAAAAGATTCATCTTTCACAATCCATTTGGCCAGGTGACTAGTAACAGGGTGGACATTCAAACCGAAAAATCTAAAATCGTGTCGAAGAAAGAAGATTAAATAATTAATTTTTGTGGTCATTTAATTTTATTGATTAGAAGGGACAAAGGAACAATTAACTTGACAAAGTAAAATTCTATCCAGTTGGTGATATGAAGTGCTTTTTGTGAAGACAAGGCTGTGTTTGGTCTTCAGGCAATTCAATCATTCTCGACAATTATTATCATTTATTGATTATAGTTGTCATGACTCGTGACTTCTGATTTGACATTTCTCCTCCATTAATTATCAAATCATAAAATTAAAACCACTTTTATCCTCCATTCGTAACAAAAAAACTTTGATTCATTCTGTGAATTATCTGAATTTCACTTTGAATTCATTCTGTAAATAATTAAAGTTGATATATTCCATCCATGGATTACTTGTCACATCTTTTCACTCGAAAACTCTCATTTCGATTTGTTCGTTTTTCACTTCAAATGAGTTTGGGATTTTTGCTCAACATTCTTTCATAGTGATGGAGTGGTCATGCTTCAAAATTGTTTTAGGGTTTATTCTTGAAAGTTCGGGTATTTTTTGCTATTTCTAACTAAACTCATGCAAATAATTGTATCGGTTTGTAAATTAAATTGGTGTTAATAATAAGCATGTTATAGAAAACAAGCCTAATACTTCCCAAAGTAAACATTTAGCCTACCCTTAAGTCCATGGCATAAGAAAAAGAAAAAGAAAAAGAAACTAGCGCACCCTGATATGAATACCTGGTTCAGCCCTTGTAAACGTCTTTCATATTTTCTATGTTCAAACAATCACTTTCGAGCTTCAATTTCTTTCATTACAGCTTATCAATCCTTAAACTGTTTTATGATTTGAAAGCTTTGTCACAAACTTAAAAACCCCTCTAGATCTATATACGTTACTATAGAAGATATTTGTTTGGAAAAACCCCAAGGGTAACAAAAATAGTCACATGTTAAAATTCACGTATGTAGATCAGTCATCATTTTTTAGTGGTCCCACAAGAAGCATTTAACGAGAAACATTTATATAAAATGAGAATATCACTATTTTGATGTTATTAGCCAATTACGATATTGCATACGTAATAATTTTTCCACGTAATATTCTTTAATTGATTATAAATAACAAAATAATATTATCTACTTTTCATAAAAAATTTTCTGCAACAGAACCCATTCCTTAGGCTGTCTCTCCAGTCAAACTCGTCCACTCGCCAATACACAGTTCGTAAATTAACCCTCTCTCTCTCCCCTATTTAAAGAACCACATTCGCATATATACGCCGCCCGCTCCCTGCCCGATGTTCCTTCGGTCAGCTTTCCCTCTTCTTCTCTGACCACTCACTGCCGTACTTCCGCGTATTCTCTACCTGCCCACAAATTCTGGTCAGCTCTACTTTTCTCTCTTTCAACAGGTTCTTCAACTCATCAACAAAACTGCTTCTATTTTCACAGACACACACACGAGTCACGACCTTTGGAGCGAAGAAAATCCCTCGAAAGTATATATATAAAAGCAAAAATATATAATAGTCAAAATAAGAAGGGGTTCGAAAATAAAATGCCTTTACTATAAATACATCCCAAGTCACACTCAGTAGAAAGCATTGGTTTTTATGATTGTCGTTCCTTTTTGGTGAATTTGTCTGTGATCTATGAGCTGAGCTTTTTTTGCGAAGATGGATTTGGAGCTTGCGCTCTGACTCTGAGTTTTCGTTTTGGAAATTCCTCCAGGGCTTGCAGAATGTGGAACGCAGCGCGATTCGCCGCGTCCAGTTTGACCAGATCGACCAGGCGCTTCTCCACGGCGATTCCTGGCCCCTGTATTGTCCACAAGCGTGGCGCTGATATTCTCCACGATCCCTGGTTCAACAAGGTTGGAAAACAACTGCCTTCTCTTTTGTTCTTCGATTTGAGTTGAGTTTAGTGTCTGTTCATCAGACAGAGTTTCTTGATTCTGAAAGTAAATGTGAAGTTTTATTTTTAGTTTTGGAGAAATCTTAGTTGTAAAACTGATTGAGCTTTGGTGAATTATAAAAATACAAAGTTAGTCCAATTTGTGAAGTGGATGATGCTCAAAGTTTGTTGTTTTTTCTTTCCTTTTTGGTTATAATTCTCTGTTTTGGATGTTTGTTTTCCTCAAGAGCAGGACACTGGATTTCCTTTGACCGAAAGAGATCGACTTGGGCTTCGGGGTCTCCTCCCACCTCGTGTCATATCGTTCGAGCAGCAATATGCTCGTTTCAGTGAGTGTCTTACACAATCTCTCCAAGTAGTACACATTTTTATATTGTTTGGCTAGAATTTCGGTTATAATTCTTCAAAGCTATTTGGGGTTCGTCGTTATAGTACTTGGCATACACTAAGCTAGGAGACTTCAATCAATAAGTTAATTTGTTTACTAAAATGAAAATGATGTATTAGCCCGTGTGGGAGATTTTGTTTATAAGTTTTGTAGCATTGGTATTGAGGCCTTGTTTAAGTAATGACATTACCATCTGATTTAACTTGTTAGTGGAATCGTATCGGTCGCTAGAGAAAAATACCAAAGGCCAACCAGAAGGTGTTGTTTCCTTGGCTAAATGGAGGATCTTAAACAGACTGCATGACAGGAACGAGACCTTATACTACCGAGTAAGTTTTGGTTTCTATTTCCAGCATGTGGATATTGAAGAACTTTATATAATCTATCATCATTTGATGTGGTTTTCCATTACTTTCCTTTCCAGGTCCTTATTGATAACATCCAAGATTTCGCTCCTGTAATATACACTCCAACGGTAGGATTGGTATGTCAAAATTATTCAGGGTTATTCAGACGCCCACGTGGAATGTATTTCAGTGCAAAGGATAAAGGGGAGATGATGTCTATGATCTACAATTGGCCAGCTCACCAGGTAATGCTACACTCTTTTGTTTTTCTACCTTACAACAAGTTGTACGTGGTCAATAATTTTCGAGGCCCATCGTCATAACCTCCAATGATCTTGATGTTTCTCCATTGGGATGTCCTTGATTTTTCAAGACTTCAAAATACTAAATTTTTTATATTGTTCCCTCTGTCTCTAAGTTCTGTTGGTTTGTTTTTGGTCTTCATTTTCCACTCTATTGCAGGTAGACATGATAGTCCTGACAGATGGCAGTCGTATCCTTGGCCTAGGTGATCTTGGAGTTCAGGGAATTGGAATACCAATAGGAAAACTTGATATGTATGTTGCTGCAGCTGGCATTAATCCACAGAGAGTATGCTCCCTCTCTCTCTCTCTCTCTCTCTCTCTCTCTCTCTCTCTATGTAATATACACACACATACTTCTGTGTGTGTGCTTACTACATAACAAACTGAATCAACATAACTAAGTCTATTTTGTTTGGACTATATAACAGTCTTAGAGTACTTATGTTTCTGCTATTATTCATATTACACTTTTCTTGGTAAATAAGCAATTCGTCTAGCTTTTTGATCACTAACCTATGCAACTGTATGACAGATACTACCAGTTATGCTTGATGTTGGTACAAACAATCAAAAGCTACTTGAAGATCGTCTTTGTAAGTAAAATATGAACTAAATATCTTTCCATTACTTGCATGGTTCTTTCTAATATTTTTTTCTTTTCTTTTGTTAAATCCTTGTTGATATTGTATTTCCTAATTAATACATTCTACCGAACGCAACTGTAGCTTCGGTGATTTACAATGTGTTTAAGTTCTTGTAAGGAAACATTGTAGTGATACTGACTGTTCACTGTGTCTTTGTTCTCAAGCATGACTGACCCTGTTTTAAGTGATAAACTGACTCCCAAAATATGACTCATGACAAACATGTAGTTTGACTAGTTCATGTTAGAGTTTATTATTATTATTATTATTTTTCTAATGAATTCTTATTAATAATATCATGTTATATTCTTCACCAATTTATTCTTGGCGTATTTTTTCCATCCTTACACTAAATGACTGGACTTAATGCTTTAAAACTTTCTAGTTACATTATGAGGATGCCTTTTCTCATGATTTTAGTTTGATAGATTTAGGACTTCGACAACGTAGGTTGGAAGGAGAAGAGTACATATCAATTGTTGATGAATTCATGGAAGCTGTTCATACACGTTGGCCCAAGGCCATTGTGCAGGTCTATTTTTGAGAAGTATTAACTTTTACATTAGTTTGATATTTATTTTTCTAGTAACTTGATTGTTTTTGCTTTCATTAGTTTGAGGATTTTCAAATGAAGTGGGCTTTTGAAACGCTGCAACGTTATCGTAAAAGGTTTTGCACGTTCAATGATGATATACAGGTGATTACTGGGTGTGATATCTTTCTATCTTTTATTGATTTGAAAGGCATTTGTGATGTAATACAGATTGTTGCTATTCTAAAATCAGTACCTCTGATAGTTGCGCTTCATGTATTTTAGGGAACTGCCGGTGTTGCACTTGCAGGACTATTAGGAGCTGTGAGAGCCCAAGGTCGACCGTTGGCTGACTTTGTGAAACAAAAGATAGTTGTTGTGGGAGCTGGGAGGTACTTGACATTGGTCTTTGACTCAGAAAGATCCATATATAGGCTATTACATTGGTTGCCTGTGCATGTTATTTGGGGCTCTGTTCATCCCTTTAATTCACTTCTTTTTCCTTTCAGTGCGGGACTTGGTGTTCTTAACATGGCTGTCCAGGCTGTTGCAAGAATGGCAGGGAACGGTGAAGCTGCTGCAAGAAATCAATTCTTTCTGATTGATAAAGATGTATAGCTCTATGCTTTCTCTTAAGTTCTTGCAGTACTTTGTATGATGACAGATAGTTGTAACAATATTCACCACATTATGTGAAAAGGACTACATACATGTGCATCAAATTTATTCAATAACGAGCTTATGGTTTTGTCAACTGTTTACTATAATTACACTCATTTTTGTTGATGTTGCTAACCTCTTGGTGTGAACAAAAGGGACATATAATCAAATATGTTCTTGAAACTATTTTGGCCTCTGAGTTGTGTACTTATGTAAGTGTATCACAGGATTCACTGAGAAAAATTGTTTGGATGCAGGGTCTAGTCACAAAAGAGAGGAAGAATCTTGATCCTATGGCTGCGCCCTTTGCTAAAGATCCAGGAGCGATTGATGGGCTTAGGGAGGGAGCTAGTCTACTTGAAGTGGTAAATCTCAAAGGCCTTCATTTAAGTACCCTCTACTGCAGAAAGCAGAAAGATTTTGATACATGAGGGTCAAATCACCTTGCTTAATACAAATTACCTTCAAGATTTAAACATCATAATTAATAAAATTTTAATTGTTTAGAGCCCAATTTTGTGCAGGTTAAGAAGGTCAAGCCTCATGTGCTTCTTGGTTTGTCTGGAGTTGGTGGTGTCTTTAGTCAAGAGGTTGATACTTTTTCAATAGTATTTGTTTATATTTTACAAATTCCTTATCACTTAAAGTAGATTACTTTCCCGAAGATGATTGGATTCTGTTTGGATTTGTGCTGTTTTGACACCATGTGGGACCTTGCACTGAATGGTTTATTTATTTATTACTGAACTATATATTTTCTTGTGTAAGCAACTGACCTTCGTGCATAATGCGTAAACCATTTATTTGAATATAAGAGTATCTAAGAGAGATAAGCCTGTTATTTGTACTGCCCTAGATTTATGAGTTTCGTCACACCAATTCAGACTTTGAATTTCGGTGTTTCTGATTCACATTATATCATTTCTGGTATGATAACTCAGTTATTTTGTTATTCTGACCATCATATGGATGCATTGATGGGTTTACATCATATTGTATAGCATTTGAAAAATTAATTGTCTCAGTTGTGGAAAATATTTATGGTTCCTTCTCTTTAAGTTAGTTCTTATAGGCAGGTTTGGCATTTCATTTTAGGTACTTCAAGCAATGCGAGAATCTGATTCAGCTAAACCTGCGATTTTTGCTATGTCAAATCCAACCATGAATGGTTTGTTTCCCTGGCCTCATCAAACCTGACAATTTCCTTATTGGCCCTAGATTTTGTGGCTGACTCTGTTTTCTGTATGTTATTTGAAAAATAAAAAATGGAACAGCTGAATGCACTGCTGAAGATGCTTTTAAGCATGCTGGTGAAAACATAGTCTTTGGAAGTGGAAGCCCCTTTGATAATGTTGATCTTGGTATTTTCTTTTTTAGTAATAATGTCTTTCTGTTATGGATTGTTTTGGCACCATGCAATTAGAGCAATGGGTTCCTTGACTTATTATCGGAGCTATTTCTGGCTACGTTATGGTGCTACAAATCTGACTGTTTTGTTTATTTTCTGAGTAATTTAACCTTTGACTATGTTGGCAGGCAATGGAAAAGTAGGCCATGTAAATCAAGCAAATAACATGTACCTCTTTCCAGGGTTAGTTTCCTGTATCTTCTTTATTTCAAGTAACTATGTTTAAACCTCAAATATATTAATACCGTATTTTGGTTGCCTCTAAATTCAGGATTGGTTTAGGCGCACTTCTCGCGGGTGCTCGTATTATATCAGATGGCATGTTACAAGCAGCTTCTGAATGGTAAGAACATAAGACTTGGCTAAATATGGTCAAATAATTATGCTGATGAGACATAATTTACACTGTTATTAAAAGAAAAAAAGAAAGAGAATTGACACCTGAAACAGAGTTAGGGTTGTGTTTCCGGATTTGGGTATTAGCCTAGAGATTATTGTAGTGATTAGCAGACTGTTCTGATAAGTGTCACTGCAATAAGAAATGTTAAAGGTGAACATAGCTTGAATTTTGAAAGTAATTTCTGACACAATGATTCTGTCCAGCCTTGCTTCATATATGACAGATGAAGATATCAAAAAGGGCATCTTGTATCCATCTATTCACAGGTAATATTCTCAGCTCCTCGCAGCATTAAGAGATTTTTTATATAAAAAATGGCATCTCAAGTTCTCAACTGCTGTAACTGAGAGGAGGGGGTGGGGCAACTGGTTGATTGTATTACCCCTGACTGTTCCTATTGTATATGGCGCAGCATCCGACATATAACCGTGGAGGTTGGAGCTGCTGTCCTGCGGGCAGCTGTTGCAGAAGAACTGGCGGAAGGACATTGTGATGTGGGGCCCAAAGAGCTCATGAACATGTCAAAAGTAAGAACTGATATTCAATCTTCCTTCCACAAAATACAAAAAACTCTTTTTTAAACACTCACAAAACGTCTAAGCGAATTTGGATTTAAAAAGCAACCTCTAAATGTTACACTGCTTTTGCATAAGATCTGAACATGCCAAAGAGGACATTATTTTTTTGGGTCAGAAAGAGGACATTATTTAGCTGAAGACGTATACATACAGAAAATGCTATTCTAATAAACATCTAGTCGAACAGCCATAACCAAGAAGCTTGAAAATTGCTTAACTAGCTTTTGCTTACATTGCCAAAGTTCTAGAAGAAAAATTGTAATTTTCCTGAATTTATTTATGTTTTTATCTTCCTGTTGCAGGAGGAGACTCTGGAATATGTGACTCGCAACATGTGGTTCCCGATTTATAGCCCTCTTGTTCATGAAAAATGAGGCCTGGTTTTGTATTATCACGCACAGTAGGCTGTCGTCGGAGGCTATATTTTTTTTGCAGCTCATGTTTCAATGGGTCTGCAGCTAAGCAACTTATTCTTGGTCTGTCTTTCCTGGATTCATAGTTTACAAGCTCAGAGAAGTAGAAGGCAAAGAATGGAACAGAAATAAGGCCCTCTTACTAAACTGATAAGAAAGTAGAAACCCATTTGTTTGAACAATGCATAATTATGCGATTAATATTAGTGCAATGTCTTTGTTCCATTCTGGATATGCTGGACAAATGTATTACGTTAACATCAGAGGATCTATCAACTTTCTTTTACGTTAACGTAATAACAAAACTTCATAAATAAAAAAACGTAATAACAAAAGAAACTGCACCCAAAAAAAAAAGTTCAGATGCTTCTGGCCTCACAGGAAGCTCCTAGCTGACTTGACCTTTCCCTTTGGTTTTGGGGGAAAAGGAAAACGTGGGCACTTGCGTCACCACGCCCCCATTCTTTTCCTTATAAGTCTTCAAAACAAAAATCCCAAACAAATTTTGGTCACTCTTTCATCTCATCACAACATCCAATTACTTCTAGAAAACATTAGGGGTCTTGTGCCTGCACCCAGCCTGCACAGGCTATGGGGCTGCCTATCTAAGACTTTTTCCTATCACAAATTGAAGGTTGTGACAAGTAAATTAATGTATATATTTTAAATCTAGTGGGGGATAAAAAAGTAGGGTGAGAAAAAGATAGAAAAGGAAGCCGTGTTTGTATAGGCTATAGGGTATTATTATTTACATTATTAGTCAATTAGAAATTTTGTGCGCAAGTCAAATTCACCAGTCTTGCATGCGAAAATTCTTCAACAACGTAGGCACTTGCGTTATTTTTCCTTAAAAATCTTCAAAACAAAAATGCCAAACAAATTTTGGTCACTCTTTCATCTAGAAAACATTGCATATTCAACTTTAAAGTTTTGAAGAAAATTTCACTATAAAAGAAAAGAAGGCTCTTTCCGTTTCTTACACATCTCAATTTTCACAGATCCAACCGTTCCGAATCTATCAATGGCAGAAGCAGCAAAGAGGTAGCACTTTAAAGTCCTTTATGCTTTAAAGTACTGCTTCCATAACAATTTCTCGCTATTTTTTGTGTTATGAATTTGTTGTTTTTTGTTTTCTCAGGTATGCAGTTGTTACTGGAGCAAACAAAGGCATAGGATTGGAAACTGTCAGGCAGTTGGCCTCAAATGGATTCACTGTGGTCTTAACTGCCAGAGATGAGAAGAAGGGTCTTGACGCTGTTGAGAAACTCAAAGAGTCTGGCCTCTCTGGTCAAGTGGTTTTTCATCAACTTGATGTAGCTAACCCTGCTACTGTTGCTTCTTTGGCAGAGTTTATCAAAACCCAGTTTGGGAAACTCGATATCTTGGTATGTATATGATCATAGCTGCAGGGTTCTTGAAAAAGTTTCTGTCTTTTGAATCTAACTCTTAATCCGAATGCGATTTAGTTGAAGGAGATGAAATATGGAACTGGGGAATAAAAATAGCAAACCAACTAATAACTAGCTTAATAATATCATCAACAAGTTAATCTTCGAAATAATTAGAAGTCTTAGGCTGTTTGAAGAACGAAACAAGTTTCACATAACTACCAGTCTGCCACTCTGTTTTTGTTTCTTGGAATCTTTTCGTATATGATATGATCCCTTTCTGTACAATTTACAAGTACCCTAAAGATCACTGGCTGGAGTAAAGGGGTTTGGCAAAGTGGCATAAATAATTATTGGGCTTCTTTAAAGGGAATTGGCCTTTATGGTTGGTTTGGTTGTAACAACAAAGAGATTATCCAAGTAATCAGAGGATCTATCAACTTTCTTTTCATTTCATTTTCTATAAAGATTTTCTGTTCTTTTCTTTGCTAAAAGAAAACAGATAGTAAAACATTTGGACTCTGCACAGGTGAACAATGCAGGGATTGTAGGAAACATATTAGATGTTGATGCTTTGAAAGCTGAAGTGGCCTCTGGTGCCCTGGTAAGTCTTTTGCGTAATTTGTATATGCCAAAGTGAGAATTTAAACTGATCTGTGGTTGGCAAACTTTATTCCAACATTTTTCTTGTTTGGGGTGTTGTGTAAGTGGTGGGCAATAGGCACCATAATAATAAGTTTGTTTTTGCTGATACAGGAAAGAGGAGAAGTTGATTGGAGTAAACTAACGAGAGGAACTTATGAGTTGACAGAAGAATGCTTGCAAATAAACTATTATGGTGCTAAAAGAACAGCTGAAGCACTTATCCCACTCCTCCAGTTATCTGACTCACCGAGAATTGTTAATGTTTCGGCTGGCTTGGGGAAGTTAAATAACATACCAAGTGATTGGGCTAAAGGAGTTTTTACTGATGCCGATAACCTAACAGAAAATGGAGTAGATGAGGTACTGACTGAGCTTCTAAAAGACTTCAAGGAGGGTTCACTTGAAAGTAAGGGCTGGCCTTCTTTGTCGGCCTATACAGTCTCAAAAGCAGCACTGAACGCATATACAAGGCTTCTAGCAAAGACGTACCCCAATTTTCGTATCAATTCGGTCTGCCCTGGCTTTGTCAAAACAGATCTAAACTCCAATGCCGGCGTCTTGCCTGTTGAAGAAGGTGGTTCCAGGGTTGTGAAGTTAGCGTTGCTGCCCAATGATGGCCCTACTGGCTCGTTCTTTGTTCACAATGAAGTGTCGGATTTTTGATTGAAGATGATCCATTTATGCAAATTTAATACATGTCATTGGGCAACATCTTGTACTATAATGTAATTTAAGTATTTTGGACACCAGCAGATCCTTTTTAAGTTCTTTCAACATTCAATAAGAAGATGGCATATATGATGTTTTTTATCTATGTAAAATTTCACCAAAGCACAATGTTTAAATAACAATAGAAATTGCACCCCAAAAAAAAAGTTCAGGTGTTTCTGGCCTCACAGGAAGCTCCCAGCTGACTTGACCTTCCCCTTCGGTTTTGGGGGAAAGACTTGGCTGTCCTAGGGTGACTAGTCCTCATTCCTTCCTATAACCTCTTGTGATGTATGCAAGTTTCTTCCGTTTTGAGAAGAGAGACAACGCTCCCAAATAAAGACCGAAAGAGTCTTGGGTAAGGCAATCGCATGTGAAATCACACATAAGGAGTTAAGACGCACATTTAGGGGGTCTCACCCATTTTTGAGTGTGCTACCCCTAGGGGTGGGCACAGTCCTGATTGGATTGGTTTCATCTCAAAACCACAGCAGAAACTAATTACAATATAACGGTTTGGTTCGGTTCGGTTTGGATAAAAATTATAAAAGAAACCAAACCAAACCAAACCAATTTAAGACGGTTTGGTTCGGTCGGTTTGGGCCTAAGCCCAATTCTCTTTCTTTTTGCATTTTTTCAACATTGTTATGAAGGGAATATTATAGGAATGATGTTGTGTAGAGATTTCTCAAAAACCTCTACAACCAAACTTTGAGAGTATAAATCACCTAGCATGACATATCTAATATGTATTCAAGAGTAAAAGCAGAAGCATAAAATAACTAGGGATTCATGGAAGTCTCATTTAGTCCTAATGTTTACTAGTTTATGAAAGTGTGCACCATGAGTCTCTAAAATCCTATTTAAGAGAAGGATAGGATGTTCATACCCTTGGAGCGAATCTTGAAACCAAGAATGATGTTCAAGTAGAGGGAGTGGTCCCTTTGATGTTGATTCTCCACCTTTTAGCTCTCCAAATAGGTACAAAGATATGTACCTCCCCAAAGCTCTTCACCAAGGATTGAATGGGATGAGAGAATGAGAAAACAACAAGTGAGAAAAGTTGCTAGCTTTCTCACTTGGTGTTGGCTGGCCAAGGGGTAGAGGGAGAGAGAGTTGATGTTTTCTCTCTTCCAAAGTTACCAACTTGAAACCTAAGATAGGGTGCTATAGCCACACATATATAAAACCAAAATTGTCACACATTGTGACAAAATTGCCCTCCCACACTAGTGTTGCCGCACCCTCCCCCTTGTGTGCCATATTTGTGCCATCTTGGTCCAACACATTAATCCTATAAACAAAAATACAAAGTTAGTCCAATTTGTGAAGTGGATGATGCTCAAAGTTTGTTGTTTTTTTTCCTTTTTGGGTTTTAATTCTCTGTTTTGGATGTTTGTTTTCCTCAAGAGCAGGACACTGGATTTCCTTTGACCGAAAGAGATCGACTTGGGCTTCGGGGTCTCCTCCCACCTCGTGTCATATCGTTCGAGCAGCAATATGCTCGTTTCAGTGAGTGTCTTACACAATCTCTCCAAGTAGTACGCATTTTTATGTTGCTTGGCTAGAATTTCGGTTATAATTCTTCAAAGCTAGTCGGGGTTCGTCGTTATAGTACTTGGCATGCACTAAGCTAGGAGACTTCAATCAATAAGTTTGACTTGTTATTGAGGCCTTGTTTAAGTAATGACATTACCATCTGATTTAACTTGTTAGTGGAATCGTATCGGTCGCTAGAGAAAAATACCAAAGGCCAACCAGAAGGTGTTGTTTCCTTGGCTAAATGGAGGATCTTAAACAGACTGCATGACAGGAACGAGACCTTATACTACCGAGTAAGTTTTGGTTTCTATTTCCAGCTTGTGGATATTGAAGAACTTTATATAATCTATCATCATTTGATGTGGTTTTCCATTACTTTCCTTTCCAGGTCCTTATTGATAACATCCAAGATTTCGCTCCCGTAATATACACTCCTACGGTAAGATTGGTATGTCAAAATTATTCGGGGTTATTCAGACGCCCACGTGGAATGTATTTCAGTGCAAAGGATAAAGGAGAGATGATGTCTATGATCTACAATTGGCCAGCTCACCAGGTAGATGCTACACTCTTGTTTTTCTACCTTACAACGAGTTGTACGTGGTCAATAATTTTCGAGGCCCATCGTCATAACCTCCAATGATCTTGATGTTTCTCTATTGGGTTGTCCTTGATTTTTCAAGACTTCAAAATACTAATTTTTATATATTATTCCCTCTGTCTCTAAGTTCTGTTGGTTTGTTTTTGGTCTTCATTTTCCACTCTATTGCAGGTAGACATGATAGTCCTGACAGATGGCAGTCGTATCCTTGGCCTAGGTGATCTCGGAGTTCAGGGAATTGGAATACCAATAGGAAAACTTGATATGTATGTTGCTGCAGCTGGCATTAATCCACAGAGAGTATGCTCCCTCTCTCTCTCTCTCTCTCTCTCTCTCTCTCTCTCTCTCTCTCTCTCTCTCTCTCTCTCTATATATATATATATATATATATATATATATATAATATACACACACATACTTGTGTGTGTGTGCATACTACATAACAAACTGAATCAACATAACTAAGTCTATTTTGTTTGGACTATATAACAGTCTTAGAGTCTACTTATGTTTCTGCTATTATTCATATTACACTTTTCTTGGTAAATAAGCAATTCGTCTAGCTTTTTCATCACTAACCTATGTCCCTGTATGACAGATACTACCAGTTATGCTTGATGTTGGTACAAACAATCAAAAGCTACTTGAAGATCGTCTTTGTAAGTAAAATATGAACTAAATATCTTTACATTACTTGCATGGTTATTTCTAATCTTTTTTTCTTTTCTTTTGTTAAATCCTTGTTGATATTGTATTTCCTGATTAATACATTCAACCGAACGCAACTGTAGCTTCAGTGATTTACAAAGTGTTTAAGTTCTTGTAAGGAAACATTGTAGTGATACTGACTGTTCACTCTGTCTTTGTTCTCAAGCATGACTGACCCTGTTTTAAGTGATAAATTGACTCCCAAAATATGACTCATGACAAACATGTAGTTTGACTAGTTCATGTTAGAGTTTATTATTATTATTTTTCTAATGAATTCTTATTAATAATATCATGTTATATTCTTGGCGTATTTTTTCCATCTTTACACTGAATAACTAGACTTAATGCTTTAAAACTTTCTAGTTACATTATGAGGATGCCTTTTCTCATGATTTTAGTTTGATAGATTTAGGACTTCGACAACGTAGGTTGGAAGGAGAAGAGTACATATCAATTGTTGATGAATTCATGGAAGCTGTTCATACACGTTGGCCCAAGGCCATTGTGCAGGTCTATTTTTGAGAAGTGTTAACTTTCTACGTTAGTTTGATTTTTATTTGTCTAGCAACTTGATTGTTTTTGCTTTCATCAGTTTGAGGATTTTCAAATGAAGTGGGCTTTTGAAACGCTGCAACGTTATCGTAAAAGGTTTTGCACGTTCAATGATGATATACAGGTGATTACTGGGTGTGATATCTTTCTATCTTTTATTGATTTGAAAGGCATTTGTGGTGTAATACAGATTGTTTCTATTCTAAAATCAGTACCTCTGATAGTTGCGCTTCATGTATCGTAGGGAACTGCCGGTGTTGCACTTGCAGGACTATTAGGAGCAGTGAGAGCCCAAGGTCGACCATTGGCTGACTTTGTGAAACAAAAGATAGTTGTTGTGGGAGCTGGGAGGTACTTGACATTGGTCTTTGACTCAGAAAGATCCATATATAGGCTATTACATTGGTTGCCTGTGCATGTTATTTGGCGCTCTGTTCATCCCTTTAACTCACTTCTTTTTCCTTTCAGTGCGGGACTTGGTGTTCTTAACATGGCTGTCCAGGCTGTTGCAAGAATGGCAGGGAACGGTGAAGCTGCTGCAAGAAATCATTTCTTTCTGATTGATAAAGATGTATAGCTCTATGCTTTCTCTTTAAGTTCTTGCAGTACTTTGTGTGATGACAGATAATTGTAACAATATTCACCACACTATGTGAAAAGGACTACATGCATGTGCATCAAATTTATTCACTAACGAGCTTATGGTTTTGTCATCCGTTTACTATAATTACACTCATTTTTGTTGATATTGATAACCTCTTGGTATGAACAAAAGGGACATATAATCAAATGTGTTCTTGAAACTATTTTGGCCTCTGAGTTGTGTATTTATGTAAATGTATCAGAGGATTCACTGAGAAAAATTGTTTGGATACAGGGTCTAGTCACAAAAGAGAGGAAGAATCTTGATCCTATGGCTGCGCCCTTTGCTACAGATTCAGGAGCGATTGATGGGCTTAGGGAGGGAGCTAGTCTACTTGAAGTGGTAAATCTCAAAGGACTTCATTTAAGTACCCTCTACTGTAGAAAGCAGAAAGATTTTGATACATGCCTTGCTTAATACAAATTACCTTCAAGATTTAAACATCATAATTAATAAAATTTTAATTGTTTAGAGCCCAATTTTGTGCAGGTTAAGAAGGTCAAGCCTCATGTGCTTCTTGGTTTGTCTGGAGTTGATGGTGTCTTCAGTCAAGAGGTTGATACTTTTTCAATAGTATTTGTTTATATTTTACAAACTCCTTATCACTTAAAGTAGATTACTGTCCCGAAGATGATTGGATTCTGTTTGGATTTGTGCTGTTTTGACACCATGTGAGACCTTGCACTGAATGATATTTTATTACTGAACTATATATTTGCTTGTGTCAGCAACTGACCTTCGTGCATAATGCTTAAACCATTTATTTGAATATAAGAGTCTCTAAGAGAGATAAGCCTGTTATTTGTACTGCCCTAGATTTATAAGTTTCGTCACACCAATTCAGACTTTGAATTTCGGTGTTTCTGATTCACATTACATCATTTCTGGTATGATAACTCAGTTATTTTGTTATTCTGATCATCATATAGATGCATTGATGGTTATACTTCATATTGTATAGCATTTGAAAAATCCATTGTCTCAGCTGTGGAAAATATTTCTGGTTCCTTCTCTTTAAGTTAGTTTCTTATAGGCAGGGTTGGCATTTCATTTTAGGTACTTCAAGCAATGCGAGAATCTGATTCAGCTAAACCAGCGATTTTTGCTATGTCAAATCCAACCATGAATGGTTTGTTTCCATGGCCTCATCAAACCTCACAATTTCCTTATTGGCCCTAGATTTTGTGGCTGACTCTGTTTTCTGTATGTTTTTTGAAAAATAAAAAATGGAACAGCTGAATGCATTGCTGAAGATGCTTTTAAGCATGCTGGTGAAAACATAGTCTTTGGAAGTGGAAGCCCCTTTGATAATGTTGATCTTGGTATTTTCCTTTTTAGTAATGTCTTTCTGTTATGGATTGTTTTGGCACCATGCAATTAGAGCAATGGATTCCTTGACTTAATATTGGAGGCATTGCTGGCTACGTTATGGTGCTACAAATCTGACTGTTTTGTTTATTTTCTGAGTAATTTAACCTTTGACTATGTTGGCAGGCAATGGAAAAGTAGGCCATGTAAATCAAGCAAATAACATGTACCTCTTTCCAGGGTTAGTTTCCTGTATCTTCTTTATTTCAAGTAACTGTGTTTAAACCTCAAAAATATTAATACCGTATTTTGGTTGCCTCTAAATTCAGGATTGGTTTAGGCGCACTTCTCGCGGGTGCTCGTATTATATCAGATGGCATGTTACAAGCAGCTTCTGAATGGTAAGAACATAAGACTTGGCTAAATATGGTCAAATAATTACGCTGATGAGACATAATTTACACTGTTATTAAAAGAAAAAAAGAACAGAATTGACACCTGAAAAAGAGTAGGGTTGTGTTTCCGGATTTGCGTATTAGCCTATAGATTATTGTAGTGATTAGCAGACTGTTCTGATAAGTGTCACTGCAATAAGAAATGTTAAAGGTGAACATAGCTTGAATTTTGAAAGTAATTTCTGACACAATGATTCTGTCCAGCCTTGCTTCATATATGACAGATGAAGATATCCAAAGGGGCATCTTGTATCCATCTATTCATAGGTAATATTCTCAGCTCCTCGCGGCATTAAGAGATTTTTATATAAAAAATGGCATCTCAAGTTCTCAACTGCTGTAACTGAGAGGAGGGTGGGGCAACTGGTTGATTGTATTACCCCTGACTGTTCCTATTGTATATGGTGCAGCATCCGACATATAACCGTGGAGGTTGGAGCTGCTGTCCTGCGGGCAGCTGTTGCAGAAGAACTGGCGGAAGGACATTGTGATGTGGGGCCCAAAGAGCTCATGAACATGTCAAAAGTAAGAACTGATATTCAATCTTCTTCCACAAAATACAAAAGCTCTTTTTAAAACACTCACAAAACGTCTAAGTGAATTTGGATTTAAAAAGCAACCTCTAAATGTTACACTGCTTTTGCATAAGATCTGAACATGCCAAAGAGGACATTATTTTTTTGGGTCAGAAAGTGGACATTATTTAGCTGAAGACGTATACATACAGAACATGCTATTCTAATAAACATCTTGTCGAACAGCCATAACCAAGAAGCTTGACAATTTTTGCTTACATGTGTAATTTTCCTGAATTTATTTATGTTTTTATCTTCCTGTTGCAGGAGGAGACTCTGGAATATGTGACTCGCAACATGTGGTTCCCAGTTTATAGCCCTCTTGTTCATGAAAAATGAGGCCTGGTTTTGTATTATCACGCACAGTAGGCTGTCGTCGGAGGCTATATTTTTTTTGCAGCTCATGTATCAATAGGTCTGCAGCTAAGCAACTTATTCTTGGTCTGTCTTTCCTGGATTCATAGTTTACAAGCTCAGAGAAGTAGAAGGCAAAGAAGGGAACAGAAATAAGGCCCTCTTACTAAACTGATAAAAAAGTAGAAACCCATTTGTTTGAACAATGCATAATTATGTGATTAATATTAGTGCAATGTCTTTGTTCCATTCTGGATCTGCTGGACAAATCTTTTACGTTAACTTAATATTCAAACAACAGAGGATCTATCATTTTTTTACGTTAACTAAGTAACAAAAGAAACTGCACCAAAAAAATAAATTTCAGATGCTTCTGGCCTCACAGGAAGCTCCCAGCTGACTTGACCTCCTTGGGTTTGGGGGACAGGACTTAACTGTCCTAGGGTGACTATTCCTTGTTCCTATATAAAGGTCGAGAGTCTTGGGTGAGGCAGCCGCATGTGAAATCACACTCACAAAGAGTTAAGACCTACATTCATGAGAGAAACTTTCATGCAATGGGATAATATTTTTTGCTATCCCGACTAGTAACACAATGACACATAAGAAATTTTTTTTTCACATGTCATTATGTTATTGGTCGGAAATAGCAAAACAATATTATTCTCGTTACAAGTAAGTTTTCTTTCCACATTCAGAGTGTCTCACCCTTATTTGAGTGTGCTACTCGTGCGGCATTCCTATCTAAGATTTTTTCCTATCACAAGGTGAATGTTGTCACAAGTAAATTAATGTATGTATTTTAAATCTAGTGGGGATGAAAAAGTAAGGTGAAAAAAAGACAGAAAGGGTAGTGTGTAAGACTAGTTGTCTAAGTCTTATGAAATAAGTTGATCTATGTTTCTATAGGATATTATCTATATATAATATTCAATAGACCTGGCAAATGGGTCGTGTTAACTGGTTCCGAGTTGTGTTCATAACGGGTTGACACGACATGACCCGTTAAGTTAACGGGTGAAAAATACTAGACCCAAACACGACACGTTACAATTCGCGAATGACCCGACACGACCCATTAAGAATAAACCAGGAAAAAACTATCGCCTAGCCAGCCTACAACCTCCTCGCTCTGTCCTTTTCCCCCCAATTTCCATCTTTCATAAACACCATCCATAAGTCTACAAGTTTAGGATTAGACTTGCATAAAGAAAAAACAAGAAGAGAAACAAAATAGTTGGTTGATTAGATTATTTTAAAAAAAGACAGAGAGGGAGAGATGAGAGATGGAGAGAAGAAGAGAAGAAGAAAAAAAAAGGGAGAGATGGAAAACAATGGAAAGAGGAAGAAGAAAAGGAAAAAAAGAGAGAGATGGAGAGAAGAAGAAGAAAAAAAAGGGAGAGATCCATTAGCGTAACGGGTTCACCCGACCCATTAAGCTCAACCCAAATATTGATAATTTCATGCGAATTCGTGTCGAGTTAACGAGTCGTGTGTAATATTGCAAGGTCTAATCTATATATATAAAGCAAAAGGCAGAGAATGGTAAAACATTCAAAAATCCAGAAAATATCCTTAGTAAACTAAAATATTAAAACACACCAATTTTAATTAAAACAGGGTATAATTGTAAAAGCACAATTACCCACAACTTTAAAAAAATTAAAAAGAAAAGAAAAAAGATACAAACCCTACTCCAGAGCAGTTGCTCTTCTTATCAGTTTCATTTGGCACGTTCTATTGAAATAGGATCAGTGGCGTTTCCAGCTATGGGCTAGCTGGGCTCATGCCCGGCCCAAAATGTTGGCCCAAAAAAATTAGAATGCAACTTGCCCAGCCCATTTCATTCCACTTAAACAACATATGCAGCAGCCAACAATCAAAGGGATCAACTTCAACTTCTCGAAAAACAGAAACTCTCTCTGCAAAATATAACACTTCAAATTATCTCCGTCTCAACCTTCAGCCACCATCAATTCAACTCTCAACTTCTCTGCAGGAGCAACTTCTCTTCTTGGCAACAAGTATTCTTCTATCATTCTCTCATTTTTAGTTATCTTATACTCTTTAATTTGAATAGAAAATATTCTAGGGTTTAATTAGGAATGAATTCTAATATGTAAACTTGCCGAGAAATTCTATCATGCTGATTTCCTTCCTCAGGAGTTGAAAGCTTTAGAAGTAGAGCTCAAGTATTTTCAAAATGATATAAAACGCTTTCCATGCTTTAAGGAAATCACTACTCTTCCTCAGTTATGTCAACAATTGGTGAAAACAACTTTGGGAGAAAACTACTATTTGATTGACATGTTGATTTGGTTGGTGTTGACTTTTCCTGTTTCTACAGTAACAACGGAACGAGCTTTCTCATGTATGAGAATTATCAAGAATCGACTTCGAAGCACCATAAGTGATGAATTTCTTGCTGATTGTATGATCCTCCACATTGAAAGAGAGTTTGCCAATACTATTGACAATGCATCCATAATTGCAGAATTTAAGAGTTCGAAGCCTCGTAGGGTTAAATTTTAGATTTAAATAGTCTTGTTTTGTATTGCATTGCATTTACTTTTTGTTTTTATTTTTGTTTTTGTATTTGTAGATATAAATGCATTTGAGGGTAAGGCTTATTACGTCCCCCTTACTATGCGTATCTTTTTATGTTTATTAATGAAATTCACTTGTACCGTCGAGTTTATTTCCTAAGTTTTGCCCAGTCGGCTTTCGAATCCTGGAACCACCACTGAATAGGATGAAAGAAAACTGAAACCGTCCAAAACACACCACAGCCTTCATACTTGAAAACGCATTTCCTCCCCCTCCCATGTTCACTTTGCACAATCTGGGCGACATCCAGTGCGAGATTTTTTGCGATGAGGTCCCCAAAACCGCCTAGGTCAATAAATTCAGTTACCTGAAGATTCTCTCTCTCTCTCTCTCTCTCTCTCTCTCTCTCTCTCTCTTTTTGTTTCCCGAGAAAATTCTTTCTGCGCCTTCTTTGATTGTAATTATCAGGTGTTGCTTCAAAGGAAGCTCCCAGCTGACTTGAGCTTCCCCTTTGGTTTTGGGGGAAAGACTTGGCTATCCTAGGGTGACTACTCCTCGTTCCTTCCTATAGCATCTTGTGATGTATGCAAGTTTCTTGCGTTCTGAGAAGAGAGACAACGCTCCCAAATAAAGGCCGAAAGAGTCACATTTTGGGGTCTCACCCTTTTTTGAGTCACATTTATCAATGTCATTGTTCCATTCTGGATATGCTGGACAAATCTTTTACGTTAACATCAGAGGATCTATCAACTTTCTTTTACGTTAACGTAATAACAAAACTTCATAAAAAAAAAACGTAATAACAAAAGAAACCGCACCCAAAAAAAAAGTTCAGATGTTTCCGGCCTCACAGCAAGCTCCCAGCCGACTTGACCTTTCCCTTTGGTTTTGGGGGAAAGGGACTTTGCTGTCCCACCACCAAAATTCTTCAACAACGTGGGCACTTGCGTCACCACGCCCCCATTCTTTTCCTTAAAAATCTTCAAAACAAAAATCCCAAACAAATTTGGTCACTCTTTCATCTCATCACAATATCCAATTACTTCTAGAGAACATTGAATGTTCAACTTTAAAGTTTTGAGTATGTATATAGAAAACATTGAATATTCAAAGGCTTTTCAAGAACATTTCACTATAAAAGAAAAGAAGGTTTTTTCTGTTTCATACACCTCAATTTTCACAGACCCAACCGTTCCGAATCTATCAATGGCAGAAGCAACAAAGAGGTAGCACTTTAAAGTCCTTTATGCTTTAAAGTACTGCTTCCATAACAATTTCTCGCTATTTTTGTGTTATGAATTTGGTGTTTTTTGTTTTCTCAGGTATGCAGTTGTTACCGGAGCAAACAAAGGCGTAGGATTGGAAACTGTGCGGCAGTTGGCCTCAAATGGATTCACTGTAGTCTTAACTGCCAGAGATGAGAAGAGGGGTCTTGAAGCTGTTGAGAAACTCAAAAAGTCTAGCCTCTCTGGTCAAGTGGTTTTTCATCAACTTGATGTAGCTAACCCTGCTACTGTTGCTTCCTTGGCAGACTTCATTAAAACCCAGTTTGGGAAACTCGATATCTTGGTATGTATATGATCATAGCTGCAAGGTTCTTGAAAAAGTTTGTCTTTTGAATCTAAATCTTAATCCAAATGCGATTTAGTTGAAGGAGATGAAATATGGAATTGGAGAATAAAAATAGCAATCCCACTAATAACTAGCTGAGTTGTTTGAAGGTGGGTTGGTTTGGGCATTGTTGTTGGTGGTGGGATTGGTAGGACTGTCAGAAGTAGCCATTGAAAAAAAATTGTGGAAGGCAGGGGAAAAAAAATTGTGGAAGGCTATCAAGGCTCCTCATACCATAAACAAGAAAATTGGGAAAAAGGCAACACCAGTAAGCGTGGTGTTTGCCTGTATTTATATTACAATTCAAAATACAGCAGTAAAGCAGGTGATCCTATTAACAAGGGATCAATCTATTTACAAATACTATCTTATCAAAAACTTGTCAACTATATGAATTTGAATGCACGACTGAAGTATCTGTTTGATGAGAACTTTGACATGGTCTAACAATAATATCATCAACAATCTTTGAAATAATTAGAAGTCTTAGGCTTTTTGAAGAACAAAACAAGTTTCTTGGAATCTTTTCATATATGATATGATCCCTTTCTGTACAATTTACAAGTACCCTAAACATCAGTGGCTGGAGTTAAGGGGTTTGGCCTTTATGGTTGGTTTGGTTGTAACAACAAAGAGATTATCCAAGTAATCAGAGGATCTATCAACTTTCTTTTCATTTTCTATAAAGATTTTCTGTTCTTTTCTTTTCTAAAAGAAAACAGATAGTGAAACATTTGGACTCTGCACAGGTGAACAATGCAGGGATTTTTGGAAACATAGTAGATGGTGATGCTTTGAAAGCTGTAGTAGCCTCTGGTGCCTTGGTAAGTCTTTTGCATAATTTGTATATGCCAAAGTGAGCATTTAAACTGATCTGTGGTCGGCAAACTTTATTCCAACATTTTTCTTGTTTGGGGTGTTGTGTAAGTGGTGGGCAATACCATAATAATAAGTTTGTTTTTGCTAATACAGGAAAGGGGAGAAGTTGATTGGAGTAAACTAACGAGAGAAACTTATGAGTTGACAGAAGAATGCTTGCAAATAAACTATTATGGTGCTAAAAGAACAGCTGAAGCACTTATCCCACTGCTCCAGTTATCTGACTCACCGAGAATTGTTAATGTTTCGTCTAGCATTGGGAAGTTGACGAACATACCAAGTGATTGGGCTAAAGGAGTTTTTACTGATGCTGATAACCTAACAGAAGAGGGAGTAGATGAGGTACTGACTGAGCTTCTAAAAGCCTTCAAGGAGGGTTCACTTGAAAGTAAGGGCTGGCCTTCTTCTTTGTCTGCCTATATAGTCTCAAAAGCAGCACTGAACGCATATACAAGGCTTCTAGCAAAGACGTACCCCAATTTTCGTATCAATTCGGTCTGCCCTGGCTTTGTCAAAACAGATCTAAACTCCAATGCCGGCGTCTTGCCTGTTGAAGAAGGTAGTTCCAAGGTTGTGAAGTTAGCATTGCTGCCCAATGATGGCCCTACTGGCTCATTCTTTGTTCACAATGAAGTGTCGGATTTTTGATTGAAGATGATCCATTTATTCAAATTTAATACATGTCATTGGGCAACATCTTGTACTATAATGTAATTTAAGTATTTTGGACACTAGAAGATCCTTTTTAAGTTCTTTCTACATGCAATAAGAAGATGGCATATATTATGTTTTTTATCTATGTAAAATTTCACCAAAGCACAATGTTTAAATAACAATAGAAACTGCACCCCCAAAAAAAAGTTCAGGTGTTTCTGGCCTCACAGGAAGCTCCCAGGCTCCCAGCTGACTTGACCTTCCCCTTCGGTTTTGGGGGAAAGACTTGGCTGTCCTAGGGTGACTAGTCCTCGTTCCTTCCTATAACCTCTTGTGATGTATGCAAGTTTCTTGCGTTTTGAGAAGAGAGACAACGCTCCCAAATAAAGACCAAAAGAGTCTTGGGTAAGGTAGTCGCATGTGAAATCACACACAAGGACACTACTACAAAAATTGAAATAGACGACGGGGAAAAACCGTCGTTAAATAGACTGCCATCTTTGAATGTCAAACTACGACGGTAATTCACCGTCGTCTATTATTTGTAAAGATGATGGTTTAGAACCGCCGTCTATTGTAATAGAAGATGGTTTTTCTAAAAGAACCGTCGTCTATTATATGTAAAGGCGATAGTTTTTTGAAAGAACCGACGTCTAGTATATGTAAAGACAACGATTTTTCTAAAGGACCCGTCGTCTATTATATCAAAAGACGTCGGTTTTTAAAAAAAACCATCTATTAAATTTAAAAACAACTGTTTTGTTCCAAAAAACCGCCATTTATTATCTGTAAAAATGACGTAGTGATTTTACATTTTACCTACTTCTTTTTTCAGGTCTAAATCTTCTATTACCCACACCATACAAATATATACTAAAAAATGATTTCTTTCATAAAACTTGAAAATTCAAGAGTAATTACATTGTTTACCAATCTTGATTCCTACTATATCCATACAAAATACCATATCCATAGTATTAACCTATAATTACAAAATACCATATCCAAAACACTAACCTATAGTTGTTGTATCTTCCACAATTTGTACTTGTTCTCCACATTCAGCTGTCATCTTGGAGTAGTGTTCTCAGTCATCTTTGTCAAATGGATCCTCAATTGACACAATAGGGTACTCACTCACAAATGACTTGTAGAGGTCCTTGGGAGCATTTTCTGAGATCTTTTGGGAAACATCGTTTTTCTGTGCAAACAAACCAAACATAGAGATATATTAACAGACACTCACCTCTTCCTTGAAGTTCAGGTCATAGGTTTTACATGACCTATAAAACTCAGATGCTATTTATCAAGAAAGTTCAGGTCATAGTCTTTCATTATCCATAAAATCCATCAAATAAAAAAGAGACATGGTAAACGTCACTGAATTCCAAAATAAACTCAAGAAATTCATCAATATTAATTACCTGGAGCTTTATTACCCACTTTCGAGAGAGAGAGAGAGAGAACTAATATATGAATTATATTCATCCACTGAAAAATTCATAAAATCTGAATGAGACATTTTACTGAAATATAATAATCTGTAATCTGTAACCATTATGATCACTTTTCAATATTCACTTCTTCATATAAGACAATCTCTTTGAGACACAGAAGGTATGCTTTATGTTCCAATTATGCAGTAATTAATCAAAATCAGGTAGTTTATTAATCAATATGTTCTCAGAAAGTTAAATGTTTCCGGGAACAGACAAATTATCGTAGAACTTAACAAAATTGAGTAAATTTCACATCACCAAATACTATAGGCAGTGATAAAAGATTTGCAAAAACAAGCACTAAACAGTATGAGCAGAACATTAGTTGCAAAAACCAGATTGGATTTATGCACAGCCTACTCTTGCTATGCTTTCTGTTACATGACCTATACTAAGGCAGCATCGCTGCTAGTGCAGTTAGAATATCAGATCAACTAACTGGTCATGGTTTATAAAACACCGAGTAACACACCTGGTGTGAAGATAATTAACAAGAGAAAATGAATCTCTTGGTGGCAGAAAGGATTTACAGGAAAGAAAATAAATAAATGCAAAGACCCGTTGAGACCCATTGAGAGACGCAATGAATTGGAAAATGGTGGTGACGAAAGAGAAATATGCACATATTTTCAGCTTTGCAAGGAAAAGAGAGTTTTTTACCTTCACAATTTCAACAACAATGGTCTTATCAGGATTGTTAAGGTCAACTTTCCGAGGTCCACGCACAGATTTTGCCACAACATTTATGATTTTCATCCTGTCAATACCAGTATTTGCACGGGCTTCATAGAGGACTGCAAACTGAATCGAAGTGTAGAAAAGTCAGAAAGAATCTAAAGATATCTAATAGATTGAAGTTCTGTTTATGTGCAAACTCAAACAACTCATAACCTTATAACAATAATCTAGTGCTAATAATAAATCACAAAAATAAAGAAAAAGGAAAACATGTCAAAAATATAGAAAAGCTCATCATATTTTTCCACTTCATTAACAAATCATTGCTGGCTACATTAAAACAGTCTTTACTGAGACAGACTTCAACCAGTCTGATCAAAGGAAATACCCACGAAAGACAAATGAGCTGAAAGCAAACCTGTTGTGTGTTACAACCCTTTTAACCACCTGATCATCATCGAGTGAAAATACAGCATTGCAAGCGCCTCTGAATTTGAAAGCAGCACTGCATAGCCACATAATAAGAAGTCTTAATGGTTGAGGAAAACTAAATGAAGTCCAAACCAATCTAGGAAAGAAGTACTCATACTCACCCCTTTTGAAAACATTCACATTTGAAAAACAGCTGCCTTCATGCAAGAGCATTCAAAGATTCAGAGGACAAGACAGGAGTTTGGTGTATGAATGGCTTGATGCGTGCTTCTGCTTCCCCAATAGAACAAATATCAGCAGCATATTTTACCTCCCTCATTTGACTCTCTGCTTCCATCTTTATATCACCAATAAGAAAAACTTGATTTTTATACCTGGGTAAGAAACAATCACACTGAACTTTTAGCAACACCTTCAACAATCTAAGAATTTAAAGATATATTCAAAAGTTCTCATAAATCAATCAGGAAAAGTTCAAATTTTGAAGATTATGAAATGAGCCAAAATGAATCATACTCATTAATTCCTGGGTGTTAAAGATTATGCTTTAAAGCCTCTTTCTCAATCTTACTTCCTACAAATCACTTCAATTTTTCTGTAGCAGTGAAGTTTTCAATGGGTTTTTGCATTTACATTCAATAATTCATCAAAGAGACGAGACAAGAAAAGAACTTTTGAGAGTTTCAACTTTCAAGGACTTACACCGTTGAGCGAATAACAAAGCGTCAAATTTCCCAGCTGATTTTGTTGTTCTGCTCCGCTATTTTCCCAGTAAGCAACGCCCAACGGGCATCAAATCATCTTCTAAAAGAAAAACAACAAACATATCTCAAAGGGATTAACATAAATGTACAAGCCCAAACAGAAACACAAAGAAATTAGAAAACAAAATTCATGAAACCAAAACAATTGCTTGTCGGAATACTGATTTAAACAAAGCACTCAAATGAACAAGTACAAAGTAAATATTGAAGGGAAAATAAGAACAAAAAAAAATACAGAGGACGGAGAGGGGGAGAGGTACAAAACACGAAAATGCACACTGAAATCCACACTTCCACATAACAATAAAACCCATTGATACAGATAAAAGGGTGGAGAAAGCTAAAGTAGTAGAACATGACCTTAGAAATAGATTCTTACCCAAATAAACCCTAGAAAATAGGAGGATGAAATTTGCGTTTTAGATCCTTTAATTTGTGTGTCGAATTTGGGAACTGAAGACATAGTGGAAGAAGTTAGGGATTCAGATATTGGGGAATCAAAGAAACGAGAGAAAGAGAGGGAGAGGGTGAGGAGGCTAACCTTGAGGATGTTGAATGCCACGTACCACAGAACTCTGACACACACACACACGAATTTGGAAAGGGAAGTAACGTGAGGGAAATGGCGAGCTCGGCGAGCTCGTGACATCGACAGCGAGAGGGAGATGGTGCTTCAGAAATGTGATAGAGATATGAGATTGGAAGTACTTACAGGGAGGCAGATCTCGTTGACCTCCTATGACGGCGAGCTAAGTGAAGACGGCAACCAAGGGGCTCAAGTGTCCGTGAACGTTAAATTGCAAACGGTGACCTCCTATGCCGGCGAGCTCGATGATGACGACAGCGAACAGTTACAGATTTGTTGAAGAGACTGAGAAGATGAGATGAGAGGGAATGTTCAAGAGAGTTGAGGGAGATTTAGAGAGTTGAGGAGGGTTTCAAAAAAGGGTAGAGAGATGTTTAAATCTGAAATTTTTAGGTCGAGGGCGAATAAGCTTTAGAGCAACTCCACCCGTTGGGGTTGTCATGGCAAGGGGAGGGGGAACTAGGGGCTACTATTCACGTGAATAGTGTCCTCCTTAAAGAAGTAATGTGCATTTAATTGTGTGAAAAGCAGCCTTCTTATTCAATTTTTTTTTTTTTTGGTAGCCTAAACAATTAATTTGGATAATATTTTAGGATAAGATTTTTGGATTAAATGCGTGTCGATATTTATTAAAAAATTCATATCTCATAATCGGATAAAATTTGTCGATAAGATTTTCGGTTTCAAATTTGAGATAAATTTCATATGAATTCCAAATTTCAAAAAATTTCATCTGAATTTCAAATTTAAGATAAATTTCATTTGAATTTCAAATTTCGAGATAAGATTTTCACCCTATAAAATCGCGCCACGTGTCATCTCTATCTGCCTAAATTTTTCTATAAAGCAGGAGAAGTTTCATACCTCTCACACCATTCTCAAACCAGAGGCTCTTCTCTATATTTTCATTTCTCATATTTTAGAATTCATAATCCATTCTCAATGTCAAACATTGACGAGATCTTGGATAGGCAAGAGCGAGAACTCCGGCTTCAATGGTTGACACGTGGAACTCCGGCTTCAACGGATGATGCCATAAGATGGGAAATAAAAATGACACTTGAAAGTGAAGAAAATGTTGTGTAGAAAGTGAAAAATATTAGAAGGAGATGAAAATATATGAGTATTTGGTGTTGAAAGTGAAGGATATTGGTTGGTATTTATAGAAAAAAATTGCATACTTTTTTAGTATTTTTTTGAATTTTTTAAAGATTTTTTTGGCCCAAAATCACTGTAGCCGTTGGATTTAAAAAAAAATGATCGGAGCCACCAAACAGTGACACGTGGCGTGTTACCGTTGGCCAGCGCGCAGGGCTGACGTCATCCCCCCCCGGGCTGGGCCTCGGGCTGCCTCCCCCCGCGGGCTTGCCCAGTGAGCGTGGGGCCCGCATGCTGCCTGGGCTCCCCCCTACCGCTGGAACGTGGTTTTTGGGCTCGGGCCCCTGGGTCCCACACCCCCCCCCGGGGCTTGTATTGGTGGAGTTGCTCTTAAGGGACCTTTTGATTTAGCGTGTTTTGAAAAGACGACGCTTGTTTAATTGACAACGTCGTGTATTTAAAATCAACCCACTGCAACTCGCTTTTAGTGGTGTATTAGATCATATATCATGATGGTTTTGTAAAACCGTCAGTCTTTTAAAACATAACGACGGTTTTAAAGTGTACCGTCTTCTATTGGATGTTGTGGTTTAACAAAATTGTAGTAGTGGGAGTTAAGACCCGCATTTAGGGGGTCTCACCCGTTTTTGAGTGTTCTACCCCTAGGGGTGGGCACGTTCTTGATTGGATCGGTTTCACTTCAAAACAACGGCAGAAAACAATTACAATATAACAGTTTGGTTCGGTTTGATTTGGATAAAAGTTATAAAAGAAATCGAACCAAACCAAATCAATTTAACGGTTTGGTTCGATTTGGTGCTGCCGGTTTGGGCCTAAGCCCAATTCTCTTTCTTTTTGCATTTTTTCAACATTGTCATGAAGGGAATATTATGGGAATGGTGTTGTGTAGAGATTTCTCAAAAACATCTACAACCAAACTTTGAGAGTATAAATCACCTAGCATGACATATCTAATATGTATTCAAACGTAAAAGCGGAAGCATAAAATAACTAGGGATTCATGCAAGTCTCATTTAGTCCAAATCTTTATAAGTTTATGAAAGTATGTACCATGACTCTCTAAAATCCTGAAGGATAGGATGTTCATACCCTTGGAGCGAATCTTGAAACCAAGAATTGTGTTCAAGTAGAGAGAGTGATCCCTTTGTTGTTCGCTCTCCCTTTGATGTTGATTCTCCACCTTTTAGCTCTCCAAATAGGTACAAAGATATGTACCTCCACAAAACTCTTCACCAATGATTGAATGTGATGGGAGAATGAGAAAACAACAAGTGAGAAAAGTTGCTAGCTTTCTCACTTGGTGTTGGCCGGGCAAGGGGTAGAGGGAGAGAGTTGATGTTTTCTCTCTTCCAAAGTTACCAACTTGAAACCATAAAAAAATAGGGTGCTATAGCCACACATATATAAAACCAAAATTGTCACACATTGTGACAAAATTGCCCTCCCACACTAGTGTTGCCGCACCCTCCCCCTTGTGTGCCATATTTGTGTCATCTTGGTTCCAACACATTAATCCTATAATGTGTTACACTTGTGCCTAAGTCAATATGATCCATTCCCATATGAATTTCTAAGTCATATGGGACCTTTAATTAAAGTTTCATAACTTCAATTGAATAATTAAATTAATCAAATTAATTTAATTAGTTTAGTGACTCAACTAATTTAATCACTCACTTGTCTAACAAGTGTTGATCCCGATCTTTCTTAGTTGACCGTATCAAGTGTCAGGTCAACCGTTTGACCATCATTTTGAGATCCATGTTTCTACATGATATTATTATTTACATTACTAGTCAATCAGAAATTTTCTGTGCAGGTTGAAAAACGCATTTTATAATATATCGATAATTTTGTGATTGAGATGTTTTATAAGAAAAAGGATGTAATTGGTTTTTAGTTGTCAAATTTACCGCAACGTGGTTGATGGTTGAGTTGTGTTAAGCACTTGCGTCACCCCATTCTTTTCCTTCATTCTTAAACACCAAAATCCAAACAAATCGGGTCCCTCCAATTGATATAGGAACAAACGAATCAACAATTATTATTATTATTATTATTATTATATATACCTCAAAATTCAAAGGCTTTCCAAGAACATTACACTATAAAAGAAAAGAAGGCTCCTTATGTTGAAGAATATAAGTCTCACGTTGGAAACTTGATAAAATAAAATACAATATATAATGAATGATTCCATTATTAATATCACTAAGGCTTTTTGTGATAAAACCTCATACCTACTGGACTTTGTAGGTGGTTAAGTTAGGGGACAATATCGGTGTTGCTAGTGGATTGCTGGCCCGTCTATTTAAAATCTTGACATGATATCAGTGGGTTGATTGACTGGGCCTGAAATATTAGTCATTTACCATTACCCCTTACCCAATATGTGGTGTTAGCATGTTGTATTTGAAATTTAATAACAACTTTCTTTTCACACACTAGTAAAAAACTGATCAATTGGTACCATTTCTAATGGTGTGGTTTGTGGTTTGGGAACAAAAGACACTGATATTGGTGCTCTTTGTTAAAGGTCACCATGCAGCCACTCAGGGACAGACCTGAGATTTCAAAATAGGGTGGGCTAAATTTACCTAATGTACAAACCTACTAAAAAGATAGAAAACTCAACGATATAAGTAAATTATTTATAACCAAAAATACACACCTAGCTGTGAGTGAAACATTCACTTCAACTGAACAAAAAACTTCATTACCTATGAGTGTTAAGAAGTTTTTTTGGATAAACCCAATGCATCTTCAACCTAGGAATTGAATTGAGGTTTAAGCTTTGGCATCCATAATGCCAAAAGGAGGAAAAAAAATATGTGTTCTATTGACTAAAAGCCAGCATACCACGGTAACCCTGCATCACCTTCGCACTAATAGGAACACACTCCAATAGTAACCGTGCCAATTTGAAATATAATTGTTTTTAAAAAAGGCACTATTTTTCAGGTGCCAATTCATATTTATAATTAATTATAATAGAAGCTTTTGGTTCTCCTTTTGCTTTTAAAGTTGGGTAGTGATTTTCCCACTCCCCTTTTATCCACTTACACTTCTTTTTGCTTTTTAATACATTTTACTATAAGATAAAATGAGAGTGAGACCATACAATTATTAAAAAGGAGTGTAAGTGGATAAAAGGAGAGTGGGGAAATCACTACCCTTAAAGTTAAACATATTACATTAACAAGGACAATATACATTTGGCAAAAAAAAAAAAAACCAAGCACAGGTTACATGTGCAATTTACAAACATAACATTGATATTTATACGAAATTCTTAGTCTTTTACCCAAGGACTACTAATACTTCAACAAAAAGAAAGGAGAAAGGAAACATGAAGCATACCTTAATACTTACACAGAGATCTTCCATATAGTTCTCTGGTATCTGTAAACAAAGTTTCATTAAACAAATTAATGAACATCTCCAGTCACTTCCACATGCAAAGTTGACTAACAACAAAAGTTTTTCAATTTAATTCATGTTTAGCATGCACCAGTAGAAGCAATGGCGTGCGATTTGATTTGACACTCAAAATGCATATTAAAGGAATAAATAACATAGGTGATGCTTACTTTATTCTCAAAAGCCAAGTATTCATAAAACCAAACAATATGACATCCAAAAACAGTGCATCTTTCGCATGTAACAATATTTACTATGTCATAAATACAAAAAATACAAGTCCGAGAGTGGATCCCCCGACTTGGAATTAAAAGCTCAAGGCTGACTTGCCCTTTGCGCCGTCGAGTTCAACCTACTTCGCTTGGGAAACTGAGTCCTAGTCCAACATTTAAAAATGTTACTAAAAATTCCTTATTTGCACTTTGGTCTTTAACTTTGTCCATATTATCATTCGGTCCTCATGTTGTCCAATAATTGTCCATAGGTCCTTGAAGTCACAGGTAATGGTAATATAGTCCAAAATGTCCATAGTCCTTCAAGTTCCATCCCTGGTCCGAAAATGGTGAGTTCACAATACAGTAAAGTTAACGTCAAAATAGTCTAATATTGTTCATACATCTGGACCAGAGGAAATAAGTTCCGATAATGATAGTCCAAGGAATATGGGAAATATAGGTCCATTATAATATTTTGATTAGAATTCAATCAGGCAGAGTAACGACATAGGGTTTCAAGATGAATAGTAGACACCGCGAGCAGTTTCTGGATGAATAGTGATTGTGAATAGTAACTTCTCTGGATGAATAGTAATTTTAAAAATATCGGAATAGTGGCTTTGATGGTGGAGGAGGAGAGGAAGTGAGGGAGGAAGGTTTTTGGAGAGTTTTGGTGTGAAGAAAATGGGAGGAGATGAAGGGTATTTATAGAATACTCGAACGGTTCGGATGAATTTGAATATTTAATTCGAAGGCCTAGATTAAAAGTTGAGTTTTAGTAAAATGTGGGAAGGAGCATGATAGTTCATAGATAGATGGTCTAGATGAACTCCTAACTACCTATCTAATGGCCCGGATCAAATCAGGACTCTTGATTTGATCCTACGGTTCAGATATATTCCTATAATATATCAACGGCCTAGATTAAACGAGCTCATGGAATAGTATTGTAAAACCTAGTTGTAACTAAAAAAATATGAACTTAATCATTGATGGACCAGCCAATCATAAGCTGCCAAGTGGTCCAATCACAAACTGCCACGTGGCGGTTACTATTCCAATTTCCTTATTTTCCAACTTCGAAAATCCACTAAAAATATGTTTGAGCTCCGAAAAATTATCCGAAAAATACTACAAGCTCGTAACAACGTCTACTATTTTTCTATGAAATCAAAACACTAAAAATTCTAACTTCAAATTTATAAAAAATAATTTATTCTTCAATATAATAATGGTATTTAATTACGGAAAAATTCCACTTACCTCAAATAGGACCGGGCAATCAAGGTTGTGAGTGGAATAATATCCTGAAATTTTTCAGGGTGTCACACCATTCCTCATACTTCTACAAACGTGTAGGAACTTGTGGATCAAGAATCGGAGTCCCGGATACTTTGAAAACAATGATTCTAGGGTTAGGCAAACTGGCCGCCAACTGCTCGATTGAGACACAATCCTCGGGACTTGTTAAGTAGACTTTGTTGACCAATATGAGTAGTTTGACCACACAGTTGACCACAAGTCTTACGAGAACGTTTCATCCTTTAAGTTTGTGGTGGAGTACTGTTATTAATTAAATCCTGGTATTCTCTCAAATAAGTGCTCAAGCTCAGCGTAACCCACACGAGGGACCCTCGTAGGGTCAAGTTAGTTTGGACTTTTAGTGAGTGGACATTTGTTTCTAAATGTGCATGGTTTTCCAAATATTGAATTGCATGCATAAATGAATTTGAATGAGAACGTGGTCTATTTTGGTTTATTGGATTATGAACATGGTTTAAATTGGGTTATTTTGGGTTACTGAGGTTATAAAATGTTATACCGAGTAATCTTGGCTTTTACAAGACTATATGGGATTCTTGGGGCATGATATTGTATAAGAGGATATGGGGTGTTGTTTGAAAACATGGTCTAATCGGATTATGGGAATAATGAGATTGTATGCATGTTTTGATGTTGGTTTTACAGTATCGTATGGAATTACTAGTACTGATTGCTAATGACAAAGCATATGAAAAATGAGTGTGGATGATGATATTGTCAGTATGTATATGGAATACGGATATATTGTCTAGAAATTGGAAATGGTAATGGTATATATTGATGGTTGTGGGATATTTGAGTTCACCCTGATATGTACCTCCCCCTTTCGGTATGGATGATAACCACACGTACGATAAGGGATGCTGACGTGTGGTGATGTTGATGATGATGAAACGGGCACCCTTGGCCGGGTATACCGAAGGCCCTTGGCTGGACAATCTGCTCGCAGAAGACTTCGATTCAGTTGCACGTTGATGCGATGCGGATGTGTGTGCTAAGAGCGAAAGTCCCCTGGTTGGACGACTCATCCCTAGTCACAAGGCCAATACGATCCTGGCCTGTGGTCTAGTCAAACAGTCCCCGTATTGGATTGTTTCCCCTGGTACATGATGATGGGGTGTGTATATATATGTATATATGTATAATGGGTACAATGGTGGGAGGAAGTTAATGTGATTTTATATTATTATATATAATGTGGGCTTATGGGATAATAATGGTTTTCAAATCAAGTATATACTGATAAAGGATTTCACTGCATGGTTTTGGCATCGTTTTCAAAAAGGTGGGTTATGATCGGTGCATAATTACATATCATTTTGTACCCTTCTAACTTATGATTTGGTTATGTTTTTGAGTTAAACTTGTGCTTTTAATCTATTTTGTGTTTGTTTCAGTGTAATAAGCTTGGGACTCATTTAATGCATTTTGGAGTCAAGTTAGCTCAAAACGGTGTCTGCAGATCAGTCAACTTCACGGATTGGACTGTACTTGCTCAAGAAGAACCAGATAATGAGCCATACATCATTGGAAAGATACGGAAGTCTATTTTCTGGATCATTTTACGGTTCATGATTCCGAGTCCTCTAGAGGAAGTTATGCAAGTTTTGGCAGCTTAAGGTCAAAATCGGCAGGATCTGCGTTACTGGGCCAAAAATCACATTTGAAGGTCTTTCCGATTTTTCCTTGAGCTGGGCTGCATATTCATGGAAAGATAATTCAAAGAGCTTCAAGATCCATATTTTTCCAGATTTTTCAGAATTGAGAAACAAGCCCAAAACGAGCCCAAAAGAAGACTGCAATGCATTGTCAAGCATGACATATGCATGATGAAATGTTATTGATTGTGGGAAAGTTTGGTGAAGCATATTCAATACATATAATTGGAGTGGAGTTTTGCAGCAGCCAAATGAAGTAAAAGAAGATGAAGTGGGAGTTGCAACACTAAGCTTAAAGACAAGAAGAATTGTTTTCAAATGCAATTGTGTGTTAGGTAAAGTTGGTGAATTAAGTGTTGTAAGTTGGTGAAGTGAGTTTTGTAGGTAGAAGCAATACTTAATTCAGATTTTCACTTCCCTAGGCCTATATATAGTGAGGTTCTCCAAACTTGTAAACACACCCCAAGGGGGGGAGCTCTCAAACATCTCTCTAGAGCTCCTCTCCCTTCTCTCCCTCAAATTCTCTTAGTTTTCTTTTTAGTTCTCAATTGTTGTAACAAAACCATTTTGCTTTTTAGTTGTAATTTATTTTTCATTGTAATGTAATTTCTTTTCTTTAGTTTTCAAGTTTAATTAGTTTCCAAGTTTCAATTATAGTTCTTGTTCTTATTCATTATGCTTATAAGTTAATATGCTTGTTTGAATGAATAATCACCATTAAAACTTGTATGTTAGCTATCTTGGTTTGAATTAAGAGTAGACACCATGCATTAATTCAAATTGAACTATGAATAGGAAGAGTATGTATGGACATTCGACAACATGGATTAGATACATGCTTGGTTGTTTAAAACATTCTTCTATGCTTAATGGATTTCTAATGCTTAATTTAGGTTCGACAAGAAGGATCGAATTAGGGAATTAGGAATACAAGGTTAGGACCAAACACCATGGCTTAATCATATTTTAGCTAGAATCAATCCGTGAATCTAAATTGAACTTGGTAACTAATTTGCTTGAGTTAATTTCTTTTCTTTCTTTCTTGTTGCATTTATTTTCTTTTCATTTCTATTTTGTGCAGGGAATCAAATTGAATCAATCTATCATCAATCCTCGTGGGATCGACCTCGTACTTACACAAGCCATACTACCCAACGCCTCGTGCACTTGCGAGTTAACAGGTTAGTACATTCAATTATAAACATGTTTAAAACTTTATTTTTGTCCACTCACATTTCTGTTTTGCACCCCTAGGCCGAAGCTCGAGGCAACTAGTAAAGTCAAGCCAAGTCACCTTCCCCGTGCTTTCGACATTATTGTAGAATACTCATTAATTTTCCTTTGAAATATTCTGGTTATGTAATTAAAGAAAAAATTCCCAGATTTGCTATGATATTTCCATGTAGGGTTGAATTTGGGGCCGGAGACCCATTCTGTAAATTGTGTGTGCCCGGCATCGGTTGGATGTCAAATGGGTAACAGGGTTCGGCACAAATTTCGAGGGAGAATTCGGGTCGGGTCCTGGCAACAACACCACACTTCAATCACACTGACCCTGCCACAATGAATGTTAGAGAGGTCCCTACAACAGCTATTGAGCCTATCAAAGAACCTACAATAGCGGCCCCTTCTAAGGAGCGAATATATGCGCATTTAGTTCCTTTTCCACAAAGACTACATAAGCATAAGAGAGATCAACAAACAATGGATATTCTGGAATTGTTTAGAAAGGTTCAAATAAATATTCTATTGTGGGATGCAGTGAAGAAAATCCGAGCTTATGCTAAGTTCCTCAAGGATTTTTGTACAAACAAGCGAAAATTTGCTACACATGAGAAGGTGAAGCTGTCCGAGGAATGCAGTACAGTTCTCCTTAAGAAATTGCCACCAAAACTTAAGGATATAGGGAGTTTTATAATTTCTTGCATTATTGGAAATTTACATATAGAAAAGCTTTAATTGATTTGGGTGCAAATATTAACTTAATGCCTTATTATGTATTTCAGTAGCTAGGCATTGGAGAGATCAAACCAACTTCTGTGAGCTTAACTGGCTGATAGGTCTATCAAGTATCCACTTGAAATCGTTGAAGATATACTAATCGAAGTTGATCAATTTGTGCTTCCACCGGATTTTATCATCCTTGACATGGAGGAAGATAGAGAAGTTCCCATCATTATGGGACATCCTTTTATAGCTACTACTGCCAGGGAATTAAATTTCGATATTTTCATTGATATTTTGGCGAAAATATCATTTTTTTGGGATCCCGATATTTTTGCAACATTCCATTAATATTTCGTCAATTTATCGAAAATATCCTCGATAATATCACTGAAATATCGAGAGCGATATTTTCGTTCAAATTCAAGTTGAAATAGTCAAAATATCGCGATATTATCGAAATTATCGATAATATCGCGACAGTATCTCAACATGACCAAACAAAAGATATTTCTACTCAAAATCTGAAGTTGGAAGAAGAAGAAGATAGAGCAAACAGAGTAAATTGATACAGTCTCTCAACATAGCCAAAATTACAGAGAAAAATGCCGACAGAGCTCACAATATTCATACCCCATGCTCCTACATCAGAAACTGGAGACTTCTTTTCCTTCTCCATTTTTTCTCAGATCCAAGCTCAAATTAACAAACCCCGATTTGCCATTTTTCTTTGCACAACCTAAACTAGAAGAAAATACTAGATGGGTTTCGAAGAAGAAGAAGATCTGAGAAGGGCAAGTGTGGTTTTGGAAATTTGAAGAGATTTGAGGTTGGGAACATAAATGAAGAATAGAATATCTACAGACTGGCACGGCATATGCTTGGGCAAGTGGGGCAAGTGGGCCTGCAATATGGATTTATATATTTAATTTAAATCGATGGAGATTTGCTTTGTTCAATTTATGAAGGTCATTTTACTCTGTTTTTCTATTCGGTTTAAAAAAAAAAAAAAAATGTCTCCATAGTCGATAGTCTGCAACATATGTCTCATACTTTTGAAATGGTCCCACACCTCCTATGATTAAAGAATTGACTGAGAAGTTAAGAGAATTAATATATGATTAATATATGAAGAGAAATCAATCGTGGAGTTGTTGCGTTGAACGATGATGAGCTCATTACACATTGTAGTTACTATGGATCCCCACATGCTTCAAAAGTAGCTGCTGCACTGCAAGCTTGCTTGTTGAACCTCGTTTCTAGATGTTTATTTTAGTCAAGGTACAAAATATAAATAATTTCGCCGATATTTCGGTGAAATTATCATTTTTTTTGGGGCAGCAATAAGGGGGTTCGAACATAAATATTAACGGAATTATATTGTTGATCAGTTACTTAATTATTTAATATAATTTATTTCTTTCCTATTTAATTCATTTAATGTTATTGATTATTTTATTATTCATTATAAGTACTTACATTACTAAATTTCCCTTCAAATTGTTGCTTAATTATTTAAATCTCAATAATCATTTTATTTATTTCCTATTTAATTCTTCCTTGGATAAATTTATTTATGTTCTTAGTTGATTTTTAATCTTCACTATAATTTTTTAAGCATGGTAAAGTGCCTAATTTTCATGACAAATCAAGTTGATTTACATCTTAAATTATTTTTCATTTTTTTATAAATAAAAAATATAAGAACGTGTACCATGTCCAGTGAATAATGTGAAATAAGGTTACTCATGTATCTTACCATGCAATTTATAAAGTGTAAAATATTGTAGTAAAAATGATAAATAAATTACTAAAGGGTGTTTAATTTTCTTTCATTAATTACTCTAGATTTTCTAAGTCACAACGTTCGTTAGCTCGCAATATAATCAACGTAAATCACTCAAACCCACTATGCAATGCATTTCCTTCCAATCTTTTGTGTCAAAATAACAGATGATTGACTAAATAAACTTTTTATAAAGTTTCTTTAAAAATTTCCATGTATTTATCACAATTTCTGTAGTTTTTATCCAATTTTTATCGATATCGATATTTTCCGATATTTCCATCGATATTTCCTTGTTTTTGAACCACCGATATTGCCGAAACCTTCGATATTTAAGACCTTGACTGCTAGCACCATCATTAATGTGAAGAAAGGTTTATTGACCATGATTGTGTGAGGCCAAACTGTTGAGTTCAAGGTGTTTGAGGCCATTAAGCAGCCCTAGGAGATGGACGAGTGTTTCTATGTAGATGTCATTGACACTAGGGAGCTTTCGTTTTTAGCCAACCCGAATTTCATAATTAGGAAAATGCTAAAACCCAAGCCAAAATGCAATCCACTTTTTGCCTTGGGCTTTGGCCTTTTCCTAAATAATTTTACTTTTTTGAGTAAACCCTAATAATTCTTTGACACTATTGCCCACACCACTTTCCTAGCTAATGCCAATGAGGATGAACTTTTCAGATGCCTAGCCAACCCAAAGCTAAGATCATATTCCAATGAGGCCCAACACCTTGTAGCAGCTTTGGATTCGGCACCTATTCAGTTCCCAAGGTGGTGTCACACATATGAGCCACTAGGGACACCTAACACTCCTATTTTGCGTTATGTTGAGAAACGTGAAAAGCTGGAGCTCAAGCCATTGCATGAACACTTGAAATATGTTTTTCTAGGAGAATCAGATACACTTCCTGTGATCATTGCTTCTAATTTGACTGTCACTAAGGAAGAAAAGCTTTTGCGTGTTTTGAAAGAGTACAAAACAGTTTTAGGATGGACGATAGCTGACATTAAAGGCATTATTCCATCCATGTGCATGCATCGAATTTTACTGTAGGATGGTTCTAAGCCTACCATTGAGGTGTAAAGAAGATTGAATCCTAACATGAAGGAGGTAGTCCGAGCTGAAGTTTTAAAACTTCTTGATGTAGGTGTGATCTATCCCATCTCTGATAGCAAATGGGTTAGCCTAGTCCAAGTTGTTCCCAAGAAATCTTGAATCACGGTGGTTCAGAATGAAAACAATGAACTCGTGGCTACAAGAATGACCACTGGATGGAGAGTCTGTATAGACTATAGGAAATTGAATTCATTTACTAGAAAATGTCAATTTCCCTTGCCTTTTATTGATCAAATGTTAAAAAGATTAGTCGGTCACTCACATTACTGTTTTCTTGATAGCTATTCAAGTTACAATCAGATTCACATTGCCCCTGAGGATCAAGCGAAGACGACATTTACCTGCCCCTTTGGGACATTTACTTATAGGAGGAAGCCTTTTGGCTTATGCAACGCACCTGTAACCTTTCAAGGATGCATGATGAGTATATTCTCTGATATGGTTGAGAGAATAACTGAGGTTTTTATGGATTATTTTTCTGTTTTCAAGATTCATTTGATACTTGTCTGTTTAACCTTAAACATGTGCTGGAAAGGTGCACGGAGACCAACCTTGTTTTAAATTGGGAGAAATGTCATTTTATGGTACAACATGGTATTGTGCTAGGCCATTCGGTCTCTTGTAAAGGCATTGTTGTTGATAAAGCAAAGATAGACATTATTGCTAAATTGCCGCTCCTAACCTCAGTGAAGGATGTGAGATCCTTTCTTGGCCATGCCGGGTTCTACATGCGTTTCATCAAGGACTTCTCCAAAATCAGTCATCCCTTGTGCAACCTGCTAGCCAAAGACGCCATTTTTGAGTTTGATGATTCATGTTTACTTGCTTTTAACAATTTAAAAAGCCTTTTTATTTTTTGCTCCTATTATCACAGCTTCAAATTGGAGTTTACCTTCTGAATTGATGTGTGATACTTCTAACTATGAAATAGGTTCTGTTCTTGGTCAATGAAAGGAAAAGCTTTTACATGTGATTCATTATGCAAACAGAACATTGAATGATGCACAGCTCAATTACTCAACCACTGCGAAGGAATTGCTAGCCATAATCTTCACTTTGGAGAAGTTTAGATCTTATCTCATTGGATCTAAAGCCATAGTGTATTATGACCATGTTGCTCTGAAGTACCTAATGACAAAGAAGGATGCCGAACCTAGACTCATTCGATGGATTTTCTTGCTACAAGAGTTTGACTTAGAGATTCGAGACAAGGCTCACACCTAGCCACGAAGAGGAAGTAGACGTGTTGCCCCTTAATGAGTCATTTCTGGATGAACAACTATTTTATGTACAACATGAAGTCCCGTGGTATGCTGACATTGTGAAATATCTGGTTTGTGGAATTATTCCAGCTGATTCTAACTCTCAACAAAAGAAGAAGTTCTTGTCCACGGTCAAATTTTATTTTTGGGATGAGCCATATTTGTACAAGCATTGTCCTGATCAAATTATCCGAAGATGTGTACAAGAGAATGAGCACGAGAGCATTCTGAATTTCTCTCATAGTTATGCATATGGTGGAAATTTTGGTCCCAAACGCACAACCGATAAAATTTTGCAAAGTGGCTTCTTTTGGCCAACTTTGTTTAAGGATACCTACCAGTATTGTGCATCTTGTGATTGATGTCAAAGAGTTGGTAATATTTCCAAAAAGAATGAGATGACACTTCAAAGTATTTTTGTGGTTGAACTCTTTGATGTCTAGGGTATTGACTTTATTGGACCTTTTCCATCATCCTGTAGCAACAAATATATATTAGTGGTTGTAGACTATGTGTCAAAATGGGTTGAAGTTATGGCGTATCCCACTGCTGGTGCTGTTGTTGTTCTGTGTTTTCTATAAGGATTCATCTTCTTAAGGTTTGGCAATCCAAGAGTGATAATCAGTGATGGAGGGAAGCACTTCATCAACAAAGGATTTGACAAGCTTATGGCTAAATATCATATCCATCATAGAGTTGCTACACCTTACCATCCTTAGACCAGTGGCCAAGTTGAGGTTTCTAATAGAGAGATCAAGAAAATCTTAGAGAAAACAGTAAGTGCTTCAAGGAAGGATTCTACAGCTAAACTATGCATTGTGGGCTTATAGGACAGCTTACAAAACACCTATAGGCATGTCACCATTTCTATTGGTGTATGGGAAAGCATGCCACTTGCCTATGGAATGGAACATAAAGCATATTGGGCTATCAAAAAGCTCAATTTTGACTTGCAGGCTGCTGGTGCGAAAAGGAAGCTACAGATTAATGAACTTGAGGAGCTCATACATGAGGCTTGTGAGAATGCAAGGATATATGAAGAAAAGACCAAAAAGTTGCATGATGAAGCTATTTCTAGGAAGACATTCGTGACGGGAGAGAAAGTGTTGCTTTATAATTCCAAACTTCGACTCTTTCTAGGCAAATTACGTTCAAAGTGGACATGCCCCTTCCTCGTCACTCAAGTTTCTCCAAATGGTGCTGTAGAGATTCAAAACATGTCAACTAGGACCCAATTCAAAGTGAATGGTCATCACCTCAAGCATTATCTAGAATCTCACTTTGATCCTCAAGTTATTGACAGGACCTGACCCGAATTCCCCCTCGAAATCCGTGTTGAACCCTGTTACTCATCCCGCATTTAAATGATGCCGGACCCACCTACTATTTTACCCTCTTCCCGGCAGTCAAAAAGAAAAAGGGGCAAGACTTCTACCAAAATTTCGACAGAGTCTCCCCTGAAAAACGGACATTTACCAAATTTTTCACTTGTAAATATCACAAGTAAAACATCCCAACAATAGCGCACACAATGCAAAGCACACACATCTTACAAAATGGGCCTCCGGTCTCAAATTCAATCCTTTAATATGACGTACTAGAACAAATAAAAAAAAACTAAAACAGTTTATTTTGCGGCTGCAATTAAGTTAATCTAGGCTGCCTACGTACCTTTATTGAGGGATCAAGCCACATATAGTTCTTTCCACTAAATAATCACAATTCGGACAATATAATATTGTTTAAAGTAAAACCAATAATTTAATTCTAGAATCATTCTTTCACTTTATATTAAATCACAATAACTCAACCTTTTAATATAAACCCATTTTTCTTTACTCACCCCGTTCTTAAGACTCATAAACCTTTCTAATAGTCGTGTTTCACCCTTAATTCCTTTTCCCATAACTCATAACCCAAAACCATTTTCCTGTAACAATTCACATGTAATGTGCATAATTCTTTTAAAATCAATTTTTTCCTGCAACCATACCCTATCCAAGGCGTATTTTGCAAAACAAGTAAATTTCAAATATCAGATCAAATTAACACACATGTGCAGAGTACTCTCCATGCACATGCCCAAGAAACCCCAGCTTGGATACTCATCCACATATTGTCCTTTATATACAAATATATATAAATACACCCACATTATGTAACAACATAAAACTCATACTAACTTTCTCCCAACGTTGTACCCATCATACATATATATACATATACACACACCCCACACCCCACACCATCATCATGTACCAGGGGAAAACAATCCAATGCGGGTACTATTTTACTGGACCACAGGCCAGCATCACATTGGCCTTGTGACTAGGGATGAGCCGTCCAACCGGGGGACTTCTGCTCCCAGCTCACATGTCGGCATCGCATCAACGTGTAGTTGAATCTCTAAATCATGTCTTGTGCGCGCAAACTGCCTAGCCAAGGGCCTTTGATACACCCGGTCAAGGGTGCCTGGATCATCCTCACACACATCGGCAACACATCACACGTGTGGGTAACATCCGTATCCTTCTACATGCCAGCAACACATCGCACGTGTAGGTAACATCCTTATCCTCCCACACGCCTGCAATCCATCGCTCGTGTGGGTAACGTTTGTATCCAATGCATACAAAACCTCATTCATGCATGCAGTTTCATACTTGAAAAACAATGCACATTAAAATAATGTCCACTCACAGGGCCAATTTTCCTGATATGGTTTAATCCCTTTTGTTGCACCTATATGACACTTAATGTTATATGATATTTAGAATGCATAAGGATAGTCAAATTTCTTGAGGTGCATATTGCTAGCATTCATAATTTTATAGTTGACTATTTTTCAGTTTGTGAACTGCGCTGCTATGATGTTTGGTTTGGACTATGTTTTAATTTGAATTAACTCATGAAAAAATTAGGTGATAAGGATTATTTTCTAACTTTTCTGTAGGCACTGATTTCATGAAAATATGTTGAGAATTGAATTTTTGGTGAATTTATAAAGTTAAAACATATGCACAGGATTTTTGCTGACATATTCTTCATTATAAGTAAAGATTGTCGAATGACTCACCTAAAATTTTTCAAATGACCTGATTTTTGGCTATGTTTCAGATATACGTGTCTTCTTAAGTACTACAAAATTTTGTGACTATTGGAAGTATAGTTTGTTTATGAGAATTTTATAAGTGATCTGTGTTCACGAAAAAGAATGTGCTGGCAGTTTTCTGAGTAACCTTGTAGGTCAATTTCCAGACGTTTTAGTTTGCTTAAACGACTCTATATTTTTTCTATATGAATATTAATGTCTCTAGTTTGTTTCCATGAAATTTGAGGGTAATTGGACTTATAAAGTAATTATGGTAAATTTTCAAGTAAGTACATATCATTGCTGGAAATTGTTTGACAGTTTTGTGGTTGTTTTTTGCACTCATGGTTTATGCTGTGAACTACATTAGTAGTATGAATTGAAAGTTCTTTTACACCATCTTATCAAAATGTTTATAAACATAAAATTTTAGTGCATAGTAAAGTGGTGAGTGTTTGCCCATGTGGGAGCATTGATGTAAAGTTTTGGGCTTCACACTCATTATAAACTCATAAATTTTTTGAGTATAAGTGGAATTCATTTCTTGTTACATGGAACATTGAAGTTCTACACCTTTAAGTACTATGTATGGGATTAACATATTGTTGGTTTGTGCTCTTCTTGTTTTTCCTTGTGCACCTATATGCTTCTAACCAATATTTTGGATGACTGGCTGTTTATTTTTTTAGTTACTAAAGTTCTTACCATTCTTTTTGTTTTCTACTTGTATTGGTTAAAGAAAATTGAATTGGTGTTTAAGCTACAAGTGGAATAAAGTTGAATGCTTACATTACAGTTTTTGTTTTTCTCATCTACATGCAACTCACATGTAAAGAATTGAATAAATTAAATTTGAGTTCTAATTCTAAGGATTGGATTGAGATAAAGTTTTATAATGTATTAATTCATTTTATACGGTATTGATCCATTTTTGTAACATGCAAAATATATGTTTTGATGAGTGGGAGTGTTTAATAGTCTTCTTTGAGGACGTATTCAGTAATTTGGATGTTTCTGATTAATCACTTAACAATCTAGTTTTGCATTAAGAATTTTAAGGCTAATAAGAACAAAGTTTGTATTACGTATGTTATATATTCTTATTATTTCATGCAGTTTTGTTCAAATCGTCAGTGGTTAATCAATGACTTTTGCCTTTTCAATTGAATTTTGTGATTGCTAATAAGCTTTTAGATTATTTTTTCATGCTTGTAAGGGAGAAGGTAAAAGAAAGAATATTTCCAGTGGTTCATTGATTCACTGAATAAGGTTGTTTCATACTTGTTACAATTATGGTTATGCAGTTAATTTTTGATATGTGGAATTAGTGGGAGTTAAGTTTTATTCCACTCAATTTCATTGGTTTTCTTGGAGGCAGTTCAATTATTTTGTGTATTGCTGTTTGGTTAAGTTCCTTAATTGGATTACGTGACTTCAGTTTTATGTTTACTATTCTTTGAAAATGAATCCAGTTACATGTCATCATGCAGTATAGCTAGCTACAGTCACTGCATAAGACATGAATCCATACTAGCGTCATTAAAGAGAGATCTTGGTAATCTCTTAAGGAAGGGCTTAGGAATGAGAGTGACCTTTGTTAACACAAATTAAGTTTGTCATGATCATTCTGTCCTAGTCTTGATGGAAGCCTTATGTGATTTTACAAGCTTATATGTGTGGTTGTAAGAACCTTGGATGTTATAAATTCAATGTGTTCCAACAGTTCCATGTAAGTTTACAATTTTGACAGTGGCTTGATTTAGGAATAGAGTGATGTTGAGTTCTACATGGCCGTATAGTGATCAACTTTGAAGCCTTGATGATTATTTGACCAAGTGGGAGAATGTAAGACGTTGGATTATTCTAATTACCTACTTAAGTGGTCTTCTAATCGTCATAGGGTTGTCTTGGGCTCAATATTGATCTAGGACTCAATTACTACTTGGCCCGTAGCCTTTGTATAAGTGTTTAAGTTAAATACATGGGCCAAAGGGATTCCTAATTAATATGGACTAGGGTTTTCATTTCCTAATGCAATAAGGACTACTTGAGAGTTTTTCTTGATGGGAGAGACTCCTAGGTAGATGCATATAAAACACAAGTGCCCCTGCTCAACTGATTAAGCCAACCCACACAAAAGAATTCACCCCATCTAGAATGAGTGTATGAAATGATCAGATTGAGGAGATGTGCTCTTGTATATTCTTGATGCGTGTTCTATCATGTGTAGTCATTATAGTTTACACACATAGAAGAACCTAGCTGCCAATGAAATGGCACATGTGGCTTTTGGAATTCAGATTCAAAATGATCAAACAGAAAGAATTATAAAAGTCCATAAAAGAATTCTCCCATCAGTCATTGCCAGAGGTATGGACTTGGAGGTCAATAACACAAAAGTAGAAGATGATAATTGGAGGAAGCCTTTGATTGATTACCCTTCTCCCCGAGTGAACAAGAAGGTGAGACATCAAGCATCAAACTATGTACTTATAAATAGTGAGCTACTCAAAAGATCAAAAGGGGGCATGCTACTCAGGTGTTTGGGACTTGAAGATTCAATGAGGGTCATGGGAGAAGTACATGAAGGCTCATGTGGTGCTCACCAATCGGGCAAGAAAATGCGATGGCTTCTCAGTAGGTATGGTTATTTATGGCCAACCATGGAAAATGATTGCTTCAAATATGCAAAAGGGTGTGAAGATTGCCAAAGAAATGGCCCGATTCAACTTGCCCATGCAATTCCTTTAAATCCTGTAGTTAAACCTCAACCCTTTAGATTGTGGGCTATGGATTTCATTGGAAAAGTGGCCCCAGCATCGAGCAATGAACATACTTTCATCATTGTGGCCATTGATTACTTTTCATCATTATGTCTTTTGAATCTAACTCTTAATCCGAATGCGATTTAGTTGAAGGAGATCAAATATGGAATAGGAGAATAAAAATAGCAAACCCACTAATAACTAGCTTAATAATATAAACAAAAAGTTAATCTTTGAAATAATTAGAAGTCTTAGGCTTTTTGAAGAACAAAACAAGTTTCACATAACTACCAGTCTGCCACTCTGTTTTTGTTTCTTGGAATCTTTTCATATGTGATGTGATCCCTTTCTGTACAATTTACAAGTACCCTAAAGATTAGTGGCTGGAGTTAAGGGGTTTGGCAAAGCGGCATAATTATTGGGCTTCTTTAAAGGGAATTGGCCTTTATAGTTGGTTTGGTTGTAACAACAAAGAGGTTATCCAAGTAATCAGAGGATCTATCAACTTTCTTTTCATTTCATTTGCTATACAGGGTTTCTGTTCCTTTCTTTGCTAAAAGAAAGCAGATAGTGAAACATTTGGACTCTGCATAGGTGAACAATGCAGATAGTGATGCTTTTAAAGCTGTAGTAGCCTCTGGTGCCCTGGTAAGTCTTTTGCATAATTTGTATATGCCAAAGTGAGAATTTAAACTGATCTGTGGTTGGCAAACTTTAATCAAACATTTTTCTTGTTTGGGGTTTTGTGTCAGTGGTGGGCAATAGGCACCATAATAATAAGTTTGTTTTTGCTGATACAGGAAAGAGGAGAAGTTGATTTGAGTAAACTAGTGACTGAAACTTATGAGTTAACTGAAGAATGCTTGCAAATAAACTATTTTGGTGCTAAAAGAAAAGCTGAAGCACTTGTCCCACTCCTCCAGTTATCTGACTCACCGAGAATTGTTAATGTTTCGTCTGGCATGGGGAAGTTAAAGAACATATACCAAGTGATTGGGCTAAAGGAATTTTTACTGATGCTGATAACCTAACAGAAGGAGTAGATGAGGTACTGACTGGGCTTCTAAATGACTTCAAGGAGGGTTCACTTGCAAGTAAGGGCTGGCCTTCTTTTATATCTGCCTATATAGTCTCAAAAGCAGCACTGAATGCATATACAAAGGCTTCTAGCAAAGAAGTACCCCAATTTTCATATCAATTCGGTCTGCCCTGGCTTTGTCAAAACAGATGTAAACTTCAATGCCGGCGTCTTGCCTATCGCAGAAGGTGGTGCCAGGGTTGTGAAGTTAGCATTGCTGCCCAATGATGGCCCTTCTGGTTGAAGATGATCCATTTATGCAAATTTAATACGAGTCATTTATTGGGCAACATCTTGTACTGTACTGTAATTTTAAGTATTTCGGACACCATCAGATTCTTTTTAAGTTCTTTCTACATTCAAGTAGACGATGGCATATATGATGCTTTTTATCTATGTAAAATTTCACCAAAGCACAATGTTTTAATAACAAAAGAAACTGCACCCTAAAAACGAAAAAGAAAAGTTCAGGTGTTTTTGGCTTCTCAGGAAGCTCCAGCTGACTTGACCTTCCCCTTTGGTTTTGGGAGAAAGACTTTTTTTTTTGGTGTCGAATTGGGAGAAAGACTTGGTTGACTTGGTTGTCCTCGGGTGATTACTCCTCGTTCCTTCTATAGCATCTTGTGATGTATGCAAATTTCTTGCGTTTTGAGAAGAGAGACAACGCTCCCGAATAAAGGCTGAAAGAGTCATATCACATTTAGCTACCCCGTGTCGTGCAGCCGTCCTATCTACCACTTTTTTTCCTATCACATTGTTGTGACAAGTAAATTAATATATATTTTTATAAGTCTAGTTCGAATTAAAAAATAAGGTTAGAAAAAGACAGAAAAGGAAGTGTGTAAGATTAGTCATTATGAGAAATTTTCGGTGCAAGTTGAAAACGGATTTTATAATATATCGATAATTTTGTGATGGAGATTATATAAGAAAAAAGATGTAATTGGTTTTTGTTTTTTTGTTTTTTTGTTGTTGTTTGGGCAAAGATGTAATTGGCTTTTAGTTGAGTTGAGTTAAGTTAAGCACTTGCGTCACCCCTTCTTTTCCTTCATTATTAAACACAAAAATCCAAACAAATCGGGTCCCTTCAGTATTTATATCGGAACAAACGACTCAACAATTTTAATTTTATTATTATTATTATTATATAGACCTCAAAATTCAAAGGCTTTCCAAGAACATTACATTATAAAAGAAAAAGAAGGCTCCTTTCTGTTGAAGAATATTGAGTCCACATCATAAACTTGATAAAATAAAATAAAATATATAATGAATTATTCCATTATTAATATAACCAAATTTTTGCTAATACAGGAAAGGGGAGAAGTTGATTGGAGTAAACTAACGAGAGAAACTTATGAGTTGACAGAAGAATGCTTGCAAATAAACTATTATGGTGCTAAAAGAACAGCAGAAGCACTTATCCCACTCCTCCAGTTATCTGACTCACCGAGAATTGTTAATGTTTCGTCAATCATGGGAAAGTTAAAGAACATACCAAGTGATTGGGCTAAAGGAGTTTTTACTGATGCCGAAAACCTAACAGAAGAGAGAGTAGATGAGGTACTGACTGAGCTTCTAAAAGATTTCAAGGAGGGTTCACTTGAAAGTAAGGGCTGGCCTTCTTCTTTTCCCGCCTATATAGTCTCAAAAGCAGCACTGAACGCATATACAAGGATTCTAGCAAAGAAGTACCCTAATTTTCATATCAATTCGGTCCGCCCTGGCTTTGTCAAAACAGATATAAACTTCAATATCGGCATCTTGCCTGTCGAAGAAGGTGGTTCCAGGGTTGTGAAGTTAGCATTGCTGCCCAATGATGGCCCTTCTGGTTCGTTCTTTGTTCAGAATGAAGTGTCGGATCTTTGATTGAAGATGATCCATTTATGCAAATTTAATTCATGTCATTGGGCAACATCTTGTACTATAATGTAATTTAAGTATTTTGGACACCAGCAGATCCTTTTTAAGTTCTTTCAGCATTCAATAAGAAGAAGGCATATGTGATGTTTTTAATCTATGTAAAATTTCACCAAACCACAATGTTTAAATAACAATAGAAACTGTACCCCAAAAAAAAAAGTTCAGGTGTTTCTGGCCTCACAGGAAGCTCCCAGCTGACTTGACCTTTCCCTTCGGTTTTTGGGGAAAGACTTGGCTGTCCTAGGGTGACTAGTCCTCGGTCCTTCCTATAACCTCTTGTGATGTATGCAAGTTCTTGCGTTTTGAGAAGAGAGACAACGCTCCCGAATAAAGGCTGAAAGAGTCTTGGGTAAGGCAGTCGCATGTGAAATCACACACAAGGAGTTAAGACCCACATTTAGGGGGTCTCAGCCTTTTTTGAGTGTGCTACCCCATGTGGCGGTCCTATTTAAGACTCTTTTTCCTATCACAAGGTTGTGACAAGTAAATTAATATATATTTTTAAAAGTCAGATTGAAAAATAAGGCTAGAAAAAGATAGAAAATGAAGTGTTATTATGGAGAAAAACTTGCCTGGCACGAGGATGCCAGGTAAGCTTTCCACCTCATTATTCCAAGCCAATTGCCTCCTGACAGCTGGATAGCACTTACACACTTAATAAAAAAAATTTCCAACTAAAACCACTTTTTTTCTCTCTCTTCTCTTCCCACCTAGTTTCTCTATTCCTCCCTTTCAGTATCTCACGGTTTGTCATCTCTCATCTCTGCAACTCAGATCTGGAGGAGGAAACACCAGATAAATTTGTTCTCCCCCAAACCGTACACTGTTCTTCCACATGCCCGAAGCCAACCCAAAGTCCACCACTTCCAAAATTTCAAGAACTCCTCAATAAATAACTCAAATAAAATTAAAAATAAAAAGGGAGAGAAATCAATACCTAATGTGTGGGTGATGAATGATGAGCTATTGAAGAGGAAAAGAGGAAGGGATGTGTGGGTGATGATGATGGAGGAGGAGTGATTTGAGGGCGAACGAGGAATGGAGGATAACGAGGGTGGCTGCTATGGCAGGTAGAAGCTGTTGGCAAGTGGCAATTGGCCAAATTTTTTTTTTCTGACCAAATTTTTAAGTGTGAAAGTTATGTCCAGGTTGAAAGATAAGAGATGGGAGATGGGAGATGTGAGGATACCATGCATAATGAGGGGGAAAAAATGGAAGATAAGTGGAGAAAAACTTGATAAATTTTTTCTGTCAAAATAACTCTCACACTTCAGGAAATGAGAGATGAGAGAGTTTTCTCCACTTACACACTTAATAAATTTTGTTCTGAAAAAAAAAGGAAGAAAATTGGAGAAAATAATGAGAGGTTTCTCTACTCCACGACTTGGATGAAACTCCAAGATTGGTCTTTGCATCTGCAATACGCCAGGTCACCAGTTCGATTAAGAATCTCTAGGGCAGTAAAACTGCTAGCTTTCAGAGGACTCAAAGAGAGGGCGACCTTTTTCAAGATTGTTATGGGTTTTAGGGTTCGAATTGTTATGAGTTTGTGAATTGTGAATTCGAATTGTTCTCTCACGTTGGAGCTTGGATTTCTGGGTTTAGGGTTGCTGAGCTGCGTGGAAAAAGAGATGGGGGATGCTTGGATGGGGTTGGGATGGATGGGTGGAGGAGAAGGAAGGATTGGGATCATGGGTGGAGGAAGGGTGGAGTTGTGGGCGGGTTTTATTAATGGCAAGGGTTAAATTGGTCATTTTAATATAATTCGGGTGTTCAATTGGATGATTCTTTAATTTGGGGAATTAAGTTCGATTGGGATCCTAGTTCAGGGGTGTACGGAAATTTTCTCAAAAAAATAATATGTTTAGAGAAGAATTGATTATTCAATATTATCTAACTTAAATTGTTCTAAGAATAATGCTATTTTTTACCACATTCTTATACCACCTTATGTGGCAGATGAGATGTACAACCACATCAATTAAAAAATGTTAATAAATCATAAAATAAAAGAAAATATTAAATTAGTTTTATTTGATGTGGTTGTATACCTCATCTGCCACATAAGGTGGTATGAGAATGTGGTATACAAATATGATAAGAGTAGCATTACTCTTGTTTTAAACAATTACGTAATTGGATTTGAGTAGTCAAATTCACCAATCTTCAATCAAGCATGCGAAACTGCTTAAAAACCCTGGCGGACCCAATGAAGGACTACTGTGGGTAAGTGCCCACACTTACAGAAAAGTTGCAGCCATAAAATCCAAGCCAAACTCATATTTAAAAAAAAAAATTAGTTCCTTTTTAGGTGGAGCCCTCACATGGCCCATCAAATACATACACTTTAAGCCCAAAACTTATATTAAAAAATAAAACCCTATGTTATAAAAGAAGAATAGAGATCCCACCAAGTTCACTCATTCTGTAATTTTGTGGAGAACTCAACCGCCAAACTCGTTATTTCACAAAAATCTGCAGCCCAACAAAATCAAACTCGCTACTTCAATTGATTTTACAGGTTAGTACTAAGTTGTTTTTTACAAACTAATTTCATTATATTCTTATTTATATGCATTCAATTTGTACTGATAATTGATATTCTAAGTTTGAAATATTTTTTGTTTGACTATATATTGGTTGGATTTTTTTTAAGCCCACAGATTAACGAAAAACTTGTCTCCTGGAAAAAAAAAAGCTCTCTCTAGTCCACCACCACAAAGATTCGTAAACAACGTACGTAGGCACTTGCGTCACCACCTCCATCCTTTTCCTTAATTCTTTCCCATTCGATGACTTCTAAGAAACATTAGAAGCAAGCTTCTTTCTCCAGTATAGGAACAAACGAATCAACAATTTTCTTCTTCTCACTGTTTGTTTGAATATGAAAAACTCAAAATTCAAAGGCTCTCCAGTAACTCTACTTTATAAAAGAAAAGAAGGCTCCTTCTGTTTAGTCTCATTTCTCACAGACCATCAATGGCAGAAGCAACAAAGAGGTGGCAATTTAGGGCCCTTCATGCTTTGTTTCCTTGTCCCATGTCCATGCCCTTTAACTACTTCCATAAAAAATTTCTCACTATTGTTTCTTGTTTTGCTTTTTTTGTTTTGTTATGAATTTGGTGTCTGTGTTTTCTCAGGTATGCAGTTGTTACTGGAGCAAACAAAGGCCTAGGATTGGAAACTGTGAGGCAATTGGCCTCAAATGGATTCACTGTAGTCTTAACTGCCAGAGATGAGAAGACGGGTCTTGAAGCTGTTGAGAAACTGAAAGAGTCTGGCCTCTCAGGCCAAGTGGTTTTTCATCAACTTGATGTGGCTAACCCTGCTACTGTTGCTTCTTTGGAAGAGTTCATCAAAACCCGGTTTGGGAAACTCGATATCTTGGTATGTGTATGACCATAGCTGCAGGTTTCTTGAAAAAGTTTCTGCCTTTTGAAATAATTAGAAGTCTTAGGCCTACAAAATATCCACACAGGTGAAGGATACATCAGAGACTGTAAAATTGAGTGGTTGATCTATATCATGCTTGCTTATTGTGTCCACAGTTGTGGAAGATTTTACTTTCAGGTCTAACTATATGATATGAACCCTCTGTACAATTTATAAGTACTCTAGAAAGATCAGTGGCTGGAGTTAAGGGGTTTGGCATTGGTCTTTATGGTTGGTTATAGAACCAAAGAGATTATCCAAGTAACCAGAGGATCTACCAACTTTCTTTTAATTGCATTTTCTACATTTTTCTTTTCTTTGCTAAATTAAAACAGATAGTGAAACAGTCGGCTCTGCACAGGTGAACAATGCAGGGATTGCTGTAGCCCTAGGAGATGCTGATGCCTTTATAGCTTTAGTAAATTCTCTTGGCACGGTAAGTCTTTCGAATTAATTTTTTCAATAGCTATCAAAAGCTAAAAGCTTCAATGCATGTGCTAATGTAAGAATTTCAATTGATCTGTGGTTTGACCAAAGATCTGTTTCTCTTAATGCTATGCCGTTTTCTGTAGGGGAAATGATCCGATTTCAATTAATTTAGGAGTTTTCCAATAAGCTGCTACCTTTTGGATTTACTTATCTCACCTGATAAATCTTTCTGCACTCTGTCCATAAATTTTTTAAAGCCTTTTGCTGATAAATAAAATAAATTATGCATATAAGTTCTCATGCTTTCCTTCCCCTCTATCTTCAAATATTTTCATTGTGATGTGCATGTCAAACTTTGATCAACATTTTTCTTCTTTAGGGTGGGCAATAGGCACCACAATAATAAGTTTGTTTTTACTGAAACAGGAAAGAGGAGAAGTTGAATTGAGTAAACTAATGACTGAAACTTATGAGTTAACAGAAGAATGCTTGCAAATTAACTATTATGGTGCCAAAAGAACAGCTGACGCACTTATCCCACTCCTCCAGTTATCTGACTCGCCGAGAATTGTTAATGTTTCGGCTTACCTGGGGAAGTTAATGAATATACCAAGCGATTGGGCTAAAGGGGTTTTTACGGATGCCGAAAACCTAGGAGAAGAAAGAATAGATGAGGTACTGAGTGAGCTTCTAAAAGACTTCAAGGAGGGTTCACTTGAAAGTAAGGGCTGGCCTTCTCCTTTGTCTGCCTATGTAGTCTCAAAAGCTGCACTGAACGCGTATACAAGGATTCTAGCAAAGAAGTACCCCACTTTTCGTATCAATTCGGTCTGCCCTGGCTTTGTCAAAACAGATATAAACTACAATGCCGGTGTCCTACCTGTTGAAGAAGGCGCTGCTAGGGTTGTGAAGTTAGCATTGCTGCCCAATGATGGCCCTTCTGGCTCCTTCTTTGTTCACTATCAAGTGTCGGATTTTTAATTGAAGATGATCCATTTATGCAAATTAAATATTGTTGGCAAGTCCTTACTTAGTTAGGATTTTGGTTCCTTACTATGTTAGGATTTTGTTTACTTACCCATTTATCTAGTCCTATTATAATTGAGATTTATTTCCTATTGTAATTTAGATTTATTTTCTATTGTAATTTAGATTTATTTCCTATTTTATTTAGGGTTGTACTTCTATAAATACCTCAATATTGGAGAAGAATAAAATATCTGAATATTTGCCCTACTTTATTTGACATGGTATCATAGCCTTGATTTTCTTGTGACTTGTGCTTGCGTTCTCCTCCCCTCCTCTTCAAGGGGAGGGGGAGTGAAAAAAGATTTGTTTCTCTTGCTAATACCTTATCTCTCTCAAATGTGTTGCTTGTCCCAATACCTTGATCTACTCCTATGAAGATATTACCTATTTCTTGACTCCGACGACCCCTTCTCTTCAGGAGGAGAGGGGGAGTGAAGAGAAGTTGTGTCTGCGTGAATTTGCTAAACTTAATGTGGAAGTATTTGTAGTTGTTGTTGCTGCTGCTACCACCAGTTGGCCCTACCTTGTATTGCTCTTGATAGTACCAGTGTTGTTGCTCCTGCCATGTTCGTGCCTCTGTTGTGTTTCCATTGCGATCATGTCGTTGACCTTGCCTTTGCTCTTGGCTTTCTTTGCCATGCTTTGCCAAGCTTTGCCTTACCTTGCTTTGCCTTTATGTGGCCTTGATTTGCCTTACCTTGCCTTACCTTATTTTTAGGGTTTGGTTGCCTTTACCTTTGTCGTGCCTTACCCTATTTTTTTAGGGTTTGGTTTTGCCTTACCTTTACATTTTCCTTTGTCGTGCATTACTCTATTTTTAGGGTTTGGTTTTGCCTTGCCTTTGCCGTGTTCACAGGATTTCTATGTTCTTTGCCTTGCATTTGCCGTGTTCACAGGGTTTCTGTGTTCTTTACCTTGCCTTTGCCGTGTGTCACAGGTTTCGTGTTCTTTGCCTTGCCTTTGCCATGTTCACTGTGGTTTCGTGTTCTTTACATTGCCTTTGCCGTGTGTCACAGGGTTTCTGTGTTCTTTGCCTGGCCTTTGCCGTGTTCATAGGGTTTCGTGTTCTTTACATTGCCTTTGCTCGTGTTCACAGGGTTTCGTGTTCTTTGCCGTGTTCGCAGGTTACGTGCTCTTTGCCGTGTTCGCAGGGTTTCGTGTTCTTTGCCGTGTTCGCAGGTTACGTGTTCTTTTCCGTGTTCGCAGGTTTCGTGGTTCTTTGCCGTGGTTCGCAGGGTTCCGTGGTTCTTTGCCGTGTTCGCAGGTTCTCGGCTCTTTGCCGTGTCGCAGGTTACGTGCTCTTTTCCGTGTTCGCAGGGTTCGTGTTTTTTCCGTGTTCGCAGGGTTTCGTGTTCTTTGCCGTGTTCGCAGTGGTTTCGTGTTCTTTGCTTTGCGCCCTTGCATTTGCCTCAATTATGGTGTTCTGTGACTCGCTTGTCAAGTTGGGCATGCGAAACATATTTGCGCCAACTTGAGGGGGAGTGTTGGCGAGTCCTTACTTAGTTAGGATTTTGGTTCCTTACTATATTAGGAATTTGTTTACTTACCCATTTATCTAGTCCTAATATAATTGAGATTTATTTCCTATTTTATTTAGGGTTGTACTTCTATAAATACCTCAATATTGGAGAAGAATAAAATATCTGAATATTTGCCCTACTTTATTTGACAAATACATGCCATTTATTTGGCAGGATCTTGAACTTTTAATGTAACAAAGTAAATTTGGACCAAGCAACAGATCCTTCTTAAGTTCTTTCTACATTCAATATGAGGATGGCATGTATGATGCTTATTATTCTTTCCAAGTTCCACTAAGATTGCATCTCTGTTAAATTATCTCGCTCATCTGGCATTGATTGAAGGATCAACTGGCTCTTGAACTCATACTCATATTCTTCGAAGCTTGCTCCACAAACTTTGAACTCTGAAGTCATGGACTTAATAAACAGGGTGAAAACAGCTTCCACCCACCACCAAAGTGATTAGCTCTCCCATTTTGATAATTTTTATTACAACTTTATCCTTGTATAAATTTATACAAAAGGAAAATATTTAAAGAAATAACAAAGGAGGAAACTGCCAAAAAAATAATAATTGAGGTTTTGGCTGTCCTTTCTGAAGATAAGTTGATCCATTCTTTAAATAAGAAAATTATCGACCTCATATATTGAACAGAGTTTTTCTATTTAAATCCTAAACTTCTCTTTACTCATCCCAATACTTAAATCATTAAGTTGTTAAGTTTTATTATTGTGTAAAAAGACAAAAAAGGTCATCCAACTTAATACTTAACCCTAGTACATCTTCACACATCCCACCAGGAACAAGTTTAAGTGCATGGCTAAAGAGAACGAGATTTAGATTAAACTAATTAACAAAGGCCCCACAAAGTTTCCAATATTAAGAGTACAAACATAGTATCAACCCTATTTCTATCAACCCTAAATGGGTATGTATATCTGTTATTGCTATGGCCCTTTCGACTCTTGTACTGGTCTTTACGGCCCTTGTACTGGCCTTTTTGGCTAACGGCCTCTGTGCCTGATCAATAAATGCAATATATCGCTAAGTTTCAAAAAAAAGAGTATAAACATGAATTCCAACACAGAATGAGTAAAACTATAGCCAAAAAGTCATGCAAAAAGGTTGACCTGATATGAAAATCAGAAAGAACAATGTGTATAAAGTGAAGAAGTCTTACAGCGCTGTTAACTCGCAAGTGCACGAGGCGTTGGATAGTATAGCTTGTGTAAGTACGAGGTCGATCCCACGAGGATTGATGATAGATTGATTCAATTTGATTCCCTGCACAAAATAGAAATGAAAAGAAAATAAATAAAACAAGAAAGAAAAAAAAGAAATTAACTCAAGCAAATTAGTTACCAAGTTCAATTTAGATTCACAGATTGATTCTAGCTAAAGTATGATTAAGCCATGGTGTTTGGTCCTAACCATGTATTCCTAATTCCCTAATTAGATCCTTCTTGTCGAACCTAAATTAAGCATTAGAAATCCATTAAGCATAGAAGAATGTTTTAAACAACCAAGCATGTATCTAATCCATGTTGTCGAATGTCCATACATACTCTTCCTATTCATAGTTCAATTTGAATTAATGCATGGTGTCTACTCTTAATTCAAACCAAGATAGCTAACATACAAGTTTTAATGGTTATCACTCATTCAAACAAGCATAATAACTTATAAGCATAATGAATAAGAACAAGAACTATAATTGAAACTTGGAAACTAATTAAACTTGAAAACTTAAGAAAAGAAATTACATTACAATGGAAAATAAATTACAACAAAAATTTGTTACAACAATTGAGAACTAAAAAGGAAAACTAAGAGAATTTGAGGGAGAGAAGGGAGAGGAGCTCTAGAGAGATGTTTGAGAGCTCCCCCCCTTGGGGTGTGTTTACAAGTTTGGAGAACCTCACTATATATAGGCCTAGGGGAAGTGAAAATCTGAATTAAGTATTGCTTCTACCTACAAAACTCACTTCACCAACTTACAACTGCATTTGAAAACAATTCTTCTTGCCTTTAAGCTTAGTGTTGCAACTCCCACTTCATCTTCTTTTACTTCATTTGGCTGCTGCAAAACTCCACTCCAATTATATGTATTGAATATGCTTCACCAAACTTTCCCACAATCAATAACATTTCATCATGCATATGTCATGCTTGACAATGCATTGCAGTCTTCTTTTGGGCTCGTTTTGGGCTTGTTTCTCAATTATGAAAAATCTGGAAAAATATGGATCTTGAAGCTCTTTGAATTATCTTTCCATGCATATGCAGCCCAGCTCAAGGAAAAATCGGAAAGACCTTCAAATGTGATTTTTGGCCCAGTAACGCAGATCCTGCCGATTTTGACCTTAAGCTGCCAAAACTTGCATAACTTCCTCTAGAGGACTCGGAATCATGAACCGTAAAATGATCCAGAAAATAGACTTCCGTATCTTTCCAATGATGTATGGCTCATTATCTGGTTCTTCTTGAACAAGTACAGTCCAATCCGTGAAGTTGACTGATCTGCAGACACCGTTTGAGCTAACTTGTCTCCAAAATGCATTAAATGAGTTTTAAGCTTATTATACTGAAACAAACACAAAATAGATTAAAAGCACAAGTTTAACTCAAAAACATAACCAAATCATAAGTTAGAAGGGTACAAAATGATATGTAATTATGCACCGATCAAGCGCTACTTGCAAGGACCTTAATTTTGGTGAGAGGCAAGAACCCAGTAAGGTCAGCAAGGGCAGCAACACCAATTGACAAAGCTGAATGTGGAAAACTACATGAAGCACGAGGGTAATTTAGGAAGATAGTGGGGTGTGTGTAAATTAATACTTAATCTGAGGGTAGTTTGGGAAGATAGTGGGGTTTTCCACTACTACAATTTTGTTAAACTACGACACTCAATAAATGACTATTTATAAAAAAACTGTCGTGGTATTTTAAAAGACGACCAATGTTAGAGTATCTCCAACAATGGTAGCAAAAAAACTCTTCAAATTGAAGTTTGTTGACCTACGTGGCAATTTGAAGAGCCTTATTTGCTACTTTAATATTTTGTGCTTCATCAGTCTCTTCAATTCAATTAATACAATATTTGACTTAAAACAATATTAATTAATAACATTTGAAATAATTAATAACATTTTTTTAAAAAAGATAATATTTATGAAATTTACATCAAACCCATAAAAAAATAAATGTTTTTAGCCTTTTGATATGATTTTGGTTCTCCCAAAACAAAATAAATGTTTTGAAGAGGCAAGATCAACTTACCATTTTTGAAGAGAGAGAATGGGGTTGCAGATTTGATGACTGATGTCACGACCCGACTCCCCTAACACGATATTGTCCGCTTTGGGCCTTCGCCCTCACGGTTTTGTCACTGGGAACTCATGAGCAATATTTTCCCAAAGAGGTTACCCATCCCGAGATTGCTCAAGCACCCACTCGCTTAACTTCGGAGTTCCTAAGAATCAAGCCAATGAGCTCCCAAAAGGCCTCGTGTTAGTTAGAGACGTGCCTACACATATAAGGCACATCACCCTTCCCTCCTCGAGCGATGTGGGATTGCTCACCGTTCTCTGCTTTCCAAGCCCAAGACACGGGTCTTACAATCCACCCCTTGGGGCCCAGCGGCCCTCGGCACATTTCCTGGTCGGGTCAGGCTCGATACCATTATGTTACGACCCGACTCCCTAACACGATATTGTCCGCTTTGGGCCTTCGCCTCACGGTTTTGTCACTGGGAACTCACGAGCAATATCTTCCCCAAGGTTACCCGTCCCGAGATTACTCTAGCACCCACTCGCTTAACTTCGGAGTTCCTAAGAATCCTGGCCGGTGAGCTCCCAAAAGGCCTCGTGTTAGTTAGAGACGTGCCCACACATATAGGGCACATCACCCTTCCCTCCCCGAGCGATGTGGGATTGCTCACCGTTCTCTGCTTTCCAAGCCCAAGACACGGGTCTTACAACCGATGTTGAAGAGGCTGTTGGAGGGAATTTTTCTGATGTGCCTCTCCAATGCTTCTACTCACGATCTTTGGACTTGGGCAACAACTCATTGACAGGGTTTGTTCCAAGCACCCTCTCGTGCCTTAACAAACCTTCAGTAGCTTGGCTTAGACATGAATAATTTGACAATTGATAGTTCCACTCTCTCTTGTTTGGCTAATCTTAGAAGTTTGACAACACTCGCCTTGGGAAATAATTCGTTCAATGTCAGACTTGATGATTCCTTTCGGAATTGCTCTACATCGTCTCTTCAACGTATTGATTTAGGCAATTGCTGCATGAGGGGTAACATTCCCATTGGTATTGGCAACATTAGCAGCTTGGTAACCTTAGCCCTGGGAGGCAATCGATTGAGTGGATCAATTCCAACTTCAATGGCAAGACTGCAGAATCTCCAAGGTTTGATGTTGGATGATAACAAGTTGCAAGGATACATCCCATATGAGCTTTGTCAACTTGATAACCTAGCTTACTTATATGAGCTTGGGTAATCTAGCCGCATCTCTAAGAATTCTATCACTAGATTCCAATTCGTTTAGTTCCACAATCACTACTACAATTTTTTTACTTAAACTCTCTCAACTTTCTCCAAACCGACTCTCTCTCATTGACCAAAAAAGACCATCCCTTCTCTCTTTTTTTCTTTCAGTTTTGGGTTTTTTCTCTGTCACTCACTCTCCCCTCCTCCCTCTTCCTCTTTGTTTTTTTTTTCATTGAAAAAGAAATTGTTTTCTTCCTTAGAGCTATTGGAGTTTGAGGAATTGTGTGGTTGTGATTTTTGTATCTACTGGTTCAAATTGACAGGGGGATCAAATTTGGGGGTTTTCTTTGCTCTTTTCAGTTGGGGTTGATTTGGTTCTTCTTCTTTAAAGAGGGACTTTGTTCTGGTGAGATTGGTGTTCCTATTTCATTTATTTTTTAAAGTATTTGAGTATAGGTAATTACCCATGAATCCTTCTGATTAGTTATAAAAATTAGAATACAAATTTTATGATGTAGACATGGACGATGTACTAGTTGAGTTGTATATGTGAAGCCTGATTATATCATTTGATGTTTTTAAAGCTCTTGTTTCAATCTTTTATTATTTGTTGATAAAGTCTGATTTGTGGGTATGTATGTATTTATCTATTGCAGGATTGTTGAATGTTTTTTGGATACTTAGAATCCAGGTGTGTTTCCCTTCACCTTTTTCTATTATATTGTTGTTCTTTGATTAATGTTGAATAAGATTTTCTTGTAGTCTAGGGCTGGTTTGTTTGTTTTTGGGGGTTTTGCCTTCTGTTTTGTATTGTTTTGTTTGGGTTGTGGCTCTATTTTCATTTTTTGTTGGGGTTCTTGTGGTTTGCTGGGGCTTTTTGTCCTCTGTCTTATGTTGGTTTTGATCAGATTGTCTTTTTATATTGTTATACAATGCACTTGTTTGATATCACTTTTGGGTTTGTTTACCATGATCGGCTGCTGAGGTTGATCTTTATTAGCTTAGCTATGATGTTTACAGCTCAGCTAGATTAAGATCAACAATCTGGCTTTGATGAAAATGCCATGTTGATCTTTTTGTTGCGGTTTTAATGATTCTTTATTCCTACCATTCTCTTGTAGATTGGAACAAGCTACTAGTTTAGCTTTTAGGTTTGTTATTGGGCTATCTAAAGATGCAAAGAAGATGAGAGCGGTTCAGAAAGAGATAGATAAGTACAGAGACTTTCTGGTTATTGATGTCAATGAAGAGTATGTGAAAACGTAAGAGTCATCGGTTTTATTGAACTTTTTGTCATGTTGATGGCTTTGCGGTCTTGGAAGTTTATGTCGTATTGGTTTCTCATGCTATTTTGTAGGTTTGGCATTTTTCAAATTAGAATTTCAACTTTTCGAAGCAGATTATTATGCCACAGTAGATGATGACATTTATTTGCGTCCATGTATATATATTGTAATGCCGGACTATATATGCTTTCATTAAGCTGTGAATATGAGTATATTGGAATTTACTGATATTTTCATAATTTGTTAGATCAACTAGCAACACTTCTAGACAAGGAGCGAACACATTCACAAACCTACATTGGATGCATGAAGAAAGGACCCTAAAATGAAATGGTATATGGGTATTAAAATTGTTATAAGAGCTTTTACCTTTGTGATTGATTTTATTCTTTTTTTAAATCTGATATCTATCCATTAATTTATTATTCAGGTATGAGAAATCAAGACATCTAATTGGGAATGAATACTTTCGGCATGCTTTTGGTCCTATATATGTTCTGTCTGCAGAGGTGGTAGCATCATTGGCAATTGCTAGAAATAATAGGTCAACCACCTGTTCTGTATCTGCTTTCTTTATCTTAGTCCATTGTTTCTTTCAATTATCTTCTAAAAGGCAAGCTGGGGCAATATTTCTTTGATAAGACCATATTCTTATGTTCTGGTCTGTGATCTACATATCAATGTGACATGTAGGAAAGTTATTGGTTGAGTTCGAGAATAAAAGCACTTTAAAGCTAGGCAAGGATACCCTTCTTTTCTTAGAATAGTCCATACCCTTTGGCATGGCATTTGTTGAGACATTTGGTGAAGGACTTGTGGTGAAACCCCATCAGGAGCCTTGGATTCAGACAAAGGCAAGGTCATTCAAGAGATTGCGAGGACACAATTACGTTCACCCTGAGTCACAATATGTAGAGTTACAGGAAAGGTACAAAAGTTTTTGGTATAGTGGCCGACTGTATTTTGGACCCAAATGATGTATGCATACTTTTGTAGTGTACTGGTTGAATCTTTGGCATGGCACAGTTTTGAATAGGTTGGGCAACTAAAGTTTTTGAACTCTACTGATGTAGGCAGACCTTTGTAATATTTGGCTATTGTAATCGACATGGTACTTTATATTTTATATGAATGGTTGTTATATGGTTCAATCTTAGAGTATTTATAATAGTGCACTTGTAATTGTTATTACATTTTCAGTATCAATTAATTTTTTTAAGAAAGAAAAATGTCCAAATTATATTACAAAATAAAAAGGCATTTGAAAGAAAAATATTTAATGGTGCATCAACTCACAAAGAAATTGACAAACAATCCTAGTAATTTTTATTTTTATTTTGTTTTGGTTAAAAACAATTCTGACAAATGTTTGGCCACTAGTATCCAATCCTAAAACAATAATCCTGACAAAAGCTTGTTTAATACTGACTATTTGTTTTGTCAGTAATGATCTGGAGTTACTTTATTGCTTGTGTCAGAGAAATACCTTTCCTGACGAATAAGTTGCAAAAGTTGGTCAGTATTAGTAATACTGATAGGACTTTTACTGACAACCCTCATTTTCACCGCTACACTTGCCAGGAAGCTATTACTGACGAATTTCCGCCACTAATGGGGTTTCTACTAACCAAAGAGCGTTGCTAGGACAATGGAAAATTGTAGTAGTGAATACCATCTACTTTTTGGAGACTTGCCTATCACTACTACAATATTGCAAAAAGACAACGGTGAAAAGATAACGGTTGGCTTCAAAACCATTGTAATGGCTTTTTCCACAACGGTTATTAAGTAACTGTTGTCAAATGCCTTTAAAAGTGTTGTAGATGTGCATTTCTAGTTTTTTGATTTTCTTTCGCAACTTTTCTACAACGGTTTTTGTTGCAACCGTGGTGTATGAAAAAACACGGAATGAAAAGTAAAAAAACACGGAACTTAAGTTACGCCTTCTTCTCATCGTCGAATTCTTTTCTCTCCTCAAACTCTCATCTCCCTTCTATTTTCACGCCTCTTCATTCAACAACCACATCTCCATCTCTCTTTCTCATCTTCGTTACCCAAATCTCCATCTCTCTTCTTCCTGCTCAACACCACACCAGATTCCACCTTTCTTTCAAACCCCTAACACCTTATTTCCTGGTCTCATTTGCTGTATCTCTCTCTCTCTCTCTGTCATTTTCTTGTGTATCATGTTTCTCTCTCTGTCACATAAATCCTTTTCTAATTTCCTTAATTTTCTATCGAGATACGATTGTAATTTATGGGCTGTTCAGCGTTTAGTCGATCTAGTGCTATTGGTGTTAGATCTGAGTTTTCTGTGACCTCAAAACCCTAGGGTGTTGGATCTAGTGCTATTGGTGTTGATCTGTAAGCAGCGAATGGCTGGCGGAGATCGACGACCAAATCATTGACATTTTCCGTGCATTATCGTAAGAATTTTGATTCAATGCCTCTGTTTGGATTTGGATTCATTAAGGGATTGAGTTTCAAAGTGTTTTATGGTTTCTGGAAACTCAAGTCTAATGCTAGTGTTTTTGGATTGGTGAATTTTTTTTTTACAGAAATGGGTTTGAGAAGCTGGAGAAGATTAAGGATTTGAATAGGCAAAGTAGGCAGCTAGAATAGCTCACTAACAAGATGCGAGATTGTAAAAGGTATTTTTCACAGTTTGATCCTCTTTATTTGTTGTCTCAGTCAGTTAATGTGGGCTTAAATGTCAATGAATGTTCTTGACAGTTTTCTTTGTAAATTATCAATCTTTGTTGGTGATTTATTTGAAGGGGATTTAAGCTGGTCTTTTGGGTGTTTGCTTGGGATGGTGGCAGAGTTGTTTGTTGAGTGAGATCTCTTGGTTTTAGCAAACACTTATTTTTTTTTTTCTTTCTATTTCATTTGGGTGCTTTGAGTATATGGGTATTGTCAGGAAACCAATAGTTAACTTAACTTTGGATGTCTTACAAAGATAAGAAGAAGAAGAAAACGGGAAGGAAAATGGCACAGGAGGTGGACATGCACCACCACCTTGGCGTGAGTGCATAATTCCCTTTCCTCATGGTTCACATTTTAACTGCTATACTATATAAAGATTCACACTGCAATTTGTTGATATTTTGTTATGCCAATAGTGATGTTAGTCCTTATTTCCATTAGTACCAATTACTTGTACCAGTTGTTTGTTTGTAAATCCTATAGTAAATGGTTGGGTGAACGTGTCTGTTAAGCGGTCAACCTAGTGTCTAGTAGTTCGTCATCATTTATTGCAAAGAAAATTTTCCTTACATGTGTAAGATCATTGGTTAGTTGGAGAATTTTGCAGTTGGCAGTTTTTTTTTCTCAAGTTTGCCTTACTGTATCAGTAGCATTTACATACCCTGAAAAAATGTCGGTTCCGATTAATGTGTTGTAGATGAAGCCATCATAACTACATTATGTGATTGAGATGCCTCAAGCTGTATATTAAGCTACCTGTCAGCGGTCTTTTGTGTTTTTTTTTAGGTTATAAAGACCCGTGACGTAGCATGTAGAGATCAATAGGAACTAGGAAGAATTGTAGTTTCATTTTGACAAGATCTTTACAATTGAATGAGCAAGAATAACATAGCAGTAGCCAGTAGGATATTTCACTACAAAAAGCATATATTGCCTTTGTTGGACTGTGCTGCAAGACTTTTAGTCCAGGGATAGGCATGGTTTAACCTTTTGCTAGGAGCAGCTCTGCCTTTTGGATCTTAGAATGGGGGTTTTTGCTTTTGCTTTTGTGTAAACTCAATCTTTAATGACTTTTTTCTCTTCTCCCAAGTATTCTGTTTAAGGACTTAGATAATATATTTTGTTTATTTCATTTGCTCGTCTTTTTAATTAATAATGTAACGTCCCGGACCTAATTTAGGTAATTTAATTTAAAAGAAATTAAATTGGATAATTTGAGTAATTAAAATTGAAATTTAAAAGGAATTAAAGAATTAAATTAAATTAAAAGGGCATTTTGGTCAACTTTATTATCGGGACGGAATTTGCCGAAACGAGTTTTAGAACCCAAAGGGCATAATGGTAATTTACGAAATTGAATAAAATATTAGAAAAAGCTAGGTGGACCAATCAGAAACGATCTCCCCGTCTCTTCGGTTTCTCTCTCCTCTCACGACCGCCACTCTCTCTCTCTTCGATTCCAGCTGCATAGTGCACGGCAGGGGCTGAGACCAGTCGGGATTGGAAGCTCTCCCCCGTCCAGTTGTAACCTACCCTGGATCGGAAGCTATCTCGCTGGCGTTTGCAGACGTGATTGTCTGCAACTTTCGGCCAAAACCACCATCTTCGCCGGCAGCTATTCCGGTCACCATCTTCGACGGCTCCGCCACCAAAAGGTAGCTCTCTACCTCCTCTCTTCATTTATGGGTGTGCGCGACAAAACCTGGTGGCGTAGCCACCATTTTGAACCACCACAGATCCGGCCAAAACCTAGGCTATTTGGCCGTGATCTAGGGGTGTTTCCGGCCGGTTCTGCGGCGGTTCAGGGCGGTTCAGAGCTCCTCTCAGCCTCCTGGTTCGAATGATATAGGTATTGAAGCTTGAATTGACGGAATTGCGTTGGCCGGTTTTTACTCAAGCCACCCACCTCACGGCGGCTCGTGTGGCGGCGCATGGCGGCTGTGTGGTGGTGGGTCTGTGTTCTTACCTAATCCTTGTGTCGTTGTGAACGCGTACGTGTGCTCGGATTTCGATTCGGACGTCGTTTGAACCTCGAACCAATGTACGCATATTACGCGTTGTTTGGGGTCGATGGGTTTGGACCGTTGAATCGAATCCGAATTCACGTATGTGGTTCCTCGTATTTTTAGGATTGTATAGGAAGTGACGGATCATGATTTGGAGTCCGGATGCTCCAGATCATTGACTTAAAGTTTAGGTTAAATCGTAATCGTGCGATCGTGAGCAATCCGACCATTCGATTGAGACCAAACTTTCAGGACACATTGGTTAGGCCGTGTTGAACTTGTAGGAACTTTCGGATCTAAGTTTGGTGATCGTGGGACCCACGGGTCCCGGTTGGCCGATGTTGACCAAGTTTGACCAAGGGTTGACCGAGGGTTTCCGAGGTCGCTTTGCAATTCTTTGAACGTAGTTGACTTTGTTGGACTTCTATGAATGTCCTGATCGATTTGAGGTCGTGGGCCCAGCGGGCCCAGGTACCGAAACGGGATGTTTGATCGCCGGTTGACCGTGAGTCTTCCGGGGCGGTCCCAATTGTTAAAATGTGTACTTTGACCCTTGAATCCTTCGTACGACATACATGTTTATTTTGAGACTGGAAAAAGTTAGGATTTGAGTTTAAAGTTCTCGTTCGGTTCAATGTATTAATCCAATCCTCGTATCTATCGCTTTAGGTACTCTGGCACCGTATACGTAGCGGGCGGAACCCTTTTAGGATTATGCAGCGTGGGACCAACGGTGAGTGGACTTTGTTTTCAAACGAGCATGATTGCATTGAATTGCATGAACTGCATAAAAGGGAGATTTAATAATTGTTTTAAATCTTGAATGTGATGAATGTTTAAGTCTTGTTTGACTTTGGTTGAAAAATACTAAAGAACTAGCATTTGAGTTTAATGCTTGATTTGGGTTTCGGATTTGTATGTGGGGCCCTGATGGCTATATTTTATCATTATTTATACCTTTGGGTATTGAGCAGGACGTGGTGAACGCCGGTGGTTTCGTATTGAAATTGGATTATATAATTGAGCTATTTTAAGCTTGAAATCGTTATACTTTATAAAATATATATTTAATGAATTATTATACATAAATGGGAATTTAATGATTTTCTTGGATATTATATTTAAAGATTTGTTATATTATGTTTTAATTATATACTTGGGTTTAAGGGGACGTTGGTATCGTCAGGCGATTTCATACTCGATTTTGGCATGTATATATATATATATATACTTTACGAATAATACTTATACGTTGAATAAAGGTTTTCAGAAAATGTATATTCATGGTTTAAGAAACGGTGAACTAAACTTTGGTTATATATATATATATATATATATATATATATATATATATATATATATATATATATATACACTTTGGATATTTATTTTGAATATTGGATTTGAAGATTCATGGTTTTAATGGAATTTATTTAATGATTACGTTTATGAACTTCGGGTTTTCGGTTTAAGTATTGGAGCCTTCAAGACTATATTTTATGATATGTATATCATTGCGACTTACCTTTTATTCGGGTTTTGAATTGATATGCTTGGCTTGAGCATTGGTTGGGTCTTGAATATGGTTTTAAAGGAATATGACGTTTCATTGGTTATAAATTTGATATGCGGTCGTTTGACCTTGTATATTATTTTGATTATAGAATTATATGTTTGGACGGTGATGTATTTTGATTATACATATCTTTGTATCTATTTGGAGCGCTACAAGGTGGAGAATCAACATCAAAGGGAGAGCCAACAACAAAGGGACCACTCCTCTACTTGAACACCATTCTTAGTTTCAAGATTTGCTCCAAGGGTATGAACATCTTATCTTTCTCTCAAATAGGATTTAGAGTCTTTGGTACACACTTTCATAGACTTAGAAAGATTGGGACTAAATGAGACTTGCATGAATCCCTAGTTTATTTAATGCTTCCGCTCTTACTTTGATTTCATATTACATATGACATGCTAGGTGATTTATACTCTCAAAAGTTTGGTTGTAGAGTTTCTAGAAATTTCTACACTACACCATTCCCACAATATTCCCTTCATCTAATACCAGAATGGTGGAGCACAAGGGACATGGTGCTAAAAGAAATTAAATTCTATATTCTTATCTGTATAGTCTGGGACCTCAGGTCCTTTAAATACAAAGTGATCCAGATGAGGATAAGAATTGGGAAAATGCCACGTTGCTAGCTATGTAACGGATATACCCAGTATTATGGAGTATTCCTTCTAGGTTGGAAATTCTAGAGAGTTCTATTACAATGGTGAAGTTGACTGGGCCATGGGCCTATGGGTTCCTCAGGTGGGTTGGGCTGTAGTTAGGGTAGTGACTGGTCTTATCATTAGCCCTTGCTTGCTGTGCAGAATCGCCTGAAGAGAGGATAAGTATGGAAGAAGCTGTAGCCACACTCAAGAAAATCAAGATCAAGTTTTTGAAGGACGCTGCTGCAGGAGGAGGTGTACTGTTAAACCGCCCTCTTGTTTAGCGCTTCAATTAATGGGTCTCATCCTTCCTCTGTATGACATATATTTGTTGCACTTTGATTCAATTTGAGTCATGATAAATAAATTCAAAGCTTCTTACTTACTTGGTATGGTATCAGAGAGGAGGGTATGTTCTGTTGTCTTGCGGCTGCAACGACCGCCTCCTGGGAGCTCCACCGCCAAGAGCCAACAAAACAACTGATTACGACACCCTATTTTGTGGGCTCTCTGTGTGTAAACAACTTGGGTTCGGGCACTTTTGGGAGATATTAGGCCAGAATCTTGAAGCATCGATTGGGCCATTGGGCTTTCTATGTCATTGAGCCTGAATAACTAGATATTTTTTAAGCAAAAAAAGGAAGAAAAACAAACTCAATGAAAACATTTATGAAAAAAAGGAAAAAACAGAAATAGAGGAAGATATTGGCGGTGGTATAGGATTTTTCCCTTCAACTAGGATCAGTTTTGATGCAGAACTGGAGCATTAATTTAGTGGGTGCACAGATAATGACAATTGCGAGACTAAAATGCAAATGGAAATGCTTTGTTTGTCAATTGGACGACTGAAATACAAATGACACTACCTATTTGTCAATTGCATTGACAATAGAGGTGTCAAACGGGCCAGGCCAGCCCATTTAAATTCGTGTCTTTAAGGTATTCGTGCCGGACCTGGCCGAGCCATTTAATTTATCGGGCCATGCTGTGTTGGTCCATTTAGTACAACCATTGACCCCAGCCCAATCCAAAGCCCAAATCTACATTGAAACAGGCTGGGCCGAGCTTGAGCCGTGCCCGTACTCGTGCTCGGAGTACTCTGACCCACGCACCGGCCCATTTAGTTTTTACCACCAGTAGCCGTCCATTTATGCAGATTGATAGTTCTTTCCTAATAATACTGTAACAAAGCCTCTTGAAAGAGTATTTATACTAGAGCTACAGCAGCCATACCATCCTAGACCTTGATTATTTAAATAGCTACTTAATCCTAGTCCTACAAGATACTAAAAACCTCACATGACTATTTACAAAAAATAGGAGCATAACTATAGTCTACCAAATGAAACAAAACATAAAAATAAAACAAGACAAATAATAGATGAAGAAAACAACTAAAACCCAAACTAGTTAGATGGCCCGCTTAGCCTTGGAAAACCTCTTAGATGGAGGTGTCAAATGGGACAAGTCGGCCCAACCCGTTTTAATGGGACACGATACAACACAAGCATTAATATTAGTGGACCGTGTTCGGCATGGCACAAAAACTTGGGTCAAACCGAAATAAAAAAATGAGGTCCAATAAACCGAGCTCGCTCGTAACCCGATATGAGCCGGGCTTGGCCTGAGCTCGCTTCAAGCACGCCCCAAGCCCGGCCCTCTTAACCTTCTTTTTTTTGGTCTCAAAAATCAAAACCCACTTAATTAAGTTAAGTGACTTAACAATAGAAATAGACTTGGACTTGGAGAGTTGGACTCAAAGTGTCGAATAGAGGTGTCAAACGTGGAAGCGAGAAGAGCCGAAGTGTGAGAAGCCGTGCGTGAAGAACATAGTTCTTTCCCCGGTACAAAATTACTGTATTATTAGGTTTTATGTCAATCACAATGCCTTAACTCAGTCGAGCAAGCTCTTAAGGATATTCCTGAACTTGTCCTGGCTTACAAGGCTTACAAATAACCTTTATTGTCTCATGCTTCTTCCAATGCAGATGCGTATTTAGAACCACACCTCCAAATACTCCCCGCCTTCCTACTGGGAAATAATTCTTCATTTTCTCACCAGTTCTCTTAAGATAATGTTTTTCTTCTTCAGTTAAAATTTCAGGATAATGTATATCAGCAGGGGCTTTGGCAACCTCAAATTTCATCAACTTCTCAATCAACCATGCTTCCTTTCGTTTTGCCTAAAGAATACACAAGTTGACGATCAAGTAAACATATGTAATTGTGAAACAAAACATATGCAGAAAAATAAGGATATTTTCTTCTAGAGGTTTTGATGATGCAGGAGCATCAGAGAGGAGGGTCTGTTCTGTTGTCTTGCAGCTGCAACGACCGCCTCTTGGGATCTCCACCGCCAAGAACCAACAAAACGACTGATTACGACACCCTATTCTGTATGTAAACAACTTGGGTTTGGGCACTTTTGGGAGATATTAGCCCACATAAATTGAGCTCTCTGCCCGTGTCTCATCATACGCTCTGTGCCTTGATGGTCTTCCAGGTTTTCCTTAATTTTTTGTTTTTAAGTAGGAGTTTTCCTTCTTTTGCTGGATTGTGGCAATTCAGATGAAGGTGTGTATTCCCTTGCGTTTGCCTTTTGGCTTGGAATCTAATACATGGTTGACTAAAAAAAAAAAAAACCTGGAGTTGCTTAACTTACAAATGAATAATTTGACGATTTATACTTCAACTCTAGAAGTATACATCTTTTCGGTCGGTAATATTAATTGGAGTGAACCACACCGAATTCTCACAAGGCCGTTGGCTTTTCTATATAAGGTCAGTTTCAATTCCTTTCATCTCATGTTCAAATGTCAATTAATTATTTTGATTCCATCCCCACTTGTGGTTTCCAAATCCTCAAGGAGCCACTTGATAATTAATTATTCGCCAATCTCTCTGAATATTAGAAATCGATTATTTCCTTAAACCCATATATTTATTAAATTATTATATGTGATAGTTTTTTTACGATATACATAGTTGATGCTCTCTAAGAAACAACTAGTACCATGGGTGCAAAGCATGGAAAGTTTAATGGTAGTTTTTGCGAAGTTGAAATAGTGCCTATTTTTATTTTATGCCGGTTTTATGTGTGTATTATATATGTCGTTCTTTGCATATCAGAACTTTAGTCACACAACACAACAAGGCCAAACACAGATCCAAGGGTGATATACCTTAATTTTGTGAAGGTTTTGGTGGTAAAGGTTGTGGTTTTATATGTTTAAACCTCTAGTGATGCTTGATATAAACCCTAATTTTGTGAAGGTTTGGTGGTAGCAGTTGTAGTTTTATATGTTTCGACCTTAGTTTATCTGTTTATTTAACTTGGATTAACTGTTTGCTTTAAGAGCTGTTTGGACCTAGAGCACTACTTTTAATTGTTTTTGTATTTTCTGCCCTTCAATTGATCACATTTTCATTCTCAAGGAGTAATTTATCTCTTGGTTCACGTTTAACTTGTATGGTTAAATTTAATGTCGGAATACCCGGAACATTTAAAAATTTTTCCTCGAGATGAGTGTTAGCCGTGATTGCAAAATACCTTACTATTTGCTATGACTAATGTCCTCATGGAAATAATAATATTATTTGTACCACATTTATTGACCATCTAATGTATATAGGATCCACATATATATATTAGAGAGGTGATTAGCAATTTAGTCAGTAATTGTAATACAATAGCAATACTCTATATGGAAATTGACCTACAACAAGCCTCAGAGGATTGTTATATTACTTGCAATCCTACAAGTATAGTTTTTCTCAAACTATTCCACATTTATACGCTATGTCCTCTCTCTTTCACTTGACTATAATGAAAGAAACGATTAGGGTTACAAACAGTTTGACCATCAGGCCGAAGTATTTTCTGGGCTCTTTTTTAATAATGTTCATCATTCAGTCTGATAGCATTAATGTGATGTCTTCCTCCTCTTCTGAAAGACAAGTTCCATAATCACATTCTCGTAGTCTGATTATAGTGGACATAATGAATGAACATGCCGTTTTCTTTAATCTTTGCATTTCCAATTTGTAATGACTATGTAACATTTTTGGGGCCGGTCTTGAGATTTTGAGGGCCTATGCAAAACTTAAATGGGAATCCTCACATAATCTAATATAATTTTTTTTTAAACAGAAAATTTGCCATGACTAATACAACAAAATAATTTTTTTTAATAACTAAAATTCATTATTAATTAGTATGCAATGACAATCATAAATCAAATTCATAAAAGTTTTAATGTTTCAATTTGAGAAAAAGAAAGAGGACGAAGAAGATATGAAATTTTCTTGTTTTGTTTTGAGTGGGTGAAAACATATAGGACAAATTTTTTTTTTTTGGTTGAAGTCCTTGACGTGTTTTAGTTTTTTTTTTCTTCAATTGTTAACAATAAAACAAGAGTAAAAATATAAAATTAAAACTATTGAATGACACAATCCAAACTCAAACCCGAGCTGCCAACTAAAAATGAGGCGCTGAAAACAAAAATGAGGCGCTGAAAACCAGCTCATACACGCTTACACTATATTCCTGCACGCTCAAGTATATATATATAATGGGTGATTTTATTTGTACCCCATTATTTACTCTTTACACCCCACATTCTCTTTACACCCCACTAAATTTTAGTCAAATTTAAAAATACTCACTACACTCCATATTTCTTCAAAAATTGCCCTCACTACACCCCATTCCTAACTAATCTCTGTAAATCTCATCCCATATCAAACCCCACCCCATCGCAAACTCCATCCTCATGCAGACACACCACATCACAAACTCTCTGCCTTTTCAAACGCACCGCATCACACACCCCATTCAATTTCAAACGGACTCCACCACAAACCCCAACCCAAGTCGCTTGGCACCATAGCACACCCCGAGCCCCAAACCCAGGTCGCTTAGCACCATTGCAACCAGGCCACCTCACCCCCATCATAACCAGGCAACCTCACCCCCATCGCAATTTTTCTGTGCAAGTTGAACTCTGTTATTATCTCATCAGTGTTGTGAAACCATTTCGTAGGCCAATAAACGGAGTTCAACTTGCACAGAAAAATTGCAATTTTCCTTTCACCTGCGACCTCACCCCCATCGCAATTTTCCTTTCCCCATGTTATTGTCTCTGCGTTTTGTAAGATGGTTATGTTGATGCATTTCCAAGCCATGATGGGCCTACTTCTATGTCTGGTAGACATATACAAGAAGATAATTCGGGAGGTGCATCTGCCATCTGCTTTTGATAATAGCTTGTATGAGGACATAAATTCCTACCAAACGCATAAACATGCTTTCGAGAACAATGAAGGTAACCCGGATGCTTTAATTTTTTGGCTGGACCTGCAATATGCCAAATTACAAAGGGGAAAGGAAATAAATAAATAAAATAAAATAAAATAAAAAATTCAGGCTATGAAGAAGTATCACCTTCAAGGCTCTCCATGCCATGATCACAATAACACTTGTTTAGTTCTTCTCCAGCTATTCAATCTTGTTGATTATGAAACCCCTTATCCTCAGTTCCTCAGGTACTGAAGTGTCTTTGTAATCGACAGGTTCGAGGATCCAGCCCTTGTTCTGAACCGAACCTTCCACTTTTACCTGTAATTTTTTGGCTGCGATTTTATTTTCAGTCCCCACAGAGATTTCGTTCTTAGTGAATAAGTTAATAAAAATGAAAAGGTCCTCAAAAGTGTTAAAATATGTTGGGTGTAATGAGCAATTTTTATTTTTATTTTAGGTATTTTTTGTCTTTAACGGTAATTATGTACAATGGTAAATAAGTTATTCATGTTTAAAATTAGTATGGGGTGTAAAGAATAAATAATGGGGTGCTCACAAAATCACCCATATATAATACTTATAATATTAATATATATTATACACACGTAAAACAAAATTGAAGGCCCATAAAAATCGGAGGTCGTATGCAGTGGCACTACTTGCACACCCTCAGAGCCGCCCCATTGATTAGTAGTTTTGGGAATGAAAGGGGTTTCAAAGTCACCAAGTGGATAAAAATGGGTAATGATATATATATATATATATGTGTGTGTGTGAGATAAACATTTCACTCATGAGACTTATGGTTTGATGTTCTTGACCATGAAAAGACCAGGCTAATAATTTATGCAGATAATAAATCAGAGTTGATCTTGGGTTTTTTAAGGCCCAAGGCAAATTTTTTCAAATGTGCCCCTTTATATAAATTAAACACTAAAATTAAAAAAAATTATCAACTAATTAATTTTATTAAAATTTAGAATTTACAAAAGATAAGGAAGAACACTTTGGGGCCTCATTAAAATCTTGTTTGGGGAAAACCCAATGGGACAAAACCCCAAACGAAGGAAAAAGAGTACCCCGCAACGTAAACATTGCATTCAAAAACAAAAACCACATATTTGAGTCTACGTGCTTCCTCCCCAATCTCCGTAGGCATTTCTTGATTGATCGATCTTCTTTTCATCCTCCACATATTACAAACTATTAAGTTGAGACAATGAGAACCATATGGCATGTAAAATGCTCTAGGATTTATATCAAGTAATCTTTTTCGTACATCTAGATTTTTCCCCTTCATATTAGAGCCATTATCATAACCTTGTCCCCGCACATCATCAATATTAAGTGTAAGGGACTCAATTACATTTTGCAATTCATTAAAAATTCGTAATCCAGATGTATCTCCCACATTTAGAAACTCTAAAAGTACTCTTCTATATTTATTGGAGTACTTGAAATATGTACACACCTCAATATTACAGTCATTTGTTCTTTGTGACTTGCATCAGGAGTACAATCAAGAATGACTGAAAAATACTTAGCCATTTTTATTTTTTCAATGATTGCATGTTTAACATTTGATGCTAAAATAGATATCAACTCATTTTGAATTTTATGGCTAAGATAATGATAATGAATCTTCTTATCTTGAATGAGACGAAAATGGTGTTGCATTACTGGATCAAACTCTGCAATCATTTCAAGTAGGCCTAAAAAGTTACCATTACCATCTTCATAAATTTTTTCATTACCACCATGAAAAGCCAAATTATGTATAGCAAGACATTTCACAACCACGATGATTCTAACAATAACATTTTTCCAGTGTAGTAGTGTATCTTTCTTGATTAGCTGTTGTAATTCTTTATCAATTGTTTGATTTGTTTTCAATCTGATTTGCAATTCAGCACAAGACGATGTTTCCAATCTGATTTGTTCAAGCTTCTCACCAAGATGTTTCCAATCTCTAGTTCCTTCACTTGTTAACAAACTTCTAGAATGCATTGTTTTAAACAACTTACAACAAAAACAAAACACTTTAGCCAACTGCTTTGAGTACACTAGCCATTTTCGATCCTTAGTTTCCCCATTTGGTAATGTACGAAGATAATAATTTGAGGAAACATGTCTATTCACTACTACGTTTTTAGATTTGCGCGACCACATTTTGCGCGACGAACACAAATTAGTCGCACAAGACACATATGCGCGACGAAAAAATATCTGCGTCGCGTAGATAGGCGACGATAATAATTTTATATTTTTAAATTTGCGCAACGAAAATTGTGGTTGTGCTAGGAGCATTTGCGCGACAATAAACTCAACCGTAGCGAAAAGTCAGCAAGAAAAACACAGGGGTTATTTTATTCGGTGCCAAATACTTGCGCGATAAAGGATTCGTCGCACAAAATAACTTTGCGCGACCATATTCATATTCGTCGCACAAAAGTTAGGAAAAAAAATGCGCGTAAAACCATTTGGCCCCAAATACTTGCGTGACGACATTCTCGTCGCAACAGAAAACTTAGCGCGACCATAAGTTTTTCGTCACGTAAAAGTAAAGCGTGGGGTGAATTTAATTTGGCGCGAAAGATTTGCGGGATGACATTTTCGTCGCAAGATAAAAACTTGCGCGACGATAAAATCTTCGTCGCGCAAAAGTTACGCGGGGGGAGTGAATTTGGCACCAAAAAATTGCGCAACGAAACATGGATTTCGTCACGTAAAGTTGGATGTCGACACTCTGTTGGCGTCGAAAATGGTCTTGTGCCGACGAAAATGAGATTTAGCGCGACGATACTTTTGCGCGACAAATAAAATTTGTCGTTGCATAAAGTTCGATGTCGACAGGTTCTTGCGCGAGGAATATGGACTTTTGCGCGACGAAAATGACTTTTTGTGCGATGAACATAATTTTTTGCACGACGAATTATGTATTTTGTGCGACGAAGATTTGCGCGACAAAAATACCCTTCGTCGCGCAAAATCCTTTTTCCCTATATAATCCGAATTCTGCCATTGCAGAGGCAAATTGCAAAAACTTTGCAATTTGCCTCTGCCTCTGCTTCTGCGTTTGATGTGTTCATTGGGTAAGTATTTTTTGTCATTAGTGTAAAATTATTAATGTAAACTCATACTAACGGCACTAATTTCGTTCTCTATAGGGATATTACATATGATTAGCGATTGGTGGAGAAAGATTGAAAATGTATTTTCTTCGTTTTATATTTTAAAAATATAAAAGTAATTACATTATGTTAGACTCAGTTTGTTATGTTTATATTATTTTGTAAAATTATATTTATATTATGTTGTTAAATTTGTGCGTGACGTAGAACAATGTGTTGTGATGTGCGAAGTTAATTAAAATGAACTTTGTACTTTTTTTATTTTTAGTAAAACTTAGTTTTCCATAAAGGATTAGTTGGATTTCACTCATGGATGCGAAAGCATGACTGTGGTCCAATTAATTCTTGAATTGTCCCATTATTTGGACAGTTTGGGAATGCATAGTCATGTCACGTAATGTACGGCTACATGATTAGATTTCGGTTGTGGAGATTTCGGTGTCATCTCTGTACATTCTTCGGGTGGTACATAGGTATTTTATACCTACGGTACGCCTCAAGAACTGTATTGAGATGCTACCGAAATTCTTCCACGTCGAAATTTAATCTTATGTAGTCGTAAATTACGTGACATGACTATGCATTCCCGAATTGGATAGGGCCCTTACCGGAGGCATAAGTGACATTAAGATTTTGTATGAAGTTGTTGTGATTGTTGTACTGTGGTTGTGGTTCCAGGAATTATGAGCAGAAGGTGGATACAGAACCCGAATAGATGCGCAGACGAATACTTGGATGGAATCGACGATTTTATTGACTTTGCACGTACACACAACCCGGGTGCAATGAGAATCCGGTGTCCTTGTAGGAGGTGTAACAACAGTTTGTGGGAGACAATTGAAATTGTTCGATTTCATTTAGTAATGAATGGAATGATTGAGACATATAGTACTTGGAACCATCATGTCAATTAGACGTTGTTTCGTCTTCAAACGCCACAAGAGTGGACAATGTTGAGCTTATTGTGGATCATAATGAACAAGTCATGGATATTATAAATGATACTTTTCCATTTGCATTGATAAACATCAATGAAGAAGGGGAAGATTACGTGCCTACACCAATGGACAGTGTAAAATTCGAACAATATGAAAAACTATTAAAAAATGCCAACCAAGAGTTATAGCCTGGGTGCGAGAGCTTTTCCGTTCTCACGGCCATTGTGGAGCTAATGCACGGAAAAATAAAATATCGTATGTCGAACCAGTGTTTCGATTACTTTTTGGGGGTTTTCAAGAGAATGCTTCCGACGGACAATTGTTTGCCGAAAGACCATAGACACGCATAAAAGGTGTTGAATGGTCTTGGATTGGGTTATGAAAAAATTCACACTTGCAAAAACAATTGTATTTTATTCTACAAAGAGTATGAAGCATTGGATACATGCCCTATATGCAATGAGTCGAGGTTCAAAATGACATCTTAGAATAGAACGATTAAGATCCCGCAAAAAGTCATGCGTTATCTGCCCCTGAAACCCAGGTTGCAGCGATTGTATATGTCGACGCATACTGCCACGGACATGAGATGGCATAAGGAAAAACGGGTAGACGACGATGTGATGCGGCATCCTGCAGATGTGGAGACATGGAAAGAGTTCGATCGAACGTTCCCCGAGTTTGCTGTTGATCCCCGAAATGTTATATTGGGACTTGCCACTAACGGATTCAATCCGTTCGGGGTTCTAAACCAACCCCACAGCACTTGGCCAATTTTCGTATTCCCATATAATTTGCCGCCTTGGAAATGCATGAAAAAAGAATACATGCTGATGACTGTTTTGATAAATGAGGATCCTGGCAGGTCAATCGATGTTTACTTAAGGCCGTTGGTTGATGAACTAAAGGATTTATGGACACACGGTGTGCGCACATACGATAAATCCACTGGGAAGATGTTCACTTTGCGGGCAGCAGTTATGTGGACTGTGAATGATTTTCTTGCATATGCAATGGTTTCTGGGTAGAGCACTAAGGGTTATATGGCATGCCCTGTATGCAAGGAAGATGTAACATCTGGTTGGCACGCTGTAAAAGTATGTTACCTTGGTCATCGGAGATGGTTGCCATGGGATCACAAGTGGCGAGAAAAGGATAAAGAGTTCGACGGGAACACAGAACATCGCCTCATACCTAGAGAATGGTCCGGTGATCATATTTTGGAATATATTAACCGTTTGGATTTTGCTCCGGTCGGGAAAACAGTGAGTTGGACCTGACCTTCTACACATATGAACTGGACACACAAATCTATGTTTTTTGAGCTCCCATATTAGTTGAAACTAAAATTGAGGCACAATCTCGACGTTATGCATGTTGTGAAAAATGTCTTTGACACATTGATGTGCACGATTCTAGATATCGAGGGCAAGACAAAGGACATGATCAAAGCTCGTCTTGATTTGGAAAGAATGGGCATACGAAGGGGTTTATGGATGAATAGGGACAATGATAAAGCTAGAAGGGATCTTGCATTTTTTTCCTTGAAACCGACGGACAAAAAAGAGTTTCTAAAGTTTGTATAGTCTGTAAAATTTCCCGATGGGTATGCTTCTAATATTGCACGCTGCGTGAATGTTGACGGGGGTAAATTTGCAGGACTAAAGAGCCATGACTGCCATGTGTTTATGCAACGCCTACTTCCTGTGGGTATTCGACACCTATTGCTGGAAGATGTAGTGAAGCCAATCATGTTGTTGTCCATATTTTTTTCCCAACTGACGGCAAAAACCTTGAGAAAGACAGACATGAATCAGTTGCGCCATGACATTGTCCAAGTCCTATGCAAGTTTGAGATGATATTCCCTCCTGCTTTCTTCACAAGTATGATCCATGTGATGGTTCACTTGCCCGAAGAGGCATTGCTTGCTGGTCCTGTCAACTATCGCTGGATGTATCCAATAGAAAGGTATATAATCATCATCATTTGCTTATGCATCATTTTCTCACGCTTGCTAATATGTATTGTATTGTTTTATTTTGGCAGGCTTCTAGGGGAGCTGAAAAAAAGTGTACGAAACAGGGTGAAGCCCGAAGGATCAATTATAGAGGCTTGGGTTCAATATGAGTCGCTTACTTTTTGTGGAATGTATTTAAAAGATGCGGAGACGGCTTTCAATCGTCCTCAGCGCAATAATGACGGAGGTGTGAGAAATGAGAAACTCTCTATTTTTGGCCAAACCGCACGACCCTTTGGAGATCATGGACGAGGAGAGTTGTTTTCGAGAATTGACATGGAGGTAGCGCATTGGTTCATACTGAACAATTGTGATGAGATAATAGCATACTTAGATGAGCATGAAGAGATGATGAAGCGAGAACATCCATCACCGAGAATTGTTTCCACAATGGTTTCTTGAATATGTAAGTTATAAGTGTTTTGTGTTTGACATATATATATTGTAGTGTTTAATTTTCTGAAACTAACATGTGAATGTTTTTGTGTAATATTAGGTGAATAAATTGAAATCATCGAATTCTCCAACTTACAGTGAAGAGTTATATAACTTGGCGTTCGGTCCGATTCGCGCTGAATTGTTCTCGGGTTGCCACGTTAACGGCGTCAAGTTTTTGGGGTTGCACGAGATGACAAGTTGTGTACGCAAAACAGCGGTGTCCATGTCCTGTGGAGGTGAAAGTACGAACATTGAAATCTATGGCAAACTAACAACTGTCGTGCAATTGCTTTACAAAGACAGATACCAAGTGATTATGTTTAAGTGTCGATGGTTTGATACAAACTCAAATAGGCAGGGAAGTGTTAAAAGCGACCATGGCTTACTATCTGTGAACATTAACCGAACTTGGTATGATGACGACCCTTACATTTTGTAAAACATGGCAAACCAGATTGTGTATCTAGATGACCCTAAAGCCAGGAGAGATTGGAAAGTTGTTCGAAGATGGATCGTGAACGTGTATGCTATACCAGAACAAGACCCAATTGACGCATTTACGTCGACAACGCCAGCGACCAACATTTAGAATCTTCAATGGAAAATGATGCGGAAATACTTCGAGATACAAATGTTATACAAGAACCATTTCAGATACAAGGAGTGGCTTCAATCGAAATACCGATTCAGTCAATTACAATTGACCTCGGTGATCTTCCATGATACGATGTTGCAGTGGGCCCGAACGACGACAGTGATGGATCAGAGGAGGATTGGGAGACTGAAAGTGATGATAGTGATGATAATGAAGGTTATTATAGTTCAGATGATGAACAGATGCGACTTCCCATGTAAAACATTGTAATTTAATTTTTTTGTAATTTAATTATCTTATGTATAAATGAAAATTATTTATAATTTTGTAATTTAATTATCCGATGCTTCCATCATTATAACTAACTCTTATATTAAATTAGTGTAGCTGATCTTTAATTAACTCCGCATTTTTTGTATTTTCTTTCTATTTTCGTCGTGTTACATTTATATATTTAATAAAATACATAAAAAGCTTAATAACATAACCCCATTCTTGCTTAATTTAAAATGAAAAAAACCTTGCAAGACGTATTAGCTCAGTCGTAATTTTTAAAATCATTCTTTTTTAAAAAAATCTTGCGCGACGCATTAACCCAGTCGTCGCGCAAAACAACTTTGGGCGACGCTAAATGTTAAACTCTGTCGCGCAATGTGTGACAAATTAGGGTTTAGGGTTCATGTTAAGGGTTTGAACGACGTAAGAAACTATCCTTCGATGTATAATTTTGGCGGCCATTGGTGAAAAAATTGGCGCATTTTTAACAAGTTGCGCAACGTATTTAAATTATCTCGTCGCGCTAAGTAATTTTTTTCGTCGCGCAAAGAGTAGAGCGACGTTAGATTTCGTCGCGCAAGTTGTGATAATAACCAGAAAAACATTGAACCCACTCTCACCTCCATTGTCGAACAAATCCTTGCACCCTCTCATACCCTCTCTCTGTCGTCCCTCTCATCCCTCTCAGACCCTCTCTCTCGTCCCTGTCATCCCTCTCAAACCCTCTCTCTCGTCCCTCTCATCCCTCGCTGACCCTCTCTCTCATCCGTCTCATCCCTCTCCTAGTCGTTGGTAAGGATTTTGGTGGGTTTTATTTGATTTTGTTTATGAATTTGATTTGGTTTCATATTGATGGTGTGTTTTCTATTTTTGGACAGAAATTGAGCTAGGTTTTGTTGTGTTGGAACTGTTGCCTATTGAGGTATAATTGATTTTTAATTGTGTAATTGAATTTTAATTATCTCGTCTGATGGTTGGTTAGGATTAATTATGTAATGAATTGATTTTTTGTTGAAATGGAGCGATTGGTTGGTTAGGTGCAAGTTTAGTTTTAAGTTATAGGTGTGAAGTTTGGATTGATTTTTGAAGCTATAGGCACGATTGGGTGGGTTAAAATGGTTGAAAACAACTTAGAACAAAATCTGGAAAAAAGTTCTTTTTCTGGGAAATTTCAGTCCGTGAGCCTCACTTTGGCTCTCGTTTTCTCCCAATCCGTTGAGTTTTTGAGGAATCCATTTGTTGGTATTTAAAATAGACTTGGCAAGGAATAAAACACAATTGATAGGTCAAAAGCTTGTGAAAATTTTGGAAAAAAATCTGTTTCTGCAGAAAAATCAGTTACGCGTCCAACTTTAGAGATAGTTTTCTCCTTTGTTATAGGTCCGTTTTGAGTGTCGTTTGTTGGGTTAGAAACTAGAGAGAATAAGCTTCAAAACCACTATAAGTTTGCCCAATTTCGTTAACTCTAGGTTGGTCAAAATGTTTCACAAAGTCTGGATAAAAATCTGGAAAAAACAGGGGAAAATTATGAATGCTATCCTAGAATTGTTCAAAATTGCCTTTTTTGCTTAATGTACTCGATTGTTTTCAACCATTTTAAGGCATAATAAAATCAAAAGAAGAAATTTGAAATCAAGATTTGTGTTTTTGGGTGTGTTGAGTAATTTCAAAGTTTTTGAGGTTTTTCATGTACTAATGAGTTTTAAGTTGTGGTGCGCAGTTTGGATTGATTTTTGAAGCTATTGGAACGATTGGGTGGGTTAAAATGGTTGAAAACAACTTAGAACAAAATCTGGAAAAAAATTAATTTTCTGGGAAATTTCAGTCCGTCAGTATCACTTTGGCTCTCGTTTTCTCCCAATCCGTTGAGTTTTTGAGGAATCCATTTGTTGGATTTTAAAATAGACTTGGCAGGGAATAAAACACAATTGGTTTCGTTGAATTTGGTTGAGTTTTGATACGTTAAAAGCTTGTGCAAAGTTTGGAGATAAATCTGTTTCTGCAGAAAAATCAGTTACGAGTCCAACTTTGGAGCTAGTTTTCTCCTTCGTTATAGCTCCGTTTTGAGTGTCGTTTGTTGGGTTAGAAACTAGAGAGAACAAGCTTCAAAACCACTATAAGTTTTTCCAATTTCGTTAACTCTAGGTTGGTCAAAATGTCTCATAAAGTCTGGGTAAAATTCCCGAAAAAACAGGGGAAAATTATGAAAATGTTAAAATCATTTACTCTTCCATTACTTTGTTTAATTCTTTCTTTGTGCTTAATGACTTTTTTGGTTAAATTATGAATGCTATCCTAGAATTTTTCAAAAAAAATATACATATTAACTGAATACTGTTTGATAATATTTGTTGAATACCTTTTAATATAAAGTTTTGGTATCTGTGTATATAATTTTAATTAGTTGTTGATATGTTCAATTTTTTTTTTCACACATGGATTATTTGTTCAATTGTGAAGATGTCAAACCTTATTAGCCGTCGTAAGGTGGTGACGACTGCAGAGAGTTCGCCTCCCCTAGCTTAGCCGAGAGCTACCACTGCTCCAGCACAGATGGACACGTCGGTTGGTCCCGGGGTCTCCCATGCACTGGCATCGTCATCGTCATCAGTGGCACAACCTATTAGCGCTAGGCGTCGTCATCGCCCCCCCAGCACGACCGACACAACCACGACATCCGCTACTGGTGCGTCGGGGTCACAACCAGGTAAATATTTCCTTTAACTCCAGCTGTTTTGGATCAAGATTTTAGTATGATTTTTTTATTTAACGTTAAGTTTATATTTCTTTGCAGCAAAGAGGAACAACCGGGGACCTTGTCGCTAGTTGAAGACGACGAAGGTCACTTGGGTGACCAACAGTCGTATCAACATTGTATACGACGAGTGCCATCGGGCTACAGGAACGGTGGACCAGCATAGCTTATTGGCCCATGACATTGGTCACGTCATTCGGATTCATTGCCCGATGCAATGGAAGTCTTGGAAGGTGATGCCCGATGAGATAAAGATGGCGGTTCGCGGACAGTTGTCGGTATGTATCCTACCTTTAAATTGTTTTCTCTTCAAACTTTATATATTTCTATTACTTAATGTATGTAATTAATTTATTGCAGATGAACTACAATTTAGGGGAGCTCGAGCCCGAGTCATTGGCGTACGTCAACAGACTCTTTGCTGAGAGGTACAAGCAGTGGAAGAGCGACCTGCACCACCATTTTCAGGCATTTGATGATCCGCAGGTCGCTCTTCAGGAGGGTTGCCCGAAGGAGCTTGAGGGGTGGGAGGATAGTTGGGTGTGGCTCTGCGGTCATTTTCAGGACCCCGATTTTTTGGTATTTTTTAAATATTAAGTTGTAAATTATTACACGTGCCTTACTATTGTTTATTTAATTTTTTATATTTCATTTCAGTTTCAACTAATACATTTATTTTTTGTATAACAGAAGACGACGAAAGCAAATAAGGGCAATAGGGACAAGAAGACTCTTCTCCACCGTTCAGGTTCCAGGCCATTCTCATATAGGATGGAGGAGCGGCGGCAAGTAATAATAAAGTCGTTTATATTCAATTTTTAATATGTCATTAATATTAATTTGTTTTTTTCATACTAACATTTTTCTTCTCTTGTTCAATTCAGGGGGGGTCTAAATTCCCAGAGATCGATGTCTTTTGCGACGTTTATGTTCGACCTGGGAATGAGTTGGCCGAGTCCCTTCATGTAAGTATTCCTCCCAATACTCCGCTCGAGTCTGTGGATCCTCCACCGGATGCGAGGTTTCAAATCCTGACGGAGACCTTGGATCAAACTCTCGGGCGGAGGCCAGGGACATATTGTCGAAGGATGGGGAATGCCCGACGGCGGGAACCTAGAGCCCCTTCATCGTCGCAGTTAAATAGTCAGGTGATTGCTTTGACAGCAGAGGTGGCCGAGCTTAAGACCAAACTCGCCTCGTATGATACCCAGATGGCCTCGTATAGTACCCAGATGTCACAGCTTTTAGAGTCCCTCGCAAGGTCCGGCATTCCAATCCCACCAATATTTGGTGCCTCGTCGACCTCTGAGCCCCTCCAACCCGAGCATGGCCACCACACCTCTGCCGCTATCGACAATGTCCAGACCTCCGAGCCACATTTGCAAGACAACTTAGATTTTGGACCATTATTTGATTAGTTTTGTACTTTCTTAATTACATTTTAAACATTTCTCTTGTACTATATACATTTATATTTTTTTTATATTTTTTTTTCTCTTCATTACATTTTTTTTAAATTTCAATTTCATTTTATTACAAAAAAACAAAACCAAATTAATTTTTTTTACAAAATTTAAAAAAATTAAAAAATATATATATATTTTTTCTTTTTGCGCGACCAAAACTTTTCGTCGTGCCAATTCATTTTTTTACAAAATAAAAAACGTAAAATTAAATTTGAAAAAATATACGTTATTTTCAAGAAAATAAATGCGACTAAGGCGATTTCGTCGCGCATGTTGTCGCGCAAATTTTTGCGACACGAACATTGATCTCGTCCCTACATTTCTGTGCGACGAATGTTAACCGTAGCGCTATAGCAGTGAGACGAATATGATACCGTCGCGCAAAGTTTTGAGAGACGAACATTTTGTGCGACGAATGTAAACGTCGCTCATCTTCGTGCGACCAATATATGTATTTGGTCGCGCAAAGTCTTTCTTCACGACTTTCGCATGACGGATTATGAGCGACAAATCTTCTGTCGCGCTGAAGTTTGTGTGACTCAATTGTTTTGCGCAACCAAATTGTCTAGCAGTGAACATGATCAAACTGAGTATGTAGAAGTTGATTGGCATTTCATTAAGGAGAAGCTGGAGCATAAGTTAATTTCTATACCCTTTGTGCCTTCTTCGGAGCAAGTTGCAGATATGTTGACCCCATGCCGTGTCAAAGCGCCGATTTTTAGACTCGCTTGACAAGTTGGGCATTACCAATGGGAATGTTACCCCTCATGTTGCAATTTCTTAATTCAAAATATTGAAGCGACGATGTAGAAGAGCAATTCCGAAAGGAATCATCAAGGCTGGCATTTAGCAGATTAGCTGTCAAGTATAGTGATGTCAAATTTGCAAGATTAGCCAAACAAGAGAGAGTGGTTGCTTCTGGAGTCGAAGTCTCAATTGTCAAATTATTCATTGATAAGCTAAGCCCCTGAAGGTTTGTTAAGTAACAGAGCGTGCTTGGAAGAAACCCTGTAAATGAGTTTTCGCCCAAATCTATCCTGGTGAGCATGAAAGCATTGGAGAGGTTGGGAATTACTCCGCTGAGGTCATTTATTGCCATAAGAAGGAGTTGTAGGTTTGGTACCCCAAGGCCTATGTTTGCTGGGAGGCTGCCTGAGAGTTGATTACCACTAAGCGACAATTGTCTCATCCTGGACATATTGAAGATTGAGGATGGGATGAGGCCATTCAGATTATTATGTTGGATTGACAAACTCTCTAAATTTTGAAGATCACCCATCTCATCTGGTATAGTGCCTGCCACAGTTTCACAAAATGTCATATTCCCTTGAGAAAAACACTTTTGAGTAATTTGTACGTCCCTCAATTACGAACTACGAAATAATTTTGTTCTGGTTACAACTACGAAAATAGTTAAATAATGAAAAATGATGCAACAAAAACAAAAAACAGAGAAATCATGGTTGGAACATCAATTACCTGTCAAATTGTTGTTGTCTAGAAAAAGCGTAGTTTAATGGGTCAAGTTCCCAATATTTTTGGGAATGCTTACACCGAAATTGTTATTAGACAATGTTAATCGAAAAAGCCGTTTACATTGCCATATTTTTGGAAGTGGACCATCAAATTGGTTAAGACCCAAATTAACCTTCTGAAGACTAGGAAGATGGCATATATTGTCTGGAAGACTACCACTCTAACTGTTTCCGATTATAGTCAAAGTATCCAAAGAAGACATGTTAAAAACAGCCACAGAAACATGGCCTTTTAGGGCATTGAACTGCACATACAACTTCTCCAACTGATCTGAAGAGCCAATCTCTTCTGGAATTTCTGGAAAATCAACAAGTGTGGAATTTCTGGAATGCACTAAACAAAAGCGAAGTCATATATATAATTAGGCCGTTTATGCGTACAAGGCAATGCAATAATATATCATTGAAATCGTTGTAGTCGAGGTCTATCACCTTCAGAATTGTTAAGTTCCCTATTTCTCTTGGTACCTTACCAGTTATGTATACCAAAGAATTAGAAAATATTTAAATATAATCTAAATGTAGCCTAAATATAGTTTTAGTTTCATATATGTAAGTTTTTATACAAACTTTCAAGTATAGCAAAAAATCGGTATGAAAAGACGAACCACCCTCAAAATTTAAAATCAAATACATAACCTATTCAAAGGGAGTTTCTTTTTCCTACAGGCTGCAATTATGAAAATTGAGTTTTATGGGACAAAGCTTAAGTTTCTATTGAAAAAAGAACAAACAAGGATAGTTTAGCTTATTTATAAAGAACAATTGATTCTTAGACAGTTTGTTGATACATAATGTCACGGGACGGGCGAGCGACGCGGCGCGGCGGAAGCAAAACACACAATTTCGCTCGCTAAACCACAACCCGTGCGGCCCAGGATCCCTTCGGATCCCAGTCAGCCTTCTCCCATCTTCTTGATATTCATGACTCTCACAACTCCGCGAGAGGTTCACCATCAAGTGTCGTCTCCCATAGGCGCCATGCCCCATAGCTAGATAACGAGTCACATTACCTTGTGACAACACAATCACCCCGCATCCGGCAACGATAGCCCACATCCTCAAGCTATACACGCAAGTTGTCACACTCACATGTCGCACAAGCCTTGGCGACATATATATTCCGAATGTCCCACATAACCACTATGTATTGCATGGGGTCGCAACCCATGCGTACCGGCATCCGAATATCTTCCTTCCCACATTGGACAAGGCCGAACCCAAGCCAAGTCCATCAAGTATTGTCAAATGCCTCGCTTGCCGATGGCATAGCGAATGCCATACGTTGACCTCACTCTTTACAACGATGCGCAATACGAACGGCCCCGCGTGTCCGTACTGTCCTCGGGAATGTCCTTTCCCTCGGAGACATAGATTGCCCTTCAACAATCCCATGCCCGCCCCTATGACTACTTCCAATGTCATAAGGATGCTCGCTTAGTGCCACAAGGGTGTGAGCACCAGGGTGGTGGAGAGCATGACATCATGTCACCCCCTATATAGCATTTTATGTATTTAGCCTTATGTCAGGAAGGAACATCACCTATGCACGAGGAGTCATAATTGGGCATAACTAATTCATACGAACTCCGAATGACGAACTGTCAGTTGCGTTGCGTGTGTCTTAACATCACGGACGTCCCAGTATTTTTACCTTCCTCAGATTCCTCCCGTAACCTTCAGAAATACCAAAAATACCCTTCAGCCATGCAACCCGGCCAACACAAGTCATTCTAGCTCTTATGCTCTCGCCCTTCCACACTTAGACTACCTCATAAGCGCATAGATGTCCTAATGGAGTCACGGTAGCACTTGCTTATGTGCGACCCGTGACAATAAGCATACCTGATAGTTGATTATTGCTTAGACTAATTACTTGTAGTGTAGATAAGTTGAAGATAATCGTCGGTTTAGTGTTGTGCAATTAAACACTCCAAGACCTTGTTCTCAATGGATTTATGACAAGCACGCAAAAGTGTTTGGGATGAATCAAAACTCACACACCTAGAAAATAGACAAGTAATAAAGAACACGGATTTTATAGAGGTTCAACAATTGCCTACATCCCCTTTGGTGATTCCCTTGAGAAATTTCACTAAGAAAAGATATGAACAACTTTGGTTTACAACTGGAAACCCTCTTAGCTCACTACTCTTTCTGACTTAGCTCACTTTTCTCTCACCTAGCTCAAACCCTTTGAGCTAGGTGACCTTAAATTTCCTACTTCAATTTTTCTATGTTGCTAGATTTACATAGGTTTTATTTATTTATTTATTAGAAATTTGGAACTTCTTGTTATCAATGAAATTCACTTGTACCGTCGAGTTTTCTATCTTTTAGTAGGTTTGTATGTAAGGTAAATTTAGCCTACCCTATTTTCAAATCCTGAGTCCGTCCTTGCACACAACTAAGATGTCATGGGGTTCGCACCTGAGACTTCTGGTCAAAAAGTGAAGGTCATTTTCCACTAGGCTAGACCCCGTTGGCATTGTAAATTGTTTAATTGAAAACATTTTGGCCATAAACATGAATTATGTGGAATAGCAGTATACTAATACTAATACTAATAGTAAACATTTTGGCCATAGATAAGTAGTTCTTGTCTTTAGAGTGATAACTGACTAATAAAGTATAAATTCTTGCGATGGTAAACAATATTTTCTGTGTATTCAAGATAGTAGTAACTAATAACGTATTAAGCCTGATGAAAAGAAACTATTGGATGAAAAGAAATCAAAAGTTGACATTCATCATCATGATGAAAAGAAAACTACTGGACACCTCCATTGTCCTTCAAAAGCTTATTCTTGAGTTGATTGAGTGTGGCTACAGCTTCTTGCATATTAATCCTCTGTGCCGGTGATTCTGCAGAACAAGCGAGAGCTAATCTAGTGATGGATGATAAGCAATCCCTCTTGGTTTCAACATCATGCTCCTGCTCAGTCTTCCCGAGTAAATTGGCATCCACAACCTCATCTATTAGTGCATCTGGTAATAGTAGTGAATTTGCAATCCATTGCTTTAAACTCATTTTTCCAGAGAACATTTCATCTGTTGGCTTCCTTCTTGTAAATGTTTCCATCAGTACAATACCAAAACTGTATACATCCCCTCTTGTTGAAACTATTCCTTCCATTCCATACTCTGCAATATTATTAGTTACATATATATGATGAAAAAAAATTGTTGACATTCTTCACAATTAAGGACAAGATATAAAATTGAAAGATAAACTAGCTTTGCAAACACTCACCTGGGGCCATGTACCCAATTGTGGCTAGAGTCATGGTCCGGGTTATAGAATCCCCTACGCCCATGAGTTTTGCAATGCCAAAATCAGCAACATGTTCAACCATATCATCATCTAGTAGTATATTGCTAGGCTTCAGGTCACAATGGACAATAGGTACTGAATAACCATGGTGTAGGTATTCCAATGCCGACGCAACATCTATCATTATGTTCATCCTCTGTAACATATTCAAAGAATAGTTTTCAGAATACAACCACTTCTCGAGGCTCCCATTTGGCATGTAATCCAATACCAAGGCTTTGAAATCAAGTTCACTGCAACAATCGATGATTTTGATAAGGTTCCGATGACGAATATTGCTTAGCATTTCACATTCCCTATCAAAACTCTTGAAAGCCCATTCTAGTTGTAAATTGAAAACCTTTATCGCAACATCTGCTCCATCTGAAAGTGTCGCTTATATATGCGAGCCAAAACCCCACTTCCAAGTAAGTTGTTTTCGTTAAGTCCATTCATTGCCCTTAGAAGTTCTAGGCGTGAAACTCTTCTCCAAAGATGTTCAGCAACGAGGTAGCCTCTCTTGCAACTTCCACATTCCTTTTCCTGCGTAGTACAAAAAAATATATGGAGGCCACTAGGAGACATGCCGATATGATCCCTGGGATGATATATTTAGCTTTTCTCCAACGAAGTTTACTATTTTTGCATGGTGGAACGTGTAGTCGGGCTGAACCACAGAGTGCACTATTTGAGACAAATGATTGAGCGGAGAAGTTTTGGAATGGCCCACCAGTTGGAATTTGTCCACAGTGCTTGTTGAAAGACAAATCCAGATACTTGAGATGTAAGAGAGCTTCTAAAGACCTTGGAATCACTCCAGACAAACTGTTTCTCGATAGATTCAAGAGTTTCAGGTTAAGCAAGCCGTCAAATGAACTTGGAATAGGACCTTCCAAATTATTATTTGCCAAGGAGATAGTAGCCAAATCCTGAAGGCCCCCAATGGTTCTTGGTATAACACCAGATAAATGGTTATTTGATAGATCTACATCTGTCATAACTTTCAAGTTTTTAATATCTTCTGAGAGAGGTCCAGTTATATAATTGGATGATAAGTTTACAAGCAAGATATCAACAAGTCTCCAAAAAGTAGATGGTATTGTGAAACTCAACGAATTGGACTCGAGTGATAGTTTCCTTATAGATGGGGCTAGATTTCCCAAGCAGGATGGTATAGAACCAGAGAGCTGATTACTGCCCAAAAATAATTCAACTAGGTTATCTAGTTGACAAAGTTGATATGGGATGTATCCTTCCAACTTGTTGTCATTCAAATACAAACCTTGGAGATTTCCTAGTCTTCTCACAGAAGTTGGAATTGATCCGGTCAATTGATTGTATCCCAGTTTTAAGGCGATCAAGCTGCTCGAGTTGCCAATATCAATGGGAATGTTACCCTTCATGCTGCAACCTGTTAAATTAATATGTTGAAGCGACGATATAGAGCAATTCCGAAAGGAATCATCAAGTCTAGCATTTAACGGATTAGCTGCCAAGAGTAGTCTTTGCAAATTTCCATGATTAGTCAAACAAGAGAGAGTGGAAGTCTCAATCGTCAAATTATTCTTGTATAAGTTAAGGCACTCAAGCTTTGTTAAGGCACAGAGCGTGCTTGGAATAAACCCTGTAAATGAGTTTTGGTCCAATTGTAGGTGCGTGAGCATAGAAGCATTGGAGAAGTTGGGGATTACTCCGCGGAGATCATTAATACCAAGAAACAGTACTTTTATCTTGGACATATTAAAGATTGAGGATGGGATGAGGCCATTCAGATTATTTTCTTGGATTGACAATATCACCAAATTTTGAAGATTACCCATCTCATCTGGTATACTGCCTGCAACAATTTCACAACCCCTTGAGCAAAGTTCTAGTCATCGATTGGCTGCATGTGTCTTTATGCTTCATTTTTTTTGTTTTTTGAATTCGATTGAACCTTTATTAGGCAAGTCAATCTATTCTAATCATAGTTGAACAACCAATATTCATGATTAACTATCTCCCACATTTACTAACTGTGAAATAATTTTATCGAACAAAATAAGATATGAAACAAGCAGACATGTAGCCAAGACGGCTAGAGTAGATGTGCTCCCCACTGTGCAGCATAGTTCAAATCCCCTCCCCGTAGTTTAGATTAGATTAAAGTAAAAAATCATTTGTATTTTAAAAAAAAGATATGAAACAATTTTTTTTGGGGTACAAACTATTAAATAGTTAAATAATGATAAATTATGCAACCAAACAAAAAAGATAAATCAAAATTGGATAACATAATGAACTATCAATTACCTGTCAAATTGTTGGTGTCAAGTTCAATCACCGTTAACTGTGTTAAGTTCCCAATATTTTTGGGTATGCTTCCACTGAAATTGTTTTTCTCCAATGATAATATAAAAAGCTCTTTGCATTGCCATAATTTGGATGGAAGTGGACCATCAAAGTGGTTGCTACCCAAATAAACATTCTGAAGACTAGGAAGATGCTGGCATATATTGTCTGGAAGACCACTGCTCAAGCTATTTCCAGACAGAGCTAAAGTAGTCAAAGAAGACATATTGAAAACATCCACAGGAACAGGCCCTGTATGATCAAGTGCAAAGAATTTAGGCTAGTTCAAGTTGGAGATCAACTTCATAATTTCCCAATGCAATCAAGTTTAGTGATGGTAATATTTTTATGTATGCATTGCATGCATTATAGTGTTCTCATGCATGCATCATTAGTTGTCATTTATGTAATTCCTCTTAGTTCATCTTTAGAAATTAGGACTTGAGTATTTGTTAGAAAGTTGAAGTACATTGAAGACCTTATGAGGCTACAAAATCAAGATAATTTGTGCATTCATTTATAATGGGCATAATTTGCAAAATCAGCATCTACATCACAATACGTTGTCTAGTTGACTAGTCATACGGGCCAAAAGTTTCCAACACGGGATTTTTAATCAAGTGATGTTTTCTGACTTGTCAATTTTCAAAAATCACGTGAACTTATTTTCTAAGCCAAATGTGGTCTGTTACCTAAAGACTTGTCCTATTCTAGCTCTTATCATTAGTTGCCATGGGTTTCTTTTAGGATGCCCTAATTTATCAAAAGGGTGGGTGGTGGTAGAGGGCAGCCAACACTTTCATTTGGGATTGTTGAGGAGCATTTTGTTGGCTATGCCATTTTCAGTGAGAGGGGTTCATGGGTCCTTGAGATCTGGGTTTTTCAACCCCTTGAGCAAAGTTCTAGTCATCGATTAATACCAAGAGCCAATTCTTTTATCTTGGATATATTAAAGATTGAGGATGGGATGAGGCCATTCAGATTATCTTCTTGGATTGACAATCTCAACAAATTTTGAAGATCACCCATCTTATCTGATATACTGCCTCCAACAATTTCACAACCCCTTGAGCAAAGTTCTAGTCATCAATTGGCTGCATGTGTCTTTATGCTTCATTTTTTTGTTTTTAGAATTCGACAGAACCTTTATTACGCAATTCAATCTATTTTATTATGATCATAGTTGAACAACCAATATTCATGATTAACTATCTCCCGCATTTACTAACTGTGAAATAATTTTATCGACCCAAATAAGATATGAAACAAGCAGACATGTAGCCAAGTTGGCTAGAGTGGATGTGCTCCCCACTCTGTAGCATAGTTCGAATCCCATCCCCGTAATTTAGATTAGATTAAAGTAAAAAAATCATTTGTATTTTAAAAAAAAGATATGAAACAATTTTTTTTGGGGTACAAACTATTAAATAGTTAAATAATGATAAATTATGCAACCAAACAAAAAAGATAAATCAAAATTGGATAACATAATGAAATATCAATTACCTGTCAAATTGTTGGTGTCAAGTGCAATCACCGTTAACTGTGTTAAGTTCCCAATATTTTTGGGTATGCTTCCACTGAAATTGTTTTTCTCCAATGATAATATAAAAAGCTCTTTGCATTGCCATAATTTGGATGGAAGTGGACCATCAAAGTGGTTGCTACCCAAATAAACATTCTGAAGACTTGGAAGATGCTGGCATATATTGTCTGGAAGACCACCGCTCAAGCTATTTCCAGACAGAGCTAAAGTAGTCAAAGAAGACATATTGAAAGCAGCTACAGGAACAGGCCCTGTATGATCCAGTGCAAAGAATTTAGGCTAGTTCAAGTTGGAGATCAACTTCATAATTTCCCAATGCAATCAAGCTTAGTGAAGGTAATATTTTTATGTATGCATTGCATGCATTATGGTGTTCTCATGCATGCCTCATTAGTTGTCATTTATGTAATTCCTCTTAGTTCATCTTTAGAAATTAGGACTTGAGTATTTGCTAGAAAGTTGAGGTACATTGAAGAGCTTATGAGGCTACAAAATCAAGATAATTTGTGCATTCGTTTATAATGGGCATAATTTGCAAAATCAGCATCTGCATCACAATACGTTGTCTAGTTGACCAATCATATAGGCCAAAAGTTTCCAACACGGCATTTTTAATCAAGTGACGTTTTCTGACTTGTCAATCACGTGAATTTATTTTCTAAGCCAGATGTGGTCTGTTACCTAACCACTTGTCCTATTTTAGCTCTTATCATTAGTTGCCATGTGTTTCTTTTAGGATACCCTAATTTATCAAAAAGGTGGCTGATAGTAGATCTGGGTAGCCAACACTTTCATTTGGGATTGTTGAGAGGCATTTTGTTGGCTCTACCATTTTCAATGAGAGGATTTTTTTTCCACTTGAAAATTGAAATCAATGAATAATAGTAGTTGCAGACAGAAACAAGTTGGCAAATGAGTGGGGCACATGATTGCGAGTACCGTGAGGGATGGAATCCTTGTAACGACGTAGACTTGTAATTAAGGAAGAATTGACAATTTGGCATCTCTTCCGCGCATCTTCTTCACAAACAAACAAATGATATTATTTCATTCCCAAAACTACTAATCAATGGGGCGGCTCTGAGCGTGTGCAAGTGGTGCCATCGCATAGGACCTCTGATTTTTAAGGGCCTCAAATTTTTTATTTTTTTTTACGTGTGTATAATATATATTAATATTATAAGTATTATATATATACTTGAGCTTGCATGAATATAGTGTAAGAGCATCTCCAACAATAGTAGTAAATAAAACTTTCAAAATTGAAGTTTATTGACCTATGTGGCAATCTGAAAAGCCTTATTTGCTAATTGAATAATTTTTGTTTCAAAAGACTCTTCAATTCAATTAATGCAATATCATGGAAAAATATGAAAACATGTGAAAAATTTCTAAGTATTTAATTATATAGTAAATTGAGCTTAGACTCATAAAATTCACTTTAAATCACCTATAACCCTTTCCTTTATTTTTCTATTTAAAATACCCAATTTTTTCAAATAATACCCGATGATTAGAATCCAACTAAACAAGTTACCTAATATAACTTAAAATCTGATTTATTATATTTTTCGCATTCCAAAATTACCCCTATTTATAAGATAACGTGTTATGTGGGGGTTATAACTAATAACACACGTTGAATTTGGAAAGATCTCCAAATGGTTGTAATGGATGTAGGAATTAATATTTAATTTAATATTTAATTTCAAATAAGTTTCTAAATTAATTCCCACATCCATTACAACCATTTGGAGATCTTTCCAAATTCAACGTGTGTTATTAGTTATAACCCCCACATAACACGTTATCTTATAAATAGGGGTAATTTTGGAATGCGAAAAATATAATAAATCAGATTTTAAGTTATATTAGGTTCACCCACTCTTGTTTAGTTAGAAATTCTGACTATTATCAAAATCACAAGTTTATTTTCCTCATCCAAATGCACTATAAAGGTTAATGTAATGTATTGGTTGAGTTGTTAATAAAACTCTCAATCATAATTAATTAGGATTTAAGGTTTATCCTTGACAACCCGTGATATAAGGGATAGGGAGATCGAACGATAACCAGACAAGTAACAATGTTGGAATCCACCAACAAAGAGAAACCCTATACTTGCTTGGAAAGCTAATAAAAATCCAAGACTTGCTAGGAAAAGTAATTAAAAATAAAAAGGAAAATAATAAAAGTTTCCGAAAATATTCTAGTCACGACCCGACTCCCCTAGCACGATATTGTCCGCTTTGGGCCACCGCTCTCACGTATTTGTTTCTGGGAACTCACGAGCAACTTCCCAGTCGGTCACCCATCCGAGAATTGCTCTAGCCCAAACTCGCTTAACTTCGGAGTCCCTACGGAATCTGAAGCAAGTGAGCTCCAAAAAGGCATCGTGCTAGGAAAAGAAGTGCCCACACATATAAGGCACTTCACCTTTCCCTCCCCGAGCGATGTGGGATTGCTCACCGTTCTTGCTTTCCCAAGACACGGGTCTTACAATCCACCCCCTTGGGGCCCAGCCTCGCTCGGCACATTTCTGGCCTGGTCCGGCTATGATACCATTATGTCACAACCCGACTCTCATAGCAAGATATTGTCCGCTGGTTCTCGCCCTCACGGTTTTGTTTGGGAACTCGCGAGCAACTTCCTAGTGGGTCATCCATCCTGGGATTGCTCTAACCCAAACTCGCTTAACTTCGAAGTTCCCATAGAATCCGAAATCAGTGAGCTCCCAAAAGGCCTCGTGCTAGGAAGAGAAGTGCCCACACATATAAGGCACTTCACCTTTCCCTCCCCGAGCGATGTGGGATTGTTCACCGTTTTTTCTTTCCCAAAACATGGGTCTTACAATCCACCCCCCTAGGGCCCAGCGTCCTCGCTGGAACATTTCGAGTCGGGGTCCAGCTCTGATACCATTATGTCACAACCCGACTCTCCTAGCAAGATATTGTCCGATTTGGGCCTCGCCCTAACGGTTTTGTTTCTGGGAACTCACGAGCAACTTCCCAGTGGATCACTCATCCTGTGATTGCTCTAACCCAAACTCGCTTAACTTCGGAGTTCCCATGGAATCCGAAGTCAGTGAGCTCCCAAAAGGCCTCTTGCTAAGAAGAGAAGTGCCCACATATATAAGGCACTTCACCTTTCCCTCCCCGAGCGATGTGAGATTTCCCACCGTTCTTGCTTTTCCAAGACACGGGTCTTACAATCCACCCCCTTGGGGCCCAGCGTCCTCATCGGGCACATTTCCGATCCGGGTCCTGGCTCGATACCATTATGTCACGACCGACTCCCTATCGCGATATAGTCCGCTTTGGGCACCGCCTCACGGTTTTGTTTCTGAAACTCACGAGCAACTTCACAAAGGGTCACCCATCCGGAATTGCTCTAGCCCAAACTCACATAACTTCGGAGTTCCTAGAGAATCCGAAACTAGTGAGCTCCCAAAAGGCCTTTTGCTAGGAAGAGAAATGCCCACACATATAAGACACTTCACCTTTCCCTCCCCGATCGATGTGGCATTGCGCACCGTTCTTGCTTTCCCAAGACACGGGTCTTACAATCCACCCCCCTTGGGGCCTAGCGTCCTCGTTGGCACATTTTCGGTCGGGGTCTGGCTCTGATACCATTATGTCACGACCCGACTCCCCTAGCACGATATTGTCCGCTTTGGGCACCGCCCTCACGGTTTTGTTTCTGGGAACTCACGAGCAACTTTCCAAATGGTCACCCATCTTGGGATTGCTCTAGCCCAAACTCGCTTAACTTCGGAGTTCCTACGGAATTCGAAGCTAGTGAGCTCCCAAAAGGCCTCGTGCTAGGAAGAGAAGTGCCCACATATATAAGGTACTTCACCATTCCCTCCCCAAGCGATGTGGGATTACTCACCGTTCTTGCTTTACCAAGACACGGGTCTTATAATCCACCCCCTTGGGGCTTAGCGTCCTCGCCGGCACATTTCGATCGGGTCCTGGCTCGATACCATTATGTCACGACCCGACTTCTAGCAAGATATTGTCCGCTTTGGGCACCGCCTCACGGTCTTGTTTTTGAGAACTTACGAGCAACTTCAGGTGGTCACCCATCCGAGAATTGCTCCACAAACTCGCTTAACTTCTCGAGTTCCCAAGGAACTGGCCAGCTCCCAAAGGCCTCGCTCTAGAAAGAGAAGTGCCCACACATATAAGGCACTTCACCTTTCCTCCCTGCGATGTGGGATTGCTCACCGTTCTTGCTTTCCCAAGACACGGGTCTTACAATCCACCCCCTTGGGGCCCAGCGTCCTCGCCGGCACATTTTCTATCGGGTTCCAGCCTGATACAATTTTGCAATGACCCGACTCCTCTAGCACGATATTGTCCTCTTTGGGCCACCGCCTCACGGATTTGTTTTTGGGAACTCACGAGCAACTTCCCAGGTGGTCACCCATTCAGAATTGGTCTAGCCCAAACTTGCTTAACTTCGGAGTTTATACGGAATACGAAGCCAGGTGAGCTCCCAAAAGGCCTCGTGCTAGGACGAGAAGTGTCTACATATATAAGGCACTTCACCTTTCCTCCCCGAGCGATGTGGGATTGCTCACCGTTCTTGCTTCCCAAGACACGGGTCTTACAATTCTAAAAACTTAAAACATTGAAAAGTCAAACTAAACGATAGAATTTGGCTAAAATAGTCCATACATCATAGAAATGGAGTGAGTTGCACTTGTCACGCCGTTCTCCTCGTGAGCCAACATGACTTTTCATACGATGACTTCAAAGTCTTTGGAGCCACATCTCTTGCCTTCTGCGTTATTTGAAGCAACTGGAAGGAAATTGATTCAGATGGACAGAAGCAACAACCAGCGCATTGCTTTCCCAGAGTTCTCTTGGCTTTTGCATGAAAAGTATCCAAGAGAATAGTACTTCCCCTTCCAATTTATTTTATACAAGGTTTTTTTTTTTATTGCAAATGGTCCCTATGAGCAAAATTATCGCATTTCTTCTTCTTCTTTTTTGCGACACTTATGGTGCTTAAAGTTATCACCATACATAAAAATGGTTCCTACCTTCAACTTCCATCAAATTTTTTGTTCAAATGATGACGTGGCATATATATGGGGCCACACATCCAATAATATATAGTCATATGGCTTTAAATAAAACAGTCACGTCTATTGAATGGCGTCCAAGAGATTGTCACCACGTGGTTGGATATAAATCCAAGGGTTAAGAAAAATTTCTTCAAATGAATGAGTAAGAGTGGGTGAACCTTCGATCGACTGTTAAATAAAATATTAATATATTTAAAAAGAAAATTATATTTAGAAAAAGATAAGATTAAAACTTACATTTTTTTATTATAAAAAAGCTCTCTATCGCCCTACCTCCCTCCTCCTCCTCCCAACTTGCCGCCCCACCTCCCTCACCCCTCACCCCTCCCTCTACTCTCTCTCTCTCTCTCTCTCTCTCTCTCTCTCTCTCATCAGATTCAACATGTCCACATAAATTCTTCTCTCTCTCTCTACCTCTTTTCCACAAAATTTGTGGAGAAAAATAAGGACAAAAAGAAAATGAACGTTTGTGCACGACTAAGCTAAATAAAAAATTGGAACGTTTCTTGCCTTGGGCGATTTTTTAAGCCACTGGAAGGAAATTGATGGACGTAGGCAGAAGCAGCAACCAACGCATTGCTTCCCCAGAGTTCTGTTGGCTTTTGCAGGAAAAGTATCCAAGACAATAGTATTTTCCTTCCAATTAATGATAAACAAAATAAAAATGAAATTTTTTGAAATGGTGATTTATTTGTTTTTTTTAATATTTAATTTAACTTTCTTTGTCAAAATAAGTCCACAAAATGAGATAAACTAGGCTTCAAGTCAAGTGTTCCTCGTTTAGGCCTCTTCAATTCAAGGATGTCCACACAAAATTCTTTTATGACCCTTTCTTCCCACCACCCCACTCTATCTTCAAGGGTCTATAAATTGGTTGAGGCCAAGCCACATTAAGTTCACTCAACAATCTTGTCTTCACATTTATTGTGTTGTTAAGAAAAACATGGCATCATCCTCCAAGACTTTTCTTCTTCTTGGCTTTATGTTTGCTCTTGTGATCCTCATCTCCTCGGAGGTCTCAGCTCGTGAGCTAGTGGAAACTGCTAGTCAAGTTGCTAGTGAGTTTCTAATTTTTAACTGATCACATATATTTTAAATTTGTATCTTTTATTCCACCGATTTGTGAAATTATGTATGTGTGGGCATATTTATGATCTTTACTCATGCTACTCAACTCATTTTACAAAATATTTTCTTACAAAATCATATGAAATTTCTTAATCTATCATGATCATCTCGATGTTAAGTTCATTTTGCAAGGCTGATGTTCGCATGGCTTTGCTCCGTACAAAATATAAACCGATCTATGCTTGTCAAGTGATATAAATTCTTTTTATATAAAGGACGACTTATATATATGGATTACTCTTATTTCAGGGGGTAGATCCTTTGTTGAAGGCAACAACCCTTACGAGCCACCTAAGTATGAGTATGACCTCCCCCCGGCCAAGGGAACCCTGAAAAACTAGGCGTTGCTGAGACTGAAACTGGGAATAAAATAGATAACCCTTTTTCAGTGGATGTTGCAGGTACTATGTGGTAATAAGAGTTTGTTTGGTCAATAAAGGTTAATGTAATGTATTGGTTGAGTTGTTAATAAAACTCTCAATCATAATTAATTTGGATTTAAGGTTTATCTTTGTACTGGTAATTTGCTAAACTCATATTGTGTCTAAGATATATGTGGCTTTCTATCTTTATACGTTTGAAATCTGTCCTATATCAATTTCCTTTTCCATAATTTGTGTATCAATGAAAATCTCTCCAAGAGTAATTACAATTTACATGGCTCAAGTGAATCGAAGTATATAATATATATGTTGATGGAAGTTTTAAAATTAGTTTAAGCAAGCCTTTCATATCATATAATGTATTAAAAATAAGTAATTTCGACTCATTTTCTTTGCAATATGGATCTTTGAGATATAAAAATAAGTAATAACGACTCTCAGGCTAGATACTTGGGTAAGAAATCCTGGAATTCATCTCAGCCAAATGGACCCACTTTACACAAAAAAGGACCCGCTCGGACTTTCTTTGGCTACTTGAACACTAGACTTGTGCAAAACGAATATCAACGAAGTCCTAATCCTATTTTATTAGCTCCAGATGCCTGATGCCATCGCTTGTCTCTTTTTCATTGCTTCACTCCAAGTCTCTTCGGCCTATTTGGCATCCTACTCCAGAAAGTAAACTGAAAAACTATGATTCTTTTTAAAAACATGAATTTTCAAATAGTGATTTTAAGATATAAAAACTTGTTTGGTATTTTCAATTTTGGTGGTGCTATTAAGAGAGAGAGAGAGAGAGACAACAGAGGGAGGAGAGAGAGAGCACGATGATAGAGGGAGGGGAGAGAGATCGCGATGAGAGAGAGTGAAGACAGAGGGAGGAGAGAGAGAGAGAGAGAGAGAACGACGAGAGAGAGAGAGAGCGATAGAGAGGGGGAGATAGAGAGAAAAAAACTGTAAAACCTCACTTTTTTTGTTTTTAATAATAGGGCTGTCACTACTATAAAAATCGCAATAGACGACGGTAATTTACCGTCGTAAATTTAGTTTTTCAACCGCTTGA